>CM055125.1:84344739-85544739 GCA_029206835.1 Rana muscosa | reverse complement strand
CACTGAATTAATATGTGTCTTTCTTACTCAGCATCCAGAAGCTGCCTTTATACCAGCAATCATATTCTTTCTTGAAGTGATTGTAAAGGATTTTTTTTTTAAATAACAAACATCTCTATGCTAAGGTGACCAGATTTTTAAAATTAAATCCGGGGACATTTAATTTTTTTACTAGTAATGGCGGCAATCAGCGACTCTCTGCCCGTCGCCGCCGCCGCCCGCCTCACAGCCTGTCAAGCCTTACTCTCCGGGCCCCGACTACTACTGGGGGAGGGAGGGGAGGAAGATCACTCCGCTAGGGAAGGCAAGGAGATAAGCAGGCAGGCAGCTGGCCGAGACTTGAGTCAAGGCAGAAGAACATGTGAGAGGAGCTGAATGGGCATGCGCCCGAAACTGAAGAAATATTCCCTCCGCTCCGACCAGCACATGATCACCAGAAAAGGGCACAGATAATAAAAAAATACACCCCCTAAGCTAGTAGGAGCGGCGGGGGTGTGTAATTCAGAATTTAACTTTTTTCAATTCTGCACTGACTGTCTTTGAAATTGCCCCAGCCCCTGTTCAAATCCAATCCGGGGACAAAACTGGGGACAGACTTGGTCCGGGGACAGTGTCCTCAATCCGGGGACTGTCCCTGGAAACCGGGGATGTCTGGTCACCCTACTCTATGCTGATCTTAATGGAATTGCACAGAGCGGCCCCAAGCTAAGCTGCCTCTTCCCGGGTCCCCCGCTGGCGCTCCTGGCTGCTCCTTCCTGTCCAGTGCCCCCTCAGGAATCTGCTTTCCATGGGGGCACTCGTGCATGCTCGCTCCCAAGCCCTGTACTGCGTCCATTGACAAGCAAGGTCCATAAAGACATTGATGAGCGAGTTTGGGGTGGAGGATCTTGACTGGCCTGCACAGAGTCCTGACATCAACCCGACAAAACACCTTTGGGATGAATTAGAGCGGAGACTGCAAGCCAGGCCTTCTTGTCTAACATCAGTACCTGACCTCACAAATGCGCTTCTTGAAGAATGGTCAAACATTCCCATAGACACCCTAAACCTTGTGGACACCCTTTCCAGAAGAGTTGAAGCTGTTATAGCTGCAAAGGGTGGGCCAACTCAATATTGAACCCTACGGACTAAGACTGGGATGCCATTAAAGTTCATGTGCGTTTAAAGGTGTCCCAATACTTTTGGCAATATAATGTATATATATATATATAAGTATTTGTATACATAAGTAATTTAAAGGGGTTGTAAACCCTCGTGTTTTTTCACCTTAATGCATCCTATGCATTAAGGTGAAAAAACACCCTGCAGTGACCGGCCCCCCAGCCCCCCGTTTTACTTACCTGAGCCCCGAATTTCCCTCTGGGGGGACGCGCCGTCCCTCTCTCCACGGGGTCCCGGCTCTTGATTGGATAGATTTATAGCAGCGCAGCCATTGGCTCCCTCTGCTGTCAAACAAATCCAATGACGTGGGCGCCAGGGGCGCGGGGCCGAGTCATACATTTGTTGGCTATGGACGCCGAATGAATTGACTCGGGAGCGCGCGTGCAAGGTAACCCTCTGGGAGAGCGCTTCCCCCCGGGGGTTATCTGATGTGGGGAGGAGCCGCGAGAGCCACCGAGAGACCCCAGAAGAGGATGTTTGGGGCCACTCTGTGCAAAACGAGCTAGCTGTACAGTGGAGGTAAGTATAACATGTTTGTTATTTAAAAAAAAAAGAAAAAAGAAACATCCTTTACATTCACTTTAATTAAAGTCAACTATGTGGGATGAAAAGCACCTTTCTATCTAACGCTACATTCACATCTGCGGTTTAGGGGGGTGCAAATTGTAGCAGCAGGCAGTGGCGGCCCGTTCATATGGGGTGCTGTCCCCCTAATACATGCGCCCGGCCCCTAATCTACATGCAGGGTGCTGGAAGAATGGATTCCAATGGGGTTTTTATACTGCGCCCTGAGCCCACCCACTTGCGTGACAATAACAAATTAATATTCGCTATTGTCTTCTTGACCCTCCTCCCGGCCAAACAGGAAGTGGCCGCTGGTTCTGAGACCCGATTGGCCAGGCAGTCTCAGGACCCACTTCCTGTTTGGCCGGGAGGAGAAGGAACAGCCCCAGAGCGAGGTCTCCATGAACGGCTCACCTGCAGCCACATCCAGCACTCTGGCTTGGACAGTCGAGGGAGGAGGAGGGGAGATCACAGTGTCCTCTGGGTTGGACTCGTCATCTGCCTCCTAAGGTAAAGAGGCCCTCCACCTTCCCGTCCGTCCATCTCCCGCCGAGGCAGGGGGTTGGTGGTGCTGGTGATAGCCGCCTTCATGTTTATCTCCCGCGTTGGGGGTAACGGTCTCCCGCCCGGGGGGATTGGCATTGGTTTTCCACCCCCCCCCCCCCCAAATATTGGGCTCTAGCAGCCACTGGCAGCAGGGATCTTCTGCTGCTCTGAGCAGTTAAATGCGTCCACCGACGACCTTAAAGAAAGTGGGGCCAGTTTAATTTCTCATAGCTCCTACAGCTTTAGTTTAGAGACAGGCCAAAAAAAAAACTATGGGTACATGTTGCTAATTTTGCCACAAGAGGAAAAAAAATATTCTTCCTGACACCACAAGGTTAATCACACTAGTCCCCTGGACCAAAATGTGACATAGAATTTAGCATTGAGTGTTTATAAATTTGGATATTATTATTTTAAAAAAATAAGTTTATATTCAATTAATGTCTTTGCTATTACTACCTCATCCAGTATAGGGTTCTACAGTTCTAAAGTGTATATAAAACCCAAATTTTTCAAAAATATTTTGGATAGCGCGGGAAAGTGTTGTAAACTCCTTACAGATACCCAGTGCAGTGACTGGCCTCAGGCGATACACAGAGATTAAACAAAATCACCTACATATGTTGTACTTGTTTATCTGCAGTTTTCTCTTCTGTACATCCATTCAAAGTGCTGAAATATAAAGCTTGTGTGAGAGTTCAGATAAAAAGGGGGAGGAGAGCTGAAATTACACTCTGCAGAGTTTAGTGAGGAAAGCTCTAAGAGCGGATCGGAGGGAAGAGACACACCCCCTCCACACAGCACACAGGGACAGAGCTGAGGCTTGTCAATCTGCTGGAGGTCCCTCCCCTGTCACCATTTTTCTCTTGGTGTCAGAAAAACTTGCCAGAAGTGATTCATGCTGATAGAAGATGAACGAAGCAGCAGCGTAGAGGGACATGCTTTGTTCATTTTTCATGTCTAAAGGTTTAAAACCACTATAGGTCAAGTTTTTATTTTTTTGCTTTCTACGGAACTGCTAAGGGGAAGAAAGTGATGGGAATTGTAAAATGTTACAGATTACAGTACTGTATCAAATAAATACACATCCCCTTTGTCCCTAGTGGTCTGTCCAGTGTCCTGCATGCAGTTTTATATTATAAAAACGGTTCTTTCTGCCTGGAAACTGGAGATGGTCCATAGCAACCAAAAAGTGTCAGTTTACGTCAAAAGTGGTTTTAGACCGGCTAGAAAACAGCGATAATAAATTAGAATCACTCGCAGAATTGAGCGATAGCGATTTGTGGGGAAATTCGTCATAAAATACTGAAAGTAATGACAGCGACAATTCTGCAACGGAGCAAATTTCAGTGATTTTGATTTGATTACATTATTGAATCATTTTTATTATAATTACATTACTATTTGTTATAATTATTTATAGTTATTTATTATATTATAATTTATGATTTTGTGTTTCAAACTTTATCATACCCGGGATGGCTACTAGACTCTGGTTTGGACAGATTTAAGTGAGTTATTCCTAAGAATTACAGGCCTACAATATAAAATGACAAATTTCCATGCTTTTTATTGTGGCCAGCCTAAGGCACACCTGTGCAATAATCATGCTGATTAGATCATGCTGGATATGCCACATCTGGGAGGTGGATGGATTATCTCAGAAAAGGAGAAGTGCTCACAAAGGCCCCTTTCACACTTATACGACTTGTCCCGCGTTTTGTGATGGCAAAGTAGCATGACAAGTTGTTTCCCATAGTTTACAATGACAACCATTCATATTAGTACGACTTCAAAGTAGTCCCTGCACTACTTTGGTCCGATTTTGATGCCACTTAGGCCCCTTTCACACTAGTGCGACTTCAAAGTCGCGTGATTTTACCACGATTTCGAGGCCGCGATTTTGCCGCGATTCACGGGCGCAATTTCAGGGAATGCCTGTGTAAGTGCCATCAAAATCGGACCAAAGTAGTGCAGGGACTACTTTGAAGTCGGAACGACTTGAAGTCGTACTAATATGAATGGTTGTCATTGGAAATCATGGGAAACGACTTGTCTTGCTACTTTGCCATCACAAATCGTGGGACAAGTCGTATAAGTGTGAAAGGGGCCTTACACAGGCATTTCCTAAAATCGCGGTAAAATCGCGCGACTTTGAAGTCGCAGTAGTATGAAAGGGGCCTTAGACAGATTTGTGAACAATATTTGAGAGAAATAGGCCTTTTGCGTTCAGCCCATGATAAATAGGGGCAAACACAACAGTGTTGCGTTTATAATTTTTCTCAGTGTAATTGCAAGTAACAAACGTTGAAACCATTGGTTCACCAAGATGACTAGGTTTTCCTTAATTATCATGTTTTTTTAACCACTTAAGGACCGCCTCACGCCGATATATGTCGGCAGAATGGCACGGCTGGGCACAAGCACGTACAGGTACGTCGCCTTTAACCACTTCAATACCATGCACTTATACACCTTCCTGCCCAAGCCAATTTTGAGCTTTCAGCGCTTTCGCAATTTGAATGACAATTGCGCGGTCACGCAACACTGTACCCAAACAATTTTTTTATCATTTTGTTCCCACAAATAGAGCTTTCTTTCGGTGGTATTTGATCGCCTCTGCGATTTTTATTTTTTGCATAACAAATAAAAAAGAGTGAACATTTTGAAAAAAACAAAGTTTTTCTTTGTTTCTGTTAATTTTTTTTTGTAAATAAGTACCTTTTCTACTTCAATGATGGGCACTGATAAGGCAGCACTAACAGGCACTGATAAGGCGACACTGATGGGCATCGATGAGGTGGCACCAATGAGGTGGCACAGATGAGGTGGCACTGATGATGGGCACTGATGGGCACTGATAGGCGGCACGGATGGGCACTGATAGGTGGCACTGATGGGCACTGATGTGGCACTGGTATGCGGCACTGATGGGCACTCATAGGTGGCACTGATGGGCACTCATAGGCGGCACTAATGGATACTTATGGGTGGCACTGATAGGTGGCATGGACGGGCACTGATAGGTGGGCACTTATGGGCACGGATGGGCACTGATAGGTGGCACTGATGGACACTGGTAGGTGGCACTGATGACTGGTGGCTGGCATTGCTGGGCATCATGCATTTTTGGTTGTGCCATGATGGTGCCAATCAGTGCCCATTTGTGGGCACTGATTGGCATATATTTTTTATCTATTTGTGCATGTGGATGGCCATGGGGGACTTACCTGGCCATCCACATGCTTGGGGCTTCCCTGGTGGTCCTGGGGGGCTTCCCTGGTGGTCCAGTGTGGGTATCCGAGGGGGGGCTGCGCGAACCCCCCCTGTCAGGAGAGCCGCCGATCGGCTCTTCTCTACTCGCGTATGTCAGATCAACGGCTCTTCCTGTTTACATCGTGATCAGCCGTGATTGGACACGGCTGATCACGTGGTAAAAAGCCTCCGCCGGAGGCTCTTTACCGAGATCAGTGCAGCGGTGTGTCAGACTGACACACCGCTCCACCGATCGCCGCGATGCACGCGGCGGCTGTTATCCTGCAGGACGTCATATGACGTCCAGTGTGGATAACAGAACCACTTCCCGGACGTCAATATGCTATTGACTGGGCGGGAAGTGGTTAAGAAGCCAAGCCGCTGGTCGCGCTCGCGACCCGGTCTTGAGCTCTGTGACCACGCCCGTGGGACCCGTGGACCCGATCGCTGCTGGTGTCCCGCGATTGGGTCACAGAGCTGAAGAACGGGGAGAGGTAAGTGTAAACAAATCTCTCCCCGTGCTTCCTAGTGTGAGTGTCACTGATCGCCTGTTCCCTGTCATAAGGAACAACGATCAGTGACATCACACGCCAAGCCACGCCCCCACACAGTAGTAATCACTCCCTAGGTAACCCTTAACCCCTTCAGCGCCCCCTACAGGTTAACCCCTTCACTGCCAGTGTCATTTTCACAGTAATCAGTGCATTTTTATAGCACTGATCGCTGTAAAAATGACAATGGTCCCAAAATGGTGTCAAAAGTGTCCGATGTGTCCGCCATAATGTCGCAGTCATGATAAAAATCGCTGATCACCGCCATTATTAGTAAAAAAAATATATAAATAAAAATGCCATAAAACTATCCCTTATTTTGTAGACGCTATAACTTTTGCACAAACCAATCAATAAACGCTTATTGCAATGATTTTTTTAACCAAAAATATGTAGAAGAATACGTATCGGCCTAAACTGAGGAAAAAAAATGATTTTTTATATATTTTTGGGGATATTTATTATAGCAAAAAGTAAAAAATATATATTTTTTTTCAAAATTGTTGCTTTATTTTTGTTTATAGCGCAAAAACTAAAAACTGCAGAGGTGATCAAATACCACCAAAAGAAAGCTCTATTTGTGGAAAAAAAAGGACGTAAATTTTGTTTGGGAGCCACGTCGCACAACCGCGCAATTGTCAGTTAAAGCGACGCAGTGCCGAATCGCAAAAAGGGGCCTGGTCCTTTAGCTACAAAATGGCCCGGGGCTTAAGTGGTTAAAGGTTCCATTAGAAAAATATTTTATTGCAATTTGGTTATCAATAAGCATCAAAATTACTATTGAAAGTTCAATGGGGAATTAGCATCAATGAATTACATAAAAAAGTTCCCAGCAAGAGAGGGTAGCTTAGGCTCTATGGCTTTATATTTTCAGTCCTTCAAGAGGAAATCAGGTCACATGGCAAGTATAATGTGTAAATATATACCGGTATATTCATCATAGCCTGGGGAGCAGTTGGCATAGACATCAGTAGCAATGGAAGTGTTTCCCATAGCAACTAATATAATCTTTTTTGTATGTTTTCTAACCCCTTCAATCCTGAGCACTTGTGCCCCCTTCCTGCCCAGGCATTTTTCAGCTTTCAGCCCTGTCGCACTTTGAATGACAATTGCGCGCTTATGCAACACTGTACTCAAACTACATTTTTATAATTTTGTTCACACAAATAGAGATTTATTTTTGGTGGTATTTTTTCACCACTGAGTTCTTTTTTTTTTTGCTAAATAGATGAAAAAATACTTAATTTTGAAAAAAAAACACGTTTTCATCGTTTCTGTTATAACATTTTGCTAATAAATAATTGTTCTTCAAGAATTTGGGCCAACATGTATTCTGCTACATTTCTTTGGTGAAAATAACCCAAACCAGTGTATATTATTTAGTCTGTAGGAAAATTATGGAGTCCACAAACTATGGTATATATCTGAAAATGTATCTATCCTGATGTACTGACAGCCTATCTCATTTGATGAGGCCCTAAAATGACAAGACAGTACAAATACCCCCCAAATGAACCCTTTTTGGAAAGTAGTCAGTCCAAGATATTTAGTAAGAGGCATGGCGGGTTTTTTGAAGTTGTAATTTTTTTGTCAGGGGTCCCCTCCTGCTGGTTGTAAAATCAGTCCAGCAGCTTGTTAGCTACTAGGATTGCTTTTACAAGAGTGCTGACCACCCGCTCTAAAAAATGGTTCCGGGCTATTATCCCGGTACAACCACTTGAGGACCAATGACGTACCAGGTACGTTACTGGTCGGCAAGTGGTTGGATAACAAAAAAAATTCCCAGCAAAAGAGGGTAGCTAAGGCTCCACGGCTTTATATTTTCAGTCCTTCAAGAGGAAATCAGGTCACATCATGGCACTAAGTGTAATGTGAAAATTTACACTCTCCGGCCATTTTATTAGGTACACCTTGCTAGTACTGGGTTTGACCCCCTTTTGACTTCAGAACTGCCTTAATTCTTTTTGGCATAGATTCAAAATGTTAAAAACATTCCTCAGAGATTTTGGTCCATATTGACATGATAGCATCACGCAGTTGCTGCAGATTTGTTGGCTGCACATCCATGATGCAAATCTCCTGTTCCACCACATCCCAAAGGTGCTCTATTGGATTGAGATCTGGTGACTGTGGAGGCCATTGGAGTACAGTGAAATAGTCATTAGAAGCTGGGTACACTGTAGTCAAGGGATGGACATGGTCAGCAACAGTGCTCAGGTAGGCTGTGGCATTTAAATGATGCTCAACTAATACTAAGAGGACCAAAATGTGCAGAAAAAATATCCACCACACCATTACACCACCAGCCTGAACTGTTGGAACAAGGCAGGATGGATCCATGCTTTCATGTAGTTTACACCAAATTCTGACCCTACCATCTAAACATTGCAGTTGAAATCGAGACTCATCAGACCAGGCAATGTTTTTCCAGTGTTCTATTGTCCAGTTTTGGTGAGCCTGTGCGAATTGTAGCCTGTTTTCTGTACTTAGCTGACAGGAGGGGCACCCGTTGCAGTCTTCTGCTGCTGTAGCCCATCTGCTTCAAGGTTGGATTTGTTGTGTATTCAGAAATGGTATTCTGCATACCTTGGTTGTAACAAGTGGTTATTTGAGTTACTTTTGCCTTTTTATCATTTCAAACCAGTCTGCCCATTCTCCTCTGACCTCTGACATCAACAAGGCATTTTGGTCCACACAACTGACACTCACTGGATATTATTTTATTTTTTTCAGGCCATTCTCTGTAAACCCCAGAGATGGTTTTGGAAAATCCCAGTAGATCAGCAGTTTTTAAAATACTCAGACTAGCCCGTCTGGCACCAACAACCATGGCAAGTTCAAAGTCACCTAAATCCACTTTCTTTCCCATTTTGATGCTCAGTTTGAATTTCAGCAAGTCATCTTCACCACATCTAGATGCCTTAATGCATTGAGTTGCTGCCATGTGATTGGCTGATTAGCAATATGTGTTACCAAGCAATTGAACAGATGTACCTAATAAAGTGGCCGGTGACGATATATATTCATCATAGCCAGGGGAGCAGTTGGCATTGACATCAGTAGCAGTGGAAGTGTTGCTCATAGCAACCAATACAATCTTTTTGTATGTTTTCTAAACTGCACTAGTAAAATAGTGGGTGGATTCTGACTGGTTGCTATAAGGAGCATCATTTTTAGGCTTATTTTAGAAGACTCTGGGATTTGTATTGAGTGCCAAAGAGATAATAAATAAATACTAAATAAATAAAAGTGCGTAAACCACAATGGCCTACTATCAAGGCTAGATTTAATTATTTGCACCTCTAAGATGGCTATTACCATGCAGCCTTTAATGACCACAGGTCTTTAAAGCCACACAAATAATAATAGGTATAAATTAACATTAGGGCCGTATCACACCATGCCCACATCAGAATTGCACAGAAACACTCTGTGCGTTCCTGTGCGATTCACATGAGGCTCTCTGCGGTGCGGTTTCAAGTCCTTTCATTTTGAATGGGCTAAAAACTCGCACCGCGCCAAAAGTAATGCATGCACTTTTTTTTTAAATGGTCTGTAACCAGAACATATGGTCAAAAGTACCATGCGATCTGGTGCGGGAAAACGCACAGCATTTGAGACCTGCGTTTGGGATGTCGTTAATATGTTTATAACACCCGCTGCAGATTGCAAAAGCAGTAAGTTTCAACCCGTTCCTGTGCGATTCTAGTGTGGGCACTCAGTGAATTGCAAATCCTACTACTTTTCTTAACATTTTCAGTGGTTAAAGGAGCACTATACCTTTTTTTTTTTTTTGCTTTAAAATAACAAACATGTTATACTTACCTCCACTGTGCAGCTCGTTTTGCACACAGTGGCCCCGATCCTGGTCTTCTGGGGTCCCTCGGCGGCTGTCTTGGCTCCTCCCCGCAAGGACTCCACACCTTAATGCGAGTGAGCTCGCATGGTGTGGAGTGATTGCGGGCGCGCTCCCGTGATACAGCGGCGGCCATAGCCGCCGACTGTATCACTCGGCCCCGCCCCCCGGCGTGCCGCGTCATTGGATGTGATTGACAGCAGCGCCAGCCAATGGCTGCGCTGCTTTCAATCTATCCAGTGTAGCCAATCGGCGGCCAGGCAGAAAAACGAAGAGGATGACGGGGACGAGCATGGGACTTTCGAGGGGCCAGGTAAGAAAAACGGGGGCTCGGGGGGGGCGGTATTGTCGAATGTTTTTTCACCTTAATGCATAGGATGCATTAAGGTGAAAAAACATGTAACTTTACTACTCCTTTAAATTTAGAGCAACAAGGGTTGGTATGTCATACCCCAAAATGTTATCACTGTAGGCTCTGGCCTATATGGATGACTTCCCACAAATTCCTTCCCGCCTATTGGTTTTGGTCAGCTTACTTCATGCTTGACACTGCCTATAGGGTTTAACACCTGTTTTTTATTTTAATGCCACCATGAGAACTATAATCACATCCACCCTCAATTAGCAATGGAGCACCCCAAAACCGTCACTCTTTTACTGAGACAAAAAAAAAATCCCCCAGCACCCTCTCGTTTTGTGAGGGTGTCCATGGACATCCTTCCAGCACCATGCTCCCCGCTCACCTCCTGGGGAGCGCACCCCCCATCCTTAGGGCACAGCTGATCACAGATCACAGTAAAGGGTCCATGTGATCAGCTGTGTCCAATCACAAGTGATCACATGAAAACAGGCTTGCTGGTTATCGGCAGTGCGTGTCACAGCGTGAGGAGAAGAAAGCCAGTAACCGGCAATGCTGACATGACACATTCACACTGATAATCAGGGCACTGACCATCAGTGCCCTGATTATCAGTGCAGCCCCAGCAGAGCCTATCAGTGCAGCTTATCAGTGTCCATCAGTGTAGCTTATCAGTGCCCATCAGTGCTGCCTCATCAGTGCTGCCTAATCAATGCCCATCAGTGCCGCCTCATCAGTGCCAATCAGTGCAGCTTATCAGTGCCCGTCAGAGCTGCCTTATCAGTGCCCATCAGTGCAGCCTCATCAGTGCCCATCAGTGCTGCCTCATCAGTGCTGCCTAATCAGTGCCCATCAGCGCAGCTTATCAGTGCCCATCAGAGCTGCCTTATCAGTGCTGATCAGTGCCCATCAGTGCAGCCTCATCAGTGCTGCCTAATCAGTGCCCATCAGTGCAGCTTATCAGTGCCCATCAGAGCTGCCTCATCAGTACCCATCAGTGCAGCCTCATCATTGCCCATCAGCACTGCTTCATCAATGCAGCTTATCAGTGCCCATCAGTGCTGCCTCATCAGTGCTGCCTAATCAGTGCCCATCAGTGCAGCTTATCAGTTCCCATAAGAGCTGTCTTATCAGTGCCAATCAGTGCAGCCTCATCAGTGCTGCCTCATCAGTGCAGCTCATCAGTGCCCATCAGTGCAGCCTCATTAGTGCCCATCAATGCAGCCTCATCCCTGCCCATCAGTGCTGCCGCACCAGTGCCCATCAATGCAGTTTATCAGTGCCCATCAGTGCCTCCTCGTCATTGCAGCCTCATCAATGCTGATCAGTGCAGCATCATCAGTGCCCATCAGTGCCTTCTCATCAAAGCAGCCTCATCAGTGCCCATCAGTGCAGCCTCATCAGTTCCCATTAGTGCAGCCTCATCAGTGCTCCTCAGTAAAGAAGAAAAATTACTTATTTGCAAAATATTATAAAAGGATTCTAAGAAAAAAAAAAAGTTTCTGTCTGTTTTTTGTTTGTTTCGAAAAAATAAAAACCGAGTGGTGATTAACACCTCCAAAAGAAAGCTTTATCTGTCTCAAAAAAATGATAAAAATGTTATATGGGTACAGTGATGCATAACCACGCAATTGTCATTCAAATTGCAACACGGCTGAAAGCTAGAAATTGGCCTGGGCAGGAAGGGGGTGAAAGTGCCTGGTATCTAACCCAGCACAGTATTGGGCTGCTGGTTTAGCAATAACATCAGCACATAATCTCTAACCGATTATAGCCAGTAAAGTATGTGTCCTGCTTTGCCTAAACTACAATCTTAAATATAATGCATATATTTTCAGGATTATAGAATAATTTTAGCTAAAAGGTATTATCAGATAAACTACCCAATGGAGATGATGCATAAAAATTGACCTTTCTGAAAATGATAGCTAACATACCACCGACTGATTGTTGGTATCAGCTCTAATTTCCATTGCTCCGGTTTTATAAATCTACCCCACGCTATCCTTTATCTGTCTGTTGGCCCATTTATAATCCTAATGCTGCCACACACATCTGATTAGATAATATATTGTGTGGGGGGGCCTATGTCATTGGGGGCGTAAATCAATGGCTTTTTAAAGTAGGCCTTACACTACACAATTGATGGTAAAATTGGAAGTAGATTATACAAAGATTGTACAATTAGATTGTATTTGTGTGTGGCCATCTTTAAACTGCTATTCTAGGCAAGGCAAGCTCTGCTGCACAAAAAAGAACTGAGGTTGTTATGGCACCCAAAATTTGAACAGAACATTTGTATTGTATCTGTGGCACAGGCACTGATGTAACTAGACACAAGAACTTGCTGTTCCATATGGATGGATGAAGCCAAGGTTACAAGGACCCATGAATAAAGAAAAACATTAATCTGCTGCATGAGTGACTAAGTCAACTCCCTCTTCATTCACGTAGGTTTCAAATTGGAAACTATGGGATTTAGTGACAATCCCAATATTTCCTGAAGATTATATGATATTATATAAGGAACGATTCACACTACATTGCTATACCTAAACTACGTATGACTGTATTTATTTAAATGTCTTCCTATACATTCATCACACAACACATTTCCCTACTATAATCCATAGACTTGCATACACATACATTTACTGCTAATAAGTATAGAATTGTAAGCTCTTATCATGCTATCCTTACTATGAATCGTCTCCACCTATTTTCATCTGCAAGCATATCTACATTTACAAACAGGATTTTAAACATGTCGGAGTATCAAAGCAAAAAAGTTTGCCTTTTTTTTTTGGTATATTTTCTGCTTTATTAGTTGTTTACAGCACAATTCAAATGCATGCCTCTACAATGCTGCATCGTGCGGAATAAGGAGTGGTTAAGCTGGTTGTATTGTAAATGAGAGTTGAAATCCAGTCCAATGTATCAAATACAGATAAAAGAAAAAAAAAGGAAAAGTCCACCTGCTAAAATGAGATGATTTAGTAAAATAGTATACAATTTTCATTTGTTATTTTTTTTTATGAACTGTTAAAGGCCTGCTGTCATGAAGGTTGTGCATCAATACAGATACAGATGCTGTTTATCCTACATTAGAATTAAGCAATATGAAATCCACCATGGAGGCATGTGCTGATGGTATAATATAGAAAAAAAAAAGATAAAATGATTTCTTTTCATTATTAGCGCATGCTTTAAAAGTCTTAAAATGCCTCATTAAATGTTTATATGGTTTATATGCAAAATTGCATTGCTAAGTATTATTACTGCATATTCGTTTTTCTCTATCAGCTAGATAGACCATTGCCCTGTTATCTGTAAAGGAAGGATTAATGTCCACTACATTTCTACGATTCATTTTCATTCTTTCCATAGTAAACGCACTAGACAATGTAGATTAGGTAGAGTTAAACATAACTAAACAGCTACCTAGTTCATCAAGCTAGTTTTTACCAACCTCACCTGCTTTATTTAAGATTTAGAATCCCAAAATATTATGCAGCCAATAGAGATTATTTAAAAAAGGCAATGCAAAGAGGAACTGTGATGCATCAAGTGCTTTGAATTAAAGCATCCAATCACATTTCACTTTTTTCAGCGTAAAATATTCAGAACGATGGCAGCCCATTTCTGATTGGTTGTTGCTATGCATTACTGCATATTTTTCTTTGCTTTACCAAAGGCCACTGCATGTGAATTGCACATACAACACACACCAGTGCTTACAACAGCTCGGATGTGCAAAGTGCATACCCTAGGCAAACCAATTCCATAATTTCTGATTGGTTAATATGGGTTCTTGCATTACCCACACTGTTCATTCATATTATAAAAAAAGACCGATGACATAAAAAAAAAGAAAAAAAAAAAAAATCTGCAATAACTGAAAAAAAGGTTAATAAATGTTACAAAATATATATCCAGATTACCTATGTGCATATTTAGATCCATGGTGCTAGGCAAGTATATAGTCTCCACCCAGATCCAGGTAGCTACTGCTTCTCCGTCTTGCCCTTTGTATGCATCCCAGCTATAGGAAAAGTCTCAATGAATACTCCTCCTTGACCGTGGGCTACTGACGTATAGGTGTGTCCCCCCCAAACACCACACCAGCAGCGAGGGATCACGCGCAATTTTTTTGTTTGCGGCTTACAGCGTCAGAAATCCAGAGATGCTACAGACGGATGCAATCGCTCCCAAGATTGTAGCTGGGTTGCATAGTGTCTCTGGGATAAATCCGCAGATATGGCTTTAGTTTCAAGGGATATTCCTCTGCAAATCTCTAGAACAGCTCTAAGCATTGGTTTTTGTCTGCAAGCCTTAGCTAGCAGTGTTTCCTTGGCTTCCTCTATGTGTACATCTCCGGTCAGCACAGACTGACTGTGCCTTGCTGCTGAGAGGTGGTGCTGATCTGTGTCACTGTGTTTTGTGAATGCGGATATTCTCAGTTATCTTGTGAATGAGTTAAAGGGGGTGGAGAGAGGCGGGATCCAAGGGGTTTTGTCAGTCTCCTCACTGGCTGTGTGTATGTCTCTGTCTCTCCTTCCCATAGTATAATTATTTTATGATATATCTCCATGCAACTGAAATGTCCTTTCCTCTCTATCTTCAATCACACACAGTGGCGTACACTACAAGCCCTATAGAGATTTAATTATCCCCTTTTTTTTTTAAAGAAAAAATCCCTGCAAATCCTTTAACAAAGAAATCTGAATTGTATCATTTAATATAATTGATGATGATGCTTTTTTTATGCATGTTCCAGTCTCATCTTTTCCCATCCTTTCATTCCTCTCTCTCTCTCTCTCATTCTCTCTCACACACACTCCCACACTCTCCCTCTCTCTTCCCTTTGCTCTAGTCCTAATGCTTAAGTGGCGTCATGCTTTGGAAATTGAATCGGTCCATTAGATCTCCCCATAGGCTTCTCTGTATCCGGTCCCTTGGCTCTGACTGCAACAGAATTAAACAAGGGAAAAATAATGCAAAAAAAAAAAAAATGGTTTTAAAGCAGCAATTCATCTGGCTTGTGCTCAAAATAGATTGGATCATTTGAGTTGTATTGTTGTGTGATTTGAGGATGTTTGAATTTATTTTAGTGCAGTCTTTTTTGTTTTTGTTTTTCATTTTGGGGCCTAGTGAAAATGCAAAATTTGAATAAATGGGTGTACAAGAGTGCACTTTCTGGGTAGTGGGTTTCAGTTGTGTTTAACAACTAAAATATTTGACATAGGAAATCTCACAGCAAATGGAAGACCCTAAAGCAAGGGTGTCAAACTCAATTTCATTGAGGGCCGCATCAGCATTATGATTGCCCTCAAAAGGGCCGGTTGTATCTGTAAGATTAGATGTCCAGCACATCCCCTCCCCTTACATTGGATGTTAAGAGCCAGCCCACCATCAGAAGTTGAGTCCCTCACTCTCCCTTACATCACAGTGCACCCCCCTTTCATTAAGCTGCTGCTGGGAAGAAGCTGGATGCATTGCTTAAAAGCAGAAAGTGAGGGTCTTGAGGAGGACCAGAGGAGGGCGAGGGCCACATGAAATGACCTGGAGGGCCGGATTCGGCCCACGGGCCTTGTGTTTGACACCTGTGCCCTAAAGTGATATTAAACCCTATTTTTTTATTTATTTTTAGAAGGTTTTTGCTGTCTGCTGCAAGGTGGGACAAACTGATAAGAGATATTGCTGTGTTATCTTCCTTACTACATTGGCTCCTGATCTCAGCTTCTTGCCCATCATTTGCACCATCTACTATTACACATAAAAAAGGTGCAGCTCTCATATATATCAAATAGTGAAACCACATATGCTGATGATAACACAGTGAATGAAAATAAATTAATGATAAACAATGTCCACCAAAGTGAAAAAAGAAGAGTTGAATCAAACAGTCCTATTGTAGGTGGATAGGCATCACCGAGGCATCACTGTAAAGAAGGACTTCAATCCTAATTTTTTTAAAGCCCAACTCCCGGATATTAGCCCCCCCCCCCACCAACTACCTGCTGGGATGACCTATCCAAATGCCCATTTTACTTATCTGTAGCAAGTCACGTGACGATACTTCTCTCTCTTTCTGGTTATTTCCTGAAAAAAATAATAGAGGCTGAGATGACAGTAGGACTTCCCTTGCATACCCTGCCCCACATTCCACTGGAGTTGGTGACAGGGTATAGCAGAACGAGGCATGGCATAGGTGCTGTACAGATGACAGTCCAGGTAATGCTGAGATGCTGTGGATGCAGGACTGCAGGATGCTGCCACACAGATGGAGCACAAGAAATCGCAGGTGTGGGAGTCAGAATCATAGTCAAACAGGCCAAAGTCAGCAACAACTGAGCACAGGAGGTGCAGATTCAGAAGACAGAAGCGCAATCAGAAGCCAGGCTGAGGTCAGTATCACACATGCAGGAGCAGTACAAAATCTGCAGGAAAACAATGGAGTCAGATCACAAGGCAAAGTCAATAATAGGAGATCAAGATCAGACAGAGTCAGAAGGCAAGCCTGGTCAAAGCACAGAAGAAACAGGAAGCAGGTTTGGTCACTGAAACTGATGACCACTCAGCAACTCTCCAAAATTCTGTAATGCCTTAATTAGGCCACTGAGCGCCAAAAAAACTGTGCAAAACGTGAACGCTCAGTCACGCTAATGCACATGTATATTAGCAAATATGCATCGGCTCACGCACAGCCCTGATTCCGTGCACTGGTGCAAGAGCTGTACTATGCACATGAGCATATCTTTGGGCACAGGTATGTACGTAATCTATCTGACAGATATCCACATCACTGCCTGCATGATGTGGACACCTCATATTGGTGGAGATGACACTTCTATCAGCTGGGTCCTCTCTGATATGCTTCAGAGGCAGAAGAACTCACAAAGGCAGTGAGGAGACCAAGCAGGAAACAATTCCTTGTCCCCAGGGTAGGAAATGAGCTTGGTTTAGAGGAAACCTTGACTTTTACCCATTACACTGCAGGGTGGCTTAGGAAGAAGTGTTTGGAATAAAGACTGAAGAGTAAAGCAATTGATGTACAATGCACTATTTTTATTTCATTTTTGCCTGGAGTTGAGCTTTAACAGAAGGTCCAAACTTACTGTAAATGATGGCGCCAGTTTTATTCTCTTTGGGCTAGTTCCCAAGTCTCTAGCCCCCCTTTCTGTTTACAGGTGTCTCCTTAGCTAGCTGGCTCCTAAGGAGACCCCTGTGCAATACATGCTTACAGTTGGTGCTGTGTGCCTCCATAGACGTGCACAATGATTGGGAGGCCATGGCCTGGATACCTCAACTTCACTCCTCCTAACAATTTGACTGATGGCAGTATGAGGCTATAGATCCCCTGCTTTTAGTATGACCCCCAGAATGTGAAAGAGCAGACAAGCTTCACAGACCGTCCATGCCTGGCAGCTATGTCAATAGACAGGTAAGTGTTTGGGGATATGCGGGTGTAGAAGGCACTGGAGTGTTCTTTTACCTTTATGCAGAGAATGGGTTAAGATTTTAAAAAAACACTAGCACCACTAGGTACCACTTTAATTTACTTCACCTATATATTCTAAGTTATAGGTAAGGTTAATTTTAAACCAGGGGTCTCCAAACTTTCTAAACAAAGGGCCGGTTTACTGTCCATCAGACTATAGGGGGGCCAGACTGTGGCCATCGGGAGTACAAAATGTCCCAACGTCAGTGGGAGTATAAAATCCCCCATGATTGGTGTCATTGAGCCCCATTGGTGGTGTCCTTGGGAAGGATTATGCCCCATCATTGGTGTCATTTGGCCCCATTGTTGGTGTCATTGGGAGGAACGGTGTCCCATCATTGATGTCATTGGTAGGAATTGTACCCCCATCGTTTGTGTCACTAGGAGAAATTGTGGCCTTCATTGGTGTCAGTAAATAAAATAGCACCCCAAGGGCCGGATAAAAGCAATCAAAGGGCCACATCCGGCCCCCGGGCCACAGTTTGGAGACCACTGTTTTAAACTATGTGCCACGTCAGCATCTCTTGCACACCAGATAAAATTTTAAATCAGGCATATTGTGGATGTATGGTATGTAGTGACTGTTGAAATGAAAGAAAAAAGATATAACAAAATCTCCAATGCCTGCACTGGCTGCCTATCTTTTTTTATTTTTGCCTATATAGGTCAATTCAACAGGTTGACTTTAATGCAGACCTCCACAGTAGCTTATAGTTGCTTTTGTTGGTACTGAGTAGCAAAAAGAAAAAAGACAAGCATTCAAAAAGCTCACTGGTTAGGTGGCTCACATCCAACCAAGGCAGCCCCTTCATCAGGGCTCAGTAAAGGTTGTAAGTTTTGGCATGACATGGGACTGATGGTAGCACTCACTTTTTCTTTTATGGCCAATTTTTTTTCCGGATGCCCCAAACAATCAGAATAGGGACTCATCAGAGAAAATGACTTTTCCTCAGTCCTCAGCAGTCCAATCCCTGTACTTTTTGCAGAATATCAGTCTGTCCCTGATGGATTTTTGCTGGAGAGAAGTGGCTTCTTTGCTGCCCTTCTTGACACCAGGCCATCCTCCAAAAGTCTTTGGCCTCGTACACACGATAGAGTTTCTCGGCAAGAACCAGCAAGAAACTTGCTGGCAGAGATGTCTTGCCGAGAAACTCGTTCGTGTGTATGGTTTCTCGTCAAGAAAACCGACAAGTAATCTCGACGAGAAAATAGAGAACCTGCTCTCTATTTTCTCGTCGAGATTCTCGTCGGCATGTTTCTCGACGAGAAAAGTGAGTGTGTGTACACTTACCTGTCCTCCCGGAAGCCCACGCATGTTCGAAATGAATTCGACGCATGCGCGGTAGCTTCCTAGGCATAGGTAGGGTATACCAAGATGCATGTAGTCGTCGTAGTCGATGACGTCACCACGTACGCTCCATTCAAAGAACCGCGGGTTCTTTGAATCGAGCGTGTGTACACTCGGCCGGGACAAGTTTCTTGTCCAAGAATCTCGTCAAAAAAAACGACATGTTTTTTTCGACGAGAATCTCGGCCGTGTGTACGAGGCTTGAGTCTCAGTGTGCGTGCAGATGCACTCACACCTGCCTGCTGACATTCCTGAGCAAGCTCTGTACTGGTGGTGCCCCGATCCCACAGCTGAATCAACTGCAGAAGACGATCCTGGTGCTTGCTGGACTTTCTTGGACGCATTGAAACCTTCTTCACAAATGCAGTGGAGATGTTCTTTATGGGATTATGTTTATTTTAATGGCAAAGAGGGACTTTGCAATTAATTGCAATTCATCTGAACTCTCCTTATAACATTCTGGAGCAGAGGCGGCTCTTTAATTAGGCAAATTAGGCGATGGCCTTAGGCCTCGCCCACAGAAAAGGCCTCGCCCACAGAAAAGGCCTCGCCTAGCGCCATTGCCTAATTTGCCTGGACTGGCTGACTGGGACAGACTGTGGGACTCGCAACAAGCGGCGGGGAGAGCGGGCGGCGGGCGCGCTGCACATAGCTGAACTGAGCCAGGCGGGCGGGCGGACGAGGCAGGACAACAAGTACGTACAATACATGGTCATGGATGGTGGGCAGGCTCTGGCTGCCTGCCTGCGTCCAATAGCAGGCTACACTGCCACGGCGCCATCCTCCTGAGTCCTAGCCTTTCCTCTAAAGTAGGCCCCAGCGCATGGCGGGAGTTGTAGTTCTCCCACAGAGCACAGGCACACAGACTTCAACTTGGCCGTCTGGTGCCTGTGCTCTACAGAGACTACAACTCCCAGATTGCACTGCAGGGCACTGAGGGCAGAGAGAGAGAACCTGAGAACGTCACGTGTTGCTTCACTTCAGTTCTCCGAGTCCGGCTGCAGTGCTTAGTGGAGGGGAGGACCATCACTGAGGCAAGGAGCAGACAGACTATCTATTCTTTATTATATGATGAATTGAAAAACTACAGCAATGGCAATGCATGCACCCCCAAGTCAAAGAGACCAGTCCATTTTATCTCTGCAATCTGCATGGGCTTTAGGTAATTGATGGGCACAGTGGCTGCGTTTGATGGCACAGTGGCAGCGTTTGATGGCACAGTGGCAGCGTTTGATGGCACAGTGGCAGCGTTTGATGGCACAGTGGCTGCAATTGATGGGCACAGTGGCTGCGTTTGATGGCACAGCCACTGTTGTGCCCATCAAATACAGCCACTGTGCCCATCAAACGCAGCCACTGTGCCATCAAACGCAGCCACTGTGCCATCAAACGCAGCCACTGTGCCCATCAATTACCTACACTGTGCCCATCAAGTGCAGCCACTGTGCCCATAAATTGCAGCCACTGTGCCCATAAATTGCAGCCACTGTGCCCATTAAACGCAGCCACTGTGCCCATCAAATGCAGCCACTGTGCCCATCAAACGCAGCCACTGTGCCATCAAACGCAGCCACTGTGCCCTCAAACGCAGCCACTGTGCCACAGTGGCTGCAATTGATGGGCACAGTGGCTGCGTTTGATGGGCACAGTGGCTGCAATTGATGGGCACAGTGGCTGCAATTGATGGGCACAGTGGCTGAAATTGATGGGCACAGTTGCTGCAATTGATGGGCACAGTGGCTGCAATTGATGGCCACAGTGGCTGAAATTGATGGGCACAGTGGCTGCAATTGATGGGCAATTGATGGGGACAGTGGCTGCAATTGATGGGCACAGTGGCTGCAATTGATGGGCACAGTGGCTGCCATCGTTGGGGCACAGTGGCTGCGTTTGATGGGGCACAGTGGCTGCGTTTGATAGGGCACAGTGGCTGCGTTTGATGGGCACAGTGGCTGCGTTTGATGGGCACAGTGGCTGCAATTGATGGGCACAGTGGCTGCCATTGATGGGGCACAGTGGCTGCGATTGATGGGGCACAGTGGCTGCATTTGATGGGGCACAGTGGCTGCGTTTGATGGGGCACAGTGGCTGCGTTTGATGGGGCACAGTGGCTGCGTTTGATGGGCACAGTGGCTGCGTTTGATGGGCACAGTGGCTGCGTTTGATGGCATAGTGGCTGCGTTTGATGGCGCCATCAAACGCAGCCACTGTGGCCATCAAACGCAGCCACTATGGCCATCAAATGCAGCCATTGTGCCCATCAATTACCTACACTGTGCCCATCAATTACCTACACTGTGCCCATCAATTACCTACACTGTGCCCATCAATTGCAGCCACTGTGCCCATCAATTGCAGCCACTGTGCCCATCAATTGCAGCCACTGTGGCCATCAATTGCACCACTGTGCTCATCAATTGCAGCCACTGTGCCCATCAATTGCAGCCACTGTGCCCATCAAACGCAGCCACAGTGCCCTCAAACGCAGCCACAGTGCCCTCAAACGCAGCCACAGTGCCACAGTGGCTGCAATTGATGGGCACAGTGGCTGCGTTTGATGGCACAGTGGCTGCAATTGATGGCCACAGTGGCTGCAATTGATGGCCACAGTGGCTGCAATTGATGGCCACAGTGGCTGCAATTGATGGGCAATTAATGGGCACAGTGGCTGCAACTGATGGGCACATTGGCTGCAACTGATGGGCACAATGGCTGCAACTGATGGGCACAGTGAGGCTGCAATTGATTTTTCTTTTTTCAGTTTGTTTGTGCCCCCCCAAAAAATTTTGAGCACCAGCCACCACTGGATGGGATCATCATTGTGCCCTTCTCCTTACTTTTGTTAAATGACAGGCTGAGGGCATGTACATTCCAGTTGAATGCCGTTGAGGCTGGCTGTCGTTCAAACTGGAGGGCTTATTTTATTTTTAATTTTAATTTTTTATCTTGCTGCAGTTCTGCTTTCAAAATTCACGCCAGGCAAACATCTATTCACACACATATGTGAAATGTTTCCTCTACCAAAAGATTTATAATTCTGTGCAGCTATTTTTGTGATTCATATTCCTCTGCCAGACAGTACACCCAGAATGGTGTACCAGTACCACCTTCTCTATTACAGTTAAGTAATACAGAAGTGTTATTTACCCTCTCCCTAAACCTGCTGACGATGAAGTAGCATTACACTGATAAGTTATCAATTATGCTCATTCTGTTGTTGTCATCGCCTGTATCATTGTCCGCACACAGTCTCTGACCGTCTCCTGTATCATTATCCGCACACAGTCTCTGACCGTCTCCTGTATCATTGTCCGCACACAGTCTCTGACCGTCTCCTGTATCATTGTCCGCACACAGTCTCTGACCATCTCCTATATCATTGTCCGCACACAGTCTCTGACCGTCTCCTGTATCATTGTCCGCACACAGTCTCTGACCGTCTCCTGTATCATTGTCCGCACACAGTCTCTGACCATCTCCTGTATCATTGTCCGCACACAGTCTCTGGCCGTCTCCTGTATCATTGTCCACACACAGTCTCTGACCGTCTCCTGTATCATTGTCCGCACAGTTTCTGACCATCTCCTGTATCATAAAAACATACTTAAGATCAACTATGAGCCAAGAGAGATTATCTGCCTTAGCAGTTTTGTCCATTGAACGTGATCTGGCTTCAAAATTTAATTATTCATCTGTGATAGATGAATTTACAACTGCAAAATGTAGGAGAATGTTTTGAAACTTCTGATATTGAAACATTAAAAAAATGTACTACTGTTAAAACTTCCCAGGGGGTTTGTGTATGCGCCCCAACTATAGTTGGCACATATATTGTGGTATTGCATATTGAAACAAAGGTTTTTGTTTTTGTTTTGATTGGCTATCAGTAAGTGCCTGAGAAAGGACCCTGGCATAAGTATATTCTAATAGGGCACTCTTACACCAGGCTGTTTTCCTGCAGGCACCCTAAACAGACACCTGTTCAGAATTGACAGGCATTTATTGGAGCAGCACCATGGTAGTTGCAGATCAAACAGAAGCAGCTTCCTTGGCTATACAGGATAGGAGAGTTTAATTTCACTTTAAGGCTGTCAGCAGATTGGCCTCTACAAACTCAACAGTGTCTAAAAATGGAGACCAATCACGGCTGATCACGATGTAAACAGGAAGAGCCGTTGATCGGCTCTTCCTCACTCGCGTCTGACAGACGCAAGTAGAGGAGAGCCGATCGGCGGCTCTCCTGACAGGGGGGGTTCGCGCTGATTGTTTATCAGCGCAGCCCCCCCTCAGATACCCACACTAGACCACCAGGATGCTGCCCAGGACCACCAGGGAAGCCCCAAGCATGTGGATGGCCAGGTAAGTCCCCCATGGCCATCCACATGTACAAATACATAAAAAACATATGCCAATCAGTGCCCACAAATGGGCACTGACTGACACCATCATGGCACGACCACAATGTGTGATGCCCAGCAATGCCAGCCACCAGTGTCATCAGTGCCACCTACTAATGTCCATCAGTGCCACCTATCAGTGCCCATCCGTGCCCATAAGTGCCCACCTATCAGTGCCCGTCCATGCCACCTATCAGTGCCACCCATAAGTGCCCATCAGTGCCGCCTATGAGTGCCCATCAGTGCCGCATACCAGTGCCACATATCAGTGCCCATCAGTGCCGCCTATCAGTGCCCATCAGTGCCGCCTATCAGTGCCCATCATCAGTGCCCATCAGTGCCACCTCATTGGTGCCACCTCATCGGTGCCCATCAGTGTCGCCTTATCAGTGCCTGTCAGTGCCGCCTTATCAGTGCCCGTCATTGAAGTAGAAAAGGTACTTATTTACAAAAAAAATAACAGAAACAAAGAAAAACATTTTTTTTTTCAAAATTTTCGCTATTTTTTTATTTGTTGTGCAAAAAATAAAAATCGCAGAGGCGATCAAATACCACCGAAAGAAAGCTCTATTTTTGGGAACAAAATGATAAAAAAATTGTTTGGGTACTGTTATGTCCCTTAGACACGGGGTCTCTCAGAGTGTTGCTAGCAATGCTAAAGTATCTGCTCAGCAAGTTACACACAGGCCAGATGAACTTCTTAAACATGGAGAGGGTTTATTACTCACTCAGAACATGATGACTTGTTACATGGAGGAGTCTAAATACAACAGGATTCTGTCATTACCAGATCTATGCATATCATGCTGCTGCTGCTTCCCAGTTCCACACACCACTCTCACTACTTCCTGGTACAGCCCCTCCCCCAGCATGCATCAGGAGAAAAAGGTGAAGGGTCACACACTGCTTCAGCACAAACATCACATCTCCTCTTTTCCCCATAAAAAAAAAAACAATAGGAGAAAAAAAAAAAAAATATATATATATATATATATATATATATATATATATATATATATATAAACATAACAAGAGAACAAAATACTCAACACATAAAATAACAAGGCAAGCAGGATCAGTTCAGCAAGTAGTATCTCCAACTCAGTTCTGTGGCTCCCGCATCACGTTATGAGACCTTTGTCTCTGTTTCCTGACCTCCAAAGTGTCCCATAAGATTTCAGTGCTTTGCCAACGAGGAGTTTGATGTCTTTGATGGGCAGACTTACGAAGTGGCACAGCACTAGGAGGGGTAGAGGCTGTCAAGGGTTCTGGAGATGTCAGTTGGTGTCCAACAGACAAATCAGTCTCTGCAACTCCAGGCACATGTCCGGGCTCCTCAGGAATATGGTCACCAACCGCTTCAGGGGTTGGTTGTAAACTTGTGGGATCATGCCAGACACCATGCCATATGTCACCAGTAGAGCCCTGAGTAGACTCTGGTGGTTGGGTAGAAAGAGAGGTCGGGTTTGTTTCAACTGGCAGGCAAATGCGCTTTCTCAATTGCGAAAGGTGTCTTCGAACACAAACGCCATTCTCCAGGCGAACAAGGTACATTCGTTGTCCAAGAGGTCCATCAATAATGCCAGGAAGCCAATGAGGCAAAACTCTGTAATTCCGAAACCATACAAGATCACCAGCACGGAATCCAGGACGGCCTGGCGGAGGAGGTGTTGGTGACTGTTCCTGTGGATGAACTAAATCCAGTTTGGTGCGTAGATGCCTGCCAAACATAAGAAAAGCTGGGGTCAGCCCAGTAGTAGCGTGTTTTGTGTTTTGGTACATGGTCAAGAACTCCAGAAGCTTCTCCTCTGAGAGTCCGACCTGGTCCAGGGTGGACAGTAAGTGCTTCTTCAACGTCTGCA
This sequence comes from Rana muscosa, assembly GCA_029206835.1. NCBI lineage: Eukaryota > Metazoa > Chordata > Amphibia > Anura > Ranidae > Rana > Rana muscosa. Next base: position 85,519,340 of record CM055125.1, on the reverse strand, counting down.
CAAACCGTTCTGCCAGCCCATTTGAGGCTGGATGATAAGGAGCTGTTCTGTAGTGTTGGATGCCCAAGCCACTGAGGAAGGATTGAAACTCATGCGATGTAAATTGAGTCCCATTGTCCGAGACTATGGCTGTTGGCAAGCCATATTGAGCAAAGAGCTTCCTTAAGACTAGAATGGTAGCAGCAGAGGTAACAGAAGGCATTTGAAAAACCTCTGGCCATTTTGAATGTGTATCTACCATGATCAAATACATTTTACCCTGGATTGGGCCAGCAAAATCAAGATGGAGTCTTGACCACGGTTCTGTCGGCCATGGCCAGGATAGCAGGGTTCCTTTCTTTTGGGGTCGCTGAGCTTGACAGCACCCAGGACATTGAGCCACATAATCTTCAATTGCTGTGTCCATTTGTGGCCACCAAACATAGCTCCGGGCTCGCTGCTTCATGCGCACCACGCCAGGATGGCCCTCATGCAGTATCCTTAGCATGGTTGGTTGTAAATACTGAGGTATGATCACTCTGTTGCCCCACTGTAGGCAACCAGCATTAGTCACAAGCTCACATTTTCTGGCAAAGTACGGACGAAATTCACCTGGGACTTTCTCTGGCCATCCAACCTGAACATATGAGAATATCTGAGACAGGAAAGGATCTGTGACTGTATGTCTGGCAATTAAGGAGGTGGACATGCAGGATTTTGGCCTGTGTATTTCCACTATGCGTACGTCTCTTGGTGAGTGGTCTCCAATTGGCAATCTGGAAAACGCATCTGCATTGCCATGGGCATCATGGGAGCGGTATCTGATAGAATAAGTATAAGCTCCCAAGAATAAAGCGTACCTTTGTAAGCGAGATGCGGTTGTTGTAGAAATTCCTTTCTGAGGGTTCAGTATTGACAACAGAGGTTTGTGGTCAGTGATAAGTGTGAACTCCCGACCATAGATGTACGTATGAAATTTTTTTGTGGCCCATACAATGGCCAAAGCTTCCTTGTCTATCTGGGAGTAGTTTTGCTCTGCTGAGGTTAAAGACCTGGAGGCAAAAGAAATGGGGCGCTCTGTGCCATCTGGCATGACATGGGAAAGCACAGCACCCAGTCCATAAGGCGAGGCGTCACAAGCCAAGGTGACGTGTTTCTTTAAATCATAGTGGACCAGAACTCGAGAAGACAGAATGAGTTCTTTAGAAAGCCGAAAAGCTTCTTCACATTTGGCTGTCCATATCCATTTAGCTCTTGCATCCAGTAAGCGATGTAATGGGTAAAGCTGGTGTGCTAGGTTCGGCAAGAAACGGTGGTAGTAATTTAGGAGGCCAAGGTAGGACCTGAGCTGTGTGACATTCTGGGGAGTAGGGGCATGGGTAAGGGCTTTAACCTTTTCTTCAGTAGTGTGTAACCCATGCCGGTCCACAGTGTGGGCACAAAATTCCAGTCGAGACTTTAGAAATTCGCATTTTGAAAGATTGACACGTAAACCATACCTTTGGAGTCTCTCTAGCACAGCTTCAACATTCTTTCTGTGTTCTTCATCAGTGGGACCAGTGATGAGCATGTCATCTAGTAGACATTGAGTGAAAGGTATGCCTGCCAGGACCTCATCCATGATTCGCTGCCAGATGGCTGGAGCTGGGGCTATGCCAAAAAACATGCGGTTATATTGGAATAATCCTTTATGAGTGTTAATGGTCAACAGATGGCGTGAATCTGGGTGTACTTGCAGTTGCAGATAAGCTTGTTTTAAGTCTATTTTTGTAAACTTTTGCCCCCCAGCCAATGAGCTAAATAGATCTTCAAGTTGAGGTAATGGGTATTGATCCACAAGAAGTTGGTTGTTCAGGGCGATCCTGAAATCTCCACAAATTCGAATGTCTCCATTCTTTTTCTTGACAGGCACAATTGGTGATGCCCATTCACTTCTATCAACTTTAGTTATGATCTTTTCAGCCAATAGGTGGTCCAGCTCTGCTTCCACTTTCTTTCTCAAGGCAAAAGGTACTGATCTTGCCTTACAAAAACGAGGTGTAGCACCCGGCTTCAAGAGGAGGTGGGCCATTTTTCCTTTTACGGTGCCCAAAGAGTCCTCAAAAACCCCCTTAAAGCGGGACTTCAGGGATTCCACCCAATGGTCTACCTCAGAAAGCAATGTACATTGGGCAATGGCAAGAGGAGGCATGCCCAGGGCTTTGATCCAGTCCCTACCGTACAGCGGTGGACCTCCTTTATTGACAACATAAAGGCGTAGAGTTTGACTGTGGTTGCCTAATGTAACAAGGGGTTTCACATAACCCAAGGGCTGTAGTAGTTCCTTGCTGTAGGTTTGTAGTGTGAGATTTGTAGGTTGGAGCGGTAGGGACAGACCCGATGCCTTTAAATCAGTCCATGAAATGACAGACACTGCCGCCCCTGTATCAACATCCATGGAGACAGGACAGCCATTGAGTGTGACATCCACTTTTATCGCAGGAGTTCTCCCAGCTACCCGAAACAGTCCAACATGCTGGACACAGGTTTCCTCATCAGAGCTGGAGCCGTGATTGTCAGTATCCATATGAAATGTCTGTTTACGTCTAACTTTTGTGGTAGTGTTCGGGGAGCATGAGCTGCGGCAAACACGCCCAATATGGCCAGTCTTTCCACAAAGAAAACAAATGACATCCTTGAACTTGCAAGCAGGTGCACTGTGAGTAGTGTTACCACAACGGTAGCAAGTTGGTGTCCTAGAGACAGAAGAATTAGGGTGGCGAGGTTTAGGAAGATTTGGGGGACGACCGTCTTGGGTGTCGGGTGATAGCAGAGTGGAATATTTCCTCTCCCTGGCTTGCAGGAGTTTCAGGTGGTGCCTTCAGTAGGGTGGCGTCCCGTGTAGCCAACTCCATGACCGTAGCAAGGTCAGTGGCTTTCTTCAGAATCAAGTCGGGTTCTGTGAGTAAACGTTTCTGTATGGCTGGGTCGCAGAGTCCCATAACAAACATGTCACGGAGGGCCGTCTGCAGGTAGTCTCCAAACTGACAAGTGGCAGCTAGTTTACGTAAAGCAATGATATAAGTCTTTATGTCCTCCCCGGCATGCTGCCTTCTACTGTAGAATTTAAACCGCTCTGCAATCTCTAATGGCTTTGGGTTGTAGTGCTCATGTAACTTCTGAATTAACTCAGGCAGGGGCTTAGAGGCCGGCTTGTCTGGAGAAATGAGGTCTCTGAGAGTGCCATATGCAGCTTGACCCAATATTGTGAGGAAAACTGCAACTTTCTTTTCTGCAGCCACACTATTTGCTTCCATATACTGCTCCAGCCTCTGCACCCAGGAGCTCCATGATTCAGCAGCAGGATCAAATGGTTGAATAAACCCTATGAAGGCCATGTGTGCTAAAATCCACAATCCTCGTCGCCACTGTTATGTCCCTTAGACATGGGGTCTCTCGGAGTGTTGCTAGCAATGCTAAAGTATCTGCTCAGCAAGTTACACACAGGCCAGATGAACTTCTTAAACATGGAGAGGGTTTATTACTCACTCAGAACATGATGACTTGTTACATGGAGGAGTCTTAATACAACAGGATTCTGTCATTACCAGATCTATGCATCATGCTGCTGCTGCTTCCCAGTTCCACACACCACTCTCACTACTTCCTGGTACAGCGCCTCCCCCAGCATGCATCAGGAGAAAAAGGTGAAGGGTCACACAGTGCTTCAGCACAAACATCACAGGTACAGTGTAGCATGACCGTGCAATTGTCATTCAAATTGCGACAGCGTTGAAAGCTCAAAATTGGCTTGGGCAGGAAGGTGTATAAGTGCCTAGTATTGAAGTGGTTAATGATATTTGATTAAAGAATAATTGATTAGAGAAATTTATAGAAACTGTGAATTCATAGTTCATAGGATTGAAGTTAATATATGCATCTATACAGTTATTTTTTATTGTTTTTATAATATTTTTCCCATTATGGGCGTGAGTGGGGCCTCATGTCTAAGTTTTGCCTAAGGCCTCACAAAGTCTAGAGCCGCCTCTGTTCTGGAGTAGGGATGAGCCGAAACACCCCCGGGTTCGGTTCGCACCAGAACCCGCGAACGGACCGAAAGTTCGCACAAACTTTAGAACCCTATTAAATACAATGGATGCGAACGTTCGAAATCTAAAGTGCTAATTATAACGACTATTATGCATGTTATTGTCCTAAAAAGGGTTTGGGAACCCGGGTTCTTCATCAGGGGACATGTATCAATGCAAAAAGACGTTTTAAAAACAGCCGTTTTTCCGGAGCAGTCATTATAATGATGCATAAAGTGAAAAAAAAAAGTCAAATATTCCTTTAAATATCGTACCTGGGGGGTGTCTAAAGTATGCCTGTGAAGTGCCACGTGTTTCCCGTGTTTAGAACTGTCCCTGCACAAAATGACATTTCTAAAGGAAAAAAAAAACATTTAAAACTGCTTGCGGCTTTAATGTCATGTCTCGTCCCGGTAATATGGATGAAAATCTTTGACAAAAATGGCATAGCTACCCCGTTACTGGAACCGATCATACCTTGCGGCTGCGGACTAAAGAATTGTCTGAACGCATCGGTCAGACGGCCACCTTCCCCACCGCTCCTTCTTTGACTGACCGAAGCCTCAGCAACTCATTGTCCAGGACCAGGAGTTTGTAACCTCCCAGTCTCTGGGAACGCGTTGCACAGACCTTTCTGCAAGGCCTCCCGGAGTTATCTTACCGTCGCAGAGGGAGCAGAGGATGAGACAAGGTACGCAACCTTACTCTTGTACCGTGGATCAAGGAGAGTGGCCAGCCAGTAATGGTCCCTCTCCTTGATCCGAAGAATACGAGGATCCTTCCGCAGACTTTGCAGGATCAGGGAGGCCATGCAGCGTAGGTTAGCTGAGGCATTCGGTCCGGAGTCCTCTGGGTCACTAAGGACGACATGATCCGCAGCCACCTCCTCCCAGCCACGTACAAATCCACAGGTTTCTTGGGACTGTAAATCATCCCTAAAAGACTGCTGCTGATGATGCTGAGTGCCAGGCTCCACCTCCATGCTGACACAATCCTCCTCCTCCTCCTCTTCCTGTGCGATGGGTGGGACAAAAGGAACACTGTCTGGGTAAAGGGGGCCTTGAGAGGCAAGGAAGTCCTGTTCTTCCTGCCTCTGTTCTGCCTCAAGTGCCCTGTCCATTATTCCACGCAGCGTATGTTCTAACAGGTGGACAAGAGGTACAGTGTCACTGATGCATGCACTGTCACTGCTCACCATCCTCGTGGCCTCCTCAAATGGTGCCAGGACAGTGCATGCATCCCTGATCATGCCCCACTGGCGTGGTGAAAAAAAACGAGCTCCCCTGACCCTGTCCTGGTGCCGTAGTCGCACAGGTACTCATTGATGGCCCTCTGCTGCGTGTGCAGCCGCTGCAACATGGCCAATGTTGAGTTCCACCTGGTGGGCATGTCACATATAAGGCGGTTCTTGGGCAGGTTCAACTCCTTTTGCAGCTCAGCCAGGCGAGCACTGGCATTATAAGATCTGCGGAAATGCACACAGGCTTTCCTGGCCTGCCTCAGGACATCCTGTAAGCCCGGGTACCTGCCCAAGAACCGCTGCACCACCAGGTTAAGGACGTGAGCCACACAGGGCACATGGATCAGTTGTCCCTGTCGGAGGGCGGAGAGGAGGTTGGTACCATTGTCGCAAACCACCATTCCTGGCTTAAGCTAGCGTGGCGTCAACCACCTCTCGGCCTGCCCCTGCAGAGCAGACAGAACCTCTGCCCCAGTGTGGCTCCTGTCCCCCAAACACACCAGCGCAAGCACGGCATGGCATCTTTTTGCCTGTGTACTTGCGTAGCCCCTTGAACGCCTACGGAGCACCGCTGGTTCCGAGGACAAGGCACAGGAAGAGGCCGTGGAGGAAGAAGAAGAGGAGGGGGTGGAGTAGAGAGATGTGTCACAACCAGTAGTCGCATTTTGGAGGCGTGGTGGCAGAACAACCTCCAACACTACTGCACCTTGTCCTGCATCCTTCCCAGCTGCCAAAAGAGTGACCCAATGGGCCGTGAAAGAAAGGTAACGTCCCTGTCCATGCCTGCTGGACCATGAGTCAGCGGTAATATGCACCTTACCGCTGACCGCCCTGTCCAGCCAGGCCAAGACATTGCCTTCCACATGCCGGTAGAGAGCCGGAATCGCCTTCCGTGAGAAAAAGTGGCGTTTGGGAACCTGCCACTGAGGAACCGCACATTGCACAAACTCACGGAAGGGGGCCGAGTCTACCAACTGAAAAGGCAGCAGTTGAAGCGCTAGCAATTTAGCCAAGCTAGCATTCAACCGCTGGGCATGTGAATGGCTGGGAGTGAACTTCTTTCGACGGTCCAGCAGCTGGGGCAGGGAAATTTGCCTGCTAGAATCGGACGTCGGTGTACTGCTAGCAGAGTGCCCGCAAGTACTTGGCTGTGACACACCTAATTCTACACCTTCATTCCTCTCAGTGCAGGTTTCAGAGAGGACTGAAGGTATAGTGGGGTTGGAGATCCCAGCTGATGCGGTGCAAGGAGAGGTCCGCTTTGTTCTTTGGTGTGGGTCTTTAAGGTAGGCTTGCCAACGAGCTGCATGGCAGGTCAACATATGTCTGGTCAAGCATGTGGTGCCCAAGCGGCTGATGTTTTGGCCACGCGATATACGCTTGAGACATATGTTGCAAACAGCAGCTGTGCAATCTGATGCACTCGACTCAAAAAAGGCCCACACCAAAGAACTTTTTGAATAACGGGCAGAGGCAGCGCCCTGCACAGGCGGAGCTCTGCGGTGTGATTCGGTCGGTGTGCTGCCCTTACGCTGGCCCCCCAAGGGCATCCTGCCTCATTGGAGATGTGCCTCCTCCTCCTCCTCCTCTCTCCTATTAGGCACCCACGTGGAGTCAGTGACCTCATCACCCCCTCCCTCCTCATCACTGGAGCCAATCTGGCAGTATGCTGCAGCTGCTGGAACATGACTGCCAGATTGGTGTCCTTCTTGAGCATCCCCTCTCTCTGCTCTCACGCTACTGCCTTCCTCTAGCTGGGTATCATCATCAGACCCTTCAAAACGCTGGGCATCCTCCTGGAGCATGTACCCAACACTGTGCTCAAACAGTTCGGGGGACTCCTCAGGAGGACATGGTGGGTCTAGGGAAGGAGTGACTGATGATGACATTGATACCAGGGATGAGGACGCTTTGGCAGCTGCTTTGCCAGTACCCTGAGCCTGGGTGAGAGAGGATGAGGGGGATGAGGAGGGCTTGGTCATCCACTCTACCAAGTCTTCGGCATGATGCGGCTCAACACGTCCAGCTGCCGAAAAGAAGGACAAGCGTGTCCCATGGCCACGTGCTGATGGCGATGCACCACGTCCACGACCAGCACTGTTGTCTCTAGACACAGAGCCTGCTTGCCCTCTTTTATTGGCTCCTGACTGTCTGCCTCTCCTTGTTTGCCTTCCAGACATTCTAATGGCCTGCAGGGAGATAGGAAAACCAGCAATAAGGCCTAGCTTCAGGAGTATATTTTGCAGGAATCACACTACGCCTGCTGTAAGTGCTGCAAATGCCTGTTAGTGTAACACACTAGGAAAACACAGCAATGCGGCCTAGCTTCAGGAGTATATTTTGCAGGAATCACACTACGCCTGCTGTAAGTGCTGCAAATGCCTGTTGGTGTAACACACTAGGAAAACACAGCAATACGGCCTTGCTTCAGGAGTATATTTTGCAGGAATCACACTACGCCTGCTGTAAGTGCTGCAAATGCCTGTTGGTGTAACACACTAGGAAAACACAGCAATACGGCCTAGCTTCAGGAGTATATTTTGCAGGAATCACACTATGCCTGCTGTAAGTGCTGCAAATGCCTGGTAGTGTAACACACTAGGAAAACACAGCAATACAGGCTAGCTTCAGGTGTATAATGTGCAGGAGGCACACTACGTCCGCTGTAAGTGCTGCAAATGCCTGGTAGTGTAACACACCAGGAAAACACAGCAATACGGGCTAGCTTCAGGTGTATAATGTGCAGGAGGCACACTACGTCCGCTGTAAGTGCTGCAAATGCCTGGTAGTGTAACACACCAGGAAAACACAGCAATACGGGCTAGCTTCAGGTGTATAATGTGCAGGAGGCACACTACGTCCGCTGTAAGTGCTGCAAATGCCTGGTAGTGTAACACACCAGGAAAACACAGCAATACGGGCTAGCTTCAGGTGTATAATGTGCAGGAGGCACACTACGTCCGCTGTAAGTGCTGCAAATGCCTGGTAGTGTAACACACCAGGAAAACACAGCAATACGGGCTAGCTTCAGGTGTTTAATGTGCAGGAGGCACACTACGTCCGCTGTAAGTGCTGCAAATGCCTGGTAGTGTAACACACCAGGAAAACACAGCAATACGGGCTAGCTTCAGGTGTATAATGTGCAGGAGGCACACTACGTCCGCTGTAAGTGCTGGAAATGCCTGGTAGTGTAACACACCAGGAAAACACAGCAATACGGGCTAGCTTCAGGTGTATAATGTGCAGGAGTCTTAGCAACAATGACACTGACACTGTCCCCTGCCTATCCTTCTCTCTCCCTGCACACAAGGTATAGCAAAGAATATGACACTGACACTCTCCCTGCCTATCCTTCTCTCTCCCTACACACAAGGTTTAGCAAAGAATATGACACTGACACTCTCCCTGCCTATCCTTCTCTCTCCCTACACACAAGGTTTAGCAAAGAATATGACGCTGACACTCTCCCTGCCTATCCTTCTCTGTCCCTACACACAAGGTTTAGCAAAGAATAGATATGACACTGTCCCTGCCTATCCTTCTCTTTCCCTGCTCCGGAACACACTACACGAGGCCGCCGCGCTGGCGGCCTTTTATAGTGTGGGGCGTGTACTAAACCCCCTCAGCTATAATTGGCCACAGGCATCCTGCCTGTGGCCAATCATTGCTCTCCTCACTGCCGGCGCTGTGATTGGCCAAGCATGCAGGGTCACAGTGCATGCTTGGCCAATCACAGCGCCGGGATTGCACTGCGATGGCGCAGTGTATTGTAGGCCGTTCGCGTCACTCGAATTTGGCGTGAACGGCCCAAATCGTTCGTTGTTCGCCGAACGAGCGAACGGCCGATGTTCGAGTCGAACGTATGTTCGACTTGAACACCGAGCTCATCCCTATTCTGGAGTATATGCAACTTGCCATCATAAAAACTGAGGCAGCAGACTGTGTGAAAATTAATATTTGTGTCATTCTCAAAACTTTTGACCACGACTGTATTGTATTAGCACCACTGATCACTGTATTAGTGTCACTGTTAATGTCAGTTAGTCAGTTCCCCCTCCGTCAGTTAGTTTCAGATTGCCTGCCACATTATCGCAGTCCCAAGTCGCTGATCACAGCCATTAATAGTGTAAAAAATTGTTTATATTTGTAGCGGCCTCCACTCTCTCTCTCACTGCTGGCTGGTTACTGCTTGTCTAGGGGTATCCTGGAGGAGAGAGTGCGGGGTCACCACGCCCAGCCTTCACCGCAGATGTTTGTGTGGTGTGAGCAAAGTTTCTTTACCTTCGGGTCGGTGTTCGGTGTTTGGAGCCTCTGCTTCTTCTATGGAACAGTGTCCTGCCAGTAAATGAGCCCCACACCAATAAAAGTCCAACACTCCTTTATTTTCCAATGTAAGGATGAAACACAATCAGTTGGACTCCCTCAACGAACAGACAGGGGGGGGGGGGGGTGTGGATACGAGTAGGCCCAGGCAAAATGAACTCTCCTATTCCTCTATCAGCGAATAGGTTTGGCACATGGTCTCTGCCACCTGCTGAGAATCTTGGTCGCTGCCACCGACCGGGTGAACGGTGAACCTTCCTCCTGACTGCACTCGGCCCCTGTTTGGGAAGATACCCCTCCGGGCGGTCTCCTGAGGCTCACCCGGCACCTGCAATCTGCTGCACCAGGTCTTCGGGTGAGTAGCTCCTCCGGTCCCTTACGCCTCTGGATTCGGGTACCCCACTCCCGGGGTCCCCTAGGAAATCCTTCTCTCGCGGAGCCCAGCGCAGGAACACGAGCTCCGGGTGTCCAGGCCTAGGCCGCCTGGACACCGACCACGAACCACAGCCCTCAGGCTGAAGGTGCCTGGGACTCGACAACCCCGTGACCAAAATGGCCGACCCCTTTATACTCTCCCCCAGCAAGCCCAGCAGAGCCCCCACCCCGCTGTACTCATGCTGCGAGAGGCCAAAAAGGATACAGCACTGCAATGATGGCTCAACCCCGGGCCCAAAGCGACAGCGCCACCCGCTGGGCCCCAGGGAACCATACATTACAGATATCCCCACCAAATTCAAACATGAGAGAAAAGCATATACCCGCTACACTCTCTCCCTGGTTGTTTGACACTGATCCCCAGCATCTGGAATAAACTATGCCCTCAAGAGCTGACACAGTCCAGTCCAGAAACTGACTGAAAATTTCAAAAATCCCAAAAATTTTGAAAAAAAAAAACGAACTACCTAGAGCAGTTGTGCCTTAGCCTCAAATGAAAAGGGAGGGGAGGGGAACAAATAACATATAACTTGAAACATATCTCAAAAGTCACATCATTGACATTTTCCCCCACCCACATCACTGACTAAGACCCGCCCCACTCTCAGCGGTCTTGATGGGATGTTCTCCTGCAGAGGGGAAAATAAATATTAAACACCCAAATTCCTGACACATATGTTCGTGTGAGAATGAAAGAACCTCTCCATAAAGAAATCCTTTCCTTCAAAAAATGTGTGTGCGAAAAGTGAATGCCGATGCACAACACTGCCACCTGGTGACAGCGCAGCGGTAACTGCACTTGTGGAGACCTCTTCTTCTTTGGCCCTCTCTACCCCAGAGTCCAAGATCACTTGTTGGGGAATGAAGAACAATAACAGGAACAGTCCTTCAATTCCTCCGAAGAGCACAAACACCTAGTAGCTCGGGTACAGTCACTGAGTTTTCCCGGGAAACAAACAACAAACCCGGAGAGTTCAGCAACATTAAGCGGCAAACTGAGTCTTTATCTCCTACAGATAGAAGCGAGGGTGCGGCAGGACAAGTGGTTTCAAATGCTGGTCCATGGTTTCCAGATGGTATTCAACATCTTCCCCTTCCTTGCGTCGAATCAGCACCTTGTCCGCGTGGATATGCCGCCCCAGCATCCATTCTGCCTTGCAGTCTTTGAAACGCTGAGATGCCTTGGGGGAACACGCGAGGTACCTACGGGCGTGTGGGACCTGAATGTGGGTCCACACAAAGTCATTGTACCAGCGCTCCCGGCAAACTTCCACTTCATACAATAACTCTTTAGACAAGTATGGGTACTCCCACCCGCACTCAGCAGCAACCCTCTGGCCAAATAGGCGTCGTAGTCTCGCCAGTGGAGACATGGTGGCTTTATCCCCTTCACCTGGCAAAACTATAGCATCCGGGTGACGAGGTGCTTTGGTCACCTCTGTTCTGGGCATAGGCGCCCACAGCGACAGTGTCTTATCCCCGGCATTAGGTGCAGGTGGCACCGGGGATGTGAGGGTAAGCTGGGAATGGGATCCTTCCTCAGGCGCTGATGCCTCCACCCGGGGTATACTATCCCCTGTAGACATGGGTGGATCCCTAGTTCTGCTGGACGAGGAGAGAGGCATCTTGTCCCAACCCTTACTGGCAAAGAGTTCATCTATGGCAACGTCGTCTCCCAGATCAGAGAGCGACTCCAGGTCGGAGGTGTCACACTCTTCCACGGGCAGGTAGCCTGTAGTGGAGACTGAACTGCCACCTCCCGCGGACACATAGGGCCGTGAATCCCCGACACCTCCGCCCACACACAAAGTCCCTCCGCCCGGCTTACCTCGGCCTTTACTTGAAACGGGATGTCCGGGACTCTTCCTACCGGATCCATCTGGGCCGGGCGTAGGCGGGCAGGATGATCCACCGCGACCGCTGGACGGGGCTACCATGCCGGTCTTCCTCTTTGGTGGTGGACGCTGAGAGACAGTGGTGACCGAGTCAGCATCCTCGGATTTCTCCTGTACTTCGGTGATCACGACCTCCCCCGCGGTCGCTGCAGTGCGCACAGGGATGGCTGCCTGTTGTGCGGTTGAGGTGGATGGTTCTTGGCTTTTCGATAACTGGGTCCACCTCAAATAAGAACTCCCCGCAGGCCTCACATCGCCCGAATGGCTTCAGCTGACACACCAGTCCCGAACAGCCGGGACAAATCAAACTCAGGGCCTCAACGTCCATGCACGAGTACAGGGCGAATCGTCCCCGGGGCTTTAGCTGGATCCCCGTATCGGTCACCGGAGCAGCAGCAATCAAGGTTGTGGTAGAAGGGTGAAGTGGAATCCACAATGTATTTCCGAACATGGTGACTCGCTGCTGATCCATTGCGCACTGCAAGTTTGGTGCCAAAGTCCCCACGTGTAGTCCTTCACACGATTGGACTCCTCCCCTCTTGTACTCCAGTTCGCGGGCTTTTTCCTTCCCTGGGTCACGCCCACGAACTGAGCAGGGAGGGTGTGCCTCGTGGCGCAGTGCAATAGAAGCCCCCAACGTGTAGTACTTCACACGGCTGGACTCCCCCCTCTTCTCGCTCTTCTGCGTAGTCCTTTCCCTTCTTAGGGTCATGCCCACGACTTCGAGCAGGGTTGCACTTTGGCCAATAATATGGCCGACCTACTCGGAACTCCTCCAGGCAGACACGTTCAAACTCCGTCCATTCCAGCTCCATAGTAACACAAACACCATCCCGGACCCGAGCCCCCACGTGTAGCGGCCTCCACTCTCTCTCTCACTGCTGGCTGGTTACTGCTTGTCTAGGGGTATCCTGGAGGAGAGAGTGCGGGGTCACCATGCCAAGCCTTCACAGCAGATGTTTGTGTGGTGTGAGCAAAGTTTCTTTACCTTCTGGTCGGTGTTCGGTGTTTGGAGCCTCTGCTTCTTCTGTGGAACAGTGTCCTGCCAGTATGTCAGGATGAAACACAATCAGTTGGACTCCCTCAACGAACAGACAGGAGGGGGTGTGGATACGAGTAGGCCCAGGCACAATGAACTCTCCTATTCCTATTCCTCTATCAGCGAATAGGTTTGGCACATGGTCTCTGCCACCTGCTGAGAATCTTGGTCACTGCCACCGACCAGGTGAACGGTGAACCTTCCTCCTGACTGCACTCGGCCCCTGTTTGGGAAGATACCCCTCCGGGCAGTCTCCTGAGGCTCACCCAGCACCGGCAATCTGCTACACCAGGTCTTCAGGTGAGTAGCTCCTCCGGTCCCTTACGCCTCTGGATTCGGGTACCCCACTCCCGGGGTCCCCTAGGAAATCCTTCCCTCGCGGAGCCCAGCGGAGGACACTGGGCCCCAGGCCTCCAACCGAGTACCTCACCCCAGGCTGAAGGTGCCTGGGGTGGAACACGAGCTCCGGGTGTCCAGGCCTAGGCCGCCTGGACACCGACCACGAACCAAAGCCCTCAGACTGAAGGTGCCTGGGACTCGACAACCCCGTGACCAAAATGGTCGACCCCTTTATACCCTCCCCCAGCAAGCCCAGCGGAGCCCCCACCCCGCTGTACTCATGCTGCGAGAGGCCAAAAAGGATACAGCACTGCAATGATGGCTCAACCCCGGGCCCAAAGCGACAGTGCCACCCGCTGGGCCCCAGGGAACCATACATTACAGATATCCCCACCAAATTCAAACATGAGAGAAAGGCATATACCATTTTTATAGATAAAAAACCTTGTGTGCAGCGGCCACCCTAATACTTGCCTGAGGTCCATCCAGATCTAGTGATGTTGCACGAGAGACTCAGTTGTCCAGGACTCCCTTCCTCATTGGCTGAGACAGCAGAACTCTGCTATTGGTTCCCACTGCTGTCAATCAAAGTCAGTGAGCCAATGAGGAGAGAAAGTGGGTGGGGCTCCGTGTCTGAATGGATCCACTGAGCTACAGCTTGGCTGGGGTGCCCCCATAGCAAGCTGCTTGCTGTGGGGGCACTCAACAGGAGGGAGGGGCCAGGAGCACCGAAGAGGGACCCGAGAAGAGGAGGATCTGGGCTGCTCTGTGCAAAACCACTACACAGAGGAGGTAAGTATAACATGTTTGTTATTTTAAAAGGAAAAAAAAACAGACTTTAATATCACTTTAATGCCTTTAATGTCATCTATGTTATAGATGTAGCACACAGATCCGTTAACCTGCTTACCTCCACAAGCAGAATGGGACAAACATGCCACAAACCCAGTATCCTTTTGATAAAAGAGTGTGAGCGGTGTTATCTGTTTTGGGTCCTGCAGCGAGTTACCTCTTTCCGTTGGTTCTCTCCCCTAGAGTGTAGGGTAAAGTCTATTCTCTCTCTGTATTCAATAAGGCCATTGTCCAGACAGTATTAAACCCAATAAAGAAAAGTTTATTTTTCTTGCGTAGAAACTTGATAGGAAAGTTGGAGATAGAGAATTTTAACAGGGAGGTAGGTTCAGGTACGCGGCACTTTACAGTCATTTATCACCACTCAGTCCTGAGTGGGCTTTGCTCACCCGGATAGTCCCCTCTCATGGTCCCAGCAGCCGGTGTGGAGCACGGAACATTCAGATTAAATTTCCTAAGGATACATTCAAGATATGAACTTCTGAATCCCGAACTTCCCAGCACTTGTAACACTTGAGACCTTAGGTGCCAGTGGGCACATTACAAGGCTTTTGGTGGATTATGGAATCCTTCCCTCTGAAAGGCAACCAGGCCTCTCCCGAGACAGTGACCTCCCTCACCGATCGGCGCGGACAGGTCCTCCCCTGGTTTCCTCTCCTTCAGAGCGGGTCACCCCACTTGGGCACCCTGGGACTCCTCTTCTGGTGTAGACCTCAGCTAAAGGCGCTGGGCCTACCTGTAACGATGCAGCCTCGGGCCGAAGGTGCCCGGGACTGAATACACATACACGTACCCCTGGCCATGAGGGCCACCGAAGGTGGGGTACATGCCTAGGACCAAGGGGTCCTCTGGATCACCTCCGAACTCCGGACCTAATGGCATCCGCCCCTTGAGTACCCTCTCCCAGCAAGCACAGCGGGTAGACCACGCCCACTGCATGGCCGCCGAGAGAGGACACCCAATCACGCTGCAATGCCACCTGTGGTTCAACCTGAGACCTGGGCGACAGCGTCACCCGCAGGTCAAAGGGAACTGTACTGCCAGGCAACACCACAACAAAGCAGAAACCAATTTAAAGAATTCAAACAGCCTGAGCCCAACTATTAGCTCAGGCTACCCTTAAATTTAGGCATAGCGACCCCAATTATGGGGGGTCCGCTACATAGATTTAACTGTATCTGTCAAATTTATATTTTATTATTGATTACTCCAAAATCTCACTTGGGTAGGTATTGAGAAAGTGTCACCATCCCTGCTACAGACTACAATATTTAGCCCCCTTTTACACGGAAGGACCGATCGGGTCTGCCTGTCAGTTTTTTAGGCAGACCCGATCGGACCATCCATTGCCCTCTGTGGAGGGTCAGGTGTCAATGGACATGTTTCCGTTGACACCTGCCGACATTAAATCCGATCCTGTCCGCTAAAAACAGAGGGATGTGGGATCTGTTCTCCATCTGTCTGGCGGATTGGATGGCAGTCGTGTAAAAACAGACAGGCGGTCCGTTTACTTCTGACCGTGCATAGAGAAGAGCGGGCTGCGTCTGTGTCAGCTCTGCATAAGCGGAGTGGACACTGACCAGCCATCCGCCTGCTCAGCAGGGATCAGTGGGCAGATTCCCAGCTGAGCAGGAGGCACTCCAACGAAGACCGCTCCGTGTAGAAGGGGCCTTATTCAGACACCAAAACAATGGTTTCAAAAATTAAAAGTGTATGATGGACACCCACAGATAAAATCATATAGGCCATATATTACAACGTGTACATACAAATGAAAAAGCACCTTCAACCCAAAGTCCCACCTAGTATAATAAATACCATACAAGCTTAATACAGCATGTGTAACATTGAGACTATAGTTTTGTGTCTTGTGAAATTCAATCACTTTGTTAGGAGAATATGGATGAAGATAATATATAACAAGGTTTGTGTTTCTTCACCTTAATGCATCCTATGCATTAAGGTGAAAAAACACCTGGCAATCATGGGCCCCCCAGCCCCCCCGTTTTACTTACCTGAGTCAGTTCACCTACTCTGCGTCCTTCTCTCCACGGAGTCTCGGCGTTGATTGGATAGATTGATAGCAGCGCAGCCATTGGCTCCTGCTGCTGTCAATCAAATCCAATGACGCGGCAGCTATGCACGCCGATTGTATGACACGGGAGCGTGCCCGCAAGGTAACTCCCTCGGGAGAGAGCTTCCCAGAGGGGGTTAGCTATTGCTGGGAGGTGCCGCTAGAGCCGCTGTGGGACCCCAGAACAGGAGGATCGGGGCCACTCTGTGCAAAACTAACTGCACAGTGGAGGTAAGTATGACATGTTTGTTATTTAAAAAAAAAAAAAAAAATGAACCTTTACAACCACTTTAAGTGCAGAAGAACAGAATGTAGATTCCAACAACACCATAAAGTATAATAGGAGGAAGTCAACGAGGGTACAAAGTATTGGAGTCGCAAACGGTAAGTTTATCTGTCATCCCGGGATTTTAGAGGTAATACCATAATCAGGAATGGGCCATCATGTACTGAGGAGCATCCTGCATAGCAGCATCTCAAAGGCAGTTGCTAGAAGGAAAATGGAGCAATACTGTCTATAAATCCCAATTATGCTCATCCAGAGTTATCACAGGATAATCTTCACACCCCAAGCTGTTTCAGATGTCAAAAACAGGCTGCATATTCCCCCATACTGTACCAAACAGCTCTGAAATCACTGACTTATGCTAGATTCAATTATGCTATTCAATGTATGTAACAGTAAGCAATAAAAAAAAAAAAAAAAAAAGAAGAAACAGATCCAATAAATATATATAAAAAATAAATAAATAGGATACTTGGAAAACACAAAATATATCTTGAATACCTTACATGCTGACTGCATTTACTTTGACAAAATGAAATCATTTAAAAGGTGTATGATGTTATACATGAGCATCATACAGATCTAGAGCAGAACATGTGATATAAAAGTTTTGTTGATAGGAAGCATATGATTGGAATTGCAACATTCTTAGCTATTTACAGTACATTATATGACATGTGGTTTGTATATCTGTCTCACTTCATGACAGCTTTCACTCCCCCAAGGGCTGAATTTAAAAAAATTATGGCTGAAACAGTTTTTTTGTGATACGGATATAACATTATTTTGACTGATCTTCAATAGATGTGGTAAATATTGACTTTAAAGTGTTAGTGAACCCAGGACCCTGCATTCATTATATATATATATATTATATATGGTCTCCCACGGTACAAAAAACATGGAAATGCAATTATTTAGTAAATATAAACTGCTAAATACCCTTTCTCATTAGCAGTTAGAGCAGTCTTGTCACTTCTATCCGTGTCTGGTTAAAGCTTGTAGGAGGAGCTTTCATTCTCCCATTAATGTCTATAAGGATGCAGGACCTCTGACTCTCTGTCTGGACAGTGCTGATTGGCCCTGTGCTGATCACATGCACTCTCCCAAGAAAAAAAAAACAACTCTCTAGCAACAAGTTGTGGATTGTCTACTTGCCACGTCACCTGGCCACGTCACCTGGCCATGTTACCTGGCCATGTTACCTGGCCACGTCACCTGCCACAAGTTGTGGATTGTCCACTTGCCACGTCACCTGGCCACGTCACCTGCCACAAGTTGTGGATTGTCCACTGGCCACGTCACCTGGACACGTCACCTGGCCACGTCACCTGCCACAAGTTGTGCATTGTCCACTGGCCACGTCACCTGGACACGTCACCTGGCCACGTCACCTGCCACAAGTTGTGGATTGTCCACTTGCCACGTCACCTGCCACAAGTTGTGGATTGTCCACTTGCCACGTCACCTGCCACAAGTTGTGGATTGTCCACTGGCCACATCACCTGGCCACGTCACCTGACACAAGTTGTTGATTGTCCACTTGCCACGTTACCTGCCACAAGCTGTGGATTGTCCACTTGCCACATTACCTGCCACAAGTTGTGGATTGTCCACAATGCAATGCAAGCAATTATAGTTTTCTTTTATATTTTTTTATAGTTTTTCATAATTTGCCATAATTTTTGAGATTTCTAATGTTAAAAAATAGGTCACCTTTAAAAACGCTTATAAACGCAAACGCCGGTACCGCGTTTAACCGCGTTTAGCATCTGAAACGTGGAAAACTTTTGCGTCTGAACCCATTTTTTTGCTTCTGGAAAAACAAGGTTAAACGCAACTGTTTGTAAACGCCAAAAAACGAGAGTGTGTGCATGGACACATAGGATAACATTGAATGGGTTCAAGGGCAGTTGAAAAAAGCATCCAACTGCCTCTGAACACGCGTTCAACAGCAAATAACAGCGTCTCGCGTGCATGGGGCCTAAGGATGCAGGACCTCTGACTCTCTGTCTGGACAGTGCTGATTGGCCCTGTGCTGATCACATGCACTCTCCCAAGAAAAAAAAAACAACTCTCTAGCAACACACACCAAACTGAGCATGTGCAGCTTGTCCCTGAGCTCTGTACTATCAAACAATGATTAGGGGACAGCGGGGGAAAAGGGGAGGATCAGAGAAGGCAGGATCAAACAGCCTTTTTACACAATGCATAGGATTAACCCCTTAGGTTCCACAGTGAGTATAACAAGCATGCTTTACTGCATATACAGACTAAATTTACTGTTGTGGGTTTAGTAATACTTTAACCACTTCAGCCCCGGAAGGTTTCACCCCCTTCAGGTCCAGGGCATTTTTTGCGATATGGCACTGCATTACTTTTACTGACAATTGCGTGTTCATGCAACACTGTACCCAAATAAAATGTATGTCATTTTTTCCCCCACAAATAGAGCTTTCTTTTGGTGGTATTTGATCACCTCTGCCGTTTTTATTTTTTGCGCTATGAACAAAAAAATATTTTTTACTTTCTGCTATAAAAAACACATCCAATTAAAAAAAAAAAAATCGAATTTCTTCATCAATTTAGGCCAATATGTATTCTGCTACATATTTATGGTAAAAAATCCCAATAAGCGTATATTGATGGGTTCACG
Organism: Rana muscosa; assembly: GCA_029206835.1. Lineage (NCBI taxonomy): Eukaryota > Metazoa > Chordata > Amphibia > Anura > Ranidae > Rana > Rana muscosa. Next base: position 85,500,155 of record CM055125.1, on the reverse strand, counting down.
CAAAAGTTATTGTGTCTACAAACTATGGGATATTTTTATGGCATTTTTATTTTTACTAGTAATGGCGGTGATTAGTGTTTTTTGGGGGACTGTAAAACATACAGATTTGTTGCGCTTAATATACAATGAAACAATTAAAATAGGGAAGAGGATCAGTGTAACTTTATGTGGAGTGGAACGTTTTGTGCAGGAGGGGTTTAGTGGGACTGTGACATTGGGGCAGACAAATCGGACACTAAGTGACACTTTTTGGTGGCCAGTGACACATACAGTGATCAGTGCTAAAAAAAATGCACTGTCGCTGTACTAATGACACAATTGCAGGGAAGGGGTTAACATCAGGGGCGATCAAAGGGTTAAGTGTGCTCCTAGGGAGTGCTTACTAACTGTGTGGGGTATGGCTTAAATGGAGGAAGACAGAGATCCGTGTGTAGCGCCTGCCCCTCTCCTCTCTCCATGCGGCTCGCACTGTCTCTCGTCTAGGGGTATCTGGTAGGGTGGAGAGAGCGGGTGGGCTACGCCTAGCTTCCACCACGTGGGAATACCTGTGGTATCAGCAATGTCTCATTTACCTTCGGGTCTGTGTTGCGCACCCGGATCCTCCCTCCAAGAGTCACCGTGAACTTCGTCCGTCAGGAAGTGAGCCTCACACCATTAAAGTCCAACACTCCTTTATTAGAACACACCATACAGGGACTTCCTTGATAGTTAGGACAGAAAAGGAGGTGTGAGTGTGAATAGGCCCAGACACAAATTCGCTCCTCCACTCTCCTCCTGAAGAGTGGACTATGGTCTCCGCACGAGGTGAAGGGGATCCTTCTGGACGGTCTCCGACAAGAGACTCACCCGTCACCGGCAGTCTGCTGCACCAGGTCTTCGAGTGAGGAGCTCTCCCCGGTCCATTGCGTCTTACTCAGATTCAGGCCTCCATCCCCGAAGTGCCTTAGGACCCTTCCCTCGCGGAACTCAGTGTTGGGCACTGAGCTCCGGACCTTCTTGCAAGTACCTCACCCCAGGGCTGAAGGTGCCTGGGGTGGAACACGATCTCCGGTGGTCCCCTAGGCCGAAGCCTCCTAGGGGACTAGCCCGAACCCACGTCCGCAAGCTGAAGGTGCTTGGGACGAAGACCCCGTGACCAAGATGGCCGGCCCCTTTATCCCCTCTCCCAGCAAGCATGGCGGGTTCCCCGCCCCACCATACCGCTACCGAGAGAGGACAAAAAGGAGGCTCAACACACAGTGAGATTCGTCCCTCCGGCCACGGTGACAGCGCCACCTGGTGGACCGCAGGGAACATAGCACTGATGTCACAGCTAGATTCAAAAAATGCACCCGGGAAAGTAAGTACCCGCTACACATTCCCCCCTGTCTTTTGACACTGGACCCCAGTGTCTGGAGTGAATCACGCCCTCAACGGCTGACATAACCCAATCCAGAAACCAACTAACAATTTAAAAAAACAAAATTTTTAGGAAACGATCCTAACAGAGAAGTTGTGTCTGAGCCCCTGCAACAAAAGAGGAGTGAAAGACAACATTTAAAACATTATACTTCCCCTCCCATCCTAACTGAGAACCACCCCAGGTTCCATAATCTTGACGGGACGCTCTCCTGCAGAGGGAAGAGAAAAGAAACAATAAAACCCTGACACGTGTATGTGTGAGAGAAAAAGAAACTCCTCCGAAGAGAAATATCTTTCCCTCCAGTGTGAGCGTGTACAATGTGTAACGTTGCACAAGACTGCCACCTGGTGGCAGCCTCGCGGTAACTGCACCCGTTGAACCATCTTTCTTTTCTTGCTGCTCGATTCCGGGCCCTATCTACCCCAAAGTCTGCAACTTCTCACCGGAGAGGAAAGAACAACAACTGGAACAGTTCTTCCTTGGAATGACACAAGCATCCCTCTTGCGAGGCAAACACTGATGATAGCACCAACAAGAAAGTCAAACAGCGAAGTTCAGGGGGTGCAAGGTCCTTTTGAAACAAAGCAAATAAATGGAGTCTCTTTCTCCTCAGAGGTAGAAGCGGGGATGCGGCAGGACAATAGGTTTTAGATGCCGATCCATGGTCTCCAAATGGTACTCCACATCCTCACCTTCTTTGCGTCGGATCAACACCTTATCCGCATGGATGTGTCTTCCCCTCATCCACTCTGCCTTGCAGTCTTTGAACCGCTGAGATGTCTTTGGAGAGCATGTCAAATACCTGCGGGCGTGTGGAACCTTAAGGTAGGTCCACACGAAGTCATTATACCAGCGCTCTCGGTACACCTCCACTTCGTAGAGTAACTCCTTGGGAAGATACAGGTATTCCCACCCGTAGTCAGCAGCAACTTTCTGGCTGAAGAGTCTCTGAAGCCTTGACAGCGGAGGCATTGTGGCTTTGTCCCCTTCGCCGGGTAGAACTATAGAGTCCGGATGGCGAGGGGCCTTAACCACTTCTGGTTGGGGCATAGGTGCCCGTAGTATCAACTTCTGCTCCCCAGTACCTGATGCAGGCGGCACCGGAGATGTAGAGGTGGGCTGGGGACAGGACCCTTGTTCAGGCGCTGGAGCCTCCACCCGGGGTGTACTCTCCCCCGTGGACATGGGTGAATCTCGAGGCCTTCGGAACGAAGCTAGCGGCACTTTGTCCCAGCCCTTTTCTGCAAACAGTTCGTCAATAACGGTGTCATCTCCCACATCAGAGAGTGACTCCAGATCCGAAGTATCACACTCCTCCGCGGGTATGTAGCCCATTGTAGAGACAGAGCTAACACCTCCCGCGGACATACTGGGCCATGCCTTCCCGGCATCTCCGCCCATACACCAAGTCTCTTTGCCCGGCTTACCTCGGCCTTTACTTGAAGCGGGACGTCCGGAACACTCGTCAACGGATCCGTCTAGGCCTGTCGTAAGCTGGCGAGATGGTCCGCCACCACCACTGGTCGGGGCCACCATGCTGGTTCTCTTCTTCAGTGGCGGACGCTGTGAGACAGTGGTGACTGAGTCAGCATCCTCGGATTTCTCCCGTTGAGTTTTAACGACCTCCTCCTCGGTCGCTGCAGTGTGCGCTGGGATGGCTTTTACAGCAGTAATTCCTCCTCTGCGAGTAGTGTTACCTGAAGCCCGGCCTGGGTAGATGGTTCTCGGCCTTTCAACTACCGGATCCACCTCGAACAGGAACTCCCCACAGGCCTCACATTGTCTGAAGGGCTTCAGGTGGCACACCAGTCCCGAGCACCCGGGACAAATTACACCCAGGGCCTCTACGTCCATGCACGAATACAGGGCGAATCGACCCCTTGGCTTCAGCCGGATCCCGGTATCCGTTATCGGAGCAGCAGCAGTAGTCGTGGTAGTAGCAGGGTGAACTGGAATCCATGAAGTATGTCCAAACATGGTGACTTGTTGCTGGTCCATCGCACACTGCAGAGATTTCGCGCCAATGTCCCACGTGTAGCCCTCTCACGTATTGGACTCCTCCCCTTTGCTCCAGTTCGCAGGCTTTTTCACTTTCTTTGGATGAGCCACGCCCACGAACTAAGCGGCGGGGGTTGTGTCTGTTGGCGCAGTGCAATTAGAAGCCCCCACGTGTAGTACCTCACATGGCTGGGCCTCCCCCCGTTCACCGCTCTTCCTGCGCGGGCCTTTCCCTGGTCTAGGGTCAATTCCATGACTTTGAGCAGGGCTGCACTTTGGCCTATTCAGTTAACTCATCCAGCAGACTTGTTCAATACTGTGATGCACAACACAATCCCGGACCCGAGCCCCCACGTGTAGCGCCTGCCCCTCTCCTCTCTCCATGCGGCTCGCACTGTCTCTCGTCTAGGGGTATCTGGTAGGGTGGAGAGAGAGAGAGCGTGTGGGCTACGCCTAGCTTCCACCACGTGGGAATACCTGTGGTATCAGCAATGTCTCATTTACCTTCGGGTCTGTGTTGCGCACCCGGATCCTCCCTCCAAGAGTCACCGTGAACTTCGTCCGTCAGGAAGTGAGCCTCACACCATTAAAGTCCAACACTCCTTTATTAGAACACACCATACAGGGACTTCCTTGATAGTTAGGACAGAAAAGGAGGTGTGAGTGTGAATAGGCCCAGACACAAATTCGCTCCTCTACTCTCCTCCTGAAGAGTGGACTATGGTCTCCGTACGAGGTGAAGGGGATCCTTCTGGACGGTCTCCGACAAGAGACTCACCCGTCACCGGCAGTCTGCTGCACCAGGTCTTCGAGTGAGGAGCTCTCCCCGGTCCATTGCGTCTTACTCAGATTCAGGCCTCCATCCCCGAAGTGCCTTAGGACCCTTCCCTCGCGGAACTCAGTGTTGGGCACTGAGCTCCGGACCTTCTTGCAAGTACCTCACCCCAGGGCTGAAGGTGCCTGGGGTGGAACACGATCTCCGGTGGTCCCCTAGGCCGAAGCCTCCTAGGGGACTAGCCTGAACCCACGTCCGCAAGCTGAAGGTGCTTGGGATGAAGACCCCGTGACCAAGATGGCCGGCCCCTTTATCCCCTCTCCCAGCAAGCATGGCGGGTTCCCCGCCCCACCATACCGCTACCGAGAGAGGACAAAAAGGAGGCTCAACACACAGTGAGATTCGTCCCTCCGGCCACGGTGACAGCGCCACCTGGTGGAACTGATGTCACAGCTAGATTCAAAAAATGCACCCGGGAAAGTAAGTACCCGCTACACGTGTTTTTGTTTAGCAGAAACACAAGATCTCCATCTTCCTCTCTGACAGAATGTGCGCCCCAGACCCGGAAGAAGACACAACGTACAGGTGTGTTTTTTCATGGGCGGTCCGGAAGCGGTTAAGCTTACAAGCCAATACATTGTGAAATTCCCATTATCACTTACATGGCAATTAAAATCCCAGGCACATTTATCTCAGGGGGCAGTTGCTGTCTCTGGATATGCAAATTGATAGACACCTGTTTTTTTTAGTTAGGATTTTTGTAGACTTTATTGCACTAGTGCAGGGGTCTCCAAGCTTTTTAAACAAAGGGCCAGTTCATTGTCTTTCGAACTTCAGGGAGGTTGGACTGTGGCCAGTGGGAGTAGAAAATACCCCTCAGGCTTGGTGGCCAGTGAGAATAAAAAAATGACATAGCATCCATGATCAGTAGGAGGAGGAATAGGTATTAGTTGGAGTAATAATGCCAATTGTTGGTACAAGTGAAAGGAATAATGCCTTATCGGTATCAGTGGGAGGAATTATGCCCCATCATTGGTATTACTATGAGTAGTAGTGCCTTATGGGCCAGGTATTAACAAGCAAAGTGCCACATCTGGTCCGTGGACCACAGTTTGGAGACCACTGCACTAATGAAGAAGAGGGAGGGTGGAGGGAGCACAGAATATCTGCAGAGTCAACTCAAAACTTATTCCTTGGTTGTTTGCATGGTTTTCTAACCTCCTGAGTTCCCCCTTTTACAGGGCTATACTGGTTGGACTCTTAAAGAGTAACTCCACTTTTGTTGAGAAAAAAAACGATATTTCCCTCTGAGTGATCTATGTACATTAAAAGGATTTTAACAAACTTTTGTTCATGTCCAATCTGTAGAGTGATTTTATAACTATTAATCAGCTACTGCACCCGCAGGGCTCTAATGAGGAAAGTATCTTTAAATATCTTTAAAAAATATATATTTATAATGAGGAATGTGGCAGGGTCTGCATCTCTTTAAATGTGATTTCTCTTTTTTGTTGCAGGGGATGCCCAAAATCGGATTTGTATCTTAATGCAGACTTCTGGGATAATCAGTGAGTCAATCACACAAGCAGGAAATTATGTTTCTGGGGGCGTTCTGTACACATTCTGTGTACAGAACACCTCCAGGTAGTCATATTGCATATGTAACACCCGGGCCACTTTTCGCTCCCGTCACTGGCTCACTCACAGGAGGAAAAGGCACACGATGCCACCGTGCCCGTACCCTCTGTTTTTCAGAGGTTAAGCACACTTGTAACTTACGGGTCTTGCAGCAAGGTTCTCCCCTCAAAGTGGTTCTCGTCCCCCAGAATGTAAGGGACAAGTCTCTATACCCCAAGTAACTCCAAGGTCCACACCAGCAGCAACTCCAACGTAGAGTTTATTTTTCCTTATGCACGAATAACCACAAAGTTGAGAAGAGAGAAAGGTTTTAGCAAGGATAGATCAGATTCAGACACTCCTGACTTCTTCGCTATCCGATCCCGAGTGGGTATAGCTCACCCGGATAGTCACCCAAGGGCACTAGCAGCCGGCATGTAGCTCGAACAGGCAATCAAATTCCCTTGATAGATGCGATTGGGAGGTCCCCTGCCACAGAATCTATAGTGTCCCGAACCTCTTAATGGTTCCGCTGTTTAAATCCCTTTTCAGATGGATGACATCCCCCCAGAGAGTTACTGGGCCCCTTCCTTCATTGTGATCTCTCACCAGTCCTTCGGAACGGTCCTCCCCCAGCCTCCTCTTCCAGATGCGAGTCCCCTAGCCAGGCGGCACCCTGGGATTCTTCCTTCCCGAAGTGGGCTCCAGCTAAAGGTGCTGGGCCCAGGATTGCAGTTGCAGTCCCAGGACTAAAGGTGCCTGGGACTGAGGCGCATGTGGCCCCATGGCCTAGAGGGCCATGCACTTGAACTTGGACCGTAGGTTCTCCCTCCGGGCAAGGGCCCCGGGAATTGCCCCTTTTGTACCCTCTCCCAGCATGCACAGCGGGTAGACCACGCCCACTACACGGCTGCTGAGAGAGAACACCCAATCGCCACTTCATCACCTGTGGTTCAACCATGAGTACAAGTGACAGCGCCACCTATACTTCTAAGGGGAACTGCACGCCAGGTGAAAACAGCAGAAAGGCAGAGTCCAACAAATTGGAAGATCCGAGCCAACTACCACTCGAATCACCCCTAAATTTAGCATAGCTGCCCCCTAAATTGGGATCCCCGCTACACACTCCTCCTTCTTGAAAAGACACTGTCCCCAGTGTCTGGAGACAAATTTGCACACTCAATCCTGAGCAGGCGCAACCTTACCTTCAGAACTATGTACAAAAAAAAGCATTTTCCAGAGTGCCTGAATCAAAGCAGTGAATTTCAGCAAAAAGGAGAAAGACAGAAACATTTTCACAATACACAATAAATGACATTCCCTCCCACCATCCTATCACAACTAAGTCCCACCCGGTGAAGTTGCTTGATGGTCTCCTGCTTGGGAAAGAAACACATAGCACACAAAAAAATAACATCCTATCACTACGGTATGTACATGAATCAAACCATCTCCCCTAGAAAAGATAATTTGCTTCATCTAAGGGCACTCACTAAGCCTAGTGTATTTTAAATAGCAATACTTATTTAAGTGCTTGTAAAAGTTCGGCAGACCACTACCACCTAGTGGCAGCACACACATATTTCTCTCAACCTAAGTGCACACTGACGCACCACATTACAAGGATCCCCTTGTTGATCACAGCGGCTTCCAGCTTGGCCCTGACTAGCTCTACCCCAGAGTTTTTTTCTTTGAAAAAGAAAGGGAACACAAAAAAAAAACAGTCCTTCAAAAAGTAAAAATCCCCAGGAATAGAGTCAGCACAGTAGTTCAAGGCATTTGTCCCCGAAGCGGTAATAACAAAAAAAAAAAAAAACAAGTACCACTTCAAAGGTAAAAACTGGGATCAGGGAGAGTCAGAGATTTCCAGTCCTTATCCAAGGTCTCTATAGAATAGATTGCATCGTCTTTGTCTTTACTGCAGATCACGACCCGATCCGCATGTATGTGGCGACCAAGAGTGCAGTCTTTTCGGCAACCATTGTACCTCCCAGTCATTACGGTCGAACATGAAAAGTACCTGTGGCCTTTCTTTACCTCCAAACGATCCCAGATAAGGTCACTGTACCATCGTTCCCGAGAGGCTTTGATCTCAAATAGCAAGTTCTTTGGGACGTATGGGTACTCCCATCCATAGTCCGCAGCAACCTTTTGGTTCAAGAGCCGTTGCAATCGGGCTAAAGGCGGCATGGTCGCCCGATCTCCAGCTCCTGGCAGGACGATGGCATCCGGAGATCTCCTAGGTGTACGGGCTCCAACTGTGGCATAGGCGGCCTCAGTGATGGACGGGCCTCTGGAACAGCAGGCACGGAAGACACCGGAGCATGCAAAGTGGGCACGGGAACAACCTCTCCAGCATTAGCAGGGGCTTCCACCCGGGGTGTAGTTTCCCCAGAGTCCATGGGTGATCCCTTTACACTACGGGGAGAAGTCAGCGAAATTTTGTCCCATCCCTTACTTGCAAACAGTTCATCAATCTCTGCATCATCTCCCAAATCAGAGGAAGAGTCTATGTCCGAAGAGTCCCACATCTCCGCTGGCAGACAAACTCTTGTGGACACAGTATCACCAGCTTTCAAAAGTTCCTTTGGGTCAGGCACCTAGGTGTCCCTAATAGAACGGACACTGACCTTTTTTTCCTTTCCCCTGCCTACCTCGACCTTCACCCATCATGGATCGTTCGGAAACTCCTCCAGCTGGACGATCCGGGTCAGGCAGACGCTGGGGTGGGCCTCCACCGCGGTCGCGGGAAGCCTTTATGAGTCCCACTTTCCTTTTAGCAGGCGGAAGGGAGGGCTCCGTTGCGACCAAGGCAGTATCTGCTGGGTTCTCCGCCTCAAGTTCCTCAATGGCCCGAACCTCGGGACTGCGCTTGGGTATTGCGGTGATAGCACACACCTCCTCCTCAGGAGTAACAGCACCTGAGATCCAATTCACACGGTAAACCTTTGGCTTCTCTGTTGGCTGTTCTACCTCGAACAGGAATTTCCCACAGCGGGTACACCTCCCGAAAGGCCAAAGTTGCACAATCAGTCCCTGGCACTTCACACAGATCATGCCCAAGGCCTCTGCATCCCTGCATGCATAAAGGGAAAAGCAGCCTCGGGGCCTCAGCCGGATTCCTGTGTCAGTCAAGGAGGCAGCAATAGGGGTCACATCTATGGCTGAACCGGGCAAAAGAGCACAAGATCCCGGTGAAGCAGGCTTCCATGAAGGAGCGGACATGTCGCTTCGTCAATAGTCTAACAGATAATGTCCCTTTTTGGCACCAAACGCACGACGAGGCGCACACACTTGGCGGGGCTTCTCCCCTTTTTTCTTTCTTTGCTGCACGCACTTCGCAGGCTTTTCCAGACTTGACACGCCCACGAACTACGCAGCTGGAAAAATAGCCAGGCCTGAATCTTCCTTTTTCTTACTTGTGGCGCAGGTCAAATTTTCAAAAATGGCCGACCTCCACGGAGCCTCACAGGGGAATAAAGTCCAACTTTTCCGGGGGGGGGGGTATCACTGCAAAATCCCGGACTCTGAGCCCCCACGTGTAACACCCGGGCCACTTTTTTTTCCCGTCACTGGCTCACTCACAGGAGGAAAAGGCGCACAATGCCACCGTGCCCGGACCCTCTGGTTTTCAGAGGTTAAGCACACTTGTAACTGACGGGTCTTGCAGCAAGGTTCTCCCCTCAAAGTGGTTCTCGTCCCCCAGAATGTAAGGGACAAGTCTCTATACCCCAAGTAACTCCAAGGTCCACACCAGCAGCAACTCCAACGTAGAGTTTATTTTTCCTTATGCACGAATAACCACAAAGTTGAGAAGAGAGAAAGATGTTAGCAAGGATAGATCAGATTCAGACACTCCTGGCTTTTTCGCCACCCGATCCCGAGTGGGTATAGCTCACCCGGATAGTCACCCAAGGGCACTAGCAGCCGGCATGAAGCTCAAACAGTCAATCAAATTCCCTTGATAGATGCGATTGGGAGGTCCCCTGCCACAGAATCTATAGTGTCCCGAACCTCCTAATGGTTCCGCTGTTTAAATCCCTTTTCGGATGATGACATCCCTCCAGAGAGTTACTGGGCCCCTTCCTTCATTGTGATCTCTCACCAGTCCTTCGGAACGGTCCTCCCCCAGCCTCCTCTTCCAGATGCGAGTCCCCTAGCCAGGCGGCACCCTGGGATTCTTCCTTCCCGAAGTGGGCTCCAGCTAAAGGTGCTGGGCCCAGGATTGCAGTTGCAGTCCCAGGACTAAAGGTGCCTGGGACTGAGGCGCATGTGGCCCCATGGCCTAGAGGGCCATGCACTTGAACTTGGACCGTAGGTTCTCCCTCCGGGCAAGGGCCCCGGGAATTGCTCACTCTCTAATGGCATCCGCCCCATTTGTACCCTCTCCCGGCATGCACAGAGGGTAGACCACGCCCACTACACGGCTGCCGAGAGAGAACACCCAATCGCCACTCCATCACCTGTGGTTCAACCACGAGTACAAGTGACAGCACCACCTATACTTCTAAGGGGAACTGCACACCAGGTGAAAACAGCAGAAAGGCAGAGTCCAACAAATTGGAAGATCCGAGCCAACTTCCACTCGAATCACCCCTAAATTTAGCATAGCTGCCCCCTAAATTGGGATCCCCGCTACACACTCCTCCTTCTTGAAAAGACACTGTCCCCAGTGTCTGGAGACAAATTTGCACACTCAATCCTGAGCAGGCGCAACCTTACCTTCAGAACTATGTACAAAAAAAAGCATTTTCCAGAGTGCCTGAATCAAAGCAGTGAATTTCAGCAAAAAGGAGAAAGACAGAAACATTTTCGCAATACACAATAAATGACATTCCCTCCCACCATCCTATCACAACTAAGTCCCACCCGGTGAAGTTGCTTGATGGTCTCCTGCTTGGGAAAGAAACACATAGCACACAAAAAAATAACATCCTATCACTACGGTATGTACATGAATCAAACCATCTCCCCTAGAAAAGATAATTTGCTTCATCTAACGGCACTCACTAAGCCTAGTGTATTTTAAATAGCAATACTTATTTAAGTGCTTGTAAAAGTTCGGCAGACCACTACCACCTAGTGGCAGCACACACATATTTCTCTCAACCTAAGTGCACACTGACGCACCACATTACAAGGATCCCCTTGTTGATCACAGCGGCTTCCAGCTTGGCCCTGACTAGCTCTACCCCAAAGTTTTTTTCTTTGAAAAGGAAGGGAACACAAAAAAAAAACAGTCCTTCAAAAAGTAAAAATCCCCAGGAATAGAGTCAGCACAGTAGTTCAAGGCATTTGTCCCCGAAGCGGTAATAACAAAAAAAACAAAACAAGTACCACTTCAAAGGTAAAAACTGGGATCAGGGAGAGTCAGAGATTTCCAGTCCTTATCCAAGGTCTCTATAGAATAGATTGCATCGTCTTTGTCTTTACTGCAAATCACGACCCGATCCGCATGTATGTGGCGACCAAGAGTGCAGTCTTTTCGGCAACCCTTGTACCTCCCAGTCATTACGGTCGAAAGTGAAAAGTACCTGTGGCCTTTCTTTACCTCCAAACGATCCCAGATAAAGTCACTGTACCATCGTTCCCGAGAGGCTTCGATCTCAAATAGCAAGTTCTTTGGGACGTATGGGTACTCCCATCCATAGTCCGCAGCAACCTTTTGGTTCAAGAGCCGTTGCAATCGGGCTAAAGGCGGCATGGTCGCCCGATGTCCAGCTCCTGGCAGGACGATGGCATCCGGAGATCTCCTAGGTGTAAGGGCTCCAACTGTGGCATAGGCGGCCTCAGTGATGGACGGGCCTCCGGAACAGCAGTCACGGAAGACACCGGAGCATGCAAAGTGGGCACGGGAACAACCTCTCCAGCATTAGCAGGGGCTTCCACCCGGGGTGTAGTTTCCCCAGAGTCCATGGGTGATCCCTTTACACTACGGGGAGAAGTCAGCGAAATTTTGTCCCATCCCTTACTTGCAAACAGTTCATCAATCTCTGCATCATCTCCCAAATCAGAGGAAGAGTCTATGCCCGAAGAGTCCCACATCTCCGCTGGCAGACAAACTCTTGTGGACACAGTATCACCAGCTTTCAAAAGTTCCTTTGGGTCAGGCACCCAGACGTCCCTAATAGAACGGACACTGACCTTTTTTTCCTTTCCCCTGCCTACCTCGACCTTCACCCATCATGGATTGTTCGGAAACTCCTCCAGCTGGACAATCCGGGTCAGGCAGACGCTGGGGTGGGCCTCCACCGCGGTCGCGGGAAGCCTTTATGAGTCCCACTTTCCTTTTAGCAGGCGGAAGGGAGGGCTCCGTTGCGACCAAGGCAGTATCTGCTGGGTTCACCGCCTCAAGTTCCTCAATGGCCCGAACCTCGGGACTGCGTTTGGGTATTGCGGTGATAGCACACACCTCCTCCTCAGGAGTAACAGCACCTGAGATCCAATTCACACGGTAAACCTTTGGCTTCTCTGTTGGCTGTTCTACCTCGAACAGGAATTTCCCACAGCGGGTACACCTCCCGAAAGGCCAAAGGTGCACAATCAGTCCCTGGCACTTCACACAGATCATGCCCAAGGCCTCTGCATCCCTGCATGCATAAAGGGAAAAGCAGCCTCGGGGCCTCAGCCGGATTCCTGTATCAGTCAAGGAGGCAGCAATAGGGGTCACATCCATGGCTGAACCGGGCAAAAGAGCACAAGATCCCGGTGAAGCAGGCTTCCATGAAAGAGCGGACATGTCGCTTCGTCAATAGTCTAACAGATAATGTCCCTTTTTGGCGCCAAACGCACGACGAGGCGCACACACTTGGCGGGGCTTCTCCCCTTTTTTCGTTCTTTGCTGCACGCACTTCGCAGGCTTTTCCAGACTTGACACGCCCACGAACTACGCAGCTGGAAAAATAGCCAGGCCTGAATCTTCCTTTTTCTTACTTGTGGCGCAGGTCAAATTTTCAAAAATGGCCGACCTCCACGGAGCCTCACAGGGGAATGAAGTCCAACTTTTCCGGGGGGGGGGTATCACTGCAAAATCCCGGACTCTGAGCCCCCACGTGTAACACCCGGGCCACTTTTTTTTTCCCGTCACTTGCTCACTCACAGGAAAAGGCGCACAATGCCACCGTGCCCGGACCCTCTGGTTTTCAGAGGTTAAGCACACTTGTAACTTACGGGTCTTGCAACAAGGTTCTCCCCTCAAAGTGGTTCTCGTCCCCCAGAATGGAAGGGACAAGTCTCTATACCCCAAGTAACTCCAAGGTCCACACCAGCAGCAACTCCAACGTAGAGTTTATTTTTCCTTATGCACGAATAACCACAAAGTTGAGAAGAGAGAAAGGTGTTAGCAAGGATAGATCAGATTCAGACACTCCTGGCTTTTTCGCCACCCGATCCCGAGTGGGTATAGCTCACCCGGATAGTCACCCAAGGGCACTAGCAGCCGGCATGAAGCTCAAACAGTCAATCAAATTCCCTTGATAGATGCGATTGGGAGGTCCCCTGCCACAGAATCTATAGTGTCCCGAACCTCCTAATGGTTTTGCTGTTTAAATCCCTTTTAGGATGGATGACATCCCTCCAGAGAGTTACTGGGCCCCTTCCTTCACTGTGATCCCTCACCAGTCCTTCGGAACGGTCCTCCCCCAGCCTCCTCTTCCAGATGCGGGTCCCCTAGCCAGGCGGCACCCTGAGATTCTTCCTTCCCGAAGTGGGCTCCAGCTAAAGGTGCTGGGCCCAGGATTGCAGTTGCAGTCCCAGGACTAAAGGTGCCTGGGACTGAGGCGCATGTGGCCCCATGGCCTAGAGGGCCATGCACTTGAACTTGGACCGTAGGTTCTCCCTCCGGGCATGGGCCCCGGAAATTTGCTCACTCTCTAATGGCGTCCGCCCCTTTTGTACCCTCTCCCGGCATGCACAGCAGGTAGAGCACGCCCACTGCACGGCTGCCGAGAGAGGACACCCAATCGCCACTCCATCACCTGTGGTTCAACCCAGAGTACAAGTGACAGCGTCACCCATACTTCTAAGGGGAACTGCACACCAGGTGAAAACAGCAGCAAGGCAGAGTCCAACAAATTGGAAGATCCGAGCCAACTACCACTCGAATCACCCCTAAATTTAGCATAGCTGCCCCCTAAATTGGGACCCCCGCTACACATATTACAGAAAATTACAGAGCTGCAGATTGAAAGGAAAAGGTAATTTTTAATAGCATTCAATTACAATATGATTTGTATCTAAATTGTATACATTATATTATTTATTTTTTTACATTTCCTTTTGTTTTCCTACGAAAGTAGAGTTACCCTTTAACCACTTAACGACCGCCCACCGCCGATTTACGTCGGCAGAATGGCACGGACAGGCAGAATCACGTAGATCTACGTGATCGCCTTTGTGCAGTTGGGGGGTCCATCCGGACCCCCCTTCACTGCAGTGAGCGGCCGTTAAGTGTTCGGGAGCGATCAGGCATGAGGGGGCGGCCGCTCGATTCCGCCCCCCCCCCTCGCGATCGCTCCCGGCCAATGAAAATGCTTCCTCCGCCATGTGATGTAAACAAGGCTGGAGGAAGTGATGTCATCTCCCTCGCCGCGGTCTTTTCGTTCCCGGCGCCGAGGAGTGAAGACAGAGGTTAGTGCACCAACAGTCCACTGACACGTAGGTACACATAGGCACACAAATCACCCCCCAGTCACCCCCAGATCACCCCCCAGGTCACCCCAAAGCCCCCAATCACAGTGTCACTGATTGCAGTGATCATTTATTTTACTGATCACTGCATTTAGTGTCATCTGTGATTGTAAAAAGTTGCAGGGCAGTTAGGATTAGGCCCCTTTAGGTCCAGGGTAGCCCCCTAACCCCCCCCTAATAAAGGTTTAACCCCTTGATCACCCCCCAGGTAACCCTTTCACCCCCTAACTTCAGCGTCACTAAGCGATTGTTTTTCCGATCGCTGTATTTGTGTCGCTGGTGTTTTAGATTATTAGTTTTTTTTTTTTAGGTTCGCCGCAGGTTTTTATTAGTGTCAGGTACCCCCATATATTATTTTAACCCCCTGATTGCCCCTAGAGTTAACCCTTTCACCAGTGATCGCCGTATAAGCGTCACTGGTGTCACTGGTTAGCCAGTAAGTTATTTAGTTATTTAGGTTACCCGTCCGGTTTTTATATAGTGTCAGGTACCCCCATATTTAACCTAATAAAGGTTTTAACCCCCTGATTGCCCCTAGTTAACCCTTTCACCAGTGATCACCATATAAAGGTTACGGGTGACGCTGGTTGATTAGTTTGCTTTTTATAGCATCTGGGCACCCGCCGTATATAACCCAATAAAGGTTTAACCCCCCTGATCGCCCGGCGGGTGAGATCAATTAGGTTTTAGCGCCAGAGAGGGTCTGCGTCGCCCCAGGCAGTGTTAGGTTAGTGCCAGTAACGCTAACACCCACGCGCAAAGCATACACCCCCCTTAGTGGTATAGTATCTGATCAGATCTATACTAGCATCCCCAGCGGTTTAGGGTTCCCAAAAACGCAGTGTTAGCGGGATCAGCCCAGATACCTGCTAGCGCCTGCGTTTAGCCCCTCCGCCCAGCCCAGCCCAGCCCACCCAAGTGCAGTATCGATCGATCACTGTCACTTACCAAACACAACACACATAACTGCAGCGTTCGCAGAGACAGGCCTGATCCATATCAACCAGTCCATAGCAAACGTCCATAGCAACCAGTCCATAGCAACCGTCCATAGCAACCATCCATAGCAACCAGTCTATAGCAACTGTCCATAGCAACCATCCATTGCAACCAGTCCATAGCAACTGTCCATAGCAACCATCCATAGCAACTATCCATAGCATCCAGTCCATAGCAACTGTCCATGGCAACCAATCCATAGCAACCGTCCATAACAACCAATCCGTAGCAACCGTCCATAGCAACTGTCCATAGCAACCGTCCATAGCAACCAGTCCATAGCAACCATCAATATCAACCAGTCCAAGGTGAATGTTTTGAACGCTACCACTCAAAAGTGAAGTTTTAGCGTAGGGTACAGCATTTCACAGACAAGGACACACTTACACAGGGTCTCCCAAGATGCCATTACATTTTGAGAGACCCGAACCATTACAGTTGTAAAGTTACAAAAAAAGTGTAAAAAAGAAAAAAAAAAACGTAAAAAACAAAACACAAAAAAAATATAAAATAAAAAAAACAAAAATAGTTGTCGTTTTATTGTTCTCTCTCTCTCTATTTTCTCTCTATTGTTCTGCTCTTTTTTACTGTATTCTATTCTGCAATGTTTTATCATGCTTGCTTTTCAGGTATGTAATTTTTTGTTTTCAGGTGCGCCATTCAACTGCAGCGCGGAATTATTTATCTTGACAGCAACAGCGTTTGCTCCCACGATACATAAAGCCGTGACACCACAGTTAAAAAAAAGAGCATATATGCCGAAGCATGGGGGCAGCAGGGGCGGAGGAGCGATTTTGCTCCTAATGCCACGTACATACGGTCGAAATTCCGACGGAGGCCTGCCCGTGGAAAATTCCAACCGTGTGTACGCGGCATAACTTTTTTGCGGGAGGATGCCCCCATGCTTCGGCATATATATATTTTAGGCACAGGTTGCGTTAAAACATTTTTTTATTTTTTACTAGGTTTTGTTTTGGTATTTGCTTTGCAGGTATGGCATGGTAAGGTCTTACTGTTGTACTGTAATGTTACTTTGTTTTAATGTTAACCACCATTTGCTTAGCAGGTACGCCATTCAGTTGCAGCGCGGATCTATTTATCTTGACAGCCGTGACTCCAGCGCTGTAGGAGGTGATTTCACCACCACAGTTAAAAAAAAGAGCATATATGCCGAAGCATGGGGGCAGCAGGGGCGGAGGAGCGATTTTGCTCCTAATGCCGCGTATATACGGTCGAAATTCCAACGGAGGCTTGCCGTGGAAAAGTCCGACCGTGTGTACGCAGCATAACCTTTTATGCCGCGTACATACGGTCGAAATTCCGACGAAGGCTTGACCGTGTGTACGCGGCATAACTTTTTTGCGGGAGGATGCCCCCATGCTTCGGCATATATGCCCATCGTTAGAAGTGGGTGGATGAAGGGAGGTATTCTAATGGTGGGCATACCCACCAATCAATCTCTTTTTTTCGTTCAGCCAATAGGCTGTATGAAAAAAAAGATTACAATACATGTCCAACAAGGACCAGCAACGTACTGGTATGTTGCTGGACTTTGAATGTTTATACCAGAATGATGCCTGCGGGTTTAGGTATCATCTTGGTATCATTCTTTTCAGCCAGCAGCCGGCTTTCATGTAAAAGCAATTCTAGCAGATAATTAGCCTCTAGACTGCTTTTACAAGCAGTGGGAGGGAATGTCCCCCCCCCCGGATATAAAAAGCGCCATTGGGAAATTGGGAAAGCATTTTATCACACCGATCTTGGTGTGGTCAGATGCTTTGAGGGCAGAGGAAAGATCTAGGGTCTAACCCCCCAATTTTTTTCAAAAAAAGAGTACCTGTCACTACTTATTGCTATCATAGGGGATATTTACATTCCCTGAGATAACGATAAAAAAATAAAATATGGAAGGCACAGTTTAAAAATAAAATAAAAAAGCCAAATAAATAATAAAAAAAAGAAAAAAAAAAAAAAGCACCGCTGTCCCCCCCTGCTCTTGCGCAAAGGCGAACGCAAGCGTCGGTCTAGCGTCATATGTAAACAGCAATTGCATCATGCATGTGAGGTATCACCGCAAAGGTCAGATCGAGGGCAGTCATTTTAGCAGTAGACCTCCTCTGTAAATCTAACGTGGTAACCTGTAAAGGCTCTTAAATGCTTTTAAAAATGAATGTAGTTTGTCGCCGCTGCGCGTTTGTGCGCAATTTTAAAGCATGTCGTGTTTGGTATCCATGTACTCGGCCTATGATCATCTTTTTTATTTCATCAAACATTTGGGCAATATAGTGTTTTTTAGTGCATTAAAAATAAAAAAAGTGTGTTTTTCCCCCAAAAAATGTGTTTGAAAAATCGCTGCGCAAATACTGTGTGGAAAAAAAAATGCAACACCCACTATTTTAATCTGTAGGGCCTTTGCTTTAAAAAAATATATAATGTTTGGGGGTTCAACATAATTTTCTTGCAAAAAAATTTTTTTTTTCATGTAAACAAAAAGTGTCAGAAAGGGCTTTGTCTTCAAGTGGTTAGAAGAGTGGATGATGTGTGACATAAGCTTCCTAATGTTGTGCATAAAATGCCAGGACAGTTCAAAACCCCCCCAAATGACCCCATTTTGGAAAGTAGACACCCCAAGCTATTTGCTGAGAGGCATGTTGAGCCCATTGAATATTTTTTTTTTTGTCCCAAGTGATTGAATAATGACCAAAAAAATAAAAAAAAATAAAAATGTACAAAAAGTTGTCACTAAATGATATATTGCTCAAACATGCCATGGGCATATGTGGAATTACACCCCAAAATATATTCTGTTGCTTCTCCTGAGTACAGGGATACCACATGTGTGAGACTTTTTGGGAGCCTAGCCACGTACGGGACCCCAAAAACCAAGCACCGCCTTCAGGATTTCTATGGGTGTAAATTTTTGATTTCACTCCTCACTGCCTATCACAGTTTCGGAGGCCATGGAATGCCCAGATGGCACAAAACCCCCCCAAATGACCCCATTTTGGAAAGTAGACACCCCAAGCTATTTGCTGAGAGGTATGTTGAGTATTTTGCAGATCTCGCTTTTTGTCACAAAGTTTTGAAAATGTAAAAAAAGAAAAAAAAAAAGAAAAAAAAATGTCTTTCTTAATTTTCAAAAACAAATGAGAGCTGTAAAATACTCACCATGCCTCTCAGCAAATAGCTTGGGGTGTCTACTTTCCAAAATGGGGTCATTTGTGGGGGTTTTGGGCTATTTTGACATTTTATGGCCTTCAAAACTGTGATAGGTAGTGAGGAGTGAAATCAAAAATTTATGCCCTTAGAAACCTTGAAGGCGGTGCTTGGTTTTTGGGGTCCCGTACGCGGCTAGGCTCCCAAAAAGTCCCACACATGTGGTATCCCCGTACTCAGGAGAAGCAGCAGAATGTATTTTGGGGTGTAATTTCACATATAACCATGGCATGTGTGAGCAATATATCATTTAGTGACAACTTTTTGTACATTTTTTTTTTTTCTTTTTGTCATTATTCAATCATTTGGGACAAAAAAAAAATATTCAATGGGCTCAACATGCCTCTCAGCAAATAGCTTGGGGTGTCTACTTTCCAAAATGGGGTCATTTGGGGGGGTTTTGTGCCATCTTGGCATTTTATGGCCTTCAAAACTGTGATAGGTAGTGAGGAGCGAAATCAAAAATTTATGCCCTTAGAAACCTTGAAGGCGGTGCTTGGTTTTTGGGGTCCCGTACGCGGCTAGGCTCCCAAAAAGTCCCACACATGTGGTATCCCCGTACTCAGGAGAAGCAGCAGAATGTATTTTGGGGTGTAATTTCACATATGCCCATGGCATGTGTGAGCAATATATCATTTAGTGACAACTTTGTGCAAAAAAAAAAAAGTTTGTCATATTCCCGCAACCTGTGGCAAAATATAAAATATTCCATGGACTCAACATGCCTCTCAGCAAATAGCTTGGGGTGTCTACTTTCCAAAATGGGGTCATTTGGGGGGGTTTTGTGCTATTTTGGCATTTTATGGCCTTCGAAACTGTGATAGGTAGTGAGGAGTGAAATCAAAAATTTGCGCCCTTAGAAATCCTGAAGGCGGTGCTTGATTTCCGGGGTCCCGTACGTGGCTAGGCTCCTAAAAAGTCCCACACATGTGGTATCCCCGTACTCAGGAGAAGCAGCAGAATGTATTTTGGGGTGCAATTCCACATATAACCATGGCATGTGTGAGCAATATATCATTTAGTGACAACTTTTTGTAATTTTGTTTTTTTTTTTTTTGTCATTATTCAATCACTTGGGACAAAAAAAAAAAAATATTCAATGGGCTCAACATGCCTCTCAGCAATTTCCTTGGGGTGTCTACTTTCCAAAATGGGGTCATTTGGGGGGGTTTTGTACTGCCCTGCCATTTTAGCACCTCAAGAAATGAGATAGGCAGTCATAAATTTAAAGCTGTGTAAATTTCAGAAAATGTACCCTAGTTTGTAAACGCTATAACTTTTGCGCAAACCAATAAATATACGCTTATTGACATTTTTTTTACTAAAGACATGTGGCTGAATACATTTTGGCCTAAATGTATGACTACAATTGAGTTTATTCGATTTTTCTTATAACAAAAAGTAGAAAATATCATTTTTTTTCAAAATTTTCGGTCTTTTTCTGTTTATATCGCAAAAAATAAAAATCG
This sequence comes from Rana muscosa, assembly GCA_029206835.1. Taxonomy (NCBI): domain Eukaryota; kingdom Metazoa; phylum Chordata; class Amphibia; order Anura; family Ranidae; genus Rana; species Rana muscosa. Next base: position 85,479,991 of record CM055125.1, on the reverse strand, counting down.
CAGAGGCAATCAAATACCATTAAAAGAAAGCTCTATTTGTGGGAAGAAAAGGACGCTAATTTCGTTTGGGTACAACATTGCATGTCCGCACAATTTACAGTTAAAGCAGCGCAGTGCAAAATTCTGAATTCACCTCTGGTCCTCTAGCTACCAAATGGTCCGGGGCTTAAGTGGTTAAGGGAAACCCCGCACCCAAAATAAAAAAAGGCCCTATATACTCTGAACAGCCGTATACAGGCGGTGCAAACAAGACAGGGACTGTAGGTTTGTTCTTAAGTAGAATCTGTTTGTAATTTTGAACAGGTACATTGTTTAAGTGTAGCTCCAGCCAAAAAATATATTTTTAAGCTTTTTGGAAAACAGGGAAGGGTTATCACCCCTGTAACATTTGTTTTGCTGTCTGTGCACCTGTTCAGAATATTTCACCTCACTTTCCATCCCAATGACAAATGTTTTTGAAAAGTGGGGTTTTTATTGAAACAAGGATTGGTGATAAAGCATCAGTAGAGAGGAGACACCTTTTTCCCATATTAACTCTTACAGGAGAGAATTTCCCTTCCTATGGGGTAGATTTCCTCTCACTTCCTGTTGTCTCCTTCCGTTTGCAAGTAGGAGTCGTTTGTAAGTTGGATGTTTGAAAGTAGAGGCCTGCCGTATATACTCTGCTGAAATTTGCCCCTTACATGCTGGTGTTGCCACAACACTGTGAGCCTTCACAGTTACTCTTGGTGGGCGCTGGAACGCCCTGCTGTGAACTATTATATCAGGAATTGTAATTACATGCCATTGTTGAACAGTGGTAGGAAAAATTGGGCCTTTGGTGGTGGTGCTGGTGCTACAACACTGTCAGAACTCACAGTTACTCTTGGTGGGCGCATGAATGGGCCCATCTGTAAATTATTAGATCAAGAATTGTAATTGCATGCCCCTGTTGAAGAGGGGCAGAACAATTGGGCCTTTGGTGGTGGTGGTGGTGGTGGTGTTGCCACAACACTGTAAGCCCTCACAGTTACTCTTGGTGGGCGCAGGAATGGGCCCTGCTGTGAATTATTAGATCAAGAATTGTAATTACATGCCCCTGTTGAACAGGGGCAGAAAAATTGGGCCTTAGGCACTGGTGCCACAACAATGCAACCTCTCACAGATACTGTACTTGGAGCACAGCAATGAGCCCTGTTGCAAAGTATTGCATCAAAAGCTGTAATTACACGCCTCTGTTAAACAGGGGCAGAAAAATTGGGCCTTAGGCACTGGTGCCACAACACTGCAACCCCTTACAGATACTGTACTTGGAGCACAGCAATGAGCCCTGTTGCAAAGTATTGCATCAAAAATTGTAATTACCCGCCCCTGTTAAACAGGGGCTGAAAAATTGGGCCTTAGGCACTGGTGCTGGTGCCACGACACTGCAACCTCTCCCAGATACTCTAGTTGGAGTGCAGGAATGAGCCCTGCTGCAAAGCATTGCATAAAAAATTGTAATTACATGCCTCTGTTAAACAGGGGCTGAAAAATTGGGCCTTAGCAACTGGTGGCGGCACCCAGAAACAAAAATGTTCTTCCAAGCTATCATCATGAATCGGATCATTGGGGAGGAGGAGGATAGTCAGTCAATATAACAGGACAGTCACTCAGCATCAGCATAGGCAGTCTTGAAGGGATGTGACTTTTCAAAATAAATTATTCTGTTATATCAGCTTCAGGTGCTTGGTAGCTGGTGGTGATCCAAGACTGGTTCATCTTTATGAAGATCAGTCGATCAACCGAGTTGGTGGACAGGCGCACCCTGTGATCTGTGACAAAGCCTCCAGCAGCACTGAATGTGCGTTCCGAAAGAACGCTGGATGCAGGACAGGCCAGTAGCTCAATTGCATACTCTCAATAGCTCTCTTGGTGGGCGCTGGAACGCCCTGCTGTGAACTATTATATCAGGAATAGGGATGAGCTTCGAGTTCGAGTCGAACTCATGTTCGACTCGAACATTGCCTGTTCGCCCGTTCGCCGAACAGCGAACAAATAGGGGTGTTCGCGGCAAATTCGAAAAATCTATGGGAGAAATCTAAAGTGTTAATTATAAAGGCTAATATGCAAGTTATTGTCCTAAAAAGTGTTTGGGGACCTGGGTCCTGCCCCAGGGGACATGTATCAATGCAAAAAGAAGTTTTAAAAACGGCAGTTTTTTCAGGAGCAGTGATTTTAATAATGCTTAAAATGAAAAAATAAAAGTGAAATATTCCTTTAAATTTCGTACCTGGGGGGTGTGTATGATATGCATGTAAAGTGGCGCATGTTTCCCGTGCTTAGAACTGTCCCTGCAAAAAATGTCATTTTTGAAAGAAAAAAAGTCTTTTAAAACTGACTCGCGGCTATTAATGAATTGTCGGCTCCCGGCAATACATACAAAAGTCATTGATAAAAAAAAAAAAAAAGTGTGGGGGTTCCCCAGAATTCAATTACCAGGCCCTTCAGGTCTGGAATGGATATTAAGGGGAACCCTGCCGCAAATTAAAAAAAAAATTGACGTGGGGTTCCCCCAAATATCCATTCCAGGCCCTTCAGATCTGGCATGGATTTTAAGGGGAACTCCACCCCAAATTTTTAAAAAAAATGGCGTGGAGTCCCCCTAAAAATCCATACCAGACCCCTTATCCGAGCACGCAACCTGGCCGGCCGCAGGGGAAAAGGGGGGGACGAGAGAGCGGCCCCCCCTCCCTCCTGAACCGTACCAGGCCACATGCCCTCAACATGGGGAGGATGTCCCCATGTTGATGGGGACAAGGGCCTCATCCCCACAACCCTTGCCCGGTGGTTGTGGGGGTCTGCGGGCGGGGGGCTTATCGGAATCTGGAAGACCCCTTTAACAAAGGGGACCCCCAGATCCCGGCCCCCCCCTATGTGAATTGGTAAGGGGTACATTGTACCCCTACCATTTCACGAAGAAAGCGTAAATTTTTTTTAAAAAAAAACACACAAACACCTTGAAAAAGTCCTTTATTAAAAAAATAAATAAAAAAAAGCGGTGAAATCCAGTGTCCCGCGGTGATCCCGATGTCCAGCGCTGTCCTTCATTGGTTGTGCCTGAGCGGACCTGATGGGGAACTCCCTCTCAGTATTTTAAATGTATAGACCCGCCCCTTCTAAAGTTCCCCATCAGGTCCGCTCCCTCGGTATGTCGGACCCGCCTACGTCATTGGCTTGAGCGGGGAACTTCCTTCACTATGTAATTTAAATTTACATAGTGAAGGAAGTTCCCCGCTCAAGCCAATGACGTAGGCGGGTCTGACATACCGAGGGGGCGGACCTGATGGGGGACTGCTCTCACTTTGGTAATACATGTATAGACCCGCCCCTTCTCATGTTCCGCATCTGGTCCGCTGAGCGGACCTGATGGGGAACTTTAGAAGGGGCGGGTCTATACATTTAAAATACTGAGAGGGAGTTCCCCATCAGGTCCGCTCAGGCACAACCAATGAAGGACAGCGCTGGACATCGGGATCGCCGCGGGACACTGGATTTCACCGCTTTTTTTTTTTTTTTTTTTTTTTAATAAAGGACTTTTTCAAGGTGTTTGTGTGTTTTTTTTAAAAAAAAATTACGCTTTCTTCGTGAAATGGTAGGGGTACAATGTACCCCTTACCAATTCACATGGGGGGGGGCCGGGATCTGGGGGTCCCCTTTGTTAAAGGGGTCTTCCAGATTCCGATAAGCCCCCCGCCCGCAGACCCCCACAACCACCGGGCAAGGGTTGTGGGGATGAGGCCCTTGTCCCAATCAACATGGGGACATCCTCCCCATGTTGAGGGCATGTGGCCTGGTATGGTTCAGGAGGGAGGGGGGGGCGCTCTCTCGTCCCCCCCTTTTCCCCTGCGGCCGGCCAGGTTGCGTGCTCGGATAAGGGGTCTGGTATCGATTTTTAGGGGGACTCCACGCCATTTTTTTTTTAAATTTGGGGTGGAGTTCCCCTTAAAATCCATGCCAGATCTGAAGGGCCTGGAATGGATATTTGGGGGAACCCCACATCAATTTTTTTTTTAATTTGCGGCAGGGTTCCCCTTAATATCCATTCCAGACCTGAAGGGCCTGGTAATTGAATTCTGGGGAACACCCACGCTTTTTTTTTTTTTTTTATCAATGAATTTTGTATGTATTGCCGGGAGCCGACAATTCATTAATAGCCGCGAGTCAGTTTTAAATGCATTTTTTTCTTTCAAAAATGACATTTTTTGCAGGGACAGTTCTAAGCACGGGAAACATGCGCCACTTTACATGCATATCATACACACCCCCCAGGTACGAAATTTAAAGGAATATTTCACTTTTATTTTTTCATTTTAAGCATTATTAAAATCACTGCTCCCGAAAAAACGGCCGTTTTTAAAACTTCTTTTTGCATTGATACATGTCCCCTGGGGCAGGACCCGGGTCCCCAAACACTTTTTAGGACAATAACTTGCATATTAGCCTTTATAATTAACACTTTAGATTTCGAACGTTCGAGTCCATTGTATTTAATAGGGTTCTAAAGTTTACACGAACATTTTGTCTGTTCGCAGGTTCTGGTGCGAACCGAACAGGGGGGTGTTCGGCTCATCCCTGATCAGGAATTGTAATTACATGCCATTGTTGAACAGTGGAAGGAAAAAGTGATCCATCCTCAAGACCCAGTAAGCCAGAGGACTTTCGGTGGGAAAGGTGTCCAAGTCTGACCTTGCCCCTAGGTATTCCTGCACCATGTATATCAGACGCTGGCGATGGTTGCTGGAACCGATCATACCTTGGGGCTGCGGACTAAAAAATTGTCTGAACGCATCGGTCAGACGACCACCTTCTCCACCGCTCCTTCTGCTACTGACCGAAGACTCAGCAACTCGTTGTCCAGGACCAGGAGTTTGTAACCTCCCAGTCTCTGGGAACACGTTGCACAGACCTTTCTGCAAGGCCTCCCGGAGTTGTCTCATCCTCTGCTCCCTCTGTGACGGCAAGATAAGGTCCGCAACCTTACCCTTGTACCGTAGATCAAGGAGAGTGGCCAGCCAGTAATGGTTCCTCTCCTTGATCCGAAGAATACAAGGATCCTTCTGCAGACTTTGCAGGATCAGGGAGGCCATGCAGCGTAGGTTAGCTGAGGCATTCGGTCCGGAGTCCTCTTGGTCACTAAGGACGACATGATCCGCAGCCACCTCCTCCCAGCCACGTACAAGTCCACGGGTTTCTTGGGACTGTAAATCATCCCTAAAAGACTGCTGCTGTTGATGCTGAGTGCCATGCTCCACCTCCATGCTGACACAATCCTCCTCCTCCTCCTCCTAATCTTCATCGTCCTCTTCCTGTGTGATGGGTGGGACACAAGGAACACTGTCTGGGTAAAGGGGGCCTTGAGAGGCAAAGAAGTCCTCCTCTTCCTGCCTCTGTTCTGCCTTAAGTGCCCTGTCCATTATTCCATGCAGCGTATGCTCCAACAGGTGGACAAGAAGTACAGTGTCACTGATGCATGCACTGTCACTGCTCACCATCCTCGTGGCCTCCTCAAATGGTGCCAGGACAGTGCATGCATCCCTGATCATGCCCCACTGGCGTGGTGAAAAAAACCTGAGCTCCCCTGACCCTGTCCTGGTGCCGTAGTCGCACAGGTACTCATTGATGGCCCTCTGCTGCATGTGCAGCCGCTGCAGCATGGCCAACGTTGAGTTCCACCTGGTGGGCATGTCACATATAAGGCGGTTCTTGGGCAGGTTCAACTCCTTTTGCAGCTCAGCCAGCCGAGCACTGGCATTATATGATCTGCGGAAATGCACACAGACTTTCCTGGCCTGCCTCAGGACATCCTGTAAGCCCGGGTACCTGCCCAAGAACCGCTGCACCACCAGGTTAAGGACGTGAGCCACACAGGGCACATGGGTCAGTTGTCCCTGTCAGAGGGCGGAGAGGAGGTTGGTGCCATTGTCGCAAACCACCATTCCTTGCTTAAGCTGGCGTGGCGTCAACCACCTCTCGGCCTGCCCCTGCAGAGCTGACAGAACCTCTGCCCCAGTGTGGCTCCTGTCCCCCAAACACACCAGCACAAGTACGGCATGGCATCTTTTTGCCTGCGTACTTGCGTAGCCCCTTGAACGCCTACGGAGCACCGCTGGTTCCGAGGACAAAGCACAGGAAGAGGCCATGGAGGAAGAAGAAGAGGAGGGGGTGGAGGAGAGAGGTGTGTCACAACCAGAAGTAGCATTTTGGAGGCGTGGCGGCGGAACAACCTCCAACACTACTGCACCTTGTCCTGCATCCTTCCCAGCTGCCAAAAGAGTGACCCAATGGGCTGTGAAAGAAAGGTAACGTCCCTGTCCATGCCTGCTGGACCATGAGTCAGCGGTAATATGCACCTTACCGCTGACCTCCCTGTCCAGCGAGGCATGGACATTGCCTTCCACATGCCGGTAGAGAGCCGGAATCGCCTTCCGTGAGAAAAAGTGGCGTTTGGGAACCTGCCACTGAGGAACCGCACATTGCACAAACTCACGGAAGGGGGCCGAGTCTACCAACTGAAAAGGCAGCAGTTGAAGTGCTAGCAATTTAGCCAAGCTAGCATTCAACCGCTGGGCATGTGGATGGCTGGGAGTGAACTTCTTTCGACGGTCCAGCAGCTGGGGCAGGGAAATTTGCCTGCTATAATCGGACGTCGGTGTACTGCTAGCAGAGTGCCCGCAAGTACTTGGCTGTGACACACCTAATTCTACACCTTCATTCCTCTTAGTGCAGGTTTGCAGAGAGGACTGAAGGTACAGTGGGGTTGGAGATTCCAGCTGATGAGGAGCAAGGAGAAGTCTGCTTTGTTCTTTGGTGTGGGTCTTTAAGGTACGCTTGCCAACGAGCTGCATGGCAGGTCAACATATGTCTGGTCAAGCATGTGGTGCCCAAGCGGCTGATGTTTTGGCCACGCGAGATACGCTTGAGACATATGTTGCAAACAGCAGCGGTGCGATCTGATGCACTCGACTCAAAAAAGGCCCACACCAAAGAACTTTTGGAATAACGGGCAGAACCAGCGCCCTGCACAGGCGGAGCTCTGCGGTGTGATTCAGTCGGTGTGATGCCCTTACGCTGGCCCCCAGAGGGCATCCTGCCTCATTAGAGATGTGCCTCCTCCTCCTCCTCCTCCTCTCTCCTATCAGGCACCCACGTGGAGTCAGTGACCTCATCATCCCCTTCCTCCTCATCACTGGAGCCAATCTGGCAGTATGCTGCAGCTGCTGGAACATGACTGCCAGATTGCTGTCCTTCTTGAGCATCCCCTCTCTCTGCTCTCACGCTACTGCCTTCCTCTAGCTGGGTATCATCTTCAGACCCTTTGAAACGCTGGGCATAGTCCTGGAGCATGTACCCAACACTGTGCTCAAACAGTTCGGGGGACTCCTCAGGAGGACACGGTGGGTCTAGGGAAGGAGTGACTGATGATGACATTGATACGAGGGAAGAGGACGCTTTGGCAGCTGCTTTACCAGTACCCTGAGCCTGGGTGAGAGAGGAGGAGGAGGATGAGGAGGGCTTGGTCATCCACTCTACCAAGTCTTCGGCATGATGCGGCTCAACACATCCAGCTGCCGAAAATAAGGACAAGCGTGTTCCATGGCCACGTGCTGATGACGATGCACCGCGTCCACGACCAGCACTGTTTTCTCTAGACACAGAGCCTGCTTGCCCTCTTTTATTGGCTCGTGACTGTCTGCCTCTCCTTGTTGGCCTTCCAGACATAGTAATGGCCTTCAGGGAGATGGGAAAATCAGCAATTGGGTAGTGTATATTGTGCTGGAGGCATACAACACCCACTAACTCCAGCAGATGCCTTTATTAGAGAACAGCAATGACGGGTATATACAGGTGTATACTGTACTAGGGCACACAACACCCACTAACTCCAGCAGATGCCTTTATTAGAGAACAGCAATGACGGGTATATACAGGTGTATACTGTACTAGGGCACACAACACCCACTAACTCCAGCAAATGCCTTTATTAGAGAACAGCAATGATGGGTATATACAGGTGTATACTGTACTAGGGCACACAACACCCACTAACTCCTGCAGATGCCTGAGAAAAGAACACACTGTCCCTGCCTGCCTATCTAGCTTAGAGAACAGCAATGAACAGCAACTCCTGCAGATGCCTGAGAAAAGAACACACTGTCCCTTCCTGCCTATCTAGCTTAGAGAACAGCAATGAACAGCAACTCCTGCAGGTGCCTGAGAAAAGAACACACTGTCCCTGCCTGCCTATCTAGCTTAGAGAACAGCAATGAACAGCAACTCCTGCAGATGCCTGATAAAAGAACACACTGTCCCTGCCTGCCTATCTAGCTTAGAGAACAGCAGATGCAGATGCCTGAGAAAAGAACAGAACATAGAACACACTGTCCCTGCCTATGTATCTCTTTCCCTGCACGCTGGAACACACTGCACAAGGCCGCCGCGCTGGTGGCCTTTTATAGTGTGGGGCGTGTACTAAACCCCCCTGAGCTATGATTGGCCACAGGCATCCCGCCTGTGGCCAATTATGGCTCTCCTCGCTGCCGTCGCTGTGATTGGCCAAGCATGCGGGGTCACAGTGCATGCTTGGCCAATCACAGCGCCGGGATTGCACTGTGATGGCGCAGTGTATTGTGGGCCATTCGCGTCACTCGAATTTGGCGCGAACGGCCTATAACGTTCAATCTTCGTCGAACGATCAAACAGCCGATGTTCGAGTCGAACGTGTGTTCGACTCGAACACGAAGCTCATCCCTAGTCACCACCATTCATAGAGGCCGCTCTCCCTCCCGGCCTGTCATGTACAGCGGAAATGTCACGTGCTATAGCCTATAGTATCGTAGTAGTGGGCGCTCCGGTGTCAGTGCCTGGTGACAGCTAGAGCCTGAAGGCACAGAAGCAGGGTTTGTGCCTGGCAGACTCGGATGCAGAGCAGAGCCCCGGTGAGTGAAGAACACTGGCATTGTATTACTGTATAGTGTATAGACTGATCTGTTCTCAACTCCTCACATTATCCCTAGCCTGTCTATATACTACTCTCTCTCCATGACTAAGCTCTGAGGGGTGAGCGAAACGCATATGGGGCATGGCCTGGTGGGAGCCGGGGCCGAGGTTGTCTCTCTTCACTTTCACCTTACATGTTTGAATGTGCGGCAGTGGGGATCCCTTCTCTCCTCTCTTCAGTATATACTACTCTAGCCTGTCTATTTACTACCCTAGTTGTCTATTTGCTACCCTAGCCTGTCTATTTGCTACCCTAGCTTGTCCATATATTACCCTAGCTTTTCTATATACTTCTCTAGCCTGTCTATATACTACCTTAGCCTGTCTATATATTACCCTAGCCTGTCCATTTACTACTCTGGCCTGTCTACATACTACCCTAGCCTATCTATTTACTACCCAAGCCTGTCCATATACTACCCTAGCCTGTCTATTCACTGCCCTAGCCTGTCTATTTACTACTCTAGCCTGTGTATGTACTACCCTAACCTGTCTATATACCACCCTAGCCTGTCTATATACTACCCTAGCCTGTCCATATACTACCCTAGCCTGTCTATTTGCTACCTTAGCCTGTCTATATACTACCCTAGCCTAGCCTGTCTATACACTACCCTAGCCTGTCCATATACTACCCTAACCTGTGTATATACTACCCTAGCTTGTCCATATACTACCCTAGCCTGTCTATTTACTACCCTAGCCTGTCCATATACGACCCTAGCCTGCCTATTTACTACCCTAGCCTTACCATATACTACCCTAGCCTGTCTATATACTATCCTAGCATGTCTATATACTACCCTAGCCTGTCCATATACTTGTGGACCACGGCTGGCAAGAGGAAGTGAGCCTGTGTCGCCACTATTTGTCTTTAGGCCCGGTCCAGAGGCACAAGTGCGGGCCTGCGGACCACGGCTAAAGAAATAGATGGAGAGGTGCCGCAAAAATTCCCTGCCACCCTCACACATGGGCAGGGCAAAGGGGGTGGAGTCAGAGGTGGAGCCAATGGGTGGCAAAATGAGGTTTCGCCTAGGGTATAAAAAATCTGACATTGTATTACTGTATAGTCTATAGACTGATCTGTCCTCAGACTCATCACATTATCCCTAGCCTGTCTATATACTACTTTCTCCCCATGACTAAGCTCTGAGGGTCGAGCGAAATACATAGGGGGGCGTGGCCTTGTGGGAGCCCGGGCTGAGGTTGTCTCTCTTCACTTTCACCATACATGTTTGGATGTGCCGCACTGGGGACCCCTCCTCTCCCCTCTTCAGTATATACTACCCTAGCCTGTCTATATACTACCCTAGACTGTCCATATACTACCCTAGCCTGTCTATATACTACCCTAGCCTGTCCATATGCTACCCTAGCCTGTCTATTTACTACCCTAGCCTGTCTATTTACTACTCTAGCCTGTCCATATACTACCCTAGCCTGTCTATTAACTACCCTAGCCGGTCCATATACTACCTTAGCCTCCAATGCTCCCATGACGTCACATTCACATGCTCCGGGGCCACCCAGAGCTTGTGACTGTCACGTCATGAGAGACCTATATAAATTGGAGCACACCGCACGCCCAGCATTACAGCGGGAGGAAGCGACGTGTCAACATCGAAGAGGAGAAGAGGGAAGAAGGTGACAGAGAAGACCGGGCCCCGCTAGCAAAAGAGCTGGAAGAAGATAGCGGAGGTCCGGCAGAAGGAAGAAAGAACCGGAGAGCCGGTGGCCCCGGAGCATGTGACTGTGACGTCATGAGAGGCCTATATAAATCGGAGCGCACCGCACAGCCAGCATTTCAGCGGGAGGAAGCGACGTGTCAACATCGAAGAGGAGAAGAGGGAAGAAGGCGACGGAGAAGACCGGGCCCCGCTAGCAAAAGAGCCGTAAGAAGATAGCGGAGGCCCGGCAGAAGGAAGAAAGAACCGGAGAGAAGAAGAGGGAAGAAGGCGACGGAGAAGACCGGGCCCCGCTAGCAAAAGAGCTGGAAGAAGATATCGGAGGCCCGGCAGAAGGAAAAATGAACCGGAGAGCGCGGAGACGACACCGGAGACCCCCAAAGTCGGAAGAGACCCCGGAGTCGGAAGAAGACCCCCGGAGCTTTGCAATAAATTACTTTAAAAACCTGTGTGATTTTTTTTATTGACATTTTTTTCCACCAGGTGAATGGGTAGGGGTACGATGTACCCCATACTCATTCACATAGGGTGGGGGGCCGGGATCTGGGGGCCCCCTTATTAAAGGGGGCTCCCAGATTCCGATAAGCCCCCCGCCCGCAGACCCCGACAACCAACGGCCAGGGTTGTCGGGAAGAGGCCCTGTCCTCATCAACATGGGGACAGGGTGCTTTGGGGTGGGGGGGCCGCAGGTCGCCCCCCTGCCCCAGAGCACCAAACCCCCCATGTTGAGGGCATGCGGCCTGGTACGGTTCAGGAGGGAGGGGGGCCACTCTCTCGTCCCCCCCTCTTCCCCTGCGGCCTGCCAGGTTGCGTGCTCGGATAAGGGTCTGGTTTGGATTTTGGGGGAACCCCCACGCCGTTTTTTCGGCGTAGGGGTTCCCCTTAAAATCCATACCAGACCCAAGGGCTTGGTATTCTCCTGGAGGGGGAACCCATGCCGGTTTTTTATTTAAAATTTGGCGTGGAGTTCCCCCTCAAGAGCAGCAGAGCACAAATCGCATGCCAAAGTCGGATCATGCAAGACTGCGGTCCGACTTTGATCCGAATTTAATGATAGTCAATGGGCTGAAGTCGGATCAAAGTCGGACCAAAGTAGTACAGGGAGCATTTTCAAAGTCGGACGGACATGTGTCGGACCAGTTAAGACGGCTCCCATAGGGAAACATTGATTTTCACACATCATGCGACATGACCTCCCAATGTCGGAGCGTTTGTCGCCCCAGTGTGAACCCGGCCTTAATGTCAGTGCTGAAATTATGTCTGCTGATGTTAGGTGTTATTCAACTATTAGCAGATTCACTAATGCAACAACAACAGGTAGACTTGATAAAAAAGCACATCATGTCCAGGGGGTTTAATGTGATTTACCTGCCTTTTGCCATAGACATCTATTATGTCTGAAATTTCACCAAACATCCTGCTTGCTGGAGTTTTGGTGTGTTTTATGGACATAATAGAAGTCTATAGCAAGTGCAGCTAACCTGCATGAAAACCGTGGGTACGCTGCATTGCACCCGTTGTATATGCTGCTTGAACACACTAGGTGAGACACTGTCTGTGCTAGTTTTACTGGAGGTTGTCATATTTGTACTCTAAGCAGTTACATGTGAATAGAGCCTCCAACCTACCCTGGATACAGTCATTGTGCTTTCAGAGTCCAAAATTCTGCAGATTTTTGGTTTCACACGAGGATTGTCTGCCTCTAAACACAGCTAAACTATCCGCTGCTAAACTGCCGTGTGAATGTAGCCTTACCAGTCTCATAAAACAACGTCATATCACTTTACAATAAATTTTTTATTGCATTTGCAAGCATCAGTGCTGCAAGAGTGAGAAGCTCAAAAAAAAAATAGTGAAACCTGCAGATCACCGCTCTTTCCTACGCCGCTGCCTCGCGGAGGTGAATCGCGTACTGTTCCGATTTACAAACAAAATCGACTTAACCTCCCTGGCGGTATGATTCTTTCAGATTTTAGGTGCTGAAAGCGGTACCATTATTTTGCATGGAAATTTGGCGTTGTATATTGTAGGCCTGTAATTCTTAGGAATATCTCACTTAAATCTGTCCAAACAGAATTCTAGTAGACAGAGTCTAGTAGACATCCCGGGTATGATAAAGTTTGAAACACAAAATCATAAATTATAATATAATAAATAACTATAAATAATTATAACAAATAATAATATAATAATAATAAAAATTATTCACTAATGTAATCAAATCAAAAACACAGAAATTTGCTCAGCTGCAGAATTGTCGCTGTCATTACTTTTAGTGTTTGATGACGAATTTCCCCACAAATCGCTATCGCTCAATTCTGCGAGTGATTCTAATTTATTATTGCTGTTTTCTAGCTGGTCTAAAACCACTTTTGACATAAAGGGACACTTTTTGATTGCTATGGACAATCTCCAAATTCCAGGCAGAAAGAACAGTTTTTATTATATAAAAGTGCATGCAGGACACTGGGCAGACCACTAGGGACAAAGGGGGGGGTGTAATTATTACATACAGTACTGTAATCTGTAAGATTACAGTGTACTGTAAGTGTACTGTGTTTTTAACTTTTTTGAATTTGGCGCCAATCTCCGTCCCCGTGGGACGCAACGTCGCAGGTAACGGAGCTCCGCGGCACTCGGCACTGTGTGAATCGAGCGAGGAGACAGCTCGATCACACAGCGGGGAGGCATCGCAGGATCCAGGGGACAAGGTAAGTAACTTTGCCTGGATTACTGCGATGCAATCCCGAGTCTGGCTCGGGGTTACCGCTTTTGGTGCTGAAATTTCACCCCGAGCCAGACTTGGGAATACCGCCAGGGGGGTTAAGAACAAACCTACAGTCCCTATCTTGTTCGTAACACGGGGACCCCCTGTACTCATCTCCCACAATGCCTCATGTTCTGTGAATGAAGTAGGAGCAGATGAATGACAGTATCTCCACCATTCATTCACAGACCATGTTACCTTGTGGGAGAATATTACTCCTCACCCTATCAGCAGCTGTTGTTAACCCATGCAGCATTGGAAGATAGCCACTTAGGGCAATATTTAGCGACAATGAAGGTGGCATAAAGGGAGACAAGCAGCAGCCTACAAGACATGGGATACACACCATTACGTGTAACTAAAATGTATGGTGCTATATCCCACCAAAGAAAATACTAAACTTCAGTTTATAGACATCTCTCAAGCAAGGAAATGTGTAATAATAAATATTGCTCTTAGAGAATTATTAAAAAGCCTGCTCCATGCTGAATGCCATATTTAAAAGAATAGTTGTCATTGGTATATTTCCACTATGCCAATGTGTAGCTATCTATGTCCGTTTTAACTAAAAGCTTGCAAACTGGCTTTGGAAAGAGTCAAGAAAAAAACATGCAATATTTTGCTTCCATCGATCTCAATAGGGTTCAGTCACTACACCCTGTTCCAAATTATTATGCAAATTCTATTTCAGTGTCACAAAGATTAAGGCTCCATGTACACAGAAGCTGATAAACTGCAGTTTATTGGCGTTCTGGCGTTTTTTTAAAAAGCCCATTAACTGCACTCTATGTTAGCCTATGTGTTCATGTACACATAACGTTTTTTAGCTTTAATGAGCAGTGGAGTTAATGGGCTTTTTTCTGAACGCAAGAAATTCGCGTTCAAAGTGCCGTTTTTTCGGCAGAAAAAAACGCAAAACGCCAAAAAACGCTCAAAAACGCTGGTCGCAAGCGTTTTTCAGCGTTTTCTGAGCCATTGAAAAAAAAAAGCTAAAAAACGCTACACTGAAAAACGCTAATAAACGCTAGTAAAAAAACGCTGATAAAAGCTAGCTTTTTCTGCTGCTTTAAAAACAACAGTTGTTGAGCTTCTGTGTACATGGAGCCTAAATATTTTGTTTTTCAGTTTAACTCATGGATGGCATTGGGCTCTTTTGATCACTGAAAACAATCTCGGACACCTGGGATAATTAGATTGCCAGGTGAGCCCAATTAAAGGAAAAACTACTAAGGCCGGTTTCACACTGGGGCGGTGGGGGCGGTGGCGGTATAGCGCCGCTATTTTTAGCGGCGCTATACCGTTGGGATTGCAGAGGTATTCGACCGCTAGCGGTGTGGTTTTAACCCCCGCTAGCGGCCGAAAAAGGGTTAACTGTGGCTACAGCCGCGGTTTGCGGGCGGGCGGTATTACCGCGGTATCCCATTCATTTCAATGGGAAGGAGCGGTGGAGGAGCGGTAAACACACCGCTCCTCTCACCGCTCCAAAGATGCGGCTAGCAGGACTTTTTTTTAAGTCCTGTTAGCGCACCGCTCCAGTGTGAAAGCCCTCGAGGCTTTCACATTGGAGAGAAAGGAGCCGCTGTTTAGGCTCGGTTTGCAGGCGCTAAATAGCGCCTGCAAACCGCCCCAGTGTGAAAGGGGCCTAAAGGAGGGTGTTCCACATTATTAAGCAGAGCACCATTTTCAAGCAATATGGGGAAGAAAAAGGATCTCTCTGCTGCCGAAAAGAGTGAAATAGTTCAATGCCTTGAACGAGGTATGAAAACATTCGAATATTTCACGAAAACTTAAGCGGGATCATCACACTATTAAGAGATTTGTGACTGATTTCAGAGCACAGATGGGTTTTGTGCAGATAAAGGCACATTGAGGAAGATTTATGCCAGATCCATGTATCAGATCAAGAGAGCAGCTGCTAAAACACCATTACATAGCAGCAAACAGATATTTGAAGCTAAATAGAACAGGAAAAACTGCACTTATAACTAGTATTAAAATTTAAAAAAGGCAAGCAGTAATAATGAGATAAGCATGTATAAATGAAATAAATAAAATAAAAACTGCGCCAACTCTGTTTGCATACAAGACTCCTCAGAAGTCTCAATATAGTCCCAAAATTGAAGTCCAACCAATTATAGAAATGAAATCCAAAATCCACTTGCAAACACGACTTATTTTGGATAATAATCCCCAATATGTAAATTGGCTCCTTACCACAGATCAAAGGGTAGTGTACAGATGGCTTTAACCCAGCCTGGGCCTTTGGTCCCTGGATAGGATATACCGGGTCTCCAAGCAATCTGTGAACTGGTATAAGAACGCTCCTGACGGCTCCGTATCAGATGAAAGAATATATATATACCATAGGGTGATATCGTTTTATAAAAAACAAAAAAAACACCACTGTGCAAAAACAGGAAAAAGTGAATGACCACCACCTATGTACGAATTGGCTCCTTACCAGATCCCCATAGGAAACAGGCATGTAAAGCTGCAACTAGCCCCAATCCGTCACAGACAGCACTAGTCCTCCAGACAGGCCCTCTCCGTATCAAGCGCTGTTAAGCTCCAAACAGATACCAAAAACAGAGGGGGAGACCATAGCATAATACCCTCTTGAATATGGATTTGTATTAAAAATAAATTATACTCACAACATGTATCAGATTTTAGGCGTAAAAAAGCCGGCCGGCTTAAACAAAGTACCATTCCGTACTGGTAGCATGGTGACGTCACTGCGTGTCCCCCATGGGATTTTAATAATGCTTAAAGTGAAACAATAAAAGTGATATTCCTTTAAATTTCCTACCTTGGGGGGGGGGGGTATAGTATGCCTGTAAAGCAGTGCTTGTTTCCCATGCTTAGAACTGTCCCTGCACAAAGTGTCAAAGTGTCATTTCTGAAGGAAAAAAAGTAATTTAAAAGCACTCGCGGCTATAATGAATTGTCGGCTCACGGCAAAACAGAGATAAGTCATTGATAAAAAAAAAAAAAAATGCATGGGGGTCCCCCCAAATTCAATTACCAGGCCCTTCAGGTCTGGTATGGATATCTCCATTGTATCTCTGTCTGTATATGACTTATTTTAATCTTTCACTGTGGCGTAGAATTTGCATTGATAAAAACTTTAATATTACGTTGCTCAAAAATGAATGTTCCCTAACCCTTTAATATTTCATGAGTGAGTAAATGGTGTTAATAATTACCTAGAGATGGAGAAAATCTTTCACCTACGCACGGGTGCACAGCATCAATTTGACATGATTAGGTCCGGAAGGCTAAATATACCCAGTCTAATGCCTTCTGATCTTACAGCTGGTATAAAATTAAATAATTATTATTTTTATTGATGGAGTAGGAACTGTTAAAGATAAGAAAGGGAACTTGTGGAAAAGGGACTGGTACTTATCCAAAATTTCAGTTGTGGAAAATGTTCATTGTTATAGCTGTAAACCTGAATGAGGTCTACTGTACATTACTACCTAAAACTGTCAAGCCTGACTTGAGTAAGGATGTTTAAGAATATTAGGGAAGGAGTGGGATAAGGGAATATTTTTGTATATTGTTATTTTGTTATATTTTCCCCAAAAATCCATAAATAAATATCTGGTAAAAAAGCATGGCACATGTATCTATGGTGGTATACTCATGTAAGGGTGCTATATGGCAGGAATTAACAACTAAAAGAGACATTTGAGAATATTCCTATTGTAAGGACAGCAAGTACCAGAAGTGACCATTAAACAGACTCATGGTCACTTTGAAGCAAGCAGTATCTTGATCATACACTCACCGGCCGCTTTATTAGGTACACCTGTTCAATCGCTTGGTAACATAAATTGCTTAAGACAATCACATGGCAGCAACTCAATGCATATAGGCATCTAGAGTGGTAAAGACGACTTGCTGAAGTTCAAACCGAGCATCAGAATGGGGAAGAAAGGGGATTTAAGTGACTTTGAACGTGGCATGGATGTTGGTGCCAGATAGGCTGGTCTGTGTATTTCAAAAACTGATGATCTATTGGGATTGTCACGCACAACCATCTCTAAGGTTTACAGAGAATGGTCCGAAAAAGAGAAAATATCCAGTTAGCGGCAGTTGTGTGGACAAAAATGCCTTATTGATGTGAGAGGTCAGAGAAGAATGGGCAGACTGGTTTGAGATGATAGAAAGACAACAGTAACTCTAATAACCACTTATTACAACCAAGGTATACAGAATACCATCTCTGAATGCCCTACACATTGAACCTTGAAGCAGATGGGCTACAGCAGCAGAAGACCACACCGGGTGTCACTCCTGTCAGTTTACTGAGGCTACAATTCACACAGGCTCACCAAAATTGAAAAATAGAAGATTGGAAAAAAGTTGCCTGGTCTGATGAGTCTCGATTTCAGCTGCGACATTCAGATGGTAAGGCCAGAATTTGGCATAAACAACATAAAAGCATGGATCCATCCTGCCTTGTATCAACGGTTCAGGCTGGTGGTGGTGGTATAATGGTGTGGGGGATATTTTCTTGGCACACTTAGGGCCCCTTTGTACCAATTGAGCATCATTTAAACACTACGGCCTACCTGAGTATGGTTGCTGACCATATACATCCCTTTATGACTACAGTGTACCCACCTTCTGATGGCTCCTTTCAGCAGGATAATGCACCATGTCACAAAGCTCAAATCATCTCACCACTGATTTCTTGAACATGACAATGAGATCACTGCACTCCAATGGCCTCCACAGTCACCAGATCTCTATCCAGTAGAGCACCTTTGTGATGTGGTGGAACGGGAGATTCGCATCATGGATGTGCAGCCAACAAATCTGCAGCAACTATGTGATTCTATCATGTCAATATGGACCAAAATCTGGGGAATGTTTACAACTAGAGTTGAGCGGACACCTGGATGTTCGGGTTCGGCCTAACTTCGGAAAAAAGTTCGGGTTCGGGACCGAACTTTAACCCGAACCCGAACCCGAACCCCATTGAAGTCAATAGGGACTCGGACTTCTAAGGACTAAAAAGGCTCTAAAAAAGTAATGGAAAGGGCTAGAGGGCTGCAAATGGCAGCAAAATGTTGTTAAGAGCATGGCAAGTGTTCTGCAAACAAATGTGGATAGGGAAATAACTTAAAATAACATAAAAAAAATAAAAAAATAAAAAAATATGCTGGAGGCCCCCTTTTCAGCAGAAGAGGTACAGGAAGTCATTAAGAACCTCAGAAACTCAACGGCACGATGCCACACATATGGTGGGAATGACCCAGAATACGCCCTTTCTGGAATAAATTATTCAATTTAATGGATAAGCTAGTGGGAAAATAAAATACTTTGAAATAAAAATGTAGCGGGGTGCTAAATTTAAGGGAAGTGTTTGAGTGGTAAATAGGCTCAAACACCCTAATTCTGTAGGATTCATGGACCATTTTGTCCTCGGGGGACAGTATTGGTGTGCAGTTCCCTGCGGCCTATAGGTGGCACTGCCATGGTAGGCTAGGGTTGAACCGCTGATACAGTGCTGTGCCTTTTGTGTCCCCTCTTGGCAGTAGTACAGCGGGGCGGGGAACCTGCTGTGCATGCCGGGAGAGCATATAAAAGGGGCAGACCTTTGGCCTGGGGGCTGATGTCCAGTGGGGTCCACGCCCAGGTGCCTTCGGCCTGGGTGCATGTGTTCCTGTTCCATCTCGGGTACCTTTAGCCCGGGGTGAGGTACTATCCTGGAGTTCCTGCTGCCCTGGGTATGGAGGCCTAGGTGCGGGAGTAAAGCCTGGAGTCCAGAGCCTTCGCCTGGAGTCCGCTAAGGGTCGAGGAGTCTTAGGGTGCCGCCTCGTGTAGGGGACCATGTTCCAGGGAAGGGAGGATCATTCTGATGGACCGATGCGGGAGTCACGGTGAAGGAAGGGTCTGTTGACTCCCTGGAGAGATGTCTTCCCCTTGATATGGGCTAGGTTCGTAGAAGGAGAAGCTCAAGGTCATCTTGACTGTATCAGAGGCCTTATTCACCTGGCCCGTGGCAGGGGCCTTATACACCCTGGTCTGTGGCAGAGACCAAAGTTCTCCAGGTCCGTGGCAGGGGCCTTGTACACCCTGTCTGTGGCAGAGACCAACCTCAAGGTCTGTGGCAGAGACCGTGCACCTAAAACTGTTTGAGAAACCTAAGCATTGAAGTGAATGTGCTACGTTTGTGCCTGGACCTCCTCCACACCTTAAGCTGTCCTGTTTCTTTGCTCTAACATTTTCTATCCGAGTAGAGTTTATTTTGCCATGAGAGAATAAGAGTTGTAATTTCAGCTGGTGTGGACATTGACTTTACTGGGAATTAAAGGACTTGCCTCTACCTACAGTAGAGGTGAGAATCATCCTCTGGAGGAGTCTTGACTCCGGCTGTGGACACGGCCCGTCAAGTACACCGCTCAACCTCTTTATATAGGAGGGTACGGGCTGGTAGTGCGGTGTGCCTTTCTCCCTCCTGCGAGGAGCCAACAACATAAAGGCAGGTAAGGGGGAAAGGATCTGTGCGCTACAAAAAAATAAAATAAAAATTATAATCTTGACCTAGGAGGACGAGGTCCATATGGAGTAGGAGGTTGAGGTGGCGGTGGATGTGGCTGTGTAGGTGGAAGCGGCGGTGGAGGAGGACGAGGTAGCCAACACTGGTTCAAAAATACAACAATGGCTGGGTAAGGCCGATGATGTGTCGAATTCTGTCCCCCGTCAAATAGTGTCTACCCTGTACTGCGCTTGCTCAGTATGTAGGACAAGGGGATTTCGAAAATCTCCCAAGACAAACGGCGCCTGCGTGGTGAGTTCAGGTGAAGGCCACACCATCCGTGGTTCAAGCCGAGCCAAGTGAGGCCGTGCCCGAAGCGTGGCGATCGAACCGAGCCCATGAGGGGCCCTGTTACTATGTGCTACCGTATGTCCACTTGGATGGTGGGGCTTGAACCTGCACTCACGGCGCAGGCGCCGTTCATCTTCGGAGATTTTGTGAATCTCCTTGTCCTCTGTACTGCGCAAGCACTGCGCATTCGCAGTATGGGCCGGACACAATCCGATGGCCGGACAGTTTTTGTCACAACACCGGTATACATGACTATTCTGCAGAAGGTACGGACAAGTCCTGTGGGATCCATGCCTGGTTCATTTTAATGAACGTGAGCTTGTCCACATTGGCTCTGGACAGGTGGCTGCGCTTGTCTGTGATAACGCCCCCTGCCGTGCTAAATACACGTTCAGATAATACACTGGCTGCAGGGCAGGCCAGCACCTCCAAGGCATAAAGGGCAAGCTCAGGCCATGTGCCCAATTTGGAGACCCAGAAGTTAAAGGGGGCAGACCCGTCATCCAGTACGTGTAGGCCTGTGGACACATACTGCTCAACCATGTTGGTGAAATGCTGCCTCCTGCTAAGACGTTCCATCTCAGCTGGTGGTGCTGGTTGTTGTGGCGTGCTGACAAAGCTTTTCCACATTTCAGCCATGCTAACCCTGCCTTCTGAGGTGCTGCCGGTGCCCCGGCTGCGTTGGCGACCTCTTCCTCCTCCTCTGCCTTCACCTTGTGCTTCCACCGTACGCCCGCTGTCAGGTGGGAATGCCACCAGCAGCGCTTCTACCAGCGCGCGCTTGTACTCGCGCATCTTACGACCCCGCTCCAGTGAGGGAATTAAGGACGGTACGTTGTCCTTGTAATGGGGATCCAGCAGGGTGGCCACCCAGTAATCAGCACCAGTTAAAATGTGGGCAACTCAGCGGTCATTGTGGAAACACTGCAGCATGTAATCGCTCATGTGTGCCAGGCTGCCCAGAGGCAAAGAAAAGCTGTCCTCTGTGGGAGGTGTATCGTCTGTGTCCTCTGTATCGCCCCAGCCACGCACCAGTGATGGCCACGAGCTGGTCTGGGTGCCACCCTGCTGTGAAAATGGCTCCTCCTCCTCCTCCATCTCCTCTTCCACCTCGTCATCCTCCAGAACTGTGCCCTTTCTGCCGGACAATTGTGTACCTGGCGTTTGTTGGTGCAGGAACCCACCCTCGTAGCCACTTGTGAAAGACTGCCCTGAAAGCCTTTGAAATGATCCCGCTTCCTCCTCCTCCTCCTCATCCTCCTGTGCCACATCCTCTTCCATCATCGCCCGAAGCGTTTTTTCAAGGAGGCATAGAACTGGGATAGTAACGCTGAGAACGGCGTCATTGGCACTGGACATGTTGGTGGAGTACTCGAAACAGCGCAACAAGGCACACAGGTCTCGCATGGAGGCTCAGTTATTGGTGGTGAAGTGGTGCTGTTCCGCAGAGCGACTCACGCGTGATTGCTGCAGCTGAAACTCCACTATCGCCTGCTGCTGCTCGCACAGTCTGGCCAGCATGTGCAAGGCGGAGTTCCACCTTGTGGGCACGTCACATATGGGCACGTCACGGTGAGCGGGAAGACTGAAGTTACGCTGCAGCGCTGTTAGGCGAGCAGCAGCAGGGTGAGAACACCGAAAGTGCGCACACACAGCCCGCACTTTCTGCAGAAGCTCTGGCATATTGGGGTAATTTTTAAGGAACCTCTGGACCACCAAGTTCAGCACATGCGCCAGGCAAGGGATGTGCGTCAAACCGGCTAGGCCCAGAGCTGCTACGAGATTTTGCCCATTATCGCACACCACCAGGACGGGCTTGAGGCTCACTGACAGCAACCACTCATTGGTCTGTTGTTCCATGTCCCTCCACAACTCCTGCGCGGTGTGGGTTTTTTCCCCCAAACAGGAAAGTTTTAAAATTGCCTGCTGTCGTTTACCCCTGGCTGTGCTGAAGTTGGTGGTGAAGGTGTTACGCTGACCGGATGAGGAGGCGGTAGAGGATGAGGAAGCGGAGTAGGAGGAGTTAGCAACAGGAGGCAAACTGAAGCGCCCTGCAATCCTCGGTGGTGGAAGGACATGCGCCAAACTGCTATCTGCCTCAGGCCCAGCCGCCACTGCATTTACCCAGTGTGCTGTTAGGGAGATATAACGTCCCTGACCGTGCTTACTGGTCCACGCATCCGTAGTTAGGTGGACCTTGCCACAGATGGCATTGCGCAGTGCACACCTGATTTTGTCCCCCACTTGGTTGTGCAGGGAAGGGATGGCTCGCCTGGAAAAGTAGTGGCGGCTGGGCACGACGTACTGTGGGACAGCCAATGCCATCAGGCTTTTAAAACTCTGCGTCTCCACCAGACGGAATGACAGCATTTCAAAGGCCAGGAGTTTTGAAATGCTGGCATTCAGGGCCAGGGATCGTGGGTGGCTTGGGGGGGTACTTCCTCTTCCGCTCCAATGTTTGGGAGATAGAGAGCTGAACGCTTCCATGGGACATTGTGGAGATGGTTGGTGACCCAGGTGGTAGTGTTGCTGGCAGATCCTCTGTTTGCGGGGTGGCAGGTGCCACTGTCACTACAGAGGTGGATGAAGAGGCTGAGTCTGCAGCAGAAGAGGAAGCAGGAGGAGCCAGAGACCTTTCTTGGTTTTTGAGGTGTCTACTCCACTGCAGCTCGTGCTTTGCACTTAGATGCCTGGTCATGCAGGTTGTGCTCAGGTTGAGAACGTTTATGCCTCGCTTCAGGCTCTGATTGCACAGCGTGCAAACCACTCGTGTCTTGTCATCAGCACATTGTATGAAGAACTGCCACGCTAGGGAACTCCTTGGACCTGGCTTTGGTGTGCTCGGTCCCTTGCTGCGTTGGGCAGTAGCAGACATACTGTCTAGGGGACGGACGCTCCGCTTTTGCACCCTGCTCCCTCTTCTGCTGTGCTGGTGGCTCTGTGCGACCACCGCCTCTTCCTCCAAACTACACTGGTCACCTGCATAATGTTGATTCCATGTGGGGTCGAGGACCTCATCGTCCTCCACATCATCTTCCACCCAGTCTTCACCCCTGCCCTCCTTGTCTGTCTGCACAATTGCGAAAGCAGCAGCAGTTGGCACCTGTGTTTCGTCATCATCCGAGACGTGCTGCGATGGTCCTCCCATGTACTCATCATGAAACATAAGTGGTTGGGCATCGGTGCACTCAATTTCTTCCACTTCTGGGGCAGGGCTAGGTGGATGGCCCTGGGAAACCCTGCCAACAGAGTCATTGAAAAGCAGAAGAGACTGCTGCATGATTTGGGGCTCAGACTGCTTGGCTGATTTGCAAGGGGGTGAGGTGAAAGATTGATGGACATGGGTTTCAGGTGCCAACTCTGATCTTTCATCAGAAGAGTGGGTGGGAGACAATGTGAAGGAACCCGAGGCACTGTCAGCAACCCAATCTACTATCGCCTGTACTTGTCCTGGCCTAAACATTCCTACAGCCTCATTAGGCGCGACAAAATACCGCCGCAGGCTCGGCCGCCTACTCGCACCTGAGGAAGGTGTTTCACTTGTGCGTGTATCTGGCACAGATCCACCACGTCCTCTCCCTGCAACAGGAGCTCCACCAGCAGCACCACGACCGGGGCCACCACGTCCCTTTGACCTTCTCCTCATATTTTCCAAATTTAGGATCTTGCCCTAAATGGGTGTTTTTGGAAGAGCAGAACACACCCACAGTACGTAACCGCTGAATCGCACAGCTACAGAACTGCAGAAAATGCTATTCAAAAAAAAATTTGTTTTTTTAGTATAGCACAGTAGAAGAAAACTATATAGAAATTGTTTATTTCACACACCTCCACATATGTATAACACACTGCAAAATATTTTTTGTGGCCCTAAATGGCGTTTTTTGGAAGACCACAACACACCCACAGTACGTAACCGCTGAATCGCACAGCTACAGAACTGCAGATAATGCTATTCAAAAAAAATGTTGTTTTTTTAGTATAGCACAGTAGAAGAAAACTATATAGAAATTGTTTATTTCACACACCTCCACATATGTATAACACACTGCAAAATATTTTTGTGGCCCTAAATGGCGTTTTTTGGAAGACCACAACACACCCACAGTACGTAACCGCTGAATCGCACAGCTACAGAACTGCAGAAAATGCTATTCAAAAAAAATGTTGTTTTTTTAGTATAGCACAGTAGAAGAAAACTATATAGAAATTGTTTATTTCACACACCTCCACATATGTATAACACACTGCAAAATATTTTTTGTGGCCCTAAATGGCGTTTTTTGGAAGACCACAACACACCCACAGTACGTAACCGCTGAATCACACAGCTACAGAACTGCAGAAAATGCTATTAAAAAAAAAATGTTGTTTTTTTAGTATAGCACAGTAGAAGAAAACTATATAGAAATTGTTTATTTCACACACCTCCACATATGTATAACACACTGCAAAATATTTTTGTGGCCCTAAATGGCATTTTTTGGAAGACCACAACACACCCACAGTACGTAACCGCTGAATCGCACAGCTAGAGAACTGCAGAAAATGCTATTCAAAAAAAATTTTGTTTTTTTAGTATAGCACATTAGAAGAAAACTATATAGAAATTGTTTATTTGACACACCTCCACATATGTATAACACACTGCAAAATATTTTTTGTGGCCCTAAATGGCATTTTTTGGAAGACCACAACACACCCACAGTACATAACCGCTGAATCGCACAGCTACAGAACTGCAGAAAATGCTATTCAAAAAAAAATTTGTTTTTTTAGTATAGCACAGTAGAAGACAAATATATAGAAATGGTTTATTTCACACGCCTCCACATATGTATAACACACTGCAAAATATTTTTTTGTGGCCCTAAATGGGTCTTTTTGCAAGCGTACATTAAAGTGCAAAATTTTTTAATTTATTTTTTGCCCTAAACGGGTCTTTTTTTGCACGAGCAAAATAAAATGCAAATTTTTTATTTTTTTTGCCCTTAATGGGTCTTTTGGAAAAGAGCACAATAAAGTGCCTTTTTTTTTGCCCTAAATGGATCTTTTTCCAAGAGCAGAATACACCCACAGTATGGAAACGGTGTATCTCTCAACGTAATATATGCAGTGCTGGTGCACTGACTGAGCTTGCAGATAAAAGGTAGATTTTCTCTGACACTGGGCTCATGGCAGTGTAAAAAGACTGCACTGCAACACAAACAGGTAAACCTATGCAGATCGCTGAGTTATATCTCTGAATCTGGACTCCTATTCCTATATAATAAATCTCTCTCCCTGAAAGCACCAACAGGAACCTGGCCCTACACTACACTGTCTCTCTACCTTTTCCCTCAGATTCCAGAATCAGGACTACCTCATGTATTTTACAATCTCTCCCTATTAGCAACAGCAGCAGCCAAGATCCTCTCCCTATCTATTCTGAAGCAGAGTGACGTGTGTGTTGTGTGCCTCTAGCTTATATAGAAGCTGGGTCACATGTTGCACTGACCAATCACAGCCATGCCATTAGTAGGCATGGCTATGATGGCTTCTAAGGGCACACCAGCTAATCAAAAGGTGATTGGCTGGCCCCTGAATCATTTCTAAGTGCGCCATTAGATTGCCGAACCCGAACCCGGACTTTCGCGCAAAGTCCGGGTTCGGGAAAAAGCTAAAGTTCGGTACGGACCCGAACTTTACAGTTCGGGTTCGCCCAACCCTATTTACAACACCTTGTCTATGCCACGAAGAATTAGGCAGTTCTGAAGGTAAAAGTGGGTCCAACCCGGTACTAGCAAGGTGTACCTAATAAAGTGGCAGGTGAGTGTATGTTGGCTGTACGAATATATAAGGCAGATAGGAATGAGAAGCTGTACATGCTAAAAAAATTGCACTAAAAGCAAACAACAAATGGATTTCTGGAATGTGATATGCAGCACCTATTAGGAGTGTAGAGAGTTTTTGTAAAAGGTTGTTGAATAACAACATATAGCACATAGACAAAATGATGAAGAAAATGTTATTTTGTTTATTTAGTGAAAGGATTAGCCCCATGTGTATATTTATATATTCTTTTGGGCAATTGATTGAAAATGTTCAACTGTGATACAATATTTAAAACATGTACTAGTTCTTAAATACCTCAATATTTATGTTCACATGTAACATTTAATTTACTAACCGCACCACAAACATGTTCAAGTGGGAACATAGGTAAATCGGTAGGCCAAACAGCTGTGCCTAATTAATTTCGCTTTTTCTAGTGGTAGCTGTGTCGGGTATTATCTTGCAAAAAAATAAATTTTGAATTGTTTTCACAAACTGTCCAAAAACAAGCATTAATATTCTATCAGCATACTGTCTTTCATCACAGTGTTCTGGTGTGCAAATTAATAAAGCATTTTTTTACAGTAGACATCCCGGGTATGATAAAGTTTGAAACACAAAATCATAAATTATAATATAATAAATAACTATAAATAATTATAACAAACAGTAATTATAATAATAATTTATTCAATAATGTAATCAAATCAAAAACACAGAAATTTGCTCAGCTGCAGAATTGTCGCTGTCATTAGATTTAGTGTTTGATGACGAATTTCCCCACAAATCGCTATCGCTCAATTCTGAAAGTGATTCTAATTTATTATAGCTGCTTTCTAGCTGGTCTAAAACCACTTTTGATATAAAGGGACACTTTTTGGTTGCTATGGACAATCTCCAGTTTCCAGGCAGAAAGAACAGTATTTTTAATATAAAAGTGCATGCAGGACACTGGACAGACCACTAGGGACAAAGGGGATGTTTATTTATTTGATACAGTACTGTAATCAGTAAGATTACAGTATACTGCATGTATACTGTGTGTTTCACTTTTTGAATTTGGCGCCGATCTCCGTCCCCGTGCACCGCAACATCGCAGGGAACGGAGCTCGGCGGCACTCGGCACTGTGAATCGTGCGAGGAGACAGTTCGCACACACTCGCAGTATTCAGGGGACATCGCAGAGACATTGCAGTATTCAGGGGACAAGGTAAGTAACTTCCCCTGTATCCTGCGATGCAGCTCGAGTCTGGCTCGGGGTTACCGCTCTTGGTATGAAAAACTCACCCCGAGCCGGACTCGGGAATACCGCTAAGGGGGTTAATAATTTTTTTTTGCCATTCCTATAAATAAGTCCCCTACCCCAAGTCAACCAAACTATGCAGTGGCTTAGTGTCAGAGGTTAAGGGCTGTATTGGGACACAAAATTGTAGTCCTGCTTCTGAAAAATGGTTGTGGACTTGATAACATACCCCATCTGGAAGGAAGTAATCTATCCCATCATTTATTTCAATCTAAAGCTCATACACACAATCGGACTTCGATCGGACAAATCCGTGGATTTTTGTCCGAAGGGCGTTGTCCATGAACTTGTTCTGCATACAGACGCCAGAACTTTTTCACGGACAACATTCACAAAACTAAGTGTTTTTTCTGCTCTTTAGCGCCACCCTTTGGGCAACTTCTGCTAATGTTGTCTGATGGTTAGCATTCGTTCGGAGCATGCGTGTTTGTACTTGGATTTTAGTCCGACGGATTTGTGTAACGGAACACATTTGTTGTCGGACAATTTGAGAGCATGACCATCCAACATTTGTTGTCGGTAGGGATGAGCTCGGTGTTCGAGTCGAACATACGTTCGACTCGAACATCGGCTGTTCGATCGTTCGACGAAGATCGAACGATTTGGGCCGTTCGCGCCTAATTCGAGTGACGCGAACGGCCCACAATGCACTACGCCATCGCAGTGTCATCCAGGCGCTGTGATTGGCCAAGCATGCACTGTGACCCCGCATGCTTGGCCAATCACAGCGCCGGCAGCGAGGAGAGCAATGATTGGCCACAGGCAGGATGCCTGTGGCCAATTATTGCTGAGGGTGTTTAGTACACGCCCCACACTATAAAAGGCCGCCAGCACGGCGGCCTAGTGTAGTGTGTTCCGGAGCAGGGAAAGAGAAGCATAGGCAGGGACAGTGACATTTATTTTTTCTTGCTTAACCTGGATTCCTTTAGTTTAGGGAAAGAGAAGGATAGGTAGGGAGAGTGTCAGTGTGTTTTACTGTACGAATCCTTGTTTCTAGGGACAGGGAAGGACAGTGAGGGAAATTCTCCTTGTGCTATAGTGTGCTTTAAAAAAACATTTTTTCTAGGGACAGAAAACTATAGGTAGGGAGAGTGTCAGTGTGTTTTACTGTACGAATCCTTGTTTTTAGGGACAGGGAAGGACAGTGAGGGAAATTCTCCTTGTGCTATAGTGTGCTTTAAAAAAACATTTTTTCTAGGGACAGAAAACTATAGGTAGGGAGAGTGTCAGTGTGTTTTACTGTACGAATCCTTGTTTCTAGGGACAGGGAAGGACAGTGAGGGAAATTCTCCTTGTGCTATAGTGTGCTTTAAAAAAACATTTTTTCTAGGGACAGAAAACTATAGGTAGGGAGAGTGTCAGTGTGTTTTACTGTACGAATCCTTGTTTCTAGGGACAGGGAAGGACAGTGAGGGAAATTCTCCTTGTGCTATAGTGTGCTTTAAAAAAAACATTTTTTCTAGGGACAGAAAACTATAGGTAGGGAGAGTGTCAGTGTGTTTTACTGTACGAATCCTTGTTTCTAGGGACAGGGAAGGACAGTGAGGGAAATTCTCCTTGTGCTATAGTGTGCTTTAAAAAAACATTTTTTCTAGGGACAGAAAACTATAGGTAGGGAGAGTGTCAGTGTGTTTTACTGTACGAATCCTTGTTTCTAGGGACAGGGAAGGACAGTGAGGGAAATTCTCCTTGTGCTATAGTGTGCTTTAAAAAAACATTTTTTCTAGGGACAGAAAACTATAGGTAGGGAGAGTGTCAGTGTGTTTTACTGTACGAATCCTTGTTTCTAGGGACAGGGAAGGACAGTGAGGGAAATTCTCCTTGTGCTATAGTGTGCTTTAAAAAAACATTTTTTCTAGGGACAGAAAACTATAGGTAGGGAGAGTGTCAGTGTGTTTTACTGTACGAATCCTTGTTTCTAGGGACAGGGAAGGACAGTGAGGGAAATTCTCCTTGTGCTATAGTGTGCTTTAAAAAAACATTTTTTCTAGGGACAGAAAACTATAGGTAGGGAGAGTGTCAGTGTGTTTTACTGTACGAATCCTTGTTTCTAGGGACAGGGAAGGACAGTGAGGGAAATTCTCCTTGTGCTATAGTGTGCTAAAGCATTCCTCATCAACCATCTTTGAAATCCTTGTTTTTTGGACAGTCAGGGAAATTGTCGTTGTGCTATTCTGTGCAAAAGCAATCATCCTCAACCATATTTAGAAATCCTTAAGTAAAGGGACAGAGAAGGACACCTGAAGGTAGCCCTTATTGCTTTTTTCCCATCTCCCTGCAGGCCATCTATTAGAATGTCTGGAAGGCAAACAAGGAGAGGCAGACAGTCAGGAGGCAATAAAAGAGGGCAAGCAGGCTCTGTGTCTGGGGGCAACAGTGCTGGTCGTGGACGCGGTGCATTGTCATCAGCACATGGCCATGGGACACGCTTGTCCTTCTTTTCGGCAGCTGGACATGTTGAGCCACATCATGCCGAAGACTTGGTAGAGTGGATGACCAAGCCCTCCTCCTCCTCCTCATCCTCTCTCATCCAGGCTCAGGGTACTGGCAAAGCAGCTGCCAAAGCGTCCTCTTCCCTGGTATCAATGTCAGACTCATCATCAGTCACTCCTTCCCTAGACCCACCATATCCTCCTCCTGAGGAGTCCCCCGAACTGTTTGAGCACAGTGTTGGGTACATGCTCCAGGAGGATGCCCAGCGTTTCGAAGGGTCTGATGATGAAACCCAGCTACAGGAAGGCAGTAGCGTGAGAGCAGACAGAGGGGATGCTCAAGAAGGACACCAATCTGGCAGTCATGTTCCAGCAGCTGCAGCATACTGCCAGATTGGCTCCAGTGATGAGGAGGGAGGGGATGATGAGGTCACTGACTCCACGTGGGTGCCTAATAGGAGAGAGGAGGAGGAGGAGGAGGATGAGGAGGAGGCACATCTCCAACGAGGCAGGATGCCCTTTGGTGGCCAGCGTAAGGGCAGTACACCGACGGAATCACACCGCAGAGCTCCGCCTGTGCAGGGCGCTGCCTCTGCCCGTCATTCAAAAAGTTCTTTGGTGTGGGCCTTTTTTGAGGCTAGTGCATCAGATTGCACAGCTGCTGTTTGCAACATATGTCTCAAGCGTATATCGCGTGGCCAAAACATCAGCCGCTTGGGTACCACATGCCTGACCAGACATATGTTGACCTGCCATGCAGCTCGTTGGCAAGCCTACCTCAAAGACCCACACCAAAGAACAAAGCGGACCTCTCCTTGCACCGCATCAGCTGGGATCTCCAACCCCACTATAACTTCAGTCCTCTCTGAAACATGCACTGAGAGGAATGAAGGTGTAGAATTAGGTGTGTCACAGCCAAGTACTTGCGGCCACTCTGCTAGCAGTACACCGACGTCCGATTTTAGCAGGCAAATTTCCCTGCCCCAGCTGCTGGACCGTCGAAAGAAGTTCACTCCCAGCCATCCACATGCCCAGCGGTTGAATGCTAGCTTGGCTAAATTGCTAGCGCTTCAACTGCTGCCTTTTCAGTTGGTAGACTCTGCCCCCTTCCGTGAGTTTGTGCAATGTGCGGTTCCTCAGTGGCAGGTTCCCAAACGCCACTTTTTCTCACGGAAGGCTATTCCGGCTCTCTACCGGCATGTGGAAGGCAATGTATTGGCCTCGCTGGACAGGGCGGTCAGCGGTAAGGTGCATATTACCGCTGACTCATGGTCCAGCAGGCATGGACAGGGACGTTACCTTTCTTTCACGGCCCATTGGGTCACTCTTTTGGCAGCTGGGAAGGATGCAGGACAAGGTGCAGTAGTGTTGGAGGTTGTTCCACCGCCACGCCTCCAAAATGCTACTACTGGTTGTGACACACCTCTCTCCTCCACCCCCTCCTCTTCTTCTTCCTCCATGGCCTCTTCCTGTGGTTTGTCCTCTGAACCAGCGGTGCTCCGTAGCCGTTCAAGGGGCTACGCAAGTACGCAGGCAAAAAGATGCCATGCCGTGCTTGCGCTGGTGTGTTTGGGGGACAGAAGCCACACTGGGGCAGAGGTCCTGTCTGCTCTGCAGGGCCAGGCCGAGAGGTGGTTGACGCCACGCCAGCTTAAGCCAGGAATGGTGGTTTGCGACAATGGCACCAACCTCCTCTCCGCCCTCCGACAGGGACAATTGACCCATGTGCCCTGTGTGGCTCACGTCCTTAACCTGGTGGTGCAGCGGTTCTTGGGCAGGTACCCGGGCTTACAGGATGTCCTGAGGCAGGCCAGGAAAGTCTGTGTGCATTTCCGCAGATCTTATAATGCCAGTGCTCGCCTGGCTGAGCTGCAAAAGGAGTTGAACCTGCCCAAGAACCGCCTTATATGTGACATGCCCACCAGGTGGAACTCAACGTTGGCCATGCTGCAGCGGCTGCACACGCAGCAGAGGGCCATCAATGAGTACCTGTGCGACTACGGCACCAGGACAGGGTCAGGGGAGCTTGTTTTTTTTCTCCACGCCAGTGGGGCATGATCAGGGATGCATGCACTGTCCTGGCACCATTTGAGGAGGCCACGAGGATGGTGAGCAGTGACAGTGCATGCATCAGTGACACTGTACCTCTTGTCCACCTGTTGGAGCACACGCTGCGTGGAATAATGGACAGGGCACTTGAGGCAGAACAGAGGCAGGAAGAGGAGGACTTCCTTGCCTCTCAAGGCCCCCTTTACCCAGACAGTGTTCCTTCTGTCCCACCCATCGCACAGGAAGAGGAGGAGGAGGAGGATTGTGTCAGCATGGAGGTGGAGGCTGGCACTCAGCATCATCAGCAGCAGTCTTTTAGGGATGATTTACAGTCCCAAGAAACCAGTGGACTTGTACGTGGCTGGGAGGAGGTGGCTGCGGATCATGTCGTCCTTAGTGACCCAGAGGACTCCGGAGCGAATGCCTCAGCAAACCTACGCTGCATGGCCTCCCTGATCCTGCAAAGTCTGCGGAAGGATCCTCGTATTCTTCGGATCAAGGAGAGGGACCATTACTGGCTGGCCACTCTCCTTGATCCACGGTACAAGGGTAAGGTTGCGGACCTTATGTTACCGTCGCAGAGGGAGCAGAGGATGAGACAACTCCGGGAGGCCTTGCAGAAAGGTCTGTGCAACGCGTTCCCAGAGACTGGGAGGTTACAAACTCCTGGTCCTGGACAACGAGTTGCTGAGGCTTCGGGCAGTCAAAGAAGGAGCGGTGGGGAAGGTGGCCGTCTGACCGATGCGTTCAGACAATTCTTTAGTCCGCAGCCCCAAAGTATGATCGGTTCCAGCAACCATCGCCAGCGTCTGATAAACATGGTGCAGGAATATGTAAGGGCAAGGTCAGACTTGGACACCTTCCCCACCAAAAATCCTCTGGCTTACTGGGTCTTGAGGATGGATCACTGGGCAGAGCTTGCACAGTATGCAATTGAGCTACTGGCCTGTCCTGCATCCAGCGTTCTTTCGGAACGCACATTCAGTGCTGCTGGAGGATTTGTCACGGATCACAGGGTGCGCCTGTCCACCGACTCGGTTGATCGACTGACTTTCATCAAGATGAACCAGTCTTGGATCACCACCAGCTACCACACACCTGATGCTGATATAACAGACTAATTGATTTTAACATGTCACATCCCTTCAAGACTGATGCTGATGCTGAGTGTCTGTGCTGTTATGTTGACTGGCTATCCTCCTCCTCCGAGTCCTCAATGATACGATTGATGATGATAGCTTGGAAGATCATTTTTGTTTATGGGTGCCGCCACCAGTGGCTAAGGCCCAATTTTTCAGCCCCTGTTTTACAGGGGCGTGTAATTACAATTTTTTTAGCAATAATTTGCCATAGGGCTCATTGCTGTGCTCCAAGTACAGTATCTGTGAGGGGTTGGAGTGTTGTGGCACCAGTGCCTAAGGCCCAATTTTTCAGCCCCTGTTTAACAGGGGCGTGTCATTACAATTTTTGAAGCAATACTTTGCAACAGGGCTCATTGCTGTGCTCCAAGTACAGTATCTGTGAGGGGTTGGAGTGTTGTGGCACCAGTGCCTAAGGCCCAATTTTTCAGCCCCTGTTTAACAGGGGCGTGTCATTACAATTTTTGAAGCAATACTTTGCAACAGGGCTCATTGCTGTGCTCCAAGTACAGTATCTGTGAGGGGTTGTAGTGTTGTGCCACCAGTGCCTAAGGCCCAATTTTTCAGCCCCTGTTCAACAGGGGCATGTAATTACAATTCTTGATCTAATAATTCACAGCAGGGCCCATTCCTGCACCCACCAAGAGTAACTCTGAGGGCTTACAGTGTTGTGGCAACGCCACCACCACCACCACCACGAAAGGCCCAATTTTTCAGCCCCTGTTCAACAGGGGCATGCAATTACAATTCTTGATCTAATAATTCACAGCAGGGCCCATTGCTGCACCCACCAAGAGTAACTGTCAGGGCTTACAGTGTTGTGGCACCAGCACCACCATCAAAGGCCCAATTTTTACTACCACTGTTCAACAATTATATGTAATTACAATTCCTGATATAATAGTTGACAGCAGGGCGTTCCAGCACCAACCAAGAGTAACTGTGAGTGCTTACAGTGTTGTGCCAACACCAACAACTAAGGGGCCTATTTCTGCAGAGTATATACGGCAGGTCCCTACTTTCAAACATCCAACTTACAAACGACTCCTACTTGCAAACGCAAGAAGACAACAGGAAGTGAGAGGAAATCTACCCCTAGGAAGGAAAATTCTCTCCTGTAAGAATTAATATGGGAGAAAGGTGTCTCCTCTGTACTGATGCTTTATCAGCAATCCTTGTTTCAAGAAAAACACCACATTTCAAAAACAGTTGTCATTGGGACGGAAAGTGAGGTGAAATGTTCTGAACAGGGGCACAGACAGCAAAACAAATGTTACAGGGGTGATAACCCTTACCTATGTTTTCCAAAAAGTTTAAAAATAGATTTTTGGGCTGGAGCTACACTTAAACAATGTACCTGTTCAAAATTACAAACAGATTCTACATAAGAACAAACCTACAGTCCCTGTCTTGTATGCACCGCCTGTATACGGCTGTTCAGAGTATATAGGGCCTTTTTTATTTTATGTGCGGGGTTCCCCTTAATATCCATACAAGACCCAAAGGGGCTGGTAATGGGCTGGGGTAGGGGGGGGGGGTCATGGGGTAGCTATGCCATTTTTCTTAAAGATTTTCATCCATATTACCGGGACCAGACATTACATTAAAGCCGCAAGCAGTTTTAAATGGCTTTTTTTTCCTTTAGAAGTGTCATTTTGTGCAGGGACAGTTCTAAACACGGGAAACACGTGGCACTTCACAGGCATACTTTAGACACCCCCCAGGTACGATATTTAAAGGAATATTTGACTTTTTTTTTTTCACTTTATGCATCATTAAAATGACTGCTCCCGAAAAACGACCGTTTTTAAAACTTCTTTTTGCATTGATACATGTCCCCTGGTGCACAACCCGGGTTCCCAAACCCTTTTTAGGACAATAACATGCATAATAGTTGTTATAATTAGCACTTTAGAATTCGAGCGTTCGCATCCATTGTATTTAATAGGGTTCTAATGTTCGTACGAACTTTCGGTCCGTTCGCGGGTTCTGGTGCGAACCGAACCCGGGGGTGTTCGGCTCATCACTAGTTGTCGGAAATTCAGACAACAATTGTCCGATGGAGCATTACAGACGGTCGGATTATCCGACAAAACACGTCCATCACACAATTGTTGTCGGAATATCCGATCGTGTGTACGGGCCTTAACCCTTATTGATCTTTGCATTCTGTCATACATCTATTTGGGTCTGTACCCAGTCTGCTGGCTTGGTTCATATATTTTACAATTGTTTGACTTTCCAATGAACAGTCAATGGAGTTTTTTCAACATTTTGGGCAATTATGTTATAAAACCTACTAACCTTAGACGTGTTTTCAAAGCTAAGTTCACATTAAAGAAAATACTGTGCATTCAAGGAACCCCAGAAGTGTAAACAACATTGTCCAACTTAGAAAACTGGAGCTTAGTTTGCATGACATACTTGTGGGCCAATCCCTGCCTCCCTCAAACCTGGCCATAAAACTATCACCCTGACAGAGCCGCTCAGTCGTGGCATAGAAGCTGGGATGAAATTATTTTTTGCACTTTATTTATTTTTTGCACTTTATGCATAGTGATTGCGCTGATTAATTTTTACTATTATTTCAATAGAAGCTGGGATGCCTTGGCTGCTGAATGTGCCCCCAGCATAACAAGAATGATTGATTTTCCTTGTTCACAAACCGGCGCATACACAGACTGCTCTCCCTCCTCCTGTCAGTGGGAGGAATAGTGCCTCATTGTTGATGTGAGTGGAAGGAATAGTGGCCTATCATGTCAGTGACAAATAGTGCCCAGAGAGGCAGATAAAGGCAAGCAAAGACCATGGTCTGGGGACCGCTGATGCAAACATTCAGTGATTTCCAGTGAGTACCTTTTTAAACACATCTATTCTTAGTATAAAAATACACCTTATTCTTACATTAAGTGTAATGCCGCGTACAGACGATCGGAAATTCCGACAACAAAACCGTGTTTTTTTTTTCCGACGGATGCTGTGTCAAACGTGTCTTGCATACACACGGTCGCACAAATGTTGTCGGAAATTCTGAACGCCAAGAACGCGGTGACGTACAAGACGTACAACGGCACTATTAAAGGGAAGTTCAATACCAGTCGCGTTAGTAGAAGTTTCAGTGTGACGAATGTGCTATCTCCATTACGAACGCTAGTTTTACCAGACCGAGCATCTCGTACTTGATTCAGATAATGTGTGGAATTTTGTGCGTCGGAATTGTCCACACACGATCGGAATTTACAAGAACGGATTTTGTTGTCGGAAAATTTGAGAACCATTCCTCAAAGTTTTGTTGTCGGAAATTCCGACAGCAAATGTCCGATGGAGCCTACACACAGTGGGAATTTTCGACAAAAAGCTCACATCGAACATTTGTTGTCGGAAATTCAGACCGTGTGTACGCGGCATTAGATTGGTATTTTACCAGGTAATTGTAGCAATAGTGGTTCAGAGATTTTGCTAAAATTCTTAAAATGGCAATGAACTTGAAACCTGAAGGGTGATCACATTTAAAGAGCTGAACTGAAGATAGTACCCATGTCTATAGCTCAATTACAAAAATCCATTTAAAGCCCTGCCTTACACACCTTTGGGACCCATTAGCTTATGCCTGCATTTGACAGGACTTTGTGCTATACCTATCAAGCTCTAAAGCCCTGTACACACAATCGGATTTCCTATGGATTCTAATCCGATGAATTTTTCCACCGGAAATCCGATGAAGCTGACTTCCATCAGTCTTGCCTACACACCATCAGTCAAAAATCAGACCGTCTAAAACGCTGTGACGTAAAACACTCCGACAAGCCGAGAAAAATTAAGTTCAATGCTTCTGAGCATGCGTCGACTTCATTCTGAGCATGCGTGGGTTTTTTGTCCGATGGAGTTCCACACAGACGATCGTTTTTTTGCCCATCAGATAAATTTAAAACATGTTCTATTTTTTCTCACCGATGTAAAAAAGACCGATGAGGCCCATACACGATCGGTTTGTCCGATGAAAAAAGTCCATGTGTGTACACGGCTTAAGTAGACCCTCTGACACTTACCCAAATGAAGGCCATGTGCAAACAGTGAACGGGGTGAATAGACAGATTTATTTACACGTTATGGTTTCTTCTTTGTGCTCCATTATTTGGAATAGCAGAGTTGTCCTTCAGCGTTGCACAAACTGAGGAAAATAAACTGTCCATGGTCTGATTGTTATTGGCCCAGATTTATACGGAATTTGACAAAATACTATACATGTGTTAATCTGGAAAGGGCATTCCATTGTGCTAAAGATGGCATCTTACAAATATGGAATGGCATGTTGGCATAGAGTGTGTAAACCTGACACCCAAACTCCCCAGAATGCCCGGGATCCCCAGCTGGCACGTAAACCTGAATCGCCTACACAACTCCCAAAACAGAATCTGAGCAGAGGCATGTGATAAGCAAGGTAATTAAATTTGGATGTTCCAGCAACCTATTTTGAGAACTGTCATTCTAGCCATTTCCAAAAATAGCAGGCCCTCTCATCAAGTTATTGCCTTCCTGTTAAACTTTAATAAACCCCACAGCAGTAAACAAAGTTTGTATTTCCTTTTGTCTGATCTCTTTATTACAGAAAACCATCACTAAATATGTTGCAATAGCGCATAACCCACAATTCTTAGCTAGAATTAAAATGTAACATTTTGAAATAGGATAGGATGATAGTGTGTGGTTTACTTACTCACTGAACAGATCCAAAACCATGACTTTGTGAGACACAGGAAGGACAATTACAGGAAAAAATAACTCATAATTATATTAAATAAAGCGGAATTTCATTAGGTGATTATGTTGCAAAGATAGAAAATATCTAAACATAGGCATAACTTGAAAATGTCCTAATTGGGGAAGTTGCCTTGTTTTGTAACAATGTCATAACATTTAGGAGATGATGAAACCTTCTTCATGGTGATGCACTCCTTGTTTGTCCCCTGTAGTTTTGAACCTTTAATAGAGAATACATCATTTTATTTAAAGTAGTAAATCCTTCCAAACTTAGCATTTTATCCTGTATGAACACAAACAGGATAGAACAATCTTTGTCTTCCTGCATTTCTTGATCACTGCGGCACCAAGAGCTCACACCAGAGTTGCATCTCTAACCCACCTATTACCACACCCTTGCAGCCACCATGACACCAACCATAGGAATCTTACTTTTTCTGTTTCTCAGTTAGAAGGGTGAGCTAACTGACTAATCGCTGCCAAAGGACCAATTACCAGTTCAGCCCAATGATAGCAGGGTTTGCTATGTCTCCACCAATAGTGAGCCACTGCCTAATCTGTGGGTGTGTTTCTTACCCCTGGGTAACCAGCTTCACAGCTATTAAGCCTTGTACACACGACCGGTTTTCTCGGCAAGAAAGCTGCTGGGAGAGCTTTTTGCCGAGGAAAACATTTGTGTGTATGGTTTCTCGTTGGGAAAACTGCCAGGAATCTCGACAAGAAAAATAGAGAACCTGCTCTCTATTTTCTCGTCGGGATTCTAGTCGGCCTGTTTCCCGACGAGAAAACCGTGAGTGTGTATGCTTACCTGTCCCAGGTAAGCCCGCGCATGCTCGATGAGACTTCAACGCATGCACGGTAGCTTACAAGGGTAGTGTAGGGTGTAGAAGGATGGCGGCGACGGCATCGAATGTGACGAGCGCATGCTCATCGTAGTCGATGATGTCACCGCGTTCTTGCCATTCAAAAGAACGGTGGTTCTTTTGAATAGCCGTGTGTACACTCGGCAAGCAAGGAAAGCTTGCCAGGAATCCCGTCAGGAAAACCAACGTTTTTTCCCTGACGGGATTCCCGGCCGTGTGTACGAGGCTTTACCCCTAACCCCTTCGCACCTAAAGTTAAAACAAATCTTAAAGTGATTGTAAAGGTATTTATTTTTATTTTTCATGGGGGCACTCGTGTGTGCTCGCACCGATCCCCGCCGCTGCGTCCATTGACACAGACAGCGGGACTCAGCTCCGCCCCCCTGCTCCCTTGTTATTGGTTGTGATTGACAGCACTGGGAGCCAATGGCTCCTGGTGCCCCAGCAAAGCCAGCGAGACCTGGAAGTGAGGGGAGAGAAGAGCTGCAGACGTGCATGGCGCTGGATCAAATGAGGGCTCAGGTAAGTAAATGGAAGGGTGAGGGGGGATGCTGACAACTAAACAGTTTTTACCTTAATGCAAGGAATGCATTAGAAAGGTAAGAAATGTTTAGGCTTTACAATCACTGTTATACCTTGTTTTTTTTTCAGGACAAATTGGGCTTGAATTTTTTGGTAAATGGTAATGGATATCTCCTGATTTTTTTTATTTTCTAAGGAAAATTGGCCAAAATTTGTAAAAAATAAATAAAAATTCTTATTTAAATTTAAATGTATACCCCGATAACCTACCACAACCCAAAATAGCGATACCACATATGTGTACGTTAGTTTGTTTGTACCCGTAGTATAGCCCAGAAATAATAGTGTGCATTTTCCTTTTTTTATCCTACCTAAAACACACAGACACTAAGGGGTTTATTTACTAAAGTTAGAGAAGGAAAAATGAGTCACAGTTCTGCAGAGAAACCAATCAGCTTCCAGGTTTTATTGCTAAAGCTTAATTAAACAAGCTGAGATTAGAAGCTGATTTGTTTCTCTGCAGAATTGTGACTAATTTTTCCCTCTCTAGCTTTAGTAAATAAACCCTGAACTGACACTGATACTGAAAAAAAAAAACCTGTCCTAAAACTCCTGATCCTGACCTTTGACCCTGACCTTGAGCTTTGACCCTAACCTTGACCCAAACACTAACCCTGGGGCTGACCTAGACCAGACCTTGATCTAGGTATTTTTTATTTTTTTTACATTTTTATTTATTTATAATTTTTTCTACACACACTTTTTTTTATCTCTGTAAGGACAGAGAAAGATACAATGTATCTGTCTCGCCCATTCACAGAGACAGAAAACACAGGGACGGGCTTCACAGTGACTGATGACTGTGATAGCCAATCGGAGGCTATCACAGCGATCAGGTGACCCAGAATCAGACGTTCTGGGTCTCGTTCATTAGAACAGGGCCTGTGGCTCTCGATAAGACCCCGGTCTCTGTGCTGGGAGCGCGCCGCACGGTGCGCTCCCAGCACAAAGGGAGATACGCAAATATGTGGCTTCACTGAAAAAAGCACAGTCCAGTGGGGCCACATATTTGCATACGGTCAGCATGAAGGGGTTAAGAATATAGAGAGCCTTTACAGTTCTAGATGGAAGTCTCCAACCTAAGAACTTGACGATGATGGGTTTAAAATGGATCTGGCCACACACATATAGTTACATTTAAAATGTGTAGACTTTGAAAAATTACTGAGTCATCCTTCAACGCAGTGATGATACATGAGGTTGTGTCATATTGTATCTGGTTTTTAAGACCACTGCAATGCCCCAAATATGAGCAAAAAGCAACACTGGCATTTAAAGCAGAACTATAGGCAAAACTTGTTTTCATTTTGGCTAGAGCAAGGGAAAGTGATGTAGCGCCCTCTACCATAGGTAGGTGTTAGAGGTGAGGTTTTTTTGTGGTAGCTGCCAGGCAGGTAAATTTAGGCAGGCCTATGCTGCATGCTAGGCCTGCTTGTTTTGATCTGGGGGGTAGGGAGTGGTTAGTGTAGAAGTCGGTGTGACCACCTGTCCTTCAGTTCTTGGGCACCTCCCCTGCTTCCAGGGAGAATGTTCTGGAAGAGGGGCAGGGCTGAGAATTGGAGTGACAGGGAGCTTATGTGAGGAGCCCTGACCAACCCCCAACTGGAATTGTCAGGGGGCAGGCCTCCTTTATAAGCTCAGGTCCAGCCCACTGAAGGGGAGTGGTCGACTGGGTGAAGTGAAGAATGGAGTGTTAGACTGCAGCAGGGGGGGTGCGCGCCTCGGCGGAGGAGCTCGTGAGCTGGGAGGAAGCCTCTCTCCTTACACGGTCATGGAGGAGGTAGAGAAGCAGTTGGTACTCATGGCCGGGTAAA
The DNA here is from genome assembly GCA_029206835.1 of Rana muscosa. Lineage (NCBI taxonomy): Eukaryota > Metazoa > Chordata > Amphibia > Anura > Ranidae > Rana > Rana muscosa. The sequence goes on along the minus strand of CM055125.1, from coordinate 85,438,920 downwards.
TTCTTCACAAAGGACTCATGGCAGGAGAAGGTCGGTGAGTGAGGCACAGTGGACATCTGGAAGAGGCATGCCAGGGGAGCTGGGTGCAAGGCCAGAGGAGAGACTGTGTGGTTTTGTATCAAATTGATGTGGCCTGCGGGCAATGGATTTGCAAGTCGGACTAGCTGGGATCAGTAGTCCACCAACTATCCAATGCGGTTAAACAACTAGGCCACCAAGAAGGGGTACTGCAGGCCCACTATTTAGAGTGATCCCTGGTGCAGTGTAAAGATGATGGGGCAGAGAGACTAACATTGTACAGTGAAGTTTGTGTAGGAGGAGAAGAGTCCTGGAAATAACAGTCTGCAGGAGTTTGTGCAGAGGAGGAGTAACGGTCTGCAGGAGTTTGTGCAGAGGAGAGACTGTAAATGTTAGAGTCCATCATTTGTTCAAAGCGCAACTGATGCAACAATTCTTTAATACTGATGGCAAAGTGATCTGTTCTATGGGCATTCCATACCCCTTCCCCAACCAAGTTATATCCCCAAAATAAACAAAAACAAAACAAAAGCAAATGACTGTTCATTGTCTACTGGAGAGAGATGTATGAAGGTCTGGCAGCAGGGTGAACATGGTGGATATTAGTAACTAGTAGCGATCATCCACTACAGTAATAACTTTTCGCCATCTGTGTCCCATTGTGGAGATTTCCCTTCACTTCCCATCCCATAGCCAAACAGGAAGTGAGCGAAAATCCCTCTCCACTCTATCCAAAAAAAAAAAAAAAAAGTTTTGCCTTTAGTTATAGTTTAAAGCACCTAAGCTTTGTGTGTAATCACCCTTTTCTCATTATAGATGTGTTTCTAATGAATGTAGTCTTGTTCATCCAGTCCCCATCTTGTATAAAAGCAGTAAATACACACTAACCTCAACATCAATTGACACTGAGTGGTCTATGTAGGTTATAACTAGCCTACTAGACTGTTAGACGCACCATTTACTGTGGCCAATATCTGACTTTGTAGACTTCTTGGTAATTATATTTCCTTACATAAACTGGACATATGGTAGTGATAAGGAAATTTACTGTACAAGAGAGTTATATCATTTTTTTTTTATCCCCCTGGTGTGTAGTGAACTGATAAAGGGTTTTGGATCCCTACTAATTCTGAAAGTAAGTTTACACTCCATTATAGAGCATGGTTTCCCCAACCCAAATCTAATGCAAGGGAACCCTTGACGGGCCCATACTTCCTTCAGCTAAGCCAGATGTCTCAAAGAGGGGACTGACAAAAAAAAATGAACTCCCATTTTAAAACACAAACCCATTTCTAAAAGGCGCATCACCCTATACCCAAGGGGTTCTCTGGTCTTTGGGTAGGGGTTATGCACAACCTATTTACCCCTGTTTTTTTGTAACCACAATTCTTTTTACTGAAAAAATTACTGGCCCGAAATGGACCATGTGAATCTTCTGTTGGTATGGTTATGTTCACTGTTAACCGATATTTAAAGTGATACTATAGTCTCAGATTTTCTTTCTTCAAAAATAACAAACATGTTATACTTACCTGCTCTGTGCAGTGGTTTTGCACAGAGCAGCCCTGATCCTCCTCTTCTCAGGTCCCTTGCTGCCACTCCATAGAATGCATTAAGATAAAAAAAAAAACTTCTGACTTTACAACCACTTTAAGCAATAACTGATAGGGATTTGTAATAATTCCCTAATTATAATTTAAAGTAGTTGAAAACCTCAGACATGAAATATGAACAAGGCAAATCTCTTTAGAGTGTGTACTTGTCTCAATCCTGAGCACTAAGTGCCATTTCTGTCTGCTGCTTTGTTTCTCTGCTATCAGCATGAATTACTTCTGACACGTTTTCCTAACACCAAGAGAAAAAAGATGACAGGGGAGGGATCTCCAGCTGATCAACAGCCTCAGCTCTGTTTCTATGTGCTGTGTGAAGGGGGTGTGTCCTTTCCCACCAATCAGCACTCAGAGCTCTCCTTGTTAAGCTTTGCAGAGTATAATTCCAGCTCTCTACCCCTTTTTTCTGAGCTCAGACAAGCTTTCTGAATTCTTGACTTTGAACGGAAGTAAAGAAGAGAAAATGCAGATAAACAGGTACAACTTATGTGAGGGGATTTGTTCCATCTCTGTGTATTACACATGCCAGTCATTTCATTGGGTTTCTGTAAGGGTTTACAACCAATTTAAATATAAATGCTGGGTAAGAGCGTAGGTGGTTGTGCTGCATGGTGTTTTCTTTTTACTTTTATTTTCTTAAATGAACTGTGTTTTTCTTTATTTTGTAAGATATTTCACTACTGTATGTAAAAAAAGTAAAAAAAATAAAATAATTAACCATTACTCTAATGCACTATGCACACGAGCGGAATTTCCGTCAGAAAAAAGTTGGATGGTTTTTCCGACGGAATTCCGCTCAAGCTTGGCTTGCATACACACGGTCACACAAAAGTTCTCCGAACTTTCGAGCGTTAAGAACGCGATGACGTACAACACTACGACGAGGCGAGAAAAAGAAGTTCAATGCTTCCGAGCATGCGTCGAATTGTTTCCAAGCATGCGTGTTTTTTTTCCCGTCGGAGTTGCATACAGACGAACGAATTTCCCAATAGGATTTTTTTCCATCTGAAAAATTGAGAACCTGCTCTCAAACTTTTGCTGGCGGAAATTCTGACAGCAAAAGTCTGATGGAGCATACACACGGTCGGAATTTCTGATGAAAAGCTCACATCAGACTTTTGCTGGCAGAAATTCCGCTCGTGTGTTTGGGGCATAAGCCTCCTTTAGAAGAAAAAAAAAGGCACCTAATGTGAAACAATAGGCTCATAGCAAAGGTATATAGATGTCCAATGTTAAATATTTAGTTGCTTTTTGTTATTTTATATAATGTTTTTCTGTTTTAACAGTGGCAGTACCAGGCCGGTGGGGAGGGGGTGGGTACTGGGTTGTGTAATAGCACCCCAAAATTTCATCAATCAATCCTATAGCATTTCCATCAGGTGTGGACTGGCGTCCTGAAGGACCAGAGGATCCTACAGAGGGCTGATGCTGGGCCCCTGTTGTCAGGAATGTTATGCAGTCCAGCACACTGCCTGTGGGTGCTCATTTAAGTAAAGCTACTGAACACAAGTACTGGGGGTTATTGCTGGCCCTCACACTTACTGGGGTTATTGCAGAGGGTTACTGGTTGTCCTGACCCTTGCTGGAGGTTATTATTGGTGGCCTTGACAGTTGCTGGGTTTAATCATTGCTGACCAACACAATTGCTGAGGGTTTATTGCTGGGGGTTATTGCTATCCCTGACACTTGCTGGGGGTTATAGTTGGCCCTGAGACATTGCTGGTACTGACAACAATGCTAAGGGTTATTAATGCTTTCACTGACATCAATAATGGGGCTGATTTTACACTAACAATCTCTTCAGAATACCACCAGGTTCTATTTTGTCTAAAACATAACAAAACAAAGAGAGGAAGGTGGAGGACTACAAACCATATAGCTGGAAGCAACACCCGCTTGCTTAAAGCGGAGGTCCACCCTGAAATTTTTTTACATAAAAAATCCTAAAAAAAAAAAGAAAAAAATGTATATAAAAAAAAAATTATACTCACCCTAAATGCCTGTTGCTATGCGGAAGTCCCCTAATCTGCCTCTACTGTGCCTCTTCCTTGTCCTCGGATTGAGAACTTCCATTTCCTCTTCTTGTGAATGGGGAGCGCTGCCTTCTGGGAACTGTGTGTATCCCAGGAGGCAAGCCGCCCATTCACAAAGCGCCGTGCGAGTGGCGCATGCGCAGTAGGAATCACTTCACTGCCTATTTCCCTTAGTCAGGATGGAGGAACCCGGGACCTGCCAGCAGCGATCGATCGCCGTGGCGGGACCGACATCGCGGGCGAGTAGGACAGGTAAGTGTCCTTATTAAAAGTCAGCAGCTACACTGTTAGTAGCTGCAGACTTTTTTTTTTTTTTTTTTTTTAAATGGCTGCACCTCCGCTTTAAAAGGAGCAACTGTGTGTTTTCTTATGACATTGTGAACGGTTTCTATATAACATTGCATCTTTCATTTTCTGACTAAGCATTTCCCATTATGCCGTGTCTACTTTTACAATAACATGAAATTCAGGGACAGAGACTTGGCTCCCCCACACACTTCCAGCATCAACACAGCACCAGCAAAAAGTGGAGGCACTTCTATGGTTTAGGTCACTGATCCTTTAATTACCTAGTTATGTTATTTTGCTGCCAATGCTAACTCTTTAGCTACACTGAAGCATTGTAGCAAGGAACACTCACAGCATTATCAGTGTGATATTAGGGAAACCTCTTCCTCCTTTAAATCCTTCATCTGCTCTGCTCAGCATCCTTTCCATTAGACTGTGCACCACCCTGCCCTGCATCCTCTCCCTCTCCCTCTCTCTCTCTCTCTCTCTCTCTCTATCACTTCCTTTGGGTGTGTTGGCCTTTAAGTAACAGTGCTGGCCCCTGGCCATACAGCAATTTCCTGGTAATCTAATAGCTGCAGCAGATGAACTGAAAATGCATTTCCTGCCACCGCACAGTAAAATTTTTATTAATGTAAAGGGAGAATGCATTGCTGGCTTTGGTTGCGCTGATGTAGTGATGAGTAGAAGAGAAATGTAAGGCAGAGCAGTACCTATTAAGCCTATATCTTAGAAAATTATGTGTAAGAATCATTTCTGCATGTACAAATGTATCCTATTGAAACATCCATTTTTTTATATAGACAATACTACATTATGGCATTAAAGTATATTAACTACAGCCTTACCAAACACTAACTAGAGCAGTTAAAGAAAATGTCTTTCTAAAGGAAACACAGGATAATATTTAATATGAGGAAAAGCTAAAATCTCTAAAAAGAACTCATTAGTTACCTCTTTTACTATTTGACATTAACAAGGGGTGCAGCTAATATGCAATCTCAGGCTTGATATGCTAAATCATTTTGTCCCTCTGTCTTTTCCCTCCTGCAGTATGATTCTAAAACCTAATCAAAAATTTTCAGTATTTTAATAAAAAGAGAGATCCCTGCTTGCATGTGTAGCGCACCCACCCCAGCCTTCGCCTGCTTTTCTTATAGTTGGCTCCTTCGCAGGAAAAGACTGAGGCACACCGCACCACAAGCCCGTACCCTTATGGATGGGGAGGTTGAGCGGTGTTAGTTTCTCGGGCCTGCCTGCAGCCAGTGTTTGAAAACCTCCAGAGCTGATCTCGTTTCTGGGGTATCCAGAAACAAGTCCTTAGTTCTCTCCAGTAACCAACTGTCCACACCAACTGAAAAGTCCAACTTCTTATTTATTCATAAGGGCAATAAAGAGTCTCTTTGAGAGCAGACAGGTTGAGACAAACACGGGTCAGATAAGGTGGGAGGAGGTCCAGGTACAAACTTAATCTAGGGTTTCTCCTATTCTGGTTTGCACGAACAGGCTTGGCGCATGGTCCCTGCCACGGACCATGAGGTTGGTCACTGCCACTGACCTGGTGAATAGTTGCAAGTCACTGCCACTGACCTGGTGGGCATAGAGTCACTGCCACTATGACATAAAGAAGCCGCACTTCCTTCTTTGAGTAACTTGGCCCCTTTTTAGGATAAGAACATCCCTCCGGAGAGTTACCAGAGGCCCCCTCTGTCACCACGACTCAGCGCTGGGTCTTCAGAAAGGGTCACCTCCCTGGCCTCCTCGATCCTGGATACGGGTCCCCTCGCAAGGCAGATCCCTGGGAGCCTCGATCCTTAGCGGACCCCAGCCGAAAGTTGCTGGGTTCCAAGCCCTCGCCAAAATACCTCACCCCAGACTGAAGGTGTCTGGGATGGAACAGCAGCTCCGTCTTCGGGCTTAGGGCACCCGGAGACAACGCAGACAACGCACACGCCCAGGCCTAAGGTGCCTGGCCGCGGAACCAACGACCCAGGCCTCCGCCCCCCACTCGAAGATGGTCGCCCTTTTTATACCCTCTCCTGACAGGCACAGCAGGTTCCCCGCCTCGCCGTACTGCTGCCGAGAGGGGACAAGAAAAGGCAAAACCCTGTACCACGGTTCAACCCGGGCCTATGGCAACAGTGCCACCTATAGGCCCCAGGGAACTGCACATCAGTTCTATCTCCCAGGGACTGAAATGGTCCATGAAACCTAACAATTAGTGCATCTGAGCCTAGTTACCACTCAGATGCTCCCCCTAAATATAGCACCCCGCTACACATGAATGTGCACATATATGAGAAAGTCACAAGTTATTGCCAGTCAAGGCACAGTCAAGGCACAGTCTGTACAGTTATAATGATCACAAAAGCAATATATGTGTGTTGCGAATGGTTGCCACTAGTTACTAACATCCACCATTTTCACCCTGCTGCCTGACTTCCATACATCAATCTCCAGTAGACAATGAACAGTCATTTGCGTTGTTTTGTTTTTGTTTATTTGGGGATATAACTTGGATGGGGAAAGGGTAATGGGACCGTAGTCATAACTTCTTAATATTTCATTAGATAAATAAATAATACTTCAGTAAATACCTGTGGTTGAAATGGCCGTGGCCTTTATTTATAGGTATAAATATTAAATTGATTATATCAACTTTCTTAAATCAAAAATAAATAATCAACTTAAGAATATTAAAATCTTCTTTCAGTAACAATAACCATATATAAATATATATATATATATATATATATATATATAAAAATTAGCTTAGCCATTTAAGCTCAAGCTAAACTTAAAAACATGAAACATAACATCCCCTTACAAATGAAGGGATTAAAACCTCATAAAACAGGCCACGACAGGGAGGGAGGGTGGGATGTGCTCCTCTTCAAATCTTCTCCATCTTCTGCCCACTGATGACGCATCCTCTTTGTCTATATATGGTGCTAGAGGACCGTTGTTTGGGGCAACTGTCAACATTGTTAACCAATCATGGGTAAGTAATTTTTTATTTTATTTTTTTTAATTTTTTTTTAAACTGTAACTTTAATTTAATTTACAGGTATGACACGGTCCCATAGGGGGCGGGGGCGGGGACATTTCATGCCCCGCCCTTCACCTTCAGGGATGCCCATAGAACAGATTACATTTGTCATGTTATAGCAGTTGTGCTTTAAACTGGAAATGGTCATTGTGACTTGATTAGCTTGAAGAATTACTATAGTAGTTAAGCTTTGGATTCTCTGAATAGAGCACTTAGAAAAGATGATGAGCTCTAACCTTGACAGACTTTAACTTTACACTTCTCCTCTGCAAAGCTCCTGCAGACTGTTACTCCTCCTCTGCACAACTCCTGCACTGTTACTCCCTGGATTCTTCTCCTCCTGCACAAACTTCCCTGTCACAGTGTTAGTCTCCCCCCCCCCCCCCATCATCTTGAACTGCACCAAGCATCTGTTAGATATTGAATTTATTACTATTTTAGTGATAAAAGTTTCTTTTCATTCTTTATTGAAACATGTTAATTTTGAAGGTTGCTGAGGACAGACAAAGGACATTTGCTGTGTATGTAATAGCTATTCTAAGGAACTATGTCAGGACAATGGGTGGAGTTATGTTACTTAATATACACAAGTGGGTGTTACTTCTGTAGGACAGTTAATGCTACCTTCCTTGGAGCGATGCTAAATGTAAAATATGTATAGCTCAGCATTACAAACAGTATAAGAACCAAGGGCTTGTCTTTCTGAAGAATAAACAACCTTTTTTGAAGACAACCTGGTTCTATTGAAAATGGAACTAAACGCCTAGGTAGGGGACACTAATTGTTTTTACAGTTGTCCACTACCACTCTTACAGCATCACTCTGAAAAATCCTTATGCTATTGCTGAAATTGCTGAATACTAATAGGCCAGGGGCTTGTAGCACGCCTACTTGACGGCCTGGTTACTTTAGCAAAAATAAACAGTTGATGGACTACTGTGCCCAGCCAGCCCGACTTGCAAATCCTGAGTCCTCCGACTGCAGCGACTTGACACAAAACCCCACAGCCTCTGGCCTTGCACCCAGCTCCCCTGGCATGCCTCTTCCAGATATCCACTGTGCCTCACTCACTGAACTTCTCCTGCCCTGAGTCCTTGATGAAGAATTGACCTGGACGTGCGTACCGACTGCTTCTCCAACTCCTCTGTTCCAGTACACCTCCTCCATGACCGTGTAAGGAGAGGCTCCCTCCCAGCTCCCGAGCTCCTCCGCCGAGGCCTGCACCCCCCAGATGGGAATGGGCCTCCTGCTGCAGTCTAGCACTCCATTCTTCACTTCACCCAGCCGACAACAACTCCCCAGCAAGCTGACTGTGAGTAATAGTATATGTAGGAGGCCTGCCCCCTGCCATTCCTAGTTGGGGATTGGTCAGGGCTCCTCACATGTACTCCATTACTCCATGCCACTCCAACTCTCAGCCCTGCCCCTCTTCCAGAACATTCTCACTGAAAGCAGGGGAGGCGCCCAAGAGCTGAAGCACATGTCAGTCACACCCACTGCTGCACTAACCACTCCCTGCCACCAGATCAAAAACAAATAGGCCTAGCTCACTGCATTAGGCCTGTTTAAATTTACCTGACAGAACCACAAACACTACACATCTAGCACCTACCTATGGTAGAGGGTGCTACATATATATATATATATATATATATATATATATATACAGTATATATATATATATATATATATATATATATATATATAGCGGGGTCCTCAATTTAGGGGTAGTGTTTGAGTGGTAGTTATGCTCAAACACCTAAATTGTTAGGACATTATCAACCATTTTTGTCTGCAGGAAGAGTATCTGTGTACTGTTCCTTGTGGCCTGCAGGTGGCGCTGCTATAGTGGGCCAGGGTTGAACCGCTGATACAGTGCTGTGCCTTGTGTGTCCCCTCTCAGCAACCATACAGTGGTCGGCCTGCTGTGTATGCTGGGAGAGGATATAAAAGGGGCAGACGCTGCCTGTAGGGGGTCGGTCGTCGGGAGTCCTACTTCTAGGGAGTGTGTGTGTTCCTGTCCGCCCTGGGCACCTTTGGCCCAGGGGCGGTGGTCGGTGAATCAGTCCCAGGCACCTTTAACCCTGGGGCTGCAACTAAAGGCCTTGGGCCCAGCACCTTCGGCTGGGGCCCATCAAGGATCAAGGAATCTCAGGGTGCCGCCTTGCGAGGGGACCCGCATCTTAGACGAGGAGGCCGGGGGGGACCGTTCCGAGGGACTGGTGAGAAGTCACAGTGAAGGAAGGGGCCCGGTAACTCTCTGGAGGGATGTCTTCTCCTTACAAAGAGGCCAAGCTTTGAAAACCAAGTTCACCAGGTCTGTGGCAGAGACCAAGTTCACCAGGTCTGTGGCAGAGACCAAGTTCACCAGGTCTATGGCAGAGACCAAGTGTACCAGTTTGTGTGGTGATTGTGCGGTTAGTTAGAGTACCATTTTGGCTGCTAGTCCCTATCTAGGGAGACTATCCAAATGGGCTAAGTCTGCTTGAGAAGCCAAGCAGTGAAGTGTATTACGTTTGTGCCTGGACCTCTCCCACACCTTATGCTGTCCTGTTCTTTCTCCAACCTTTCTTATCAGAGACTGTCTTTTAAGAGAAATAAACTCTACGTTGGAGTTACGGCTGGTGTAGACATTGAAGTCATTGGGGGAAATAGAGACTTGTCTTTATTGACTATAGAGATAAGAACCATTCTCTGGGGAATCTGGCTGTGGAGACCCATCACAACACCGCTCAACCTCTTCACACAGGAGGGTACGGGCATATAGAGCTGGGTGTGCCCTTTCCTCCTGCAAGGAGTCAAAGACAAGGAGGAGAGGGTGGTAAGCGCTATATATATATATATATATATATATATATATATATATATATATACACAGTTGTGCTCATAAGTTTAAATACCCTGGCAGAATTTATGATTTCTTGGCCATTTTTCAGAGAATATGAATTATAACAAAAACTTTTCTTTCACTCATGGTTAGTGTTTGGCTGAAACCATTTATTGTCAATCAACTGTGTTTACTCTTTTTAAATCATAATCACAACCCAAATGACCCTGATCAAAAGTTTACATACCCTGGTGATTTTGGCCTGATAACATGCACACAAGTTGAAACAAAGGGGTTTGAATGGCTATTAAAGGTAACCATCCTCACCTGTGATCTGTTTGTTTGTAATTAGTGTGTGTGTATAAAAGGTCAATGAGTTTCTGGACTCCTGACAGAGCCTTGCAACTTCCATCCAGTGCTGCACTGAGGTTTCTGGATTCTGAGTCATGGAGAAAGCAAAAGAATTGTCAAAGGATCTGTGGAAAAAGGTAGTTGAACTGTATAAAACAGAAAAGGGATATGTAGCACTACCCCCGTAGGAGCTGCTGGTTATTTTTGGTCCTGCTGTTACCCCACAGTTCAACATATCAAACTTGCTTGGCTCTAAATTGGGCAATGTGCCCGCAGATGCATGCACCAGTCACTAATGCCGTGTACACACGATCAAGTTTCACGGCGGTGAAAACACTGCCGTGAAACCCGACGGGAAAAACGAGGACCGGCTTGGTCCCCTACACACATGTGTAGGCTCCCTAGCAGTGTTTCCCTATGGGAAAACTGGCGCGGAAAAAAATGCCGCGATTCGCAATGAGAAAAATTAGAGCATGTTCTTATTTTTCTCGTTGTGATTCTTGTTGTTTTTCTCGTCGGGAAAAATGCTGGAAAGCCTACACACGGCCGTTTTTCTCGTCCAAGATAAAAAATTTAATTTTTCCAGACGAGAAAAGTGATCGTGTGTACACGGCATTAGTCTTTTTCCAATGCTTTTTATTAACTAGATGGAGCCCGGGCCATAGACGAATGACGGCCTCAAGGTGGCTCTAGATATCCGGGAGGATGTCAATAGACGTCCTCGGCTCCTCCGGCCACTGGGGGGCGTGTCACTGACATGCCGATGCACGTGCCTGGCGGCCGCGATGTCCGCCAGGCACCCGCGATCGGTCGGTACACAGACAAGGACATGGATCTGTGTGTGTAAACACACAGATCCATGTCCTGTCAGGGAGAGGAGACCGATGCTGTGTCCCTTGTACATAGGGACAAAGATCGGTCACCTCCCCCAGTCAGTCCCCTCCCCCCACAGTAGTAATCACTCCCAGGGCACACATTTAACCCCTTCCTCGCCCCCTAGTGTTAACCCCTTCACCGCCAGTGTCATTTTTACAGTAACCAGTGCATTTTATAGCACTGATCGCTGTAAAAATTACAATGGTCCCAAAATGGTGTCAAAAGTGTCCGATGTGTCCGCCATAATGTCGCAGTCACAATAAAAATCGCTGATCGCCGCCATTACTAGTAAAAAAAAATATATTAATAAAAATGCTATAAAACTATGCCCTATTTTGTAGACGCTATAACTTTTGCGCAAACCAATCAATAAACGCTTATTGCGATTTTTTTGACCAAAAATATGTAGAAGAATATGTATCGATCTAAACTGAGAAAAAAAATATATATATTTTTTTTAAATTGGGATATTTATTATAGCAAAAAGTAAAAAATATTGTGTTTTTTTCAAAATCGTCGCTCTTTTTTTGTTTATAGCGCAAAAAATCAAAACCGCAGAGATGATCAAATACCACCAAAAGAAAGCTCTATTTGTGGGAAAAAAAGGACGCCAATTTTGTTTGGGAGCCACGTCGCACGACCGCGCAATTGTCATTCAATGGAGGGATGGAGATACCTTGTGCAGATCACTGAGGAACTTGAGATCCTGGAGACAAGTACACTTTCTGTCAATGGATCTTGCTCACCCTGATAGGCCTCTCTCACCGGCCTAGCAGCCGGAATGATGCATGGACAAAAGTCTCTGCCACAGACTTGATGATAATAGTAAACGGTTGATCAATCCTCTGCCACAGGATTTAGAAATCGGTAATAGACAAAGCGAACACAGCTACACAGTACCAAAGTCCCTTAAGCCATCCAGCAGTACTTTGAGGTTGATTGGGTAGGATGCATCCTCAAATTGAGTCACCAGGCTCTTTTTGAGAAACCAGCCTTTTGCTCGGTTCTCTCCAAGAAGAGTCCTCCCCTGGATCTTTCAATTGCTCGGCTTCTTCCCGCAGGCAAGACAGCACAGGACCATCCCCGAAACCAGTAGGCCCCAGACAGACTTCTGGGCCTACTTACAGTAACGTAGCCTCGGGCCAGCAGGGCCCCGAGGAGTTGTCACATACATTAGGCCAGGCGGGCCGTGAGGTCAGAGAGAGAGAAAAATGGCGTCTTCCCCTTAAGTATCCTCTCCCAGAATGCACAGCAGTAAACCACTCCCACTGGGCTATTTCTGGGGAAGGGACACCCAATACACTCCAGCCTGTTGTATTTCCAACACTGACCGGTGGTGACAACGACACCTACTGGCGACAGTGGGAAATGCTCCCAACACAGCCAAAGCTGGAACAGAGGCTAATTTAGCCATAAACATTGCATTCTGAACTATGTACAATTCAGATAACCCACTAAATTTACACAATAGCGCCTGGTCAACAGGAGCAGGGCGCTACAGATATAAAAAGATATCCAAGGAATTGAGAATGCCAATCAGCAGTGTTTAAACTCTAATCAAGAAGTGGAAAATGAGGGGTTCTGTTGAAACCAAACCACGGTCAGGTAGACCAACTAAAATTTCAGCCACAACTGCCAGGAAAATTGTTCTAGATGCAAAGAAAACCCCACAAATAACTTCAGATGAAATACAGGACTCTCTGAAAACATGTGGTGTGTATGTTTTAAGATGCACAATAAGGAGGCACTTGAAGAAAGATGGGCTGCATGGTCGAGTCGCCAGAAAAAAGCCATTACTACGCAAATGCCACAAAGTATCCTGCTTACAATATGCCAAACAGCACAGAGACGAGCCTCAAACCTTCTGCCACAAAGTCATTTGGAGTGATGAGACCAAAATTTTGCTTTTTTGCCACAACCATAAATGCTACATTTGGAGTGGAGTCAAAAAGGCCTATGATAAAAAGTACACCATTCCTACTGTGAAACATGGAGGTGGATCGCTGATGTTTTGGGGATATGTGAGCTATAAAGGCACAGGAAATTTGGTCAAAGTTGATGGCAAGATGAATGCAGTATGTTATCAAAAAATACTGGAGGAACATTTGCATTCATCAGCCAGAAAGCTATGCCTGGGACGTACTTGGACATTCCAACATGACAATGATCCAAAACACAAGGCTAAGTCAACCCGTCATTGGCTACAGCGGAATAAAGTGAAGGTTCCGGAGTGGCCATCTCAGTCTCCTGAACTCAATATCATTGAGCCACTCTGGGGAGATCTCTAATGTGCAGTTCATGCAAGACAGCCCAAGAATTTACAGGAACTGGAGGCTTTTTACCAAAAGGAATGGGCAGCTTTACCATCTGAGAAGATAAAGAGCCTCATCCACAAATACCACAAAAGACTTCAAGCTGTCATTGAAGTTAAAGGGGGCAATACACGTTATTAAGAACTAGGGTATGTAAACTTTTGATCAGGGTAATTTGGGTAGTTTCTGTTGTGATTATAATTTAAAAAGAGTAAACACAGTTGATTGATAATAAATGGCTTCAGCCAAACACTAACCATGAGTGAAAGAAAAGTTTTTGTGTTATCATTCATATTCTTTGAAAAATGGCCAAGAAATCATAATTCTGCCAGGGTATGTAAACTTATGAGAACAGCTGTATATATATATATATACATACATACATACTGTATACAACAGGTAAAATAAGTATTGAACATCATCTCTTTTTCTAGGTAAGTATATTTCTAATGGTGCTATTGACATGAAATGTTCACCACATGTCGGTAACAACCCATGTAATCCATAAATACAAAAAAAAATAAGTTCGGAAATTAAGTTATGTGTAATAAAATGGAATGACACAGGGAAAAGGTATTGAACACGCCAACTGAAATGAATTTAATACTTGGTAAAAATTCCATTGTTGGTAATGAGAGCTTCAAGACGCTTTCTGTATGGAGAAACTAGTTGAATGCATTGCTCGGGTATGATTTTGGCCCATTCTTCCACACAAACAGTCTTCAAATCTTGAAGGTTCCGTGGGCCTCTTCTATGAACCCTGATCTTTAGTTCTTTCCATAGATTTACTTTTGGATTCAAGTTAGGTGAGGCCATTCTAGCAGCTTTAATTTCTTTCTTTGATACCAATTGAGAGTGTCCTTGGCTTTGTGTTTGGGATCATTGTCTTTCTGAAATGTCCACCCTCATTTCATCTTCATCATCCTGGTAAATGACAGCAGATTTTTATCAAGAATGTCTTGGTACATTTTTCATTAATCCTTCCTTCAATGATATGAAGTTTGCCAGTGCCGTATGCTGAAAAACAGCCCCACACCATGATGTTCCCACCTCCAGACTTCACTGTAGGTATGGGGGTGTTTTTGGGGTGATGTGCAGTGCTATTTGACCTCCAAACATGGTGTGTATTATGGCATCCAAAGAGTTTAATTTTGATCTCATCTGACCAGACTATTTTCTTCAAGTATTTCACAGGCTTGTCTAAATGTTGTGCAGCAAACTTTAAACGATCTTCGACATGCTTTTTCTTCAGCAATTGAGTCTTGCGTGGTAAACGTGCATACATGAATGAATGAGTGACTTGTATAGCACTCACATGCGAACTGAATCGCCTCTAGGCGCTTTTTGCAGCCAGTGTCTGCTTGGCTGGTGCGGTCATTTTACCCCGTAGGATCTTGACACGCTTGGGACACACAGTTGTACACACATATATACTGGGCCAATTTGGACAAGATCCAATTAACCTACCAGCATGTCTTTGGAGTGTGGGAGGAAACCCACACAGACACAGGGAGAACATGCAAACTCCAGGCAGATGGTGTCGTGGTCGGGATTTGAACCAGTGACCCTTTTGCTGCTAGGTGAATGTGCTAACCACTAAACCACTGTGCTGCCCCACATGCCATGGCAGTTGAGTGCATTACTTATTGTTTTCTTTGAAACAATTGTACCTGCTAATTTCAGGTCTTTCTGAAGCTCTCCACAAGTGGTCCTTGGCTCTTGGACAACTATTCTGATAATTCTTTTCACTCCTCTGTCAGAAATCTGGCAAGGAGCACCTGGTTGTGGCCGGTTTATTGTAAAATGTTGTTCTTTCCATTTCCGGATTATGACCCCAACAGTGCTCACTGGAACATTCAGAAGCTTATAAATCATTCTGTTACCAATGCCATCAGTATGTTTTGCAACAATAAGGTTGCAAAGGTCTTGAGAGAGCGCTTTGGTTTTACCCATCATGGGATGTTTCTTGTATGACACCTTTGTAATGAGACACCTTTTTTATAGGCCATCAGTTGAGACTAAACCAGCTGAAATTATTTGCACTGACAGGGGGCAGGATTGCTTTCTAATTACTGATATATTTAAGCTGGTTTCTTGGCTTTTTATGCCTTTTTGCACCTCCCTTTCCTTATGTGTTCAATACTTTTTCCCTGCATCGTTTCGCTTTATTACACATAACTTAATTTCTGAACTTATTTGTTTTGGTTTCTTTGTATGTGTAGCGCTCTCTGCCATAGGTGGGTGCTAGAATAGGATTTTTCTGGGTAAAAGCTGTCAGCGCAGGTAAATTTGAGCGGGACCATGCTTTGGGCTAGTCCTGTTTGTTTTGGTCTAGGGCAGGGAGTCGTTAGTGTGGTGGTGGGTGTGGCCGCCTCTGCTCTGGCGCGCCTCCCCTGCTTCCAGGGAGATTGTTCTGGGGAAGGGGCTGGGCCTGAAGCTGGAGTGGCGGGCAACTTGTGTGGGGAGCCCTGGCCGGTCCCCATTTGGTGTTGGTGGGGACAGGCCTCCCATGTGGGCTGAGGTCACGTGCTTCTGGGAGGATTGCTGACCTGGAGAGGTGGAGAGTGGAGTGCTGGGCAGTTGCTGCCGGGCGTCCCCATCTGGGGGGGGGGCGCGCCGAGCGTGGAGGAGGGCCAGGGGGAGCTGTGAGGGAACCTCATCCTTGCACGGTCATGGATGAGGTCCGATTCTTTACACGGTCACAGATGAGGTGTTCCTGGAGCGGGGGGGGGCTGGAGATGCTGCTGGGGCGTGTTTCCAGATAAAGTTCTCCATCGTGGACTTGGTGCAGGAGAAGTTCGGTGTGGATACCCCAGTGGAGTGCTGGGTGAGGAGTTCTGGAGCAGAGGAGAGACTGTGGGGTGTGGTGTCGGGCTTTTGTGGCCTGAGGGCACAGGATTTTCAGTTCAGACTGGCTGGGAGCAGTGGTTTGTTGCCATGTGCTGCTGCTGGACTGCTGGGCCACCGGAGAGAAGTGCTGTATACCTCTGGCCTAGTGAAGCGTTCAGGTAACACCATTCAAGAGACTTTACGGCAGTGGCTAGGTGCAGCCGGCGAGCTGGGGTTGTTCGGCGTGATCCTTTTTTTCTTACTGGAAGTGATGGGGCGGGAATCTGACAGTTTTGCAGCGGGGGATTTGTGCGGGAGGAGAAGAGTACTGGGGAGTGATGTTCTGCAGGAATTAGAACAGAGGAGGAGTAGCAATAGTCTGCATGGAGATGTGCAGGTGAAGAGACTGTGAACGTTAGAAGTGCATCAGTTTCAAGGCTAAATCTACTAATCAATGTTCTCAAAATGTGATGGCAATTCAACAAGTACTATGGGCATCTCATATCTTCCTTTACCCTAACCAAGTTATATCCCCGCAATAAACAAAACAAAACAATGCAAATGACTGCTTATTGTCTCAGAAGTGATATATGGGGGTCTGCAGAGGCGTTGTAAGGGGGGTGCGGGTCGCACCCGGGTGACACCCACCAGAGGGGTGACACCCGGCACAGCACTGCATTGAGAGGCGCCGCACTGGCCGCGGCTCTCTCCTCTTCCTCCTTCCCCTGCGCCCGGCGCCCGCATGTCCTCCGGGAACCGGCACTGCGATCTACAATGGCACTTGTGACAAGCAGGTGGGGAGAGGTCACGGTGCCAGTGTCCTATCACAATTGCAGTCCTCAGACCGATGTCGATGCCTAGGCTCCTCCTCCACTCCAAACTGACAGTATATCCACAACAGGAGGAGGAGCCTAGGAAGAGGGACATTCGTGTGCACAGAGCCGCGCTGATCTGAGGTCTGTAAATGTAAGGAGGGGGGTATACGGGGGGGGGCGTTACATTAGGGGGATTGCAGGGGGGTTAACATTAGGGGGATTACACAGGGGGGTGTTACTTTAGAGGAATTGCAGGGGGGTAGCATTAGGGGCATTACACAGGGGAGGTTACATTGGGGGGATTGCGGGGGGTTACATTAGGGGGATTACACAGGGGGGTTACATTAGGGGGTATTTCAGGGGGGTAACATTAGGGGGATTCCACAGGGGGCACGTTACTTTAGGGGGATTGCAGGGGGGTAACATTAGGAGGATTCCACAGGGGGCACGTTACTTTAGGGGGATTGCAGGGAGGGGCATTAGGGGGATTACACAGGGGGGGTTACATTAGGGGGATTGCAGGGGGGGTTAAATTGGGGGGATTGCAGGGGGGGTAACATTAGGAGGATTACACAGGGAGCGCGTTACTTTAGGGGGATTGCAGGGGGGTATCATTAGGGGGATTACACAGGGTGGGTTACACTAGGGGGATTGCAGGGGGATAGCATTAGGGGGATTACACAGGGTGGGTTACATTAGGGGGATTACACAGGGGGGGTAACATTAGGGGGATTGCACAGGGGGGTTACATTGGGGGGATTACATTGGGGGATTACACAGGGGGGACGTTACATTAGGGGATTACACAGGGGAGGCGTTACATTAGAGGGATTACACAGGGGAGGGGCATTACATTAGGGGAATTGCACAGGGGGGGGGCGTTACATTAGGGGGATTGCAGGGAGGTAACATTAGGGGGATTGCACAGGGGGGGTTACATTAGGTAGATTGCACAAGGCGGTAACATTAGGGGATTACACAGGGGGCAGAGCTGTGCTGATGCGCTAGCCTGCTCAGTGCCCTGGATTGCTCATGCTCAGTGACCAGGGAGGGGGGGGGGTGACACCATATTTTACAGCACCAGGTGACACCAACCCTAGTGACGCCACTGGGAGTCTGGCAGCAGGGTGATTTGGTGGATGTTTGTTACTAGTAGCAACCAAGTGCTACATATGTATGGATTGCATGGGCTGTTACCGACATGTGGTGCAAAGCACATAATAGCATCACTAGCACCAATAGCACCTTTAAAAATATATTTACCTAGAAAAATGGTGACATGTTCAATACTTATTTTACCCGCTGTATATAGCATATATGGAGTGCACCTGTTTTTGAGGGAGTCTAGTGACACCCTTTAAAATCTTGCAACACAGTAAGAAAGACAATAGTAAATAATATGCAAATGTACTCAGTGGTGGCTGTATTGGCATAAGAACATCAACAAATGTGATATAGAAATTTACTTTCGCCTGTCTAGCTATGTTTACTATAATATAGGTCCCAAAGTTGTCCGTTGGTGAGTTCACAGGTCTGTGGTAAACACTGAACAATTGAACATTTAACAAATTCCTTACCAAGAACCAAAGTAGTAACTGATATACTTGTAGCACACACATACCCCTCTTCCTTACCTTTGGCTCACTTGTAGGAAAAGGGGCACACCGTTCCCTAATGCCCGTACCCTCCTGTGTGAGGAGATTGAGCGGTGTAATGTATCTGGGTCTTTATGGTCAGGTTCTCCCGAGAATGGTTTCCGTTTCCACTGTAATAAAGACAAGTCTCTATTCCCCAATAACTCCAAGGTCCACACCAATTGCAACTCCAACGTAGAGTTTATTTTCTCTTATGCATAGTAGGAAAGGTTGGAGGAAGATCAGGACAGCAAGAGGTGTTGGAGTAGGTCCAGGCACAAACGAATACTTATTCACTACCCATATTCTCAGGTAGTCTCAGCTCATCAGGATAGTCTCCCATTAGAGTGGATCCTAGCAGCCGGAGTGATGCTCGAATTAGATTACACACAGTATCTGCACAAACTCTGCCACAGATCCGGTGGACATTAGGTCTCTGCCACAGACCCGACGGACATTAGATCTCTACCACAGACCTGATGGACAATGGTTCTGGTAGTAGGCCTCTAACAGGAAGATGACATCCCTCCAGAGAGTTACCGGGCCCCTTCCTTCACTGTGATCTCTCACCAGTCCCTTGAAACGGTCCTCCCCCGGCCTCCTTTTCTAGATACGGGTCTCCTCGCATGGCAGCACCCAGAGATTCCTCCTCCCTCCGTGGGCTCCAGCCGAAGGTGCTGGACCTAAGGCCTCCAGATGCAGCCCCAGGGCTAAAGGTGCCTGGGACTGATCTACCGAATGTACCGGACCAGGAACTCCACCCCAGGGCTAAAGGTGCCTTGGGTGGCCACGAACAGAATCATACGCTCCCAGGGTCGGACCCCCGGGAACTCACTCCTTACAGACAGGGTCTGCCCCTTTTATATCCTCTCCCGGGATGCACAGCAGGCCGACACGCCCACCATACCACCGCCGAGAGGGGACATCCAAGGCACAGCACTGTACCAGCGGTTCAACCCTAGCCTCTGATGGCAGCGCCATCAACAGGCCACAGGGAACTGCACACCAGCATCCCACCTGTAGTAAAAGAATGGTTTTACAGAACCCTATCAAATAGCATGTTTGAGTACAACTACCACTCAAACATTTCCTTAAATTTAAAACCCTGCTACACACTCCCCCAGGACAGATAGACACTATCCCCAGTGTCTGGGGTACACCCACGTACCTCAAGCCTGAGTCTATGCATGTTTATCTCAGAACTATGTACAAAAAAATATATAGAAAAATGGTTTGTTTGTGCCGCACCTAAATGTGGGGAAAGGGGTTGAATAAAGAAATGAAGGAAGATCAACAAGAGGAGGAGAAAAAAAAATGTGTACATCCCATTCTCAATGTCACATATACATCATAAAACATATCACTTTATATACACTTACATCTCCCTCCCCTCCTATTTTAGCTAACCCACCCATGCTCAGTGGTTGCCAGACGTTCACCTGCAAGGGAGGAAACACATATAAAACCAACATCATCACATCCTATACCGTTATATACAAAGGAAGGGAACAACCCCCCCCCCCCCTCGGGAGGAGGATATGTTCCTTCTAAATGAAGTACCTATTACCCTAGTCCTAGTGTAATTAGAGAAAACATTAATATACATTAATATATAATTATTTTCTTTGAGCGCACAGAAACCCTTCGCAACACCACCACCTAGTGGAAGTGCTACCGTCATAACATTGTCCCAACATTTGAAAATTACATCTTCTTCATTTCTTCTTCTGTGGCCCTAACTGTACCTACTCCCCAAAGTCTCTGTCTTTGTGGCGCTGTGAGCGGAGAGAAACGGCAACAGCTCTTCAAGCTCTCCATCTGAGTAGATTACCCGAATTCACAAGGGCAAAGTCCCTGGACTCCAGGAGAGTATACTCCAGAAAGCAATAGAACACATTAGAGCCCAATCTTTTCAGAGGTAAAACTTTGGATCGGGTAAAACAAGGAGCTTCCAGTTCTTGTCAAAAGTCTCAATGGAATATACGGCATCCTCCCACTCCTTCCGACAAACAACCACCCGATCTGCGTGTATGTGCCGACCCAGCACCCAGTCCAACTTACATCCCTTGTACCTCTCAGCAACAGCTGCAGAACAGGAGAGATACCTGCGGGCATTAGGCACTTTCAAATAGTCCCACAGAAAGTCAGCGTACCATCTCTCCCTGTAGGCCTCCAACTCAAAAAGCAAGTCTTTTGAGAGATACGAGTACTCCCATCCTTAATCAGCGGCCACCCTTTGATTGAACAGCCGTTGCATCCTGGAAAGCGGATGGAGAGTAGCGCGGTCTCCTGCACCCGGTAGGACAATTGCATCCGGGTGTCTAGACATTTTCACTGCCTTGAGACCCAACATAGCAGCCCGCAATGGCACATACTCAGCCACAGCAGTTGGCACCGGCAATACAGGTCTAGGTGATGTAGGCCTGGGGTCAGATACCTCCTCAAGCACATGGGCCTCCACCCGGGGTGCGATATCCCCAGGAACTTTGGGTGTATCCCTTCTACTTCTGGCGGAGGATAGGGGTATCTTATCCCAGCCCTTCTTGACAAACAGTTCGTCTATCTCAAATAAACAAAACTAGAACTCGCGCTTAGGACATATAAACCTAATGAATTAATTTAATTAATTATATGCGCAGCTGCTACAACATAAGGCACTAACACCTTAAGGAAAGATAAAAAAATAATATATATAGCAATATATATATTGCAGCGCTCGCGAATATAATTACAAGTGCTCAACACAAGAATTATGTGAATTACGACCATCAATACCTTTCGAGATAATGGCACTTAATGATGCTACAAAAAAGGTGCACTGATCGCACCAAACCGTGCTACGTGCGTGGAACTAAGTGTTTCCACTAATGATTCCACTAATGAAAATAACAAACAAAAAACAGCGTTAAGCTGTGCTAACAAAGTGAACTGAACATAGGACTGGTAACAACCAGGTGATTAGCCCCTTTAAGACCCACAGTTCTAAAAATGACAATCATCAAAAATAATGTTCAGTATGAATCAGTGGTTCTGACACAGAGAGAAAGAAAATAAAGGTCACCCAACATCTAGGTCCGGTAATGATCGATGAGGTTCAATAGTTGGCTCAATGGTCACGACAGAGATCGGGGAGCCATGTGAAGGAGAAAAGGAAAAGACAATCTTGTGAAGTAGCGCTTAGGAACAAATTAACATGGCGCAGTTATTTGAAAAACTCACAGGACTTCAATGATAAACGAGCGTCAGTGTGTTCCGGGTTCACAACAGCGTGCGTTCCACGAGAACCGGAAGCAACGTCACTGTGACGTAATTTCCGGTCAACTTTAGAACAGGACGTAATTTTCGGTCAACTTTAGAAACAGTGACGCTGCTTCCGGTTCTCGTGGAACGCACGCTGTTGTGAACCCGGAACACACTGACGCTCGTTTATCATTGAAGTCCTGTGAGTTTTTTAAATAACTGCGCCATGTTAATTTGTTCCTAAGCAGTACTTCACAAGATTGTCTTTTCCTTTTCTCCCTCACATGGCTCCCCGATCTCTGTCGTGACCATTGAGCCAACTATTGAACCTCATCGATCATTACCGGACCTAGATGTTGGGTGACCTTTATTTTCTTTCTCTCTGTGTCAGAACCACTGATTCATACTGAACATTATTTTTGATGATTGTCATTTTTAGAACTGTGGGTCTTAAAGGGGCTAATCACCTGGTTGTTTCAAGTCCTTTGTTCAGTTCACTTTGTTAGCACAGCTTAATAGTGTTTTTTGTTTGTTATTTTCATTAGTGGAATCATTAGTGGAAACACTTATTTCCACACACGTAGCACGGTTTGGTGCCATCAGTGCACCTTTTTTGTAGCATCATTAAGTGCCATTATCCCGAAAGGTATTGATGGTCGTTATTCACATTGAGCACTTGTAATTATATTCGCGAGCGCTGCATTATATATATTCCTATACATATTATTTTTTTATAGTTCGTCTATCTCGGCATTGTCTCCCACCTCGGAGGACGACTCCAGGTCAGAGGTAAATGAAAGGAAAATCCTGGACTGCCGCACTCTGTAGAAGATGCTTCTTTATTTAAATAAAATCCATCACAGCACAGCAAATAAACCCCAAAAATTTAAAACAGGAACAGGCTAACGCGTTTCACATCATAAGATGCTTACTCATAGCTAAATGTACAAAGAAATCAATCATGTATAAGAGCAAAAGTGGACTAGGCCACCCGCCAATGGAAAACATATTAGTCAGGTGCAACTCTTTAACACATAATAAAACCATGATTGAATCCAATGATGACAAAAACACACACAGAGAGAGAACACACACCTGTGAATGAAAAAAGCAGTAGTCAAAAATAATTAAAATAATATATTAATTTGTGAGTATAATATATATGATATATAATACATTGAATATATTAAAAATACTATAGTGAAACTACTGAAATTAACAAAAAATTGAAACTGTGTGTGTGTGTAAGTGAACAAAAAAGAAAAAGAAAAGACAAAAGACAAAAAAAAAGAAAAAGAAAGAAGAAAAAAAAAATGAAAAGAGAGATTGCTCCAGATCGGATGTAAGAAAATCCCTCTACTACAAACCCATAGTTTGATCATCATACCCGAGGCCTTGTGGAGTAGAAAACCTCCACTCACATATACACCAGGACTCATACCGGGGTATGTGCAGATATCTTTTCCCATTGTGACTAAGAGAGTCCCAACAACTCTGGAGGACAATACCCGTTGTTGCATTTAGCAGCTTTTACCCGGCAGTATACTCAGCTGTCATCCATTGTGATTCTTATCATGGCTGGCTAGTTGCTACTGACAAATAGCCACTCTAATTTTACCTAGGATAGTGTGTTGCCCATAGCACCACACTCCTATCTATTACTGTGCTCCTGAAGAAGCGATAAAATCACGAAACTAGTAGAGCAAGTTAAAACCACATACGATACATTGGACCTCTGGCTCTCGCCAACGTGCTTCACACGATCACCTTTTCTCCAGCTCTTGGTTTGTTGGGATTGATTTCCAACTAAGGTGGAATGCCTGTATGGTATATACTTTGAAATATTGTTAAAATGTGAACCTAAGTCCTGTATCCAAGTATAAACAAACTGTTATTGTTTTAATGTGTATATGTATTTTTTTCAATACTCTGTCTAAAAAATAAATACCCCTAGTTTTTTACAAGATTTATCCATGTGCCACCTAAAGTCCATTTTTCTAGTTCATTGATGTTTCACCATGCACATCTCACCGCATGGCGAGGCTCCTCCCATTTTCCTGCAATGTTTGCGGGCTTTTTCTTTCCTTGACACGCCCACGAACTACGCAGCTTGGGCTCTCCTCGTGGCGCAGCCAAAATTCTTCCAAAGATGGCCGACCTCCACGGAGCCTCACAAGGGGAATAAAGTCCAAACTCTGGGGTTTCTGACCACAAAAATCCCGGACTCGAGCCCCCACGTGTAGCACACACATACCCCTCTTCCTTACCTTTGGCTCACTTGTAGGAAAAGAGGCACACCATGCCACATGCCTGTACCCTCCTGTGTGAAGAGGTTAAGCGGTGTAATGTACCTGGGTCTTTATGGTCAGGTTCTCCCGAGAGTGGTTCCCGTCTTCACTGTAATAAAGACAAGTCTCTATTCCCCAATAACTCCAAGGTCCACACCAATTGCAACTCCAACGTAGAGTTTATTTTCTCTTATGCATAGTAGGAAAGGTTGGAGGAAGATCAGGACAGCAAGAGGTGTTGGAGTAGGTCCAGGCACAAACGAATACTTATTTACTACCCATATTCTCAGGTAGTCTCAGCTCATATAGTCTCCCATTAGGGTGGATCCTAGCAGCCGGAGTGATGCTCAAATTAGATTACACACAGTCTCTGCACAAACTCTGCCACAGATCCGGTGGACATTAGGTCTCTGCCACAGACCCGATGGACATTAGATCTCTACCACAGACCTGATGGACAATGGTTCTGGTAGTAGGCCTCTAACAGGAAGATGACATCCCTCCAGAGAGTTACCGGGCCCCTTCCTTCACTGTGATCTCTCACCAGTCCCTCGGAACAGTCCTCCCCCGGCCTCCTCTTCAAGATACGGGTCTCCTTGCAAGGTGGCACCCTGAGATTCCTCCTCCCTCCGTGGGCTCCGGCCAAAGGTGCTGGACCCAAGGCCTCCAGTTGCAGCCCCAGGGCTAAAGGTGCCTGGGACTGATCCACCGAATGTGCCGGACCAGGAACCCCACCCCAGGGCTAAACGAGCCTGAGGTGGCGACGAACAGAATCACATGCTCCTGGGTCGGACCCCCGGGAACTCACTCCTTACAGACAGGGTCTGCCCCTTTTATATCCTCTCCCGGGATGCACCGCAGGCGACACGCCCACCATACCACCGCCGAGAGGGGACATCCAAGGCACAGCACTGTACCAGTGGTTCAACCCTAGCCTCCGATGGCAGCGCCATCAACAGGCCACAGGGAACTACACACCAGCATTCCACCTGTAGTAAAAGAATGGTTTTACAGAACCCTATCAAATAGCATGTTTGAGTACAACTACCACTCAAACATTCCCATAAATTTAAAACCCTGCTACATACTGTTTCTATAAGACATCACAGGTATGTGGTCTTTTTAATATGGTTCACTTTAGTAAAGTCTCTTCCCAGGCAGTTCACTTTATCCAGTAGACAATACTGTAAAGCAATTGTCTGTATATGTCCACTTTATGTAGAAGAATAGCCTTTACAAACAATACAGTCTATCACACTATTTCCTGATGAGATTAAAAAATAACTTAATATATGGCTGTTCTATATTGCAGCAGAATAAAGCAATTTTAAAAATCAGATAGACAGTCACTGTAGCACTATGAACTACTTTGTAGAGACCATGTGGCCCTAACAATGCAGCAGTCAACTCTCCTCAGTCCTTCTAGGCAGACAGAACAAATGGTGGAATCTGCTACAACTTCTCTGCGCTGTCCTCTAGGCTCAGAAGAACCAGAAATGCCTCTGGAGCATTTTTGGCTCTCTTCTTCCAGAAAGTTGTCTTGGCAAGTGGCAGAATATTCCCATCTCCAGGGCCGCCATCAGGGGGGTACAGGCAGTATCCCCAGGGGCCCGGATGGCAACCCCCCTTTTTTTTAATCTTTTTTTTTGTAAGGGGCCCAGAGGTCCCCAGGGCCCTGGATGGCAACCCCCCTTTTTTTTTTATTCATTTTTTTTTTTTTTTGTAAGGGGCCCAGAGGTCCCCAGAGGCCTGGAGGTCTCCAGGGCCCCGGATGGCAACCCCCCCCTTTTTTTTTTTTTTTAAACAACATTTTTTTTTAATTATATTTTTCTTTTATACATTTTTTTTATAAGGGGCCCAGAGGTCCCCAGAGGCCCGCAGGTCCCCAGGGCCCCGGATGGCAACCCCCTTTTTTTGTGCTATTGTTTTTATTTCCTGTTCATCAGCACCCAAAGCCCCCCGACCTCAACAATTCAGGGTAACAGCACCCCCCACTTCTCAATTTGTGGCACCCCCCGGCTCTCCTCTTTTGGGGCCCATGCCTGAAGCTGTGTAAGGGGCCCCAAAATTCCTGATGGTGGCCCTGCCCATCTCTAAGATCACATACTGTGCAGACTAGCACCTGGCACATGTGTCTCCCTTTTTGGTAGTCATCTCATAGAGGTGAATTGTGGTGTCTATTTTGTGATTGTCTGAAATCCATTGCTTGCAAGTTGTTAGGAACATGTGGGTGGGGTGGTGGCACCCAAGTTGAAAGAATGGCGGCATACAGAGTCCAAAGAAAGGTTGTACAATTATTATGTAGCACCCTGCTCCTATTGGGTAGGCGCTATTTGTAAATTTAGTTGTCTGAGCTGTAGTTTAGCCCAGAATAATTGTGGTAAATTGCTGGTTTCTGTTCCAGTCCAGCTGTGTTGCACATTTTCCACTTGACTGTAGGTGTCGCTGTCACCACAGGTCAAGGTTGGAAATGCAACAGGCTGGATGTATTGAGTACCTCTTGCCCAGAAACGTCTCAGTGGGAGTGGTCCCCCGCTGTGCATTCTGGGAGAGGGTACTTAAGGGACAGACGCCGTCTTCCGGGTCTCTCTGACCTGATGGCCCTCCTGGCCTAAGGTGTGCCGCAGCAATTTCCTGCATCGGGGCCGGCTGGCCCGAGGCCTTGTTACTGGAAGTATTCCCAGGAGTTTCTGGGGCCTACTAGTCAGGGGTGGTCCTGTGCTGTCTTGCCTGCGGGGAGAAGCCGAGCAATTGGAGAAACCAGGGGAGGACTTTTCTCAGAGAGGACCGAGCAAAAAGGCTGGTATCTCAGGAAGAGCCTGGAGACTCAATTGGAGGATGCATCCCGACCCATCTACCTCACGGTGTTGCTGGATCGGCTGAAAGAAACTGGTACTGTGTGACTGTACTTTCACTTTACAAAAAAAGCTATTGGTTATACAATCCTGTGGCAGAGGGTTGTCTACTGACTCTAAGATTTTCTTCAAGTCTGTGGCAGAGACTATGACTGAGTACCGCACCGGCTGCTAGGTCAGTGAGAGAGGCCTATCTGGTGGTTGCTATATCCAGGGTGGAAACTGTTTGTCCTCTGGATTAAAGAAGTACCCGTGATCCGCAAATACAAGGTACCTGAATCTCCCCTAATCCTCCATGCCTCTAACTGACTTTGTTAAATAAAAAACCATTGCAAAAAGAGACTGTGTGTTAGTGCTGACATCTATGAATAACTCTTTAATGGAACCCCTATGACGGATATGGTGAACAGACAGGTAACAGCATGACCCAAAAATATAACCAGCAGCTCCTACAGGGGAAGTGCTACAATTATTTCGTTGATTTGAAGGTAAACAGACAACAATCATCAGCACTAGTAATGTGTCTGCACTTGTGGCAAAGTACTTAACATAACAGGATCCTTTCCCTGAGCTAATTTGCTGTCCCTAGCAAGCAGGGTTCCTTTCCCTAACCCAGCCACTTTGCTACACCACCCATTACATTGTTACAGAAGGGACAACAATTAAAGGGCATTGACTTCTGCCAATGAGTGCATAACCGCTTCACGACCACGCTATAGTTGAATTATCCCCACACATTGCCGGGAGGGCATCATATGACATCCTCCCGTGATCACACTGCTCGTCCTTGAGACACAGATGATCACAGATCGTGGTAAAGAGCCAATCACAGCAGCTCTTTACCATGTGATCAGCTGTGTCCAATCACAGTGTAAACAGGATTTGGCAGCTATTGGCATTCCTCTCCTCACATGAACAGCGTGTGAGGAGAGGAGAGCTGATAACCGACAAATCCACACAGGGGACATCTACACTGATAATCAGGGCAATGATCATGAGTGCCCTGATTATCAGTGCAGCCCCAACAGTGCCCACCATTGCTGCCAATCAGTGCCTACAAGTGCTGCCAGTTAGTGCCCTGTCCACTAGTCCTGCCAACCAGTGCCAATCAGTGCTGCCTGTCAGTGCCCATTAGTGCTGCCTGTAAGTACTTATAGGTAAAGCCTATTATTGCCACCTATGAGTGCTGCCCATCAGCACACGTCAGTGAAGGAGAAAAATTACTTGTTTACAAAAATTGTATAACAGAAAATAAGAAAAACTTTTCTTTTTTTTCAAAAATGTTGCTTTTTTTTCATTTGTTTAGCACAAAAAAAAAAAAAAACAGTGGGGATGAAATACCACCAAAAGAAAGCTCTATCTGTCTCAAAAAATGATACAAATTTTGTTTGGATTCAGCGTTGCATGACCGCGCAATTGTCATTCAAAGTGTGACAGTGCTGTGTAATGTAAAGGGGTCCAGAGGTGCAGGGGGCTGTGTAATGTAAAGGGGTCCAGAGGTGCAGGGTGTTGTGTAATGTAAAGGGGCCCAGAGGTGCAGGGTGCTGTGTAATGTAAAGGGGCCCAGAGGTGCAGGGTGCTGTGTAATGTAAAGAGGTCCAGAGATGCAGGGTGATGTGTAATGTAAAGGGGTCAAGAGATGCAGGGTGATGTGTAATGTAAAGGGGCCCAGAGATGCAGGGTGCTGTGTAATGTAAAGGGGTCCAGAGGTGCAGGGTGCTGTGTAATGTAAAGGGGTGCAGGGTGCTGTGTAATGTAAAGGGGCCCAGAGATGCAGGGTGCTGTGTAATGTAAAGGGGTGCAGGGTGCTGTGTAATGTAAAGGGGTGCAGGGTGCTGTGTAATGTAAAGGGGTCCAGAGGTGCAGGGTGTTGTGTATTGTAAAGGGGCCCAGAGATGCGGGGTGCTGTGTAATGTAAAGGGGTGCAGGGTGCTGTGTAATGTAAAGGGGTCCAGAGGTGCAGGGTGCTGTGTAATGTAAAGGGGTCCAGAGGTGCAGGGTGCTGTGTAATGTAAAGGGGTCCAGAGGTGCAGTTGTGGAGAGGGGGTACACAGTAGTGACAAAGAGATATTGGTTGATGCAGAGGTATGCCGGGGGCACAGTGGGGTGTTTTTACATTTTAATGTGGGGGGGGTGCCAGATATAGGATCCGCCCCGGGTGCCAAATGCTCTAGGTACGCCCCTGGGCAAGTGGATAAAGAAAGTGAGGTACAGTCTGTACTTCTTGCAGAATCATTATGTATATTTACCATTAATGGTGATCTGATCATATGTAGAGAGCCCTGATATTTTTTTCCACACATACACTTTAGTGCAGTAGGGCTTCTAGGCTCCAATGTACAGAGTTGTACCTAATGCCACAATCCTTACTGTTTTCTGCAATCGTAGGAGACAGAAGGGGGGCTTTGAGTGAATTTATAGAAACTTTGGAAGCCTGGCATATACCACAACAATGCTTTGAAAATGGGATTTCTCTGTGCTGTGATTCCCGAAGCAGAAGGTTGCAGTTCCGGTGTCCACCAGCGGTTGTCTCCCAGCAGCCAGCAGATAGATTCTAGTAATCAGTTTCCACCTTATTCTGGCTGTTGGGGTATTTAGGTTCTCTACTAGTGCATCTTGCTCCAGTGTTTATCTTGCTTCCAGATACTGCTTGCCATTATCCTGTTCCTGCCCCTGCTCCTGCCCTGTCCACTGTATCCTGTATCCTGCTGCATTGTACCTGCTCTTCCATGTTCCTGACCCCAGTCTTGGGCTGGAGCACCCCTCCCCATCTTCATTACCTCTTATTAGTGGCCACCAGTGCATAGGAGGAATCCCTTCAGTTCTCCCATATAGAGGAGTTTATCTCCCAAGGTTGAGACAAAGGTTCTTTCATTCTATTAACAGGTTAGGACCCACTAATTCGGGGTACTTTGTTGCAGTAAGTGGGCCATATAGTGTGACCAGCCCCCGTATTTTTGAATATGTTCAGGTGTTTTTTAACTAGCCTTGCAGGATAAATGTCATTTTTGCATGTGTGCGCTATAACCTGTTTTGTTTTGTTTTGTAGTGACCCTACTTTTTGTCCCCCTTTCCCATCTGCTTCCTGCACTGCCACTTTTCCCTGCTTTTTGGTGTTCGCCATATTGTATATAGTCAGTAGTTGGTTAGGCTTCTGTTTGTTAGTTATTAGTCAGGTATTCTGTTACTCGTATAGCGATACCCCCAGTTAAGAGGGCTGCCTTGATTGTTTCGGGCCCTGTAGTGCACCGCTGTCAACCCCTGGCAATCGGCTCTAACCTCTCGTGACACAGTTAGTAAAGGGGATGATAGAATTGCAATCACTCTAATATTCTCTATGACACAATCCCACAGTAAGGCACACAGTATGGTATAGCACAGTAAATGACACTGACAACCAATATACTTAACTCTAATATTTTACTGTTGGTAAAGGTTGAAATGATAAACAGTATGCAATGTCACATGCAGAGCCCTGCAATATGGATATACTTATTAAAACACTAAAACGTTCAGCAATATGATAGACAGTTTAACAGACCCCGCTGCAGCTATCCTCCCTCGTGGACAATATGGCGCCCAGCAATGTCCTACACTACCCAGTCAGGCCTGACTATGATTTGGGTATAGTTCTGTGGAAGAAATCTTCGCTAGCAAACACGGTGGTGCACTTTAAGAACAATTGTAATCCAACAAAGTAACGATGATCGGTAACTTTATAATGCCAGGGAGACTGATAGCTCAGTTCTGTAGATAGTCTCCTCAAAGTGTAACTGCAATCACTGTGGAGGCCCTGAATACAGTCAATGGGCCTAGAGATACTGTGGTGTAATTCTGAGCAGGTGCTCTCTCACCCAACCAGACTAGTCCTTTTCCGTTACTTCCGTTGCTGTGACTTGATTCACAGTGTCCACGACACCCGGGTCTTCGGTCCTCCTGGTAACAGCATTCAGCAACAGGATCAGACGCTCCGCAGGTTCCTCGGTGGAGCGGAAGGCTCTTTGGAAAAAAACACAAGGCCCAGGCTTCAGGCCTTGTACACACAGCAGATCAGCACAGGGATCCTCTTGCTGGGAGGGCGGTGTCCAAAGAGAGAGAACTGGGGCCCGCCTCACTCTTATAAAGTCCACCCCAGCAGTCTTTCCACGGGGCAATGCACCCTGGGTGCCTCAAGTTGTACTGGGTACTGTAGTCTCTTGAGGTTTAAAGGGCAATACCCCGCTACACTGAGTTTTTGGTTCACCTATACTTTCATGTTTTCTGTGTGCTGGTGTTTGGATGGTTTTGGTTCACTGTAAATAAATCTCATATAAAGGCTGGTCCGAGCTTCCTGCGCGGAGCATGGCCACGCAGATTTCGCCATCTCTGCTGCTGATTCCTGACACTTATTTATATTTTTCTCAAACCATACAATGTAAATCTATAGTTACAGAAAGGGTTTAAAACTCAATACATCATTTAGGCGTGGTTCACACCTAAGCAGTTTGCGCTTTTTGTACGTGCGTTTATCACACTGTTTTAATGCGTTTGTGCTTTTTTTTTAAGGGGAGATATTCTTTTCTTTTATAGGCAGTTTAAAAACGCATCAAGATTGCATCAAAAACACAGAACTGGGCTCAGTGTCTACGGGGAAGCAGAAGGTGATGAGAGATGCTGTTCACTCCACATGTGCTACTTTACAAAAAAATGTAATGGGCTGCTGTTGAATTAATAAGTGATTGTTAGTTCCACCAGGAGTGACCAGCAGGTTCTGTACAAAAGGGAAACCAAGTTTGCGCAGGAGGAAGGAAGAAGAGGAGTTTGAACATAGGGAGGAAGTTGTCCCTGGTTCTGTGTTTGGACGTTTTTCAAGTTGGGCATCCCATAATTCCCTACCCCATCCAAGTTGTCATCAATAAAACAACAAAAACAAGCCAAGGACTGTTTTCTGCATTTAAGTCAATGAAGGAAATGCTGTGTGACTGGCTGTGCAGCAGTGGGGAACCCAGACATCAACAACTCCTACAGGGGTAGTGCACATCATTTTTTATGATCTATCCTTCAACCTATAAACCACCTCCAGACAAGATCTCATATATTTGCCTATTATTTCATCTGAGCTTAACAAGTACCCAAAAGTCTCCAGGGCTGTAAACATTTGCTGATTATGATATGTGTATTTAGTGTAGCACTACCCCCGTAGGAGCTGCTGGTTTAGATTTTGGCCTGCACTCTTCCTGTCAACCCCTAGAATTTGGCTTGATTCCCCCTTGGCACAACTGGACAATAATATGATTGTGGGCCCCCCAAAATGGCTATAGGGGACCACAATGATACCACACAGCAGCAATAGACAGAGTCCCACACAAGATGTTGCTTAACCGGTGGTAAGATGTTTACTCGGCAAAATAATAGAACAATGGTTATGCAATCAACATCAAATACATACAGGTCCCTGTATCAGTTAATGGAGTACCACTGGTTCGGAATAACCCTTCTATCAGTCCCAACTGTCGTGACCCGAAGGCCAGACCTGAGTGAGAGCATGGTGGAGGAATCTCTCAGTGCAATGACATTAACACTGGGGCACCTCTCCACCAAGTCTCACATAAAACAGTAGAAATCACAAAGTGATTCAAACAGATATAACAATCACATAAATTCACAACTGTATGGCTCCCCCTAGTGGACAGTTCAACTGGTGTGTGTCCTATAGTAACAACGTGTGAGGGTAATGAAACAGATGACTGTTCCTTTAAGAGTCAGTTAATCTTCAGCTAGCTCCGTTGGTGCACTTATTCATTTGTATTCCAATAGGCAGGCTGAAAAAGAAAAAAGACAGCCAATCAAGGCGCACCGTGTAGCGGTACAGTGAATGCTAATTTCCCCAAGTCGTTGTATCGCTCTATAGAGACGATGTGTCCCTACCTGCGGCGCAGCAGACGCCAGCAAGTACAAGTAAAGTTTAAGAAAATCACACTCCTGCGAGTCAGTTAACTATGCTGATGGGCAAGTGCCCGCTCACCAAATGAGGCCTTGCTTTGCTGGTCTTCCTCAGTCCGGGACCTTCTCCCTGTGGTCCGTTTCTCGGTATCACGAGGTCCCTGGTCCTCCGCATGGCCGCTCCCTGGGTACCGGTGAATAGGTGACTCCGGTTGCTGTGAGTTGCAGACTGATCCGTCCTCGGCTTGATCAGCGAACTATCCGCAAGGATCCCTCTCCGGCTAGGCGATCCGCTCTCTCTAACTTTAGGCCCAGGCTTCTCAGGCCTAGGCGCACTTACAGCAGGCCTCAACGCAGGCCTCCTGCCGGCTGGAAGATGGCGTCCCGAGAGAGCGGGCTGAGACCGCCCCTCTCTTAAATAAGCTCTCCCATCAGGCTGTGCTCAGCGCATTGCATTGTTGGTAGTACAATGGTCTTGTGGGTAATGTAGTCTCAATTCTATCCACGCCAATAGAGTCTTTGTCTCTGATATCACAATACCCATAATGCTTTATCTAATAACTGAACCAAACAACTTTAGTAGTCTAGCATAAAACGGACAACAGAGGGAGACAAAATTCTTATCTATACACAAATTGTAGTCTGTTAAGATGCATGCAATGGTAACACCTTGCTACATTAGTAATAAATGTATTCATTCACTGCTGTTGAATCCTTCTAGTGCATGTTTTGTCATTTACAATATTAGGTTTGCCTGCAGTACATTACATACACTGGACCCCTGCACTTAGTAGACTGCACACATCTGACCCTGCAGTCATACATTACATTCACCTGACTACTGCATTCTGTACATAAGCTTAACTTTTAAGCCCACTGTTAGCGCAATTTTGCCACATCCACAATTGAATGCAGTGCACTGCATACATTGCCTTGTTCTTACCGTCTGGAAGCCCAAAGGTGTCTCCAAAGTTTTTTTCATTCTTTGAATGTCTATTCAATGAAACTATCTTAGAATCTGAGAAACCAGGAAAAAAATGTATAGCGCCTCTGATGCAGGACATAGTAGTGACAAAGGAGCTGGCAGGAGGCACTACGATGGGCAGCAGGGGACACAGTATTCCACACAACTAGAAATAGATTGGCGCCAAGAGCTCTGTGTAAAGTGAGGCTTCTCAAATGGAACCATCGAAGAACAGTTAAATATAATGCTACTTTCCTCAAAGGGTACTGTCATTGCGATTATAAATTAGCACTAGGTACTACTATTTGTAACAAGCATTCATGAAAAAATAAATTAATCAGGTGCAAATTCGGATAGGTTCCAAAGTGATACATATGAACTTCTTCTGTCTTGAGGTTGATGCATAGGGCCTGATAATAGAAATATGAAACATCAAGCATGCAACAATGAGAAAGTGAAACAAACCAAACAAACCATTTTCAAGGTAAATATTACAGTAATACCATGATTACGGGGGGAAAAAAAAACTTTACATGACCTTTGTTAGAGTGATGTTTTTGGGTTAAAATAAACATCATTATAAGAACAATTTTAAACATTATTTAAATATTTTTTAGCCAGCCCATTATCTATTAGTGTAGTTTTTTTTTTATACTTACAAACTACCGGTATTTGTTTTCGGGCTTGCCAAGCAGGAAACCAGGTTTATCCATTTTATGACTAAGAAGATTCTTGACAGGGAAGTGGACAGGAAAGAAGCTAATTTTCTTTATTTAAATGCTGTTTTGCTAATTGTAAGCATTTTCCTGTGATGAGATAGATAGTACAAAGCCTTTCCCTATCAGCTATGAATAATTTAATGCTGGCTGTTTGGAGTGCAGTATAATTCCACTTTCTGTCAGATAAAATGCAATCTTACTTAAGAATTTTAGCAAGAAACCCAGAAATTTTTAATTGAGGATACTGGAACATGTTGCCCCAAGAAAGAAAGAATAGTTTACATACAGTATACAATGAAAACAGAACTAAAGTTCACAATACGTACCTCTGCTCCAATGGTCTGGTGCCCATAAGGCCCCGATCTGGGTGCCAAGTCTTTGGCCAACATGATTGGCCAGTGCGGGATGATGTAACTCTCTAGAGTTGCCACCTCATCCCTTTACACAGGTTCTGAGGCTAATTTAATGCCGATAAGGCACCAAGTGTGTTTAATTACCACCTTAATAAGCCACAGAAACTGTCTAATTAATATGTGTTCGGTTTTAAAGGAATGAGGTGGCAACCCTATACAGTGCCTTGCAAAAGTATTCACCCCCCTTGGCTTTTTACCTATTTTGTTACATTACAGCCTTTAGTTTAATGTTTTTTTAATCTGAATTATGTGATGGATCAGAACACAATAGTCTAAGTTGGTGAAGTAAAATTATAAACATATATACCGTATATACTCGAGTATAAGCCGAGTTTTTCCAGCACATTTTTTTCTGCTGAAAATGCCCCCCTCGGCTTATACTCGAGTCACCTTTTTGCGCCTGATCTCCCGGATTTTGGGGACCCGGTACTGGTCGGCCGTAGGTCCCCTGGACCCCAAACTTGGCACACATGTAGCCCCACTCTTCCTCTACAAGTGTGTTGTCCAGGGGACCTACGGCCGGGGAGCACTGATTTTTCAAAGCCGGGCACATCTTCCATAGACTCCCATGTTAAACGGTCATTTCTCCAGTGATTTTGGGGACCCGGTACCGGCCGGTCGTAGGTCTCCTGGACCCGAAACTTGGCACACATGTAGCCCCACTCTTCCTCTACAAGTGTGATATCCGGGGGACCTACGGCCAGCACCGATTTTTCAAAGCTGGGCACCTCTTCCATAGACTCCCATGTTAAAAGTCAGTCACAGTGAGGCATGCAGATGGACACACTAGGCTTATACTCGAGTCAATACGTTTTCCCAGTTTTTTGTGGTAAAATTAAGTGCCTCGGCTTATATTCGGGTTGGCTTATACTCGCGTATATACGGTACATACAACTATTTTTCAGAAATAAAAAAATGATAATTGGCATGTGCGTATGTATTTACCCCCTTTGTTATGAAGCCCATAAAAAGCTCTGGTGCAACCAATTACTGTCAGAAGTCACATAATCAGTGAAATGATGTCCACCTGTGTGCAATCTAAGTGTCAGATGATCTGTCATTACATATACACACCTTTATGAAAGGCCCCAGGGGTTGCAACACCTAAGCAAGAGGTGCCACTAACCAAACACTGCCTTGAAGACCAAGGAACTCTCCAAACAAGTAAGGGACAATGTTGTTGAGAAGTACAAGTCAGGGTTAGGTTATAGAAAAATATCCAAATCTTTGATGATCCCTGGGAGCACATTCAAACCTATCATAACCGAATGGAAAGAACATGACACAACAGCAAACCTGCCAGGAGACGGCCGCACACCAAAACTCACGGACCAGGCAAGGAGGGCATTAATCAGAGAGGCAACACAGACCTAAGGTAACCCTGGAGGAGCTGCAGAGTTCCACAGCAGAGACTGGAGTATCTGTGCATAGAACGACAATAAGCCATACGATCCATAGAGTTGGGCTTTATGGCAGAGTGGCCAGAAGAAAGCCATTACTTTCAGCAAAAAAACAAAATGGCGCGTTTTGAGTTTGTGAAAAGGCATGTGGGAGACTCCCAAAATGTATGGAGGAAGGTGCTCTGGTCCGATGAGACTAAAATTGAACTTTTTGGCCATCAAAGAAAACGCTATGTCTAGCGCAAACCCAACACATCACATCACCCAAAGAACACCATCCCCACAGTGAAACATGGTGGTGGCAGCATCATGCTGTGGGGATGTTTTTCAGCAGTCGGGACTGGGAAACTGGTCAGAGTTGAGGGAAAGATGGATGGTGCTAAATACAGGGATATTCTTGAGCAAAACCTGTACCACTCTGTGTGTGATTTGAGGCTAGGACGGAGGTTCACCTTCCAGTAGGACAATGACCCCAAAAACACTGCTAAAACAACACTTGAGTGGTTTAAAGGGAAACATGTAAATGTGTTGGAATGGCCTAGTCAAAGCCCAGACCTCAATCCAATAGAAAATCTGTGGTCAGACTTAAAGATTGCTGTTCACAAGCGCAAACCATCCAACTTGAAGGATCTGGAGCAGTTTTGCAAGCAAGAATGGGCAAAAATCCCAGTGGTAAGATGTGGCAAGCTCATAGAGACTTATCCAAAGCGACTTGGAGCTGTGATAGCCGCAAAAGTTGGCTCTACAAAGTATTGACTTTGGGGGGTGAATAGTTATGCACATTGACTTTTTCTGTTATTTGGACCTATTTGTTGTTTGCTTCACAATAAAAAAACATCTTCAAAGTTGTGGGCATGTTCTGTAAATTAAATGATGCAAATCCTCAAACAATCCATGTTAATTCCAGGTTGTGAGGCAACAAAACACGAAAAATGCCAGGGGGGGTGAATACTTTTTCAAGGCACTGTAACTCTCACACGTGCGTGGGAGTTCATTCATCCTGCAACAATTATAAGCAGGTGCTTGTGGGTTGTCATTGAATGTACTTCTGCTGTTGTATTCATTGCACTGTTTAGTTATATATACAGTTACAGGCTGCCCAGGATGGGAATGGGTTACTGTGTCTAGACACTTTTCCGGGCCTACCATTACTGGACTCTTGCTGAATGGACTCTGCTTCACTGGAGGTTATGAACCTGTGCATCCTGCATTAGTTAGTTAGGACTGGAATTTGTTTCATGTGTGCTGTGCTGTTGAACTGTGCTGCTGAATGCTCAGTAAAGTTTCATTAACTGTTCCAAGCCTGGTCTAAAATTATTCAAAGGGGTGCATAGCGGCCAGTCATAAAGCGTGATACCTGGCAAAGGTGACTGATCCTCCGTTGTGAGAGGGTCGATGATCTGGCTCCCTCCCTAGCAGTTGGTTCCCCCAATGTAACTGGGACCAAACCTGCGGTATGGACACCCTATATACCTACCTGTAAGGTACGGGAGAGTGAAGGAGTTAAAGGGTGAGCACATATGAGGTCTGCACTAGTGCTTGGCAGGACCCCATTTTGTCACTGGTAGTGAGGTGACAGAGGTTTGCTGGAGTGCAGGAGAGGGCATGTCTTAGTAGTGTCACTCCTAAATGCAACATACTATCATGGTGTAGGGACATGGGATAGGACATTTCACGGAGGGTCTCTGTATGTTTACTTCCACTGCACACACTGCAATTAGACCAGCCATTGTTCTCTATTGGGCGGTGGATGTCAGCGGACATGTGTCTGCTGACACCCGCCGGGCATCTGATCTGATAAAATTCTTTGAAAAATTGACGTATCGGATCAAATCCGATGACAAGCAGATGGTAACGGACTGCATGACCGTGCCATAGTGGAAAGCGGGTTGTGTCCACCTGTCATCCGCCAGCTCAGCGGGGATCAGCAGAGAGATACCCACTGAGCAGACGGATCCGGTTGATCAAATCCACTTCATCTGAAAGGGGCCATAATGTTTGACTTTCCCATGAACGTGGCCCTGCCTGGTCCCAGGCTTTGCTGAGCGTGCACACATGTAAGGTACCCCCACAATAAAGGTGAATAGGTCCCGCCCACAACTTGGCATAGTCAGCAAGGATACGGCCCCACACACTGGTACTGTGCTAGGAATGAAAACTGAGCTGCAAATGCACAGCAAGGTGTACATTCTACAGAAGACTGCTAACAGATAAGTACGTTTATTTTACTTTTGCAGTGCACTTGTAGTGCAAAGTGGATTTGCCTTTCGTAAATAACCCACATTAGCGCTATATGAGGTGAGAGTTCTGTGAGCACAAAAGTGTTGCACAAAGGTGGAAGTGCACTATATTGACTATCTAAGAATGCACGTGGATATCATCTAATTAGAAGAAGGTGGAAGAAGAAGGCAGCCTCACAATATGCAGGTCAAGCCAAATATACAATATGACAGTGAATGCAATAGATATAACAATTCAGTAGTGCAAAATAAATTCCATAGATTCCACATTAAAAATCCAATAAAAAGTGTAAGTACTAATAGTGAATTCAGTGAGTTCATAAAAAAAGCTAAAAAAAAGTCCAAACTTCAAATGTGATAAATGCCAACCACCTTCTTCTAATTAGATGATATCCCCGTGCATTCTTATATAGTCAATATAGTGCACTTCCACTTTTGTGCAACACTTCCATGCTCACAGAACTCTCACCTCATATATAGCTACTGTAAGCCTTTGAATAATATGCTCAATGGGCTTCCAAGGTACTCCAGCAAGCCCCACTTCTATTAGATAAATACCCAGGATAATGTGGCACTGGTTTCTTTTAGACGCTTGTGGTCCCTTTAAACCTCTGATACATCCACTCAGCAACATGTTAGAATAAAGCAAATATGCCTCCCATAGTGTAAAAGTGTAAATGACAACCCTTTATTATAATTGGAAAGAGTCTTACATTTAAAATGATAAAACAACGCATATAGGGGTTTATTTACTAAAGGCAAATCCACTTTGCACTACAAGTGCACATTTTATTTTCATTATATTGTGGAACACAACAGGGGCGGCAGCCTATACACCCAATATCTACATTTTATTGATCATTTTAACTTAGTATTTATTTCACATTATTTATTCTATTCACAAGTGCAGAGGTTCACAGCAATGTTTTAGTGTAATAGGCCTATTTAGTCCTCTGTGCCAACTATCACTGCTATCTCTGTTGCCCCAATAACGATGCCCATTTGGACAAAATGCGTAGAGTTACAGTGGCAACGTCATCACGCCTGCCGTAATGTTGGACGCTGTGTTGTAGATACACTGTTTTTCTTTACCTTTATGTGAGTAGATGCCCAGTTCTTAACCTCCCTGGCGGTATGATTATGTCAGATTTTTGATGCTGAATGCGGTACAACGTTTTGCATGGCGTTTTATATTGTAGGCCTGTAATTCTTAGAAATAACTCACTTAAATCTGTCCAAACAAGAGTCTAGTAGACATCCCGGGTATGATAAAGTTTGAAACATGAAATCAAAAACTATAATATAATAAATAACTATAAATAATTATCACAAATAATAATAATATAATAATAATAAAAATTATTCAATAATGTAATCAAATCAAAAACACTGAAATTTGCTTGATGATGAATTTCCCCACAAATCACTATCGCTCAATTCTGCAAGTAATTCTAATTTATTATCACTGTTTTCTAGCTGGTCTATCGGAGCTTGGCACTGTGAATCGAGCGGAGACACGGCAGCTCGCAGACACAGCGGGGAGACATCACAGGATCCAGGGGACAAGGTAAGTACGCTGTACATGGATCCTGCGATGCGATCCTGAGTGTGGCTCGGGGTTACTGCTTTTGGTACTGAAAATTCACCCTGAGCCACACTCGGTAATACCTCTAGAGAGGTTAATAAATGCGATTTTAAGTAATACACTATGAGCTGTTTCCTTTCCTCTTTTATGTCTTACCTGTGCCATGCTTGAACGGTGGAGTGTCCGCACATGATCTGTTACAGAGAGTACAAGAAGGGAGGCTTACTTCCATCCATCCAGGTGGCAAGTTGTGGGAGTAGAGGCTTACATCCATTCAAGGGAAATGATAAAGATGAGAGGGGTGTCTTCATACGGTCCTTCAACTAGAATCCTCAATCATTCAATAATCCCACAACGGACTCATGGATTTGCGTGATTACATACAAAATTTCCGAAAGAAATACATAGTGCTCTCCATATGTAGAACACTTGATTTATTGAATATAAAAGTTACTCACAAGCAAGGCACAGAAAACCCTGTGCTCGGCTGGTAGTCATGTAACATAAGTATGGAACCAGGTAGATGGCTGTCCTGATGTCATATGGTCGGATCTTTTGGGTCTGTTTATATGTGACCCAAATGAGCCTATATGCATTTTTGCATTCAGTACGGTACCCCTTTATGTACTTTTCGTTATAGACAGTGGGGGCATTGGTGCTTATGTTTTTTCTTTTTCTTTTATTTTCTTTTTCTTAGACCTTGTATGACATGCATTACAGGCTTGTGACACTGAGTGGCATATTGCGGGGTACTGCGTTTGCGGTACATCATCA
The DNA here is from genome assembly GCA_029206835.1 of Rana muscosa. Lineage (NCBI taxonomy): Eukaryota > Metazoa > Chordata > Amphibia > Anura > Ranidae > Rana > Rana muscosa. The sequence continues at coordinate 85,397,878 of CM055125.1, read as the reverse complement.
TTAATATTGCCTGTTAGCATTGTCATATGCCCTTATCCATGACAGTTATGTTGCAGCTCGGAGGGACAGATATTAGAAGTAGGGGCAGATTTGACTTTTAACCTTGGGGTTCTGTATAGTCTGCACGATAGTCTGGATTTTTTTCCTCCGTGCTTTGTTTACATCTAGTGTCACGTGACCGCTCTGCCCTGCCCTCAGTTCTACGGAGGTGCGATGAGCGGAACGAACGACTTGTCTCTGTACCGCTGTTGCCTTGACGACGGATCACGTGGGGAGCGCCGACCCGGAAGTATTCAGACTGGGAGGTGATATCCCCTGCGATTCCGCCGTTGATTGGAGCCGCGACGGACTAGGTGAGGGTCCTTACCCGAAAGCTCTTAGTGCCTCATATGTTTTTAGCCAATGACTGCCAGTTTCTCTAATTTGGCATGTTTATTGGCTACCAATGAGAGCGCTTGCTGCATGGTCCCCTAACCATAGGGTGGGCGGGATTTTGTTTTTAGATATTGCACACACCAGGAATATGGCCTATATAAATGAACTGACACGCTGGCCCCATTTCATTTTCGCTGAGGAAGTCCTTGCCCACGGACGATACGCGTGCGAGGGGCACATGACGTCAGGACAGCCATCTACCTGGTTCCATACTTATGTTACATGACTACCACTCGAGCACAGGGTTCTCTGCGCCTTGCTTGTGAGTAACTTTTATATTCAATAAATCAAGTGTTTTACATATGGAGAGCACTATGTATTTCTTTCTGAAATTTTGCATGTAATCACGCAAATCCATGAGTCCGTTGTGGGATTATTGAATGATTGAGGATTCCGGTTGAAGGACCGTATGAAGACACCCCTCTCATCTTTATCATTTCCCTTGGTAAAGGGACTGCATTTTTGGCCTTCTGGTAAAACAGGGGTCCATGTTTTGAGGTGAGCGGCCTGTATACCTGGTGGTGGATACACACGGAAGTAGTCACATTAGTGATCCTTTACAAGCACTCTGTCTCACGGCTAGAGGATTCTTCTATCTCCCTGCTGGAGTACCAGTCATTACTTTTCTGGTTTCTGAACTTCATATTATATGGACTTTTTGTGTTACATGCGATTTTAGCGCTGCACTGCTTTTTATACACGTTTCATTTAAGGATTTTTTATATTGACCTTCAGTGTCCAGCTGCATTGTGTTAGGATTGGTTTTGCGCTGTCTGGTTCTTTCTACTATTACATCCATTCATCCTATCCATCTAGGTGGCAGGCTGTGGAGTTAGAGGTTTATCACCTATCCATCCATCCATTGTCAGGATCTCTCCTTTATAAACGCTGTTGGACCTCCTATACTTTGAGGTATATTTAACGTTCTGGCAAGCAGCTCTGGTGTTACATGGTTTGGTGCACAGCAGTGATTATGAAGAGGAATCTATGCATACGATTTTAAGCTCTTTTTTCTTTTATCTGGATGCACTTTTTTCATCTTATATGGAGATCCTGTTGATGCACTTTATTTTCACTGGGCTTTCTAATGAACTTTGTGGGTTTTATTTTCTATTTATTACTTTTGTATTTGATATTTCACAAATGTATTTGCATTCATGTATTTGAAATATTATTCACCTTATTGATTTACACATTTATAAATTGACATATATTTATTTAATTAAACATGAGTAGTACAGTATAAACACAATCAAAAAATGATCAGCTAAACGAATACTAAAACAGCGCTAAAATTAAAGAAAATCCGTGTGATGGACACAACGGTCAAATAGTCTCTGTGCAGCAATGGTAGTGGGTAAAGTTTAAAATATCCAGGGTGATGATAAGAACAGTGATATTCAGTGTGCACCTTCCACCAGAATAAGCATCAAATCTTTCCACCTCGTGAAGCACACTCCCCCAGGGGGTCAAACTCACCAGAAGATTGTAAACAATATGCCTTATGAGTAAGTGTTCCTCAGTCAATCCGCTCTTAACCTCACTATCCACAGAGATCCACAGGAATATTGGCTCCAATGTACGTCATAAAAACACAGAAGATATTGCACATAGCGTATTTCTGTTTATTAAACGTTATCCCAATACAACCAAAGGATCCCTTCATAAAATCTACGTACACAGTATAAAATAAAGTCAAGCCCTTACGCATTTTGTCATATCCGACTTCAACAGAGGGACGCCCTCTGTTGAAGTCGGATATGATGAAACGTGTAAGGGCGTGAACTGCACGACATCCCGGAAGTGACGCCTGCGCTCCACCATCTTGCCCTACCCGGAAGTAATTGCGGTGTCAGCAAGGAGACACACGCGGATAAGTTGGGACGCCAAGATCACAGTGATAGCGCCCTCTTGGGCCACTTTATATGCTTGACGTTATTTTATACTGTGTACGTAGATTTTATGAAGGGATCCTTTGGTTGTATTGGGATAACGTTTAATAAACAAAATTACGCTATGTGCAATATCTTCTGTGTTTTTATGACGTACATTGGAGCCAATATTCCTGTGGATCTCTGTGGATAGTGAGGTTAAGAGCGGATTGACTGAGGAACACTTACTCATAAGGCATATTGTTTACAATCTTCTGGTGAGTTTGACCCCCTGGGGGAGTGTGCTTCACGAGGTGGAAAGATTTGATGCTTATTCTGGTGGAAGGTGCACACTGAAAATCACTGTTCTTATCATCGCCCTGGATATTTTGAACTTTACCAACTACCATTGCTGCACAGAGACTATTTGACCGTTGTGTCCATCACACAGATTTTCTTTAATTTTAGCGCTGTTTTAGTATTCGTTTAGCTGATCATTTTTTTATTGTGTTTATACTGTACTACTCATGTTTATTCATGTTTATTTATGTCCTTTTAAACAGCTGCTTAGTCATAATCCTTTATACTTTTATACATTTTTATTTCAAAGTATTTTATTTTCCCACTAGCTTATCCATTAAATTGAATAATTTATTCCAGAAAGGGCGTATTCTGGGGCATTCCCACCATATGTGTGGCATCGTGCCGTTGAGTTTCTGAGGTTCTTAATGACTTCCCGTACCTCTTCTGCTGAAAAGGGGGCCTCCAGCATATTTTTTTATTTTTTTATTTTTTTTATGTTATTTTAAGTTATTTCCCTATCCACATTTGTTTGCAGAGCACTTGCCATGCTCTTAACAACATTTTGCTGCCATTTGCAGCCCTCTAGCCCTTTCCATTACTTTTTTAGAGCCTTTTTAGTCCTTAGAAGTCCGGGTCCCCATTGACTTCAATGGGGTTCGGGTTCGGGTTCGGGTTAAAGTTCGGTCCCGAACCCAAACTTTTTTCCGAAGTTCGGCCGAACCCGTCGAACCCGAACATCCAGGTGTCCGCTCAACTCTAATAATTTTTTTTACAAAGTAAACTTTATTCAAATTCAATAGGTACATGTCAGTTCACAACTTATTGCGTTATAAACAAAAAAAAGTATAAGAATTAGTAGTGTACATTACATACATACATCTGCATAATAATCCGTTCGCAGTCATAACCTGTATAGTGAAATATCGAGCCATAGGGGTACAAGGTATCAGATCTAACCAGGAGAGTACTCTCACCCAGACCCATGAGTCTTGGATATAAAAAGGGAGAAGATATGGAGGGGGAGGGAGGGGGGGAGAAAGGAAGACAAGGGGGGAGTATGGGGGAAGAGAGATGGAAGAGGGGGGGAGAAAGGAAGAGAAAGGGGGGAAGAGGGGGGGGAGAAGACAGGGGGGAGACAAAAAGAGGGGGGGAGAAGAAAAGGAGGGGGGAGAGACAGGAATAGGGGGAGGGGAAAAAGAAGAGAAAGTAGTAGGGGGGGGGAAGGAGAGAAGGGGAAGGGGGGAAGGGAGGAGGAAGAAGGGGAGAAAAGGATAAGGGAGCAGGAAATCACCACAAGGAATAGACAGGGAATAGGGACGTGCAGGGGACTCTCCCAGGTCGTGGTCCATCCAGCCCCGGGCGAGACTAAACTAAGGATCTTCGTCCGGAATGGGCGGGGCCACATCCGACTGCAAAGATCCCCAGGAGTCTATCCAGGAAGACCAGATTTTGTCGAACTTGTTTGGGCAGTTTCTATTAATGTACGTAATTTTGTACAAGGGTAATACAGCATTCAGGGTTTTCCTCCAAGCAGTGGCGGTGGGCGGTGGCCTATTCTTCCATTGCAGCAAAATTTCCCTACGGGCATAGAAGGTAGAGTATGCTATAAACAATTTAGTATATTTTCTCACCGTGGGGTCCGTTACCACACCCAGCAGCATAGTTTCTGGAGCAAGGGGGAGCGAAGTCCCCACCGCCTGATTAATATCCTCCAAGACCTGAGCCCAATACCCCCGCAGACAGGGGCAGGACCATGTCATGTGTATAAAGGAAGCCTCCTGATCCCCACACCTAGGGCAGGAAGGGGACCCTTCTGGGTAAATGACAGCTAGCCTGCGTGGTGTATAGTACGCCCGGTGTAAGGTTTTTAATTGTATAAAGCGATCTCTAGCGGAGATCATGGTGGACACATATGTGGATACGCAATCTTCCCAAGCCTCCTCCGTAAGGGACGGAATGTCCTGCCTCCATTTAGTAAAAGTTTTAGTTAACTTAGCGGGGGAGGGGACCGAAAGGCGGAAGTACAATGCGGACAGTGGACCCACCAGGACCCTAGAGGACAGCAAACGTTCCACCGGGTCCGACTCGAGGGTGACCCCATTGGGGAATTGATGCTGAAAGGCATGTCTCACCTGCAGAAACCTAAAAAACATCCAATTAGGGAGGCTATGTGCAGCCTTGAGTTCTGGGTATGTGTATAACCTACGTCCTGACACTAAATGCTTCAGTACCACTACGCCCCTATCCGCCCAGACCCGCGGGTCAGGCACACTGCGCAGGTGAGGCAAGTTGGGATTGCCCCATAGAGGTGTGTGAGGGGAGAGAGTGTCAGGGGAACGATATACAGCCCGAGCCCTATTCCATACCACCACTGTGGTGCGCATCAGAGTTGTCAAATCCGGATGGGCCCTAATTCCACGGAACACCAGGTTGCTAAGCGCAGCATATGACCCTAGAAGCGCTGCCTCCAGGGTCACAGCCGGGTTATCCTTAGGTTGTGAGAACCACCAGCGGACCGTCACCAGGACAGCCGCCCAGTAGTATTGTTGGAAGTTAGGGAGGGCCAAACCTCCCCGACCTAACGGTAGCTGCAGCGTGGTCTCAGCTAGCCTGGGGACCCCACCTAGCAAAATAAAGGAGATGACTATGGATCTCAGTTTTTTTTAAAATGACGCCGGAATCAAAATTGGGCAGTTCCTGAAGAAATATAGTAATTTGGGGAGATAAATCATTTTTATCAAATTGACCCTACCCACTGGGGTCAGGGGGAGCGACCTCCAATCCGAGCAGCGTTTCGAGAACGACTCCAGCAGGGGTGTCACGTTAAGGTCCATATACCTAGTTACCGGTCCACCCATACGGATCCCCAAATACTTAAAGCTATCCACCCACACCAACGGGCCCAGCATGGGCGGTCTCGGCCCGTTTTGGTCCAAGGGGTATATAAGGGACTTGTCCCAGTTTATCTTGACACCAGAGTACGACCCGAACACATCTATCACCTGCAGGGCTGCTGGGAGTGAGGAGGAGACATCACTCAAATACAGGATAGTGTCGTCTGCATACAAGGATATTTTCTCCTCCACCACCCCCACCTGGATTCCCCTGACCGTGGGCTCTGCCCTAATCCGTGAAGCCATAGGCTCCACCGCCAAGGCGAACAATCCCGGGGAAAGGGGGCACCCCTGCCGAGTGCCCCTGCCCAGCGGGAAGGCCGGCGAGAGCGAGTTATTAGTACGTACCCGGGGTCTAGGAGAGGCATACATCAGACGCAGCCACCTGATAAATTCCGGCCCAAACCCAAACTTTCGGAGGACAGAGGTAGTCCCACTTGACCGAGTCAAAGGCTTTCTCGGCGTCGAGGGACACCACCACCCCCGGGCTGCCTCCCCCCGCCCTATCGATGTGGGTCAGCAGTCTACATATGTTTATATCGGTCCCCCTGCCAGGCATAAACCCAGACTGGTCGGGGTGAATCAGTGCCGTTATCACAGAATTCAGGCGGCCAGCTAGAACTTTTGCGAGTATTTTTAAGTCCGTATTCAGGAGAGATATTGGCCGATAAGAGGAACACAGTTCAGGGTCCCTGCCTGGCTTAGGGAGGATCACCACCACCGCCTCAGACATAGACAAGGGCAATTCGTCCCTGTCTAAGGCCATCATAAGGACTTCGCGGTAAGTGGGTAGAAGGTCTACAGCGTACTGCTTATAGAATTCCGCCGGGAGCCCATCCGGGCCCGGCGTTTTACCGCTCTGCAAAGATTTGACCGCAGACTGAATTTCTTCAAGTGTCAACGGACTATCCAACCCCTCCCTAACGGAGTCTGTAAGACAGGGCAAGTCTACTTGGTCTAAGTAATCCCCCAGCTCCCTCTCAGTATATTGCGCCCTAGTACTATAGAGCTCCTGGTAGTAGGAGGCAAACCGGGTATTAATGTGAGCAGGGTCCGTTAAGACCTCCCCATCACTGGACCGTATGCGGGCTATGGACACCGGGGAGGAGTGCTCCCTTGACAACCAGGCTAGCAATCGGCCGCCCTTCTCCCCCTGTTCGAAAATTCTCTGACTCTGATGCAATAGGTGGATTTTAGTAGTGGATACCCGGATTAGGGACACATCCCGAAGGGCCTCCTGCAGTGAGGAGTACACCTGCGGGGTACGCTCCCGAATGTAAACAGCCTCCAGGGCTCCGGCTCTCTCCTCAGCCTCCTGCAATGCTCTACGTGCCCCCTTCCTGACCCTCCCAATGTGCTCCTGGAAGCTGCCCCTCCTACTAGCCTTGAAGGCATCCCAGACAACTGGAGCAGGGATAGATCTATCCCGCGTGTTCCAGAAGGAGACCATATCAGCTCTACACGGCATCTCCACCCTCGAGTCAGACAGCCAGAACCTGGACAGTCGCCACAAGCCCTCTGAAGGTGGATAGGACAATTCTAGTTGCAAGGAAACCGGGGCATGGTCCGAGACCCCCCTGGGGAGGATAGTAACATCTCTCACCCTGGACAGGATTGAACCCCCAGAGTAGACCAGGTCAATCCTGGAAAACGTTCTGTATGTAGCGGAGTGACACGTAAAAGCCCTCAGCTGGGGATGTCTCCATCTCCAGACATCCGTGAAATTAAATGCGTCCGCCCAGGCCTTCAACTCGGCAGCGGGGCTGGATGTCTGGGAGAGCCTGTCCATCCCGGGGTCCGGGACCATATTAAAGTCCCCCAACATCAGGATATTGTCAGTGGCATATTGCAGGAGTTTGGACACCACCTGATAGAGGAAGGAAATGGAGGCAGGGGGAGGCACATACAATCCCACAATGACAACTTCCACATTCATTATGTTGGCATGAATAATCACATAACGCCCCCCAGAGTCCACCTCAAGCGCCAGTAGGCGAAATGGTAAAGATTTGCGTATCAATATGCTAACACCTCTCGAATAATTAGAATAGGTGGAATGATATGTGTGACCTACCCACGTTCTTCTAAGACTCAGGAGCTTTCCCCCGGTCAGATGGGTCTCTTGGAGAATACATATGTGGGGCGAATGACGCTGCAGAAACTGGAACACCAGTGACCTTAGAGTTCAGGCCCCGGGTGTTCCAGGACACGATTTTACAGACAGACATAAGGGCCCACCAGCCAATCTACCAGAGGATAAAACACATAGTCAGCGGGCTGGCCACCCACCCCACCACCCCCACCAGGTACATAGAAAGGAATCCCTGAGCAAAGCACTAAATATATTAAGCAACAAGTATACTGACTCATGAATGCATACGTAAAACAAAACAACCTAACCCCAAACATGAACCAAAACAAACCCCCCCAACCCCACCCCCCACCCCAACCGGAGGGGGCCCTTTTCCCAAACCAGATGAGGGCAACATGCCCATGTGGGGATACGATGTGCAAGATGGCACTGGAGTCCCGTCCTCTGGAACACAGTACATGGATCGGGTCATGGAGTCCGGATAAGTGAAGCGGTGCAATCTCCCAGCAGAGGCTGGGGGTACAAACTTAGTTACTCTGACGGCAGGAACAGTAGCAGTCAAACATCGGGCATCTGCCCCCGCTCCAACGGAAGGATTGTATAGAGGGACCAGCGGGGGTCACCCCCCCACCCAACAAACTCCCCTCCAGATATTATCAGGGCTGAAACACTAACTGTAAGGAGGTCAATAGCAACAGGCCTTGCAAGCAGTCCCATAGTATCCTCAAACAACAGGGGCCTTCCAGGGACAGACTACCCGCCCTGCAGGGGATACAATGTCATCTAGTGTCTGCGTACCGTCTCTATCCAGGACGAGGCCTCCTCAGGAGAAGTGAAGAAACGAACTGCCTCCCCATCTTCCACCCGTAGCCTAGCAGGGAAAAGCATGCTATATTTGAGGCCCTTTGCACGCAGTTTGGCGCGCACCATATCGAAGGATTTACGCTGCCGTTGGGTTTCCACGGAGTAGTCGGGGAAAATCATTAGCCTAGTGTTCTCAAACCTTAACTCCTGCAGGGCCCTGGCCTCCCTCAGCACCATGTCCCGGTCTTTAAAGTGCAGCAGTTTGAAAATGAACGTGCGGGGGGGAGAGCCCGCAGGCCCACGGGTAGCCGGCATGCGATGGGCCCTCTCCACAGTGAAGAAGGGGGAGAACTTGGCCTGGGGGAGCAGTTCCTTAAGGAGGTGTTCAATAAACGTGGTCGGATCTTTACCTTCCGCTCCTGATGACCCACAGGTTATTGCGTCTGTTGCGGTTCTCCGCGTCCTCGGCACGCGACTCCAGGGCCTTCACTTTAACTTTCAGGGTATGTAGGTCCCCAGAGTGCTCCCGGACAGTGTCCTCTGTCACTGAGACCCGCTGCTCCACCTCCGCCACTCGGCCGCGGAAGGAGTCCAGGTCCCGGCGGATGAAGTCCACATTCGTCTGAATGTGGTCTATCTTGTCCATAAGAGCCGCCTGACCTGTAGCGATGGACTGCATGGCAGCTGCGAGATCCGCCACCGTGGCGGGGGGAGACTCCACCGCATCCGTCTGGGACGCCATGTGGCCTGTAATGGCGGCCTGGCCCCTCGTCACGGCTCTATCCACGGATGCCACAGCAGACTTGGAGCGATGGTTTCTACCACTGGGCATGACCCGGAGCCCCCGCTATGCAACTGAGGTCAGTTCTCCGCTCTGCAGCAGTCGCAGCACCGACAATTAGCAGGATCAATAGACGGACTCCAGGAGCTCTGTTACTGAGCTTCCTCTCCCGTTGCCATCCTGGACACGCCCCCAACTCTAATCATTTTAACTTAGTATTTCTTTCACATTATTTATTCTATTCACAAGCACAGAGGTTCACAGCAATGTTTTAGTGTAATATGCCTATTTAGTCCTCTGTGCCAACTATCACTGCTATCTCTGTTGCCCCAATGACGATGCTTATTTGGACGAAATGCGTAGAGTTACAGTGGCAACGTCATCACGCCTGCCGTGATGTTGGACGCTGTGTTGTAGATACACTGTTTTTCTTTACCTTTATGTGAGTAGATGCCCAGTTCTTAACCTCCCTGGCGGTATGATTATGTCAGATTTTTGATGCTGAAAGCGGTACAACGTTTTGCATGGCGTTTTATATTGTAGGCCTGTAATTCTTAGAAATAACTCACTTAAATCTGTCCAAACAAGAGTCTAGTAGACATCCCGGGTATGATAAAGTTTGAAACATGAAATCAAAAACTATAATATAATAAATAACTATAAATAATTATAACAAATAATAATATAATAATAATAAAAATTATTCAATAATGTAATCAAATCAAAAACACAGAAATTTGCTCAATTGCAGAATTGTCGCTGTCATTACTTTCAGTGTTTGATGATAAATTTCCCCACAAATCACTATCGCTCAATTCTGCAAGTAATTCTAATTTATTATCACTGTTTTCTAGCTGGTCTAACGGAGCTCGGCACTGTGAATCGAGCGGAGACACGGCGGCTCGCAGACACAGCGGGGAGACATCACAGGATCCAGGGGACAAGGTAAGTACGCTGTACATGGATCCTGCGATGCGATCCTGAGTGTGGCTCGGGGTTACTGCTTTTGGTACTGAAAATTCACCCCGTGCCACACTCGGTAATACCTCTGGAGAGGTTAATAAATGCGATTTTAAGTAATACACTATGAGCTGTTTCCTTTCCTCTTTTATGTCTTACCTGTGCCATGCTTGAACGGTAGAGTGGCCGCACATGATCTGTTACAGAGTGCTGGTCTGGATGGCAGGCTACAAGAAGGGAGGCTTACTTCCATCCATCCAGGTGGCAAGTTGTGGGAGTAGAGGCTTACATCCATTCAAGGGAAATGACAAAGATGAGAGGGGTGTCTTCATACGGTCCTTCAACCAGAATCCTCAATCATTCAATAATCCCACAACGGACTCATGGATTTGCGTGATTACATGCAAAATTTCAGAAAGAAATACATAGTGCTCTCCATATGTATAACACTTGATTTATTGAATATAAAAGTTACTCACAAGCAAGGCACAGAAAACCCTGTGCTCGGCTGATAGTCATGTAACATAAGTATGGAACCAGGTAGATGGCTGTCCTAATGTCATATGGTCGGATCTTGGTGTTTATGTTTTTTCTTTTTCTTTTTCTTTTATTTTCTTTTCCTTAGACCTTGTATGACATGCATTACAGGCTTGTGACACTGAGTGGCATATTGCGGGGTACTGCGTTTGCGGTACATCATCATTAATATTGCCTGTTAGCATTGTCATATGCCCTTATCCATGACAGTTTTGTTGCAGCTCGGAGGGACAGATATTAGAAGTAGGGGCAGATTTGACTTTTAACCTTGGGGTTCTGTATAGTCTGCATGCTGGGGGATTGTTTTTCCTCCGTGCTTTGTTTACATCTAGTGTCACGTGACCGCTCTGCCCCGCCCTCGGTTCTACGGAGGTGCGATGAGCGGAACGAACGACTTGTCTCTGTACCGCTGTTGCATTGACGATGGATCACGTGGGGAGTGCCGACCCGGAAGTATTCAGACTGGGAGGTGATATCCCCTGCGATTCCGCCGTTGATTGGAGCCGCGACGGACTAGGTGAGGGTCCTTACCCGGAAGCTCTTAGTGCCTCATATGTTTTTAGCCAATGACTGCCAGTTTCTCTAATTTGGCATGTTTCTTGGCTACCAATGAGAGCGCTTGCTGCATGGTCCCCTAACCATAGGGTGGGCGGGATTTTGTTTTTAGATATTGCACACACCAGGAATATGACCTATATAAATGAACTGACACGCTGGCCCCATTTCATTTTCGCTGAGGAAGTCCTTGCCCACGGACGATACGCGTGCGAGGGGCCACATGACGTCAGGACAGCCATCTACCTGGTTCCATACTTATGTTACATGACTACCAACCGAGCACAGGGTTCTCTGTGCCTTGCTTGTGAGTAACTTTTATATTCAATAAATCAAGTGTTATACATATGGAGAGCACTATGTATTTCTTTCTGAAATTTTGCATGTAATCACGCAAATCCATGAGTCCGTTGTGGGATTATTGAATGATTGAGGATTTCGGTTGAAGGACCGTAAGAAGACATCCCTCTCATCTTTATCATTTCCCTTGGTAAAGGGACTGCATTTTTGGCCTTCTGGTAAAACAGGGGTCCATGTTTTGAGGTGAGCGGCCTGTATACCTGGTGGTGGATACACACGGAAGTAGTCACATTAGTGATCCTTTACAAGCACTCTGTCTCACGGCTAGAGGATTCTTCTATCTCCCTGCTGGAGTACCAGTCATTACTTTTCTGGTTTCTGAACTTCATATTATATGGACTTTTTGTGTTACATGCGATTTTAGCGCAGCACTGCTTTTTATACACGTTTCATTTAAGGATTTTTTATATTGACCTTCAGTGTCCAGCTGCATTGTGTTAGGATTGGTTTTGCGCTGTCTGGTTCTTTCTACTATTACATCCATTCATCCTATCCATCTAGGTGGCAGGCTGTGGAGTTAGAGGTTGTCGGGATCTCTCCTTTATAAACGCTGTTGGACCTCCTATACTTTGAGGTATATTTAACGTTCTGGCAAGCAGCTCTGGTGTTACATGTTTTGGTGCACAGCAGTGATTATGAAGAGGAATCTATGCATACGATTTTAAGCTCTTTTTTCTTTTATCTGGATGCACTTTTTTCATCTTATATGGAGATCCTGTTGATGCACTTTATTTTCACTGGGCTTTCTAATAAACTTTGTGGGTTTTATTTTCTATTTATTACTTTTGTATTTGATATTTCACAAATGTATTTGCATTCATGTATTTGAAATATTATTCACCTTATTGATTTACACATTTATAAATTGACATATATTTATTTAATTAAACATGAGTAGTACAGTATAAACATAATCAAAAAATGATCAGCTAAACGAATACTAAAACAGCGCTAAAATTAAAGAAAATCCGTGTGATGGACACAACGGTCAAATAGTCTCTGTGCAGCAATGGTAGTGGGTAAAGTTTAAAATATCCAGGGTGATGATAAGAACAGTGATTTTCAGTGTGCACCTTCCACCAGAATAAGCATCAAATCTTTCCACCTCATGAAGCACACTCCCCCAGGGGGTCAAACTCACCAGAAGATTGTAAACAATATGCCTTATGAGTAAGTGTTCCTCAGTCAATCCGCTCTTAACCTCACTATCCACAGAGATCCACAGGAATATTGGCTCCAATGTACGTCATAAAAACACAGAAGATATTGCACATAGCGTAATTCTGTTTATTAAACGTTATCCCAATACAACCAAAGGATCCCTTCATAAAATCTACATACACAGTATAAAATAAAGTCAAGCCCTTACGTGTTTTGTCATATCCGACTTCAACAGAGGGACGCCCTCTGTTGAAGTCGGATATGATGAAACGCGTAAGGGCGTGAACTGCACGACATCCCGGAAGTGACGCCTGCGCTCCACCATCTTGCCCTACCCGGAAGTAATTGCGGTGTCAGCAAGGAGACACACGCGGATAAGTTGGGACGCCAAGATCACAGTGATAGCGCCCTCTTGGGCCACTTTATATGCTTGACGTTATTTTATACTGTGTACGTAGATTTTATGAAGGGATCCTTTGGTTGTATTGGGATAACGTTTAATAAACAAAATTACGCTATGTGCAATATCTTCTGTGTTTTTATGACGTACATTGGAGCCAATATTCCTGTGGATCTCTGTGGATAGTGAGGTTAAGAGCGGATTGACTGAGGAACACTTACTCATAAGGCATATTGTTTACAATCTTCTGGTGAGTTTGACCCCCTGGGGGAGTGTGCTTCACGAGGTGGAAAGATTTGATGCTTATTCTGGTGGAAGGTGCACACTGAAAATCACTGTTCTTATCATCGCCCTGGATATTTTGAACTTTACCAACTACCATTGCTGCACAGAGACTATTTGACCGTTGTGTCCATCACACAGATTTTCTTTAATTTTAGCGCTGTATTAGTATTCGTTTAGCTGATCATTTTTTGATTGTGTTTATACTGTACTACTCATGTTTATTCATGTTTATTTATGTCCTTTTAAACAGCTGCTTAGTCATAATCCTTTATACTTTTATATTATTATAGGATTATTTCATAAACACCATATTTCACTGCTTGTGACCTGTGGGACAGAATTAGCGCTGAGTGGTGTACTGCAGGCCTATTATACATCCCATTTTTATATTTATTTAATTGTTTATTAATTAGTTGTTTTATGCTTTGTATTATCTTGTGTGTGTGGTCAGTGGTGGGTGCAGCTGTCAAGTTTGGTGATTTATGCCTCGTACACACGACTGTGTTTCCCGACAGTAAAAAGTCCACCGGGAAATCCGAGGGGAAAACTGAAAACCTGCTCGGTAACTTTTTCCCCCTACACACGACCGGGTTTCCCAGCAGGAAAACTGCCATCAGAGCTTTGGTCGGGAATCCCGGCCGTGTGTATGCTCCATAGCAGTGTTTCCCATAGGAAAACTGCCGGGTTAAAAAACGCCGGGAATCCCGGTGGGAAAAAAGAACACATTTTATCATTTTTTTTCCCGCAGTTTTCCTGTCAGGAAAGCTGCGATGGAGCATACACACGGCCGGTTTTCCCGGCCAAAAGCTCTCATGGCAGTTTTCCCGATGGGAAAACCGGTCGTGTGTATGAGGCATTCTATTTTTTTGGTTCCTTTTTGCCACTTACAATGCAGGAATTTTGTTGTTAATATAGTACATACAGTGGGGAAAAAAAGTATTTAGTCAGCCACCAATTGTGCAAGTTCTCCCACTTAAAAAAGATGAGAGAGGCCTGTAATTGTCATTATAGGTATACCTCAACTATGAGAGACAGAACCTGGAAACAAATCCAGACAATCACATTGTCTGATTTGGAAAGATTTTTTTTTTGCAAATTATGGTGGAAAATAAGTATTTGGTCAATATCAAAAGTTCATCTCAATACTTTGTTTTATATCCTTTGTTGGCAATGACAGAGGTCAAACGTTTTCTGTAAGTCTTCACAAGGTTGTCACACACTGTTGCTGGTATGTTGGCCCATTCCTCCATGCAGATCTCCTCTAGAGCAGTGATGTTTTGGGGCTGTCGCTGGGCAACACGGACTTTCAACTCCCTCCAAAGGTTTTCTATGGGGTTGAGATCTGGAGACTGGCTAGGCCACTCCAGGACCTTGAAATGCTTCTTACGAAGCCACTCCTTCGTTGCCCGGGCAGTGTGTTTGGGATTATTGTCATACTGAAAGACCCAGCCACGTTTCACCTTCAATGCCCTTGCTGATGGGAGGAGGTTTGCACTCAAAATCTCACGATACATGGCTCCATTCATTTTTTCATGTACACGGATCAGTCGTCCCATTCCCTTTGCAGAGAAACAGCCCCAAAGCATTATGTTGCCATCCCCATGCTTCACAGTAGGTATGGTGTTCTTTGGTTGCAACCCAGCATTCTCTCTCCTCCAAACACAACGAATTGTGTTTCTACCAAACAGTTCTACTTTGGCTTCATCTGACCATATGACATTCTCCCAATCCTCTTTTGGATCATCCAAATGTTCTCTAGCAAACCTCAGACGCGCCCGGACATGTACTGGCTTAAGCAGGGGGACACGTCTGGCACTGCAGGATCTGAGTCCCTGGCGGCGTAGTGTGTTACTGATGGTAGCCTTTGTTACGTTGGTCCCAGCTCTCTGCAGGTCATTCACTAGGTCCCCCCGTGTGGTTCTGGGATTTTTGCTCACCATTCTTGTGATCATTTTGACCCCACGGGGTAAGATCTTGCGTGGAGCCCCAGATCGAGGGAGATTATCAGTGGTCTTGTATGTCTTCCATTTTCTAATTATTGCTCCCACAGTTGATTTCTTCACACCAAGCTGCTTGCCTTTTGCAGATTCAGTCTTCTCAGCCTGGTGCAGGTCTACAATTTTGTTTCTGGTGTCCTTCGACAGCTCTTTGGTCTTCACCATAGTGGAGTTTGGTGTGTGACTGTTTGAGGTTGTGAACAGGTGTCTTTTATACTGATAACAAGTTCAAACAGGTGCCATTAATTCAGGTAATGAGTGGAGGACAGAGGAGCCTCT
Organism: Rana muscosa; assembly: GCA_029206835.1. Lineage (NCBI taxonomy): Eukaryota > Metazoa > Chordata > Amphibia > Anura > Ranidae > Rana > Rana muscosa. The sequence goes on along the minus strand of CM055125.1, from coordinate 85,382,164 downwards.
TAAAGAAGAAGATACAGGTCTGTGAGAGCCAGAAATCTTGCTTGTTTGTAGGTGACCAAATACTTATTTTCCACCATAATTTGAAAAAAAAAATATTTCCAAATCAGACAATGTGATTGTCTGGATTTGTTTCCACATTCTGTCTCTGATAGTTGAGGTTTACCTATGATGACAATTACAGGCCTCTCTCATCTTTTTAAGTGGGAGAACTTACACAATTGGTGGCTGACTAAATACTTTTTTGCCCCACTGTATAACCTGCTCAAAACTTGATCAGTTGCTTTAGAAGTATGCTTTCAGAAGAAAGCAGCTTCTGAGTTCTTTGACTAGCTTTTGTGTTGTTTGGATTTGTTTTTAAATCTGAACTATTCTACCTTCAATTCAGCACTGCAGTTTCCCGAAGCTTCCTGTTGGCCGCTGACATTTTCGGCCAGTGTGCTTCATGGGAACTTATCTTCGGCCATTTTCATTGGCTGGGCCGTGATGACATAATTCCCACGCATCCCGTGTACAAGGTGGACTGGCAGTTAAGAAAACTTTAATGTAATTTTCCAGCTGATTTTTTTTCTCCTTAAAGTACCACTTTAAGTTGCTCAAGGAGTCACTTCTGAGGTGCCGTGAGCTGATTTTGACTTGCTTTCTGCTGGTTTTGCATTCGCATTGACTTGCTTGGGGAAAAAAGCAGTTTAGGAAGCAAGCACGTGACCATGGATTGTACTCAACCCTTACACAGGGTTAAAATTGTTGTTTATCTGTAAAGAATCATTGAAAATTTCTTCATCAACTGCTGAGAAACAAAGTTGAGTCAGACTAATAATCCCTCCTACTTGACAAGTCTTTGCATGTACCTTCTCAGGAAATGCTTTGTAAATCAAGTTACTGCTTGTGAAACATAAGCACATAGTAGGAGATGCATATCAACTTGCAGCACACATATTTCCATTTTTTCTAATATTTAATGTATTTATTAATAACATTTAAATCCCACTGATTAAAGTACAGTGTGATAAAATTTTCTGAGATTGGTGGTATATTTTGCATTTAAAGCTGAATTCCAGATAGAAGGAAAAATACTATATCATGCAGATGCACGTTAAATAAAAAAAAATCCATATAATTTCAAAAGCAACAAGTATACAGTGGGGTTCAGCCTGGTAGAGAGAGAATCAGCACAAGTAACCAATGAACTGTGTTGCAGTGCTCATGTGCTTAAAGTGATTGAAGCTTCATGTTTTTTTTTTTTTTTTAAAGCGGTAGTAAATCCTCCCACATAAATACGATTTTCACAATATTATGAAAGAAATAGTAATTACGATTCAAATGATCACTTTGAATACATATAAAATTTTGTTCTTACTGCAAATATTCTTTATCTTGTAAAAGTTTCTTCTGCATATTAGCCGCCGCCATCTCCACTGTGGTCCTCCGCATCTGAATAGATATGTATTTCCGCCCACAGTACATACTCGTCTCGGTTATCCCGCGAATGCGCACTAATACCAAAATATCCAAGCCTCTTCGTTTCCGGTTACTAAGCATAGCGAATCGCAGCTTTTCAGGATGTATCTGTATCTCTATAGGGTAGCAGGCTCCTCTCTGTAGTTCTGCCTGCTTGTAACTTGCGCCATCTGTCTCTCCTCCACCCTGTGACGTACGAGTCACAAGGTAACCATGATCCTCTTGGGGAAGAATTCAGAGGAAGCATCGCCGGATGTCGGGGCTGAAGTCTACAACAGGAAATGACGCAGCCCCGACATAGACACAGAATTTTTCCGGCAGGGTCTCGGCTTGCTGGAATGATAGAGGATACGGCGCATGCGCGTTAGACGTCATTACTCAGCAATATAGCGATAACTCGCAAAGGAAGCAGGTAGAGTAAAAATGATTAATAGCAATTTATTTTTATTATTAAAATACTAAATTATATGCAAAGTCAGAATTTTGGGTATACAACCGCTTTAATTACAAACATGTCATACATACCTCCACTGTGCAGTTAGTTTTGCACAGAGTGGCCCCCGAACCTCGTCTTCTGGGGTCCCCCGTAGCTCTCGCTCCTCCTCGCATCGTATAACCCCCTAGGAGAAGTGCTCTCCCGGGGGGTTACCTTGCGGGCGCACTCCCAAATTCAGTATTTGCGTACATAGACACAGAATGCCAGACTCGGCCCAGCCCCCCGCTTCATTAAATTTGATTGACAGCAGGGGGAGCCATTGGCTGTGCTGCTATCAATTTATTCAATCAAGAACCAAAAACCCTGGACAGAGAGGTAGAGCATGTCTCGGCCGAGGAAACGAATGGGCTCAGGTGAGTAAAATGGGGGGACTAGGAGCCGGTCACTGTCAGAAGTTTTTTTACCTTAATGCATAGGATGCATTAAGGTGAAAAAACGTGAGGGTTTACAACCCCTTTAACCTCCCTGGCGGTATGATTATGTCAGATTTAGGTGCTGAAAGCGGTACAGTTCTTTTGCATGGAAATTTGTCGTTTTATATTGTAGGCCTGTAATTCTTAGGAATAACTCACTTAAATCTGTCCAAACAAGAGTCTAGTAGACATCCCGGGTATGATAAAGTTTGAAACACAAAATCATTAATTATAATATAATAAATAACTATAAATAATTATAACAAATAATAATCTAATAATAATAAAAAGTATTCAATAATGTAATCAAATAAAAAACACTGAAATTTGCTCAGTTGCAGAATTGTCGCTGTCATTAGATTTAGTGTTTGATGACGAATTTCCCCACAAATCACTATCGCTCAATTCTGCAAGGGATTCTAATTTATTATCGCTGTTTTCTAGCTGGTCTAAAACCACTTTTGACATAAAGGGACACTTTTTGGTTGCTATGGACAATCTCCAGTTTTCAGGCAGAAAAAAATGTTTTTATAATATAAAAGTGCATGCAGGGCACTGGACAGACCACTAGGGACAAAGGGGATGTGTAATTTTTTTATACAGTACTGTAATCTGTACGATTACAGTGTACTGTATGTGTATTGTGTTTTTACTTTTTTGAATTTGGCGCCGATCTCCGCCACCGTGCACCGCAACGTCGCAGGGAACGGAGCTCGGCAGCACTGTGTGAATCGAGCAAGGAGACAGCTCGCACACAGAGACATCGCAGGATCCAGGGGACAAGGTAAGTAACTCTGCCTGTATCCTGCAATGCAGCCCGAGTCTGGCAAGGGGTTACCGCTAATGGTACTGAAATCTCACCCCGAGCCTGACTTGGGATTACCGCCAGGGAGGTTAAGGAAAATACTAGATAAAAAGAAAAAAGGCGCCTCTAAGTGCAGAATAAGAACTTTTTAATATCCCCAAAAGGATTAAAAACACTTACAAGATAAAGGATGAGAAGGAGCATGTAATAAGTGTATCCAGATGATGTTCTGATGACAAGAAGGTCCCAGTATGTATAACTTCCAGTATAGGTTCCAGGAAAAACAGCCGGTGGACGCTGCAGGCTCTAGGAACACAGTAACGTCGTCTGAGTCAGTGTAGAGTACGGATCCCGGACATGACGTCAGCGGAAGGGGGACGACAACCAGCATGGAACGCAAGCAGGAAGTGAGTCATCAGAATGGGACGCGTTTCGGGAACTACTGATTGGTTCCTTCTTCAACCAGGTCAAACGGTGCAAAATGGGTGGATATTCGGACTTCCAGCCAAGGACGTCTGACAGAGGTGTATGCTCAATTCAGCAAGTAAACAATATTCACCATCAAATGTGCTACCACCATCAGTGAAGGTAATAGGGTACTCTTACCAAATGGCGTGGGCTACCTGCCAGCAGCAGAGAGCCAAACAAGCAAAACTGATGCGGTCTTTAACATCACAGGAACCAGCATGTGGATTTTACAGCAGTGCAGATACGACAATCAAGCTTTCAGGGACCAAAATCAGGAAAGCATAATGATCCACCTCAGCATATAGAGACTCATCGGCTCCACCAGTCAACAGGAAGGAGTCATAGAGGAAAAAAGATTGCCACATAGCATAAAAAATGTACTAAATAGAGTATTGCACTTACATCAATGTAGATAAAAACGGGCCTTTGTATAATGTGATCACAAGGAAAAGAACGCAGTGTTGTGGAGCCAGTGCAGTACGTCCCAACGTCCCAATGTTTTGTCTACCAAGACATCATCTGGGGTATCATAGACAAAACTTTTGGACATACCGCGCTAGCGCCACAACACTGCGTTCTTTTCCTGGGAAAAAATGCACCTTCATCAGGATGTTCCTAGGAACTGAGTCCTCCAGGTGTTTAGGCTTGGGGATTCTGTGTATGCGTTCTATCAGTGACAAATCTGGGAGTGGATTGCAGATTAGATCACTGGCATATTTGTTTAGGTCCGATGGTGGGATGAAATCAGGAACGCCATGAAGCTTAACATTGTTGAGACGCGGGCGATCCTTGAGATCCACAAGTTTTGCCTTTATCCATAAATTATCGTTGTTTTGATCCTTATATGCATCAATTAAATCGTTTGCTGTGGTAGTGCATTCCTTCATTCTATTTTCAATGTAATGCACTCTCTCCCCCATGCACTGCATTTCAGAGGTAAACTTGTGGATGAGAGAGGAGAAATTCGCCATGAGGGTGGATTGTAGTGAAAGTAGCATGTCTTTCTTTGTTGTATCTAGGACCGGCTGCCCAGAAGTAGGGATGAGCCAAACACCCCCCGGTTCGGTTCGCACCAGAACATGCGAACAGGCCAAATATTTGTGTGAACATGCGAACACTGTTAAAGTCTATGGGACACGAACATGAAATATCAATTGTGTTAATTTTAATAGCTTATATGCAAGTTATTGCCATAAAAAGTGTATGGGGACCCGGGTATTGCCCTAGGGGCAGTACCGGGACAAGGTCATCCGGAGCCCAGGGTGAAGATGAAAAACTGCGCCCCCCGCGCTGTGAAAAGCTACAGCGCCTACAGACGATGGGATCTATACTAATGCATCAGTGACAGTGCATTAACCTCCTTCCTGCTGCATATTACCAATACCATTGCTAATTAAGCAAACTACCCTCAGAGACTGCAGACATGATATAAGACAAGAGATGGTCAGAGACTGAGAACATGATACAACAGATGGTCATAGACTGAGAACATGATAAAAGAGATGGTCAGAGACTGAGAACATGATACAAGAGATGGTCAGAGACTGAGAACATGATACAAGAGATGGTCAAAGACTGAGCACATGATACAAGAGATGGCCAGAGACTGAGAACATGATACAAGAGATGGTCAGAGACTGAGAACAGGATACAAGAGATGAAAATATCACTAGAGATCACAGATGGAAATATCACTAGAGACTGGGGGAATCCCCCCTTCCCCCGGGTGATAGGGGGTTTAAAATCAATCTTTAAATTTTTTTTTTTCCCCCCCCTTGTTTAAGGGGTTCAATAATTAGTCTAAATTTATTATACTTATTAGCACTGATGAAAATATCACTAGAGATCACAGACGGAATACCACTAGAGATTGGGTGAAATTCCCCCCTCCTATTGGGGGTTAGTATAAATATATGTAGCGGCCACCCCCACACCCCGTCTTCTTTAGCCTAGGGGTATGTCACGCGACAGAGGGTGAGGTGCGCTACGGCCCATGTCCTCCCCACTACTTGCGGGCGAGGTGAAGGCCAATACCTAATGTTTCCTCGGGCCGGTGTCCTGAACATGCACCGAGTCTGTCGTGCAGAAACCTCCCTTTGCTCCCATTAACAGAGTCCATACACCGATCACAGTCCAACGGTTAGATTTATTTTGTATCTTCAGTTACAGGGCAATGCGATGGCATGATACGGTGGAATGAGCAGGTCGAGGCACTATACTGATCTGGGTCCCTACACTCCCTATACTATGACCAAGGGTTGTAGGGGTCTCGACATGAATACCTCCGTTGCGCTGCGGGCCTCTATCAGGGGAAGATGTCCTCCAAGGGAGTTACTGAAGGCCTATCCGTCACCGGGTTGACACTACACCGGGTCTTTGAACGAGTGACCTCCCCAGCCTCCTCACCTCAGATGCGGGTCCCCTCGCAAGGGGCGCCCTGGAGCAACTCCACCCTCGCGGGACCCAGTCGGAGTCACCGGGTCCCAGGCCTCCTCAATAGTACCTCACCCCAGGCTGAAGGTGCCTGGGATGGACTCCATCTTTGTCCCGGCCAGGCCTAGGGCGCCTGGGCCGGAACCTTGAAATGCCCGCACCCAGGCTGAAGGTGCCTGGGTGCGTGAAGAGATGATCCCCGAAAAAGACCTTGTGGCGAGGGCGTCTCCCCCTTTTATCTCCTCCCGTCGACACCACGGCGGGTTCCCCGCCCCAGCCGTACCATCTCCAGGAAGGGACAAAGAAGGGTAGCACTGCGGTAGTGATTCTACCCCGAGCCAGTAGGTACACTGACACCTACTGGTCGAAGAGAATATTACACCACCCAATCCTCCACGAATAAGAAAAAAGGGGTCTGAACCCTAACATAATTACACACTTGGGTCACACTACTCCCCAAGTGCACCCCACTAAATTGAGGACCCCGCTACACACTCCCCCCTGTGATTTGACGCTGGTTCCCAGCGTCAGGTGCACACCCATGTCTCCCAAGGAGTGGTGACATGAAGTGGGCCCCAGAGGCTATCCCTCAAATTTCTGGATACTAAATGTGCCAAGACCTGCTCAAAAGGAAAAGGGGAAATAAAAACGATAAACATTTGTATAAAACATCTATTCTGTAAACATGTACAATCCCTCCCATCGCTGTCTAAGAACCACCCCACTCTCAGTAGTCTTGACCGATGAATCTCCTGCAGAAGGGAAACAACAAAAAGAAAACACATCCTAACACTCTATGTTAACTTGGCATGAGTGGGTCCGTCAGCCGAGAGACCCGCTCACTCCAATAAGTAAGTAATGCATATGTAAAATTTTCAAACATTCGTTGCGCAACACTGCCACCTGGTGACAGAGCCGCGGTAATGACACTTGGTGAGATCTTCATTCTTCCTGCTTTCCTACTCTGACTCTACCCCAAAAGTCTCTGCCTTTGGCACATGAAGAAAAGGGAGGAAAAAAAAAACAACAGCTCCCAAGTCTCCAGTGAGTAAAAGAAAAGCCCAAATCAAAACAAAAGTAGGGCACAGTTCTAGGCGCCTGGGAATGTCTCATCCAGAAAGTTTCAACAGCAACAAGATAGGAGCTCACTCCTCCTATAAGTAGAACCTTGGATCCGGCAGAAACAGAGGCATCAGGTGCCCGTCAAACACTTCCACTGAGTACTCGACATCCTCTCCTTCTTTCCTACAGATGAGCACCTTATCAGCATGAATATGGCGCCCAAGTCTCCAATCAGCTCTGCAGTCCTTGAACTTTTTAGACACAGGCGGCGAACATGACAGGTATCGCCTGGCATGGGGTACTTTAAGCTTTTCCCATACAAACTCGTCATACCACCTTGGTCGCAGGACCTCAACTTCATACAATAAGTCCCGGGGCAAGTAGGGGTACTCCCACCCATATTCACGGGCGACTCTCTGGGAGAAAAGTCTCTGCAATCTGGCTAGAGGCGGCATCACATCTCGCTCACCTTCTCCTGGCTGTACGATGGCCTCCGGGTGCCGGGGTACCTTCACCATCTCAGGTTGCTTTGTCTTTGGTGCCCGCAACGAAGCACGCTGCGTCCTCACCATCAAAGCGGATGATGTAGTTGAGTGAGGAAAGTTGGTCGAAGGGTTAGATTTCCTCTGGAACTCCGGGGTCTGCGCCCGGAGCGTATTATCTTCTATGGACATGGGGGAATCCTGTGGTTTACTCAGCACAGGTAGCGGGCGTCTGTCCCAGCCCTTCCGTTGAAACAGCTCGTCTATTTCCCCGTCATCCCCACAGTCTGACAACGACTCTAAGTCGGAGGTGTCATACATCTCGGCGGGAAGGTAGTCTCTAGTAGACGGAAGGCTACCCTCCCTTTCGGGTTTCACCGGCTGTGAACTCCCGACACCTCCAACCAACACCGCAGTCCCAGCCCCTAGCTCACCTGGACCTACTGAAGAACTGGGATGTCCGGGACTCTCTTCTCTACCGGCGCCATCCAGGCCAGGCAAGCGGCGGGGTGAAGCTCGACCACGACCACAGGAGGCCTGCACCAGGCCTATCTTCCTCTTCGGGGGTGGTAGCAGGGAGTCTGTGGTGACCGAAGCAGTGTCTTCGGATTTTTCTCTCTCAATCTCTGGTTGGGCAATCACTTCGCCCTGGTCAGCGCGTACGGGGACCTCCGCAGAGGCCTGGATCTCTCCCTCCGGAGTGGCGGTTCCTGTGATGCAGTTGAGGCGTAGGGCCCGGGGCCTTTCCGTGTATGGTTCAACCTCAAAAAGGAACTCCTTGCAGGCCTCACATCGCCTGAATGGCTTCAGTTGGACCACCAGTCCCGAGCATCCGGGACAGATCACACCGAGAGCCTCCGTGTCTCTGCATGAATACAGAGCCAACTGTCCTCTGGGCCTAAGTCTTATCCCCGTGTCTGTCAGGGGAGCAGCAAATGCAGTCATCTTCGTGGGGTAAGGTACCGGTATCCACGGGGAGCTTGAGGCCATCCCGACCACTTGCTGTTCCATCACGCGCTGACCACGCGCCGGAGTCTCCACGTGTATCTCCACACGTGGCCAGACTCCTCCCACAACTTGTACGTTTTCACGGGCTTCCGCCAGCCTCCGCCCACGAATTGTACAGTCATGGGGTGCCTCGTGGCGCAGTGCATTAACAGTCCCCACATGTAGTACTTCACACGGCTGGACCTTTCCCTTTCTACGCTCCTCTGCGTGGGCCTTTCCCGACTTAGGGTCATGTCCACAACTCCGAGCAGGGATGCACTCTGGCCAATCACATGGCCGACCCGCTCGGAACTCCTCCGGGCAGCAAAGTTCAAACACAGACGCTCTCAGTTCCATCGCCAAGACACACGATATCCCGGACGAGCCCCCACGTGTAGCGGCCACCCCCACACCCCGTCTTCTTTAGCCTAGGGGTATGTCACGCGACAGGGGTGAGGTGCGCTACGGCCCATGTCCTCCCCACTACTTGCGGGCGAGGTGAAGGCCAATACCTAATGTTTCCTCGGGCCGGTGTCCTGAACATGCACCGAGTCTGTCGTACAGAAACCTCCCTTTGCTCCCATTAACAGAGTCCATACACCGATCACAGTCCAACGGTTAGATTTATTTCGTATCTTCAGTTACAGGGCAATGCGATGGCATGATACAGTGGAATGAGCAGGTCGAGGCACTATACTGATCTGGGTCCCTACACTCCCTATACTATGACCAAGGGTTGTAGGGGTCTCGACATGAATACCTCCGTTGCGCTGCGGGCCTCTATCAGGGGAAGATGTCCTCCAAGGGAGTTACTGAAGGCCTATCCGTCACCGGGTTGACACTACACCGGGTCTTCGAACGAGTGACCTCCCCAGCCTCCTCACCTCAGATGCGGGTCCCCTCGCAAGGGGCGCCCTGGAGCAACTCCACCCTCGCGGGACCCAGTCGGAGTCACCGGGTCCCAGGCCTCCTCAATAGTACCTCACCCCAGGCTGAAGGTGCCTGGGATGGACTCCATCTTCGTCCCGGCCAGGCCTAGGGCGCCTGGGCCGGAACCTTGAACCGCCCGCACCCAGGCTGAAGGTGCCTGGGTGCGTGAAGAGATGATCCCCGAAAAAGACCTCGTGGCGAGGGCGTCTCCCCCTTTTATCTCCTCCCGTCGACACCACGGCGGGTTCCCCGCCCCGGCCATACCATCTCCAGGAAGGGACAAAGAAGGGTAGCACTGCGGTAGTGATTCTACCCCGAGCCAGTAGGTAAACTGACACCTACTGGTCGAAGAGAATATTACACCACCCAATCCTCCACGAATAAGAAAAAAGGGGTCTGAACCCTAACATAATTACACACTTGGGTCACACTACTCCCCAAGTGTACCCCACTAAATTGAGGACCCCGCTACACATATATATATATATATATATATATGTGTATTTTTTTTCTCCTTCCCCCCCCCTCTCTTTCCCCCTCTCACTCCCTGCCCTCTCCCTCCCTATACGGGTGACTTTAACAAGTGTTTAAAAAATGGGTAGATAATAAATAGGGTAAAATATAATATAGGATATCTAGATTTTTCTTAAAGTACAACGAATCTGAATGGTACCAGTATAGTATATATGGGGAAAAAAAAAAAAGGCTACAAGAGATGGTCAGAGACTGAGAACATGATACAAGACATGGTCAGAGACTGAGAACATGATTCAAGAGATGGTCAGAGACTGAGAACATGATACAAGAGATGGTCAGAGACTGAGAACATGATACAAGAGATGGTCAGAGACTGAGAACATGATACAAGAGATGGTCAGAGACTGAGAACATGATACAAGAGATGGTCAGAGACTGAGAACATGATACAAGAGATGGTCAGAGACTGAGAACATGATACAAGAGATGGTCAGAGACTGAGAACATGATACAAGAGATGATTAGAGACTGAGGACATCATACTAAAGATGGTCAGAGACTGCAGACATGATAAAAGAGATCAATGCAGTCTCACCAGTGCCCATCAAATGCAGCCTACCGCTGTGCCCATCAATGCCGCCTCATTGTGCCCATAATCGCAGCCTCTCTGTGCCCATAATTGCAGCCTCACTGTGTCCATAACTGCAGCCTTACTGTGCCCATAATCGCAGCCTCACTGTGCCCATCAATGCCGCCTCACTGTGCCCATAATCACAGCCTCTCTGTGCCCATAATCGCAGTGTCACTGTGCCCATCAATGCTGCCTCACTGTGCCCATCAATGCCGCCTCTCTGTGCCCATAATTTCAGCCTATCTGTGCCCATAATAGCAGCCTCGCTGTGACCATAATCACAGCCTCTCTGTGACCATAATTGCAGCCTCACTGTGCCCATCAATGCCGCCTTCTCTGTGACCGCTGTGCCCATCAATGCCACCTCATTGTGCCCATAATTGCAGCCTCTCTGTGCCCATAATTGCAGCCTCACTGTGTCCATAATTACAGTCTCACTGTGCCCATAATCGCAGCCTCACTGTGCCCATCAATGCCGCCTCACTGTGCCCATAATCACAGCCTCTCTGTGACCATAATCACAGTCTCACTGTGCCCATCAATGCCGCTTCACTGTGCCCATCAATGCCGCCTCTCTGTGCCCATAATAGCAGCCTCTCTGTGACCATAATCACAGCCTCTCTGTGACCATAATCGCAGCCTCATTGTGCCCATCAATGCCACCTCACTGTGCCCATCAATGCTGCCTCACTGTGCCCATCAATGCCGCCTCACTGTGCCCATCAATGCCGCCTTACTGTGCCCATCAATGCTGTCTCTCTGTGACCATAATAGCAGCCTCTCTGTGCCCATTGCAGACTTCCTGTGCCAATAATAGTAGCCTCACTGTGCCCATCGCAGCGTCTCTGTGCCCATAATTTCAGCCTCTCTGTGCCAATAATCGCAGCCTCACTTTTCCTATGAATGCAGTCAGACTCACCATAGCCTGCCCTGGCTGGATCACACAGCGGACATCTCCCGCAGCACTGTGTGTCACACTCACATTGCTGGGTCTGTGTGTGTGTTCGGTGGTGCCGTAACAAGGTTCCGCCCCCCTAGACCGGCTTGTGTGATAGGTGGAACACTAATTCAATCTGCTACCACATGAGCTGGTCTAGGGGGGCAGGATCGGCACCACTGAACACACACACAGACTCAGCTCCCTGACACACAGCGCTCCCGGTCAGGAGACCGGCGCTGTGTGACAAACAAGAGGATTAGGTGGGAGGGGAGCGCTGCAGCCACAGATCAAAGCGGCCCTCGTCGCCTCAGGACAGGCTGCCTGTAGCGTGGCCTCTACTGCGCCCCCCTTCCTACAGTATATTGTCCCACCCAGGGCATCTGCCCCTTTCTGCCCACCCCTTGTACCGGCCCTGCCTAGGGGACATGTATTAATGCAATCTTTTTTTTTAAAACTGACGTTTTTTCAAGAGAAGTGATTTTAATAATGCTTAAAGTGAAACAACAAGGGCCCCATCCCCACAACCCTTGCTCGGTGGTTGTGGGGATCTGCAGGTGGGGGGCTTAGCGGAATCGGAACCCCCATCCGGCTCCCCCCACCCCTATGTGAATGGGTATTGGTTACATTATACCCCTACCCATTCACCAAAAAAGCGTAAAAAAAGTAAAAAATACAGGAGTTTTTGACAATTCCTTTATTTAAAAAAAAAAATGTGTCCCACAATGTAAATCCATCGTCAATCACGGCGTCCGACGGTCCCTAAAAAAAAACAAAAAAAAAACTCTGCCTCTATGGGAGGCTTCCACCTTGACTGCTGTCTTTTCGCTATGACAGCTGTTATATAGGCAAGGGTGGGGCCATCCGGGGACATAAACGGGTGACCCTGCCCCCTCTTATGTCACATGACTTACTCGAACATCGAGCTCATCCCTACCCAGAAGTAGGGAAGGCTGCTATGGATGATTGTAGGTTGAGGCCTGTGTGATCTGGGTGCTCATCAGTACTCACTGTGGTTGCAGCCTGGTGAGATGAATCCATCCTCATCTGCACCTTGGCAGGGCTGTTTAGGACTGGGCTGATAGGGGGGGGGGGGTGATCCCTGGGTGATTACAGGGCTTGTTGTGATATTCCAGTTCCCTTCATCATCATCTGGAAGTTCTGTGTAGGAGGATGATAGCCACGAGGCCGGGCCAGCTTTGCCATCTTGGGTTCTCCTCTTCCCTGGCGCCGGCTAAAGAAAGAAGGCCGTCAGCTTTTTTGTGCACCGTTATTCCTTTCTTTTCCACTACATCTCTTGTAGGTACTCCGGTGGTGCTGGGGAGTGTGCCTGGGTCGTTTGGATGCAGGGTGCTTGCTGGATTGCTGTTTTTTTCTCTAGTCGGCTCTCAGAGCCTCCAGGCTTAAGCAGAGGAGACGGTCCTGGCGCTCACTGGACTTTCTTGGGCGCCCTGAAGCCTTCTTCACAAATGCAGTGGAAATGTTTTTATGGAATTAGGTTCATTTTCATGGCAAAGAGGGACTTTGCAATTAATTGCAATTCACCATCACTCTCCATAACTTTCTGAAGTATAAGCAAATTGCCATCATAAAAACTGAAGCAGCAGACTTGTGTAAATTAATATTTGTGTCATTCTCAAAACTTTTGGCCACGGCTGTATCTGCTAACATTTACCTAAAGCTGAAATACTATTTGTGCACCAACGTACACTTAGAACTGATAGTAAAATAGAAATATGGGATATGCATTTATGGATAAGACAATGAACATTAACTATTGCTGTTCCACAGTTTTATGCCCTATGTGGCTATAAATTTGGGCTTCAACCAAAGTGTTTGGCCATATAACAGTGTCTGTTAAACAAGGCTACCAAAATAAACAATATTAGTCTACAGGAGGTTTTGCATAATTCATGAGATAGAAGCCCTTGAGAGGTTTGCTGTCAAGTGAAGCTGCAGCAGTGAAGATCAGTACCTTCAATGGACTTATTTTACAAGGTAGAGCAAATTGCTATAAGCAAGGTGCAGGAAAGCATAGCAACCAATCAGAATAAATGATTTTCCTCATTTGTCTACAATAAACTGAAATCTGATTAGTCACTATGGGAAAATTTAAAGCCATTGTAAACTTTTTTTTTTTAATAATAAACATGTTATACTTACCAGCTCTGTGCAATGGTTTTGCACAGAGGAGCCCTACTCCCTCCCTTCTGGGGTCCCCCGCTAATGCTTATGGCTCTTCTCCGGCAAGTGCCCCCATAGGAAGCAGCTTCCTATTGTGGCACACGTGCAGACTCAATCCTAAGCTGCACTGCCTGTGTCCATAGACACAGACTGTGCACAGAAGGTTTTTTACCATAACGTAGAAAATGCATTTAGAGCCAATTTAATTTGCACGTAGCCAATAAACTTTGCAATGCCTTGTTAACCACTTCAGCCCGGGAAGGTTTTACCCACTTCCTGACCAGGCCATTTTTTGCGATACTGTACTGCGTTGTTTTAACTGACAATTGCATACCTCCCAACTTTTAGAGATGGGAATGAGGGACACCTATCAGCAAAAGCATGCAGACATAGGAGACGCCCCTTGCCACGCCCCCTTAAAGGAGAATTGTACAAAAAAACAAGATTGGTTAAACCCACAAGTGCTTTTTTTACCACTATTATTCCTTCGTATTGGCTTTTGTAATTTACAAATGCAGCAATTTAGAATTTGGATGAAAGGTTTAGCACTGGAAAACATTTTTTGATAAATAAAAAGTGCATTTTATATACAACTCTATATAGATTAGACCAAAATGAGGGACAAATTTGGAGGAATGAGGGACAGAGGGACATTGCTCCAAATCAGGGACAGTGCCTCGAAATCAGGGACAGTTGGGAGCTATGACAATTGTGCGGTCGTGCTACGCTGTACCCAAATAAAATTGATGTCCTTGTTTTCACACAAATTTTGCTTATTTTAGTGGTATTTGATCGCCTCTGCATTTTTAATTTTTTTTGCTATAAACAAAAAAAGGCTGACAATTTTGAAAAAAGTATATATTTTTTACATTCTGCTATAAAACATATTTGATAAAAAAATTTAAAAATCGTATTTCTTCATAAATTTAGGGCAATATATATTCTGCTACATATTTTTGGTAAAAAAAATCCCAATAAGCGTATATTGATTGGTTTGCGCAAAAGTTATAGTGTCTACAAACTATGGGATATGGGCTTTTTCTTTTTTAATTTTTTTTTACAAGTCATGGCAGCGATCAGTGATTTTTAATGGGACTGCGATAATGCGGCGGACATGAGCGGGAGTGACATCATCGTGGGTCCGGTCACTTATGCAGCCGGAGTCCGCAGACCTGGAAGGAAGACGGGTGAAGATGGAAGCGGCCTCCAGCGATGACAGCGCATTGCTGGAATGTTTTGTTTCCAGGTAAGTCTCACATAATGTGCTAGTATGCAATGTATACTAGCACATTATGGCTTTACCTTACAGGCCAGGAAAATAAAAGCACCCAACGGTTTACAACTGCTTTAAATAACAGTTCCCCAATCCGGCTCAAGAATAGCTGGATCAGGCAACAATTTAAATTATTTTACATTTTGGATAGAGTATAGGGTTAAAACCACTGTCAGGTTTGTTTGCCATCTGTGTCCCACTGGGGGGAGATTTACCATCACTTACTGTCCATAGCCAAAACAGAAAGTCAGAGAAAATCCCTGCAAATGAAGGGAATCCTTTTAGGACCCCAGGTCACCAGAACTAGCGTCTCTATCGGAAGATTTCCCCTCTAGTACTTTTCTGGTGACAACCCAAAATTATTTTTTTTCCTTTACTTTCACTTTCACTGTTAATGGTAAACAGCACAAATAGAGAAGAGAAATCTCCCTAACGGGGGCACAGACAACAATAAAAACTGACAAGGGTTCAAATCCCTCTCCACTCTATCCAAAAATGTTTTTTAAAAAGGTTTTACCTTTAGTTAAACTTAAATGTCTACGTTTGTGACTCAACTACAGAACCATCTGAGAACATTCAAAACACTTAAAGTATACCCAGTGGAGTGAACAGCCTCAGATGATACACAGAGATTAAACACATCTCCCTACATAAGTTTTACATCCATATCTGCTCTCTTCTTCTTTATACAGTCAGGGTCGAAATTGTTGGCACCCCAGAAATTTTTCCAGAAAATCAAGTATTTCTCACAGAAAAGTATTGCGGTAACACATTGTAGCGGCCTCACCCCTCTCTCCCCTTCTCGTACTCGGCTTGTCTTTCTTCGTCTAGGGGTCTCAGTGCTGGGGGGAGGGATGAGATACACCACGGCCCATGTCCTCCATAACTAAGAGGTGAAGGCCAGAAGATTGGGTCTTGTGTGGGTGTCCTAGAGTCAAGTCCAGTACTTCTTTCCTGACTCCTTTGCTCCTAGTAACCAGAGTTCCACACACTGAATAGGTCCAACTCAGTTTTATTCTTCTTGCCAAACAATAAACAGTTTCTTCTACTGAGTAGTAATGGGGAATAGATCGAGGCACAATCCTTTCCCTTCTCCTGCTAACCACTGTGGTATCACCAGTGGCGAATAGTCACTGCCACTGACTATATTGAGTAGAATGTGAATTACCTTCGCTAGCACGGCCCCTGTCAGGGGAAGGAGATCCGTCCAAGGGAGAAACAGGAGGCCTCTCTGTCACCAGCGATGCTGCACTGGACTCTTCAGAGAAGTTCCGCACACCAGTCCTCACGAACTCAGACACGGGCACCCAAGGAGTTAGGGCCCCTTCGGATTCCTCCACCCTTGCGGAACTCAGTCGAAGGTACTGAGCCCCAGGCATCCGCCATAGTACCTCACCCCAGGCTAAAGGTGCCTGAGACGGACTCCATCTCCGCTCCGGCTAGGTCAAGGGCACCTAGGCCTGGAACACCCGAACGCCAGCACCCAAGCTGAAGGTGCCTGGGTGCGGCCGACTCCCACTCCGAACTCTGAACCCCGTGGTAAGGGCGTCCGCCCCCTTTATCCCCCCTACCTGTGCGCCACAGCGGGTTCCCCCCCCCCGGTGTACCAGCTCCAGGGGAGGACAAAACGGTACAGTCTTGCTGTGTGAGTTCAGCTCCGGCCCAGGGCAACAGTGCCACCTGTGGACCTCAAGGAACCTCACACTACCAGAGTCCTCCAAGAACCAGAAAAGGGTCTTGGATCCCCTAGAAATTAGTGCATCTGGGTTACACTACCACCCAGATGCCCCCCTTAAATTCAAACACCCGCTACAACATGTTTTGCTATACACATGTAGCACACGTACCCTTTTTCCTGCTTACCTTCACTTGCAGGGTAAGGCACACCGTGCCACATGCCCGTATACTCCTGGTATAAGAGGTTGAGCAGTGTTCATACTATTGTTGGGTCCTGCAGCGAGTTACCTTCCTCCATTGGTTCTCGTCCCTAGAGTATAGGGAAAAGTCTATTCTTTCTCCCAAAAGAAGGCCAATGTCCAGACGGTGTTTAAACTCCAACAGATGAGTCTATTTTCCTTGCTTGAAACAGATTAGGAAAAGGTTGAAACAGAGATAGAGTTGGGTAGGGAGGTAGGTTCAGGCACGCGGCACCCAGTCACCCTATTCTCCACTCAAACCTGAGTGGGTATTGCTCACCCGGATAGATCCCTCTCACAGTTCTAGCAGTCAGAGTGGAGCACGAACAGTTACTTGAGATTTAGTCCCCTTCAAAGACAAGTTCAAGAGATCCTCTGGCACAGAATCCTTTAGTTCCTGAATCTAGAACTCTTAAACGCCTGCAACCTTTAGAGACCATAGGTGCCAATAGGGCACATAACAGGCCCTACTGTGCAACTCACAGAATCCTTCCCTCTGATAGGTAGCCAGGCCTCTCCTGAGACAGTGACTTCCTTCACCGATCCTCCGGACAGGTCCTCCCCTGGTTTCCTCTCATTCAGAGCGGGCCACCCTCCCTCGGGTTCCCTGGGACACCAGTGATTGAGCTGTAGACCCAGTTGAAGGTACTGGGCCTACCTGGAACTCTATAGCCTTGGGCTGAAGGTGCCCAAGACTTCTCGACTAGTTCACGCACCCCTGGCCAGCAGACTAACGGGCGCGACTCTCGCCACCAGGGGTTCCCCCTTGGAATCCCCCGGCCAATCTCTCTAGATCATGGCATCTGCCCCTTATGTACCCTCTCCCAGCATGCACAGCAGGTAAACCACACCCACCGTATGGCTGCCGAGAGAGGACACCCAATCACGCTATAATGCCACCTGTGGTTCAACCCAAGACCTAAACGACAGCGCCACCCGCAGGTCAAGGGGAACTATACACCCAGGCAACACCACAGCAGAGCAGAGTCCAATCTACAGAATCAGAATAACCTGAGCCAAACTATTGCTCAGGCTGCCCTTAAATTTAAGGCATAGCGACCCCAATTTTAAGGGTTCCGCTACACACATGTTAATTCCCTTTGTGTGTATTGGAACAAAACAAAAAAAGGGAGGAAAAAAAGAAAATTGGACATAATGTCACACAAAACTCCAAAAATGGGCTGGTCAAAATTCTTGGCACCCTTTCAAAATTTTGGATAACTAAGATTGTTTCAAGCATGTGATGCTCCTTTAAACTCACCTGGGGCAAGTAACAGGTGCGGGCAATATAAAAATCTCACCTGAATGCAGATAAAAAGGAGAGAAGTTCATTTAGTCTTTGCATTGTGTGTCTGTGTGTGCCACACTAAGCATGGACAACAGAAAGAGGAGAAGAGAACTGTCTGAGGACCTGAGAACCAAAATTGAGGAAAAATATCAACAATCTTAAGGTTACAAGTCCATCTCCAGAGATCCATATTTGCCTTTGTCCACAGTGTGCAACATTATCAAGAAGTTTGCAACCCATGGCACTGTAGCTAATCTCTCTGGGCGTGGACGGAAGAGAAAAATTGATGAAAGGTTGCAACGCAGGATAGTCCGGATGGTGGATAAGAAGCCCCAAACAAGTTCCAAAGAAATTCAAGCTGTCCTGCAGGCTCAGGGAGCATCAGTGTCAGCGCAAACTATCCGTCGACATTTAAATGAAATGAAACGCTATGGCAGGAGACCCAGGAGGACCCCACTGCTGACACAGAAACAAAAAAGCAAGACTACAGTTTGCCAAAATGTACTTGAGTAAGCCAAGATCCTTCTGGGAAAACATCCTGTGGACAGATGAGACCAAGATAGAGCTTTTTGATAAAGCACATCATTCTACTGTTTACCGAAAATGGAATGAGGCCTACAAAGAAAAGAACACAGTAACTACAGTGAAATATGGTGGAGGTTCAATGATGTTTTGGGGTTGTTTTGCTGCCTCTGGCACTGGGTGCCTTGAATGTGTGCAAGGCATCATGTAATCTGAGAATTACCAAAGGATTTTGGGTCGCACTGTAGACTGTGTCAGAAAGCTGGATTTGCGTCCGAGATCTTGGGTCTTCCAGCAGGACAATGACCCCAAAACATACGTCAAAAAGCACCCAGAAATGGATGGCAACAAAGCGCTGGAGAGTTCTAAAGTGTTAAAGCTGACTGCAGCCAATTTCTGTTCTCTTCCTAATAAAACAGGCAGTTGATTGAGCTAACCTGCAGTATATAAAGTCAGTGTACTGTATACTGGGCACAGTGTGCAGGTAAAGCTGACTGCAGCCAATTCCTGTTCTCTTCCTAATAATACAGGCAGTTGATTGAGCTAACCTGCAGTATATTAAGTCAGTGTACTGTATACTGGGCACAGTGTGCAGCTAAAGCTGACTGCAGACAATTCCTTGTGTACCTATTCCAATACATCAAATACAGTATGTCTGGAAGGCCAACGAGGAGAGGCAGACACTCACAGGCCAATAAAAATGGGCAAGCAGGATCTGTGTCTAGAGGCAACAGTGCTGGTCATGGACATGGTGCATCCTCATCATCACGTGGCCGTGGGGCACTCTTGTCCTTTTTTTCGGCAGCTGGCCGTGTTGAGCCGCAACATGCAGAAAAGTTGGTAGAGTGGATGACCAAGCCATCCTCATCCTCCTCATCCTCTCTCACCCAGGCTCAGGATACTTTGTCTGCCAAAGCAGCGGCCAAAGCGGCCTCTTCCATCGGCTCAATGACATCAGTCACTCCTTTCCTAGCCCCACCATGTCCTGAGGAGTCCCCCGAACTGTTTGACCACAGTGTTGGGTACATGCTGCAGGAGGATGTGCAGCATTTTGAAGGCTCAGATGATAGTACCCAGCTAGAGGAAGGCAGTAACGTGAGCCCAGAGAGAGGGGGTGCCCAAGAAGGACAGCAAACTGGCAGTCATGTTCCCCCAGCTGCAGCATACTGTCAGTATTCCTCCAGTGACGAGGAGGGAGGGGATGATGAGGTCACTGACTCTACCTGGGTGCCTGATAGGAGAGAGGAGGAGGCGGCACATCTCCAACGAGGCAGGATGCCCTCCAGGGGCCAGCTTAAGAGCAGCCAACCGACTGCATCACACCGCAGAGCTCCACGTGTCAGGTGCTGCTGCCTCTGCGCGTTTTTCCAAAAGTTCTTTGGTGTGGGCCTTTTTTGAGACGTGTGCAGCAGATCGCACCATTGCTATTTGCAACATATGTCTGAAGCGTATCTCGCGTGGCCAAAACATCAGCCGCTTGGGCACCACATTCTTGACCAGACATATGTCGACCTGCCATGCAGTCCGTTGGCAAGCGTACATAAAAGACCCACACCAAAGAACAAAGCGGACCTCTCCTTGCTCCACATCAGCTGTCATCTCCAACCCCACTATACCTTCAGTCCTCTCAGAAACCTGCACTGAGAGGAATGAAGGTGTAGAATTAGGTGTGTCACTGCCAAGTACTTGCGGGCAATCTACTATCGGTTCACCAACATTCGATTGTACCAGGCAAATTTCCCTGCCCCAGTTGCTACACTGGCGAAAGATATTCGCTCCCAGCCATCCACATGCCCAGCGGTTGAATACTAGCTTCGCTAAATTGCTAGCCCTTCAAATGCTGCCTTTTCAGTTGGTAGACTCTGCCCCCTTCCGTGAGTTTGTGGAATGTGCAGTACCTCAGTGGCAGGTTCCCAAATGCCACTTTTTTTCACGGAAGGCGATTCCGGCTCTCTACCGGCATGTGGAAGGCAATGTCTTGGCCTCGCTGGACAGGGCGGTCAGCGGTAAGGTGCATATTACCGCTGACTCATGGTCCAGCAGGCATGGACAGGGACGTTATTTATCTTTCACGGCGCACTGGGTGACTCTGCTGGCAGCTGGGAAGGATGCAGGACAGGGTGCAGTAGTGTTGGAGGTTGTTCCGCCACCACGCCTCCAAAATGCTACTAGTGGTGATTCTGACACACCTCTCTCCTCCACCCCCTCCTCTTCTTCTTCCTCCATGGCCTCTTCCTCTGCTGATTTGTTCTCGGATACAGTGGTGCTCCGTAGGCGTTCAAGGGGCTACGCAAGTACGCAGGCAAAAAGATGCCATGCGGTGCTTGAGCTGGTGTGCTTGGGGGACAGGAGCCACACTGGGGCAGAGATTCTGTCAGCTCTGCACTGGCAGGCTCAATGGTGGATGATGCCACGCCAGCTTAAGCCAGGAATGGTGGTTTGCGACAATGGCACCAACCTCCTCTCTGCCCTCCGACAGGGACAGCTGACCCATGTGCCCTGTTTGGCTCACGTCCTTAACTTGGTGGTGCAGTGGTTCTTGGGCAGGTACCCGGGCTTACAGGATGTCCTGAGGCAGGCCAGGAAAGTCTGTGTGCATTTCTGCCGGTCATATAATGCCAGTGCTTGGCTGGCTGACCTCCAAAAGGAATACAACCTGCCCAAGAACCGCCTAATCTGTGACAAGCCCACCAGGTGGAACTCAACGTTGGCCATGCTGCAGCGGCTGTACGCGCAGCAGAGGGCCATCAATGAGTACCTGTGCGACTATGGCACCAGGACAGGGTCAGGGGAGCTTGTTTTTTGCCACATCAGTGAGTCATGATCAGGGATGCATGCACTGTCCTGGCACCATTTGAGGAGGCCACAAGGATGGTGAGCAGTGACAGTGCATGCATCAGTGACACTTTCCCTCTTGTCCACCTGTTGGAGCACACGCTGCATGGAATAATGGACAGGGCACTTGAGGCAGAACAGAGGGAGGAAAAGGAGGACTTCCTTACCTCTCAAGGCCCCCTTTATCCAGACAGTGTTCCTGGGGGCCTGCCGATCACACAGGAAGAGGACGAGGAGGAGGATTGTGTCAGCATGGAGGTGGAGCCTAGCACTCAATGATCCCTTGAAGACTTCTGCTGATTCTAACAGTCCCCAGAAACTCATGGACTTGTACGTTGCTGGGAGGAGGTGGCTGCGGATCATGTCGTCCTGAGTGACCCAGAGGACTCCGGATCGAATGCCTCAGCAAACCTATGCTGCATGGCCTCCCATATCCTGCAAAGCCTGCGAAAGGATCCTCGTATTCGTGGTATCAATGAGAGGGATCATTACTGGCTGGCAACCCTCCTTGATCCATGTTACAAGGGTAAGGTTGCGGACCTTATCCAGCCGTCGCAGAGGGAGCAGAGGATAAAACATCTTCGGTAGGCCTTGCAGAAAGGTTTGTGCAATGTGTTTCCAGAGCTTGGGAGGTTACAGGATGGATCACTGGCCAGAGCTTGCACAGTATGCAATTGAGCTACTGGCCTGTCCTGCATCCAGCGTTCTTTCGGAACGCACATTCAGTGCTGCTGGAGGCTTTGTAACCGATCACAGGGGTGTGCCTGTCCACCGACTCGGTTGATCAGCTGACCTTCATAAAAATTAATCAGTCTTGGATTACCAGCTACCAAGCACCTGATGCTGATGTAACAGAATCATTTTTTTTGAATGTGAGATCCCTCTTAAGACTGCCTATGCTGATGTTGAGTGACTATCCTTTTATGCTGAGTGACTATCCTCTTCCTCCTCAATGTTCACGTTGATAGCTTGTAAGAACATTTTTGGTTCTGGGCACCGCCACCAGTGGCTAAGGCCCAATTTTTCTGCCCCTGTTTAATGTGTAATTACAATTTTTGCTGCAATACTTTGCAGCAGGGCTCATTCCTGTGCTCCAACTAGAGTATCTGTGAGGGGTTGCAGTGTTGTGGCACCAGTGCCTAAGGCCCAATTTTTCTGCCCCTGTTTAACAGGGGCGTGTAATTACAATTTTTGCTGCAATACTTTGCAGCAGGGCTCATTCCTGCGCTCCAACTAGAGTATCTGTGAGGGGTTGCAGTGTTGTGGCACCTGCACCAGTGCCTAAGGCCCAATGTTTCTGCACCTGTTTAACAGGGGCGTGTAATTACAATTTTTGCTGTAATACTTTGCAGCAGGGCTCATTCCTGCGCTCCAACTATAGTATCTGTGAGGGGTTGCAGTGTTGTGGCACCAGCACCAGTGCCTAAGGCCCAATTTTTCTGCCCCTGTTCAACAGGGGCATGTAATTACAATTCTTGATCTAATATTTCACAGCAGGGCCTGTTCCTGCGCCCACCAAGAGTAACTGTGAGGCCTTACAGTGTTGTGGCAACACCACCACACCGTCCACCACCAAAGGCCCAATTTTTCTGACCCTGTTCCACAGGGGCATGTAATTACAATTCTTGAGCTAATATTTCACAGCAGAGCCCGTTCCTGCGCCCACCAAGAGTAACTGTGAGGCCTTACAGTGTTGTGGCAACACCACCACACCGTCCACCACCAAAGACCCAATTTTTCTGACCCTGTTCAACAGGGGCATGTAATTACAATTATTTATCTAATATTTCACAGCAGGGCCTGTTCCTGCTCCCACCAAGAGTAACTGCGAGGGCTTACAGTGTTGTGGCAACATCAACACCTAAGGCCCAAATTTCTGCAGAGTATATAGGGCAGGCCCCTACTTTCAAACATCCGACTTTCAAATGACTCCTACTTACAAACAGAGGGAGACAACAGGAAGTGAGAGGAAATCTACCCCTAGGAAGGGAAATTCTCTCCTGTAAGAGTTAATATGGGATAAACGTGTCTCCTCTCCACTGATTCTTTATCACCAATCCTTGTTTCCCTAAAAAACCCAAATTTTCTAATTCCAATTGTCATTGGGACAGAAAGTGAGGTGAAATCTTCTGAACAGGTGCACAGACAGCAAAACAAATGTTACAGGGGTGATAACCCTTCCCTATGTTTTCCAAAAAGCTTAAAAATAGATTTTTTGGCTGGAGCTACACTTTAAAAATGTACCAGTTCAAAATTACAAACAGATTCTACTTAAGAACAAACCTACAGTCCCTGTCTTGTTTGCACCGCCTGTATACTGCTGTTCAGAGCATATGGGGCCTCGGGGCCCCAAGCCTTGCCTTTTTTAATTTGGGTGCAGGGTTCCCCATAATATCCATACAAGACCCAAAGGGGCTTGTAATGGGCTGGGGGGGGTACCCATGCCCTTTTTCCCAATGATTTCCATCCATATTGCCGGGACCAGACATTACATTAAAGCCGCAAGCAGTTTTAAATGACTTTTATTCCTTTAAAAATGTCATTTTGTGCAGGGACAGTTCTAAACACAGGAAACACGCGCCACTTTACGGGCATACTATAGACACCCCCCAGGAACGGTATTTAAAGGAATATTTCACTTTTATTCTTTCACTTTAAGCATCATTAAAATCACTGCTCCCGCAAAAAAGGCAGTTTTTAAAACTTTTTTTTGCATTGATACATGTACCCTGGGGCAGGACCCAGGGTCCCCAAACCCTTTTTAGGACAATACCTTGCATATTAGCCTTTAAAATTCACACTTTTGATTTCTCACGTTCGAGTCCCATAGAATTTAACGGTGTTCGAAAGTTCGCGCAAACTTTCGGTCCGTTCGCATGTTCTGGATGCAAACCGAACCGGGGGGTGTTCAGCTCATCCCTAATGCAGATACATACTTTACATCTGATGGAAAAGTGCATGCACTTACACTGAGTAGCAATGAAGAGTGGCATAGGTTTACGGTGAGGGGGCACACCGTTTCATTAACCAGGGGGCCTTTCTTTATGACCACCATTGATAAAATTTTGTTTTTACATGTCACAACCCATGTCGGTAAAAGACTAATTTAATTCATATCTCTATTGTGTATTATATGAACTCCCCCATGGAATTGCCACTATTCATTGGTGATGCATAAATAATTTTCCCACGCCAGTCTACAGCATTCCATTTGAGAATGTTTGCAATATGGTGCTGCTCACTTTAATGGCTGGAGAACTGCCTCTGAGTCTGCACCCATAACTAAGACAATGCAAAGCTGGAAAGAATACACATAATGACCTCTTGTGGGATGTCATTATGAATATTTGATGTGCCTAATGTAATCATATACAATCAATAAATGCAGGAATATCACTGGCTTTCTCCTTGCCCTTTCCTTTCACTCTCTCCCTATCTCTCTCTTTCATTAATGCATTCTCTGTTGTACATTATTTATTAACTTCCTTTTTTATTAAAAAAAATACTGGCAAACAGAACACTGGTTACGTAGAGTTTGACATTTTCTGTGGAGTTACATGATTATGACAATCACTAAGGCTGGAATAAAGTGTATGTATACCCAAAACTTTTTTTTTTTTAATTTTGGATAAAATGGCGAAGGGTTAGAATCTCTGTCACATTTTACTGCTTTATTAAAGAGATTTGTTCTCACTTTTTGTTCTGAGGACAACCCTTTACCAGACAGGTAAATGTAGACAGATAAAGACAGATAGAGTTCTTTATCTGCTTGGGTGAAGAACTCTGCACTGAGATACAGGTTTTAGGCATCCTCTGCAACAAAAATAAAAATTTTAGTGAGATACTTTCTAAGAGTTAATCACTTCTAAAGGGATGCAGACTATGCAACATTTCTATTCAGAACACTGAAAGTTCATCAGCTGATTAAAATAAATTAGTCACTCCCATTCAGAATCACTGTGCACAGGATATTGTCTAACAAATAGCTTTTTCTTCAGAGCAGAAACAGATAGGAATCTGCAGCAAAGTTTGTTAAAAGCCTTGCAATGTACATTGATCACCCAGAGGTTAATGTTGCTTTTCTTTGGGCCTCTACGATTAAGCCCCAAAAAGTGCCAAACACATCTGAGGAGGTCTCTACAGGTGGAGAACAGGAGCTGGAGTTATCTTTTACCTATCTCATTCATATTTATGCAACAGGGAGTTGATGTCTATGTGCAGATGGCCACCATTTTGTTGAAGTCTACTAGAGCCTAACAAGCCGATCCTGTCTGGTTTGCCCCAGTCTATCCTAATGCTAATCTGACTGACATGGTTTTGGGGAAAATTTGAGCGGTACCATTTCTATTGTTTTGACTGTATATGGTTGATTTGTGTGATGCAGAAGATGCAATGTCTAGTATATAATCAGTCCAAAAAGTGAAAAAGTCTCACTTAGGTGGTATTGCTATACTAGCAGAATTAGTCTTGGGTTGTAATTCTAAGTATGCCTATGCTGTGTGTAATAAATATCTTCTTAAATTGAAAACTTTGTGTAAAAATAAATATTTAAATTTTCTTTCTGAATTTTTTTAAAACTTCTGGCAAAACAATGAAGTCTTCAAAAGGCCAATCATGTCTCTTAAATAATATCTTGGGGTGTTTACTTTCCAAAATGTGGTAATTTTGTGGTTGTTTCACTATCCTGGTGCTCCAGGGCCTTTCACAAAATGTGATCGGTAGTCAGGAAATTAGATGCGTAATTTATGCCCCTGGAACGCCTGAAAGTGCTTCTTGGATTTTGGGCCTCTCTATGCATCTTACAAAAGAAATGTAGCATAATAAATGTTGCCCTAAATTTATGAAGAAATAATATTTATTTGCAAAATTTTATAAAAGACAAGAAAAATAGGATTTTTTACTCACCGTAAAATCCTTTTCTCTGAGTCCATGGACCGACACAGCTTCTCTATTGACAAAGTGGGTATTATCTGTTAATTAGGAGTGACTAGGCAGAAAAACTTGTAAAAAGTGTTGCATCACACCTTCTACAGTACCGCCCAGGGGGCGGACCCTCTGGGTATACCCTCTCAGTCTGCATCTTCGCAGATCAGTTCGTCAAAAAGCAGTACAAACTTAAAAGGAGGGGTGGGTGCTGTGTCGGTCCATGGACTCAGAGAAAAGGATTTTACGGTGAGTAAAAAATCCTATTTACTCTTTCGTCCATGGACCGACACAGCTTCTCTATTGACAAAGTGGGACGTCCCAAAGCAGTGTCAGAGAAAAAACGAGGGGTGGTAACAGCATAAAAATAAACTTCACCCCAAACACAAAACAGCACTCCTCCAACGGAGGAGTTGCAACTCTAAACAGCCGCTTGCAAAACCTTGCGGCCAAAAGAGGCATCCGAAGATGCACCTACATCAATTTTGTAGAATTTTGTGAAAGTGAGCGGACGACCAAGTCGCCGCTTTACATAATTGGGAAACAGACGCTTGATGTCGGAAAGCCCAAGAGGCACCTATTGCCCTGGTCGAATGCGCCGTGACAGGAAAGGGGGGCGCCTGACCCTTTAAGGCGTAAGCCTGGATTACTATCTGTCGGATCCACCTAGAGATGGTGGCCGATGAGACTGCTTGGCCCTTCTTGGGACCAGCCACCGAAACAAACAGTGAGTCTGACTTCCGGAACAGGGAAGTAGCAGATAGGTATACTCTCAAAGCTCGGACAACGTCCCAAGGAATGCAACGCCGCCTCCTTAGGATTCGACGGCTGAGGACACAAGGATGGAAGTACAATGTCTTCGTTGAGATGAAAAGCCGAAACGACTTTCGGAAGAAAGGAAGGCTGCGGCCGCAGCACCACCTTATCCTTGTGGAAAATCAAATAGGGAGCCTTGCAGGACAAGGCTGCCAGCTCAGAGACTCGTCTAACTGACGTAACAGCCACCAAAAAGACCACTTTCTGAGAAAGGGTCAACAGGGGAATATCTCTAATATTCTCAAACGGTGCCTTCTGAAGCACCGAGAGGACCAGGTTCAAGTCCCACGGAGGTAACGGGGGACGGACCGGAGGGGCCACCTGTCGGACCCCCTGCACAAATGTACTCACGAGAGAGTGAGTCGCCAGGGGTCGCTGAAAAAAGACAGCCAGGGCAGATATCTGTCCCTTAAATCGTACTTAGGGCAAGCCCTTGGTCCACCCCATGCTGTAAAAACAGCAGGATTCTGGAAACCAAATAGGTACTCGGATGCCATTTCATTTCCTCACACCTGGAGATGTAGGCCCTCCAAGTGCGGTGATAGACCTTCCTAGAGGACGGTTTTCGAGCACTTCTCATAGTAGAGATTACTGAGTCTGACAGGCCCCGGTCTCTCAGTACCCGGTTCTCAACAGCCATGCCGTTAAAGCCAATGACTGTAAAGCAGGATGGAATATGGGACCTTGCGATAGCAGGTCCTTCCATAGTGGTAGACGCCAGGGGACGTCTGCTACCAGACGTACTAGATCGTCGTACCAAGGACGCTGAGGCCAATCTGGAGCGATTAGGATCATTGGAATTCCCTCTGCCTCCACTCTGCGGAGCAGAAGAGGAAGAAGCCTTAAGGGAGGGAAGGCATAGATTAGCCGATACTGACCCCACGATGCTACCAACGCGTCCGTTGCGTCTGCCCATGGGTCTCTTGACCGGGCCACAAATCTCAATACCTTCCGATTGAGTCGGGAAGCCAGAAGATCTACGTCTGGTGTGCCCCATCTTTGGCAGAGGAGTTGGAACACCTCCGGGTGTAAGGACCATTCTCCCTGGTCCAGCATCTGGCGGCTCAGGTAGTCCGCCTGCCAGTTTTCCACACCCGGAATGTACACGGCCGACAGTGCTGGTACGCTCCTCTCTGCCCACTTCAGGATGCGAGCGATCTCCGATGCTGCAGCTGAGCTTCTTGTTCCTCCTAGATGATTGACATATGCCACTGCTGTGGCATTGTCTGACTGGATCCTGACTGGATGCCCTTGCAGTCTCTGAGACCATTTGAAGAGGCACAGCTTGATCGCCCGGATCTCCAGGACATTGATCGGCAGGAGGGCTTCCTCTGGGGTCCAGCGACCCTGCCCCGACTGGACACCCCAGACTTCCCCCCAACCTGTAAGGCTGGCGTCCATCGTGATCACTATCCAGTAAACCGGAAGAAATGACTTCCCGGCCATTACAGCCGGTGCTGTCAGCCACCATACCAGGGATCTCCTGACTAGGTGGCTCACTCGGATTTGATAATCCAGAGATGAAGGGCATCGGTTCCATCTGGACAGAACTTCCTTCTGTAACACTCGAGTGTGGTATTGAACATATGGGACCGCCTCGAAGGAGGCTACCATGAGGCCCAACACTCGTATGCAAAAACGGAGTGACGACCAATTCCTGGAAGTCAGCTGCCGTACTGCAGCCCGGAGGGTCTGCAACTTCTCCACAGGGAGGAATACCTTTGCCTCTGAGGAATCCAGAATCAACCCCAGGTACACTAGGCGTTGAGTGGGCACCAATACTGACTTTTGCGTGTTTAGTATCTAACCACAGTCTCGAAGAGTCTGACAGGTAATGGACACGCTTACCTCTAATTCTGAGCTTGAAGGGGCCTTCAGCAGAAGGTCGTATAAGTAGCCTGTGATAGAGATACCCCGCTGTATTAGAAGTGCCAGAATCGGAGCGAGCACCTTGGTGAACGTCCTGGGTGCTGAGGCAAGGCCCAACGGGAGGGCCACAAACTGGTAGTGGTCCTTCCCGATAGCAAATCGCAGAAACCTCTGGTGTCTGGAGTATATGGAGACATGCAGGTATGCGTCCTTGATGTCCAAGGAGGCCAGAAAGTCCCCCGGATGGAGAGCCGTGACTACAGATCGAACCGACTCCATCCGAAAACTTTGTACCTTCACAAAGCAATTGAGGGCTCTGAGATCCAAGCTTGGACGAACCCCCTCCTTCTTTGGCACAATGAACAGATTTGAGTAAAAACCACGTTCCAGTTCTGGAACTGGAATAACTACCCCGCGTTCCAGTAGACCCTGGACCGCCCCATACAGGGCCTCCCGACGGGTCGGTAGTAGCTGGAGATTGGAGGTGTTGAATCTGTCCGGTGGACAAGAGAGAAACTCTATCTTGTAGCCTGAGGAGATTACTTCGCAAACCCACCTGTCGGAGATTAGTGCTGTCCACTGAGTCGCAAATTTGCGAAGACGTCTCCCCACCCGAGAGCTGGGTGGGGGTGGACCTTCATGCGGACGCAAATTTGTCCGCAGGCTTATTGGGTATGCGGGACCAGGGACGCTTTTGTCCTTGGGCAGGCGCTTTATCGGCCTGGGGTCTTTTCCCTGTCGCCCTAGGGGGACGAAAAAAACACTTGTGTGCAGTAAAGGAGGGCCCTTGCCCTTGGCGTGGCCCCTTACCCTTGCTAATTTGGGGAAGCAAAGTGCTTTTACCTCCTGTGGCATCCTTGATGATGTCATCCAGAGAAGCCCCAAAAAGTCTGTCGCCCTTAAAAGGCAGATCCAACAGGGCTTTCTTGGAAGTCTGGTCCGCAGACCAGCCTTTTAGCCAGATCAGGCGGCGTATTGCTACTGCATAAACCAAAGTTTTAGACAGCAGGGGAATAGTATTCATGTCTGACTCGCAGACAAACCTAAGGCCCTGGACCAACTGGTCGGCCAATGTTATCTCATCAGGAGGAGCATCTCACTCCTTAACCCCTGGAGTAGCAATCTTGCCCATTCAGTAAGTGTGTGAGACACTAGGGCCCCCGCCAATGCCGGGCGTACTGCCGAGCCTACCACTGAGTATAGGTAGCAAGCGAGTGCTTCAGCCTTCTTATCCACAGGGTCCTAGAAAACAGGAGCCCCTTCTACAGGAATTGTGGTGGCTCTATTAAGTCTGGACACCGGAGGGTCCACTATAGGGGGGAGAGGTCCATTTCTTCAGAAAACTCTCCTCAAAAGGGGTACCGTACCGCAAACCTCTTTGGGGCTGTAAAGACCCTCAGTGGGTTCTCCCATTCCTTGTATAAGAGTTTATCAAAAGACACACAAGGGAACACCTTAGCAATGCGGGCAGGTCTATGAAACCCAAGTGGACCGGAGTCTCTGCTGCTTCTGCAGTATTTTCCAATTTTAGCATATCCCGCACTGCAGTAATAAGGTCAGATACCAAAGCCGTCTCGCGTACTGACCTGGACTTTGAGTCATTCTCACTGTCCGGTCACGGTCTGCAGTCTCTGATGCGTCAGAATCTGGGCCCCGAGCCGTAGCTGGACCTGGTTCTGCACCAGAATTATCCCCAGAAGCTTGCAGGGGATGGGGCGTTTACTACCCCCTGTATTCCCGTGTGCTGCTTCCACCCTGGCAGCAAACGCCTCTAGGATTGCAGTCATAGCGTTCATAGACACCTCAGGGGCACCAGCTGCTAAATCTGGTGTTTCAGGGGAGAAGACATCTGGCTCAGATGCCATGCTGACCACACGCTGACACTCACAGGGCTCCAGGCAAGATATCAATAGGCCACCCTCCTGTGCTGCAGAGAGGCCGGGTCACCCAGAGGACTCACCACCCTGGATAGGTACTGCTATGCTGCGCCTGTGATGCTGTCCCGCTGCTGCTGTGTCAGTCTGCTTCTTTTATCAGCACTTCCTGTGTGAATTTTCGCGCCAGTGTAATGCACCCTAGAGGCCGGAGGCTCTCGAAAAATGGTTGCCAAAAACGTCTGTATGGAAGATAATGTGGGCTCTAAGAAAATGGCCGCCGACAGAAGATAGAGGTCAAGCAGCCATAGCCCACAAAAAGATGGCCGCCGAACGGCAATATCTGCATACAGGGTGGACAAACATGGCCGCCGATCAGCTGATAGGGGCCAGTGGGTGTGGCCGAACCACAGGAAGATGGCCGCCGGGCAGTCACAAGAGGCCAAACTTGGCATGGACCACCTCAAAATGGCCGCCGACAGCATGGAGGAGGAAGGACACAAACACAGGTAAGAAAAAATGACATTTCTTTTAAATGTTAGTTACAGCCAGCCCCGCTCCAGTGGGACCCCCTAGGTGACCCCCAGCACCCAGCAACCTTTAGCTAGAAGCCCAGGGAGGAGGGAAAGGCAGGGAGAGAGGGAAGAAAGGGGCCACAACCACTTACTTGATCTCTCCAGGAATGTCCAACTAAATCTCCCAGCCGAGGCAGGGGAGTTTTACTTACCTATCCTGCATGTATTCTGCTGGAAGACATTCCAAACAGATCATCGTCCGCGCACGGAAGGTGACTGTTGGCCAGGCATGCTGTGATTGGACCCAGAAGGGACGATCATATGTATGCCCTGGAGCATGACGCTCACTGGACAGGCTGCTGCGACTCGGCCGTAAGGTCAGCCGAAGCTGAGCGGTCCGATGCAAGCCTTGGAGCGTAAGCTCACCGGCCAGGCTGCTGCGACTCGGCCGTAAGGTCAGCCGAAGCTGAGCGGTCCGATGCAGGCCCTGGAGCGTAGGCTCACCGGCCACCCGTGGAGCGACGGGCATGTCGTGGAAAACCCAGCGCATAGCTAGGGTCGGCACACGCTCGATGGCCGAAACTGGGGAGACTACAAGGATCGAGGATCCAGCCTGCCACCCAGTCAGCAGTTGATCGAAGATCGCAGGAAACAACAAATGTAGCAAAAAAAATAAATATATATATATATATATATATCTTTTTTCCCTGGACCAATGGGCCCGAAGGGAGCCATGTCCTACTCCTTGCTAGACAGAAAAAAACTGATCTGCGAAGATGCAGACTGAGAGGGTATACCCAGAGGGTCCGCCCCCTGGGCGGTACTGTAGAAGGTGTGATGCAACACTTTTTACAAGTTTTTCTGCCTAGTCACTCCTAATTAACGGATAATACCCACTTTGTCAATAGAGAAGCTGTGTCGGTCCATGGACGAAAGAGTAACCATGTTTTTTTTTTCTCCCCCAAATTTTCTGTTTTTATAGGAAGCAAAAAATAAAAAAACATAGTGGTGTTTAAATACCACCAAAATAAAGCTCTATCTGCCTCAAAAGAGATTATAATAATTTCATTTGGGTACAGTGTTGCATGACAGCGCTGAAAGCTGAAAAATGGCCTGTGCAGGAAGGGAGGGGAAGTGTCTGGTCTTGAGGTGGTCAAAGTTCAATGAATTATTTAATTTAGGTATTAAAATAATAAAACATAATAATAAAAGAATAAAATAGATATTAATACATATATTATCAGTATTATTATTTGCATTTTAAACTTTATCTATAAAATAATATACATTGAATAGAGTAACAGTGTTTCTTGAAATGATACCTATTACTGTAATGACAATAAGCCATAAATATACAGTATAACTCGATTCTTCCAAAGCTAAAGAATCATAACAACTAACACATACTGTAACTGTGTGTTGACATCTGCCACTCCCAAAAAAGGAATGCGAGTTGGGCACTTCTCTGGGGGATATGTACCAATGCAAAATAAATAAATAATAAATACTGTATAGTGAGAAGCAGGCTTAAAGCGGAGTTCCACCCAAAAATAGAACTTCTACTTTTCGGAACCCTCCCCCCCTCCGGTGTCACATTTGGCACCTTTCAGGGGGGAGGGGGGTGCAGATACCTGTCTAAGACAGGTATTTGCACCCACTTCTGGGAATACACTCCTGCGGTAGTGATGCCTCTACCCGCACCCCCCGCTGTCTTCTGGGAAACACACTGTTCCCAGGAGAGCGGGGACCAGTGATGGCGTGCCGCGCTACTCGCGCATGCGCAGTAGGAACCGGACAGTGAAGCTGCAAGGCTTCACTTCCTGATTCCCTCACCGAGAATGGCGGCGGCAGCATCCGAGGACTGAGCGACTGCTCGACCTCGTCTGCCGACATCGCAGGTGTGCTGGACAGGTAAGTGTCCATTTTTTAAAAGTCAGCAGCTGCAGCATTTGTAGCTGCTGGCTTTAAAAAAAAAAAAACATTTAGGCAGAACCTCCGCTTTAAAGAGCAACATTAAAATGACTGAATTCCTTTAAATAACATGCTTGGGGATGCCTTAAGCCTGTAAACAGGTGCCTACTAGGCATAACAATTGAACTTGAAGTATAACACAAAGCATACACATCATTACATCTTCCCTCTCAAGTATGAAACATTTAATATGAGACAAAGTCCCTCCATATTTTTGGTTTAATAACTCGACCATAGCGAGAGAAAGTAACTGTTGGCTCATCATCCGTAGGATTGGTGTCCAGATGAGAGTCACTCCCAGCATTATCATATGCTGATTAGGGATGGGCCCGGTGCTCGATTCGAACCCATGTTCGAATCGAGCATCGGGCGTTCGCTCGCTCGTCGAGCCCAGAACTATTTGGGCCGTTCGCATCACATTCGTGTGATGCGAGCGGCCCCGCAATGCATTGCGGCCGGCGCGGCCGGTGCAGTGCATTGCTGGCTGATGATTGGCCAAGCATGCACTGTGACCCCGCATGCTTGGCCAATCACAGCGCCCGAAACTCGGAGAGCAATAATTGGCTACAGGCAGGACGCCTGTAGCCAATTACAGCTCAGGGGCTTTAGTACACGCCCCACCATTTAAAAGGCCGCCACGCCATCGGCCCCGGTCACATGAGTTCCGGCTTTAGGAGAGATTAGTCTGCTGATTCTGTCTTTGCTTGATACTGAAAGATTTGCTCTTCTTTGCTAAACCATTGGCTATTTCTTTGCTAAACCATTGCTACCTAAGTCATTGATCGTTCATTGCTGCTGATTGCACAGTTAGTGTGTTATTAGCTGCTGCTGGGGATTAGTCTGGTGCGTGCTTACTGTTAGTACAGTATTGCAGTAGTACCAACCGCAGTGCTGTTAGCACAGCATTGCACCCCAACAGCACCCATAGGACTTCTAGTGTGTTAGTGGCAGCAAACAGAGCTCCTATATTTTCTTCTCAGCAGCACCCATAGGACTTCTAGTGTGTTAGTGGCATCACACAGAGCTCCTATATTTTCTTCTCAGCAGCACCCATAGGACTTCTAGTGTGTTAGTGGCAGCAAACAGAGCTCCTATATTTTCTTCTCAGCAGCACCCATAGGACTTTTAATGTGTTAGTGGCATCACACAGAGTTCCTATATTTTCATCTCAGCAGCACCCATAGGACTTCTAGTGTGTTAGTGGCATCACACAGAGCTCCTATATTTTCTTCTCAGCAGCACCCATAGGACTTCTAGTGTGTTAGTGGCAGCAAACAGAGCTCCTATATTTTCTTCTCAGCAGCACCCATAGGACTTCTAGTGTGTTAGTGGCAGCAAACAGAGCTCCTATATTTTCTTCTCAGCAGCACCCATAGGACTTCTAGTGTGTTAGTGGCATCACACAGAGCT
Source organism: Rana muscosa (assembly GCA_029206835.1). Lineage (NCBI taxonomy): Eukaryota > Metazoa > Chordata > Amphibia > Anura > Ranidae > Rana > Rana muscosa. The sequence continues at coordinate 85,347,189 of CM055125.1, read as the reverse complement.
CCTATATTTTCTTCTCAGCAGCACCCATAGGACTTCTAGTGTGTTAGTGGCAGCAAACAGAGCTCCTATATTTTCTTCTCAGCAGCACCCATAGGACTTCTAGTGTGTTAGTGGCAGCAAACAGAGCTCCTATATTTTCTTCTCAGCAGCACCCATAGGACTTCTAGTGTGTTAGTGGCAGCAAACAGAGCTCCTATATTTTCTTCTCAGCAGCACCCATAGGACTTCTAGTGTGTTAGTGGCATCACACAGAGCTCCTATATTTTCTTCTCAGCAGCACCCATAGGACTTCTAGTGTGTTAGTGGCAGCAAACAGAGCTCCTATATTTTCTTCTCAGCAGCACCCATAGGACTTCTAGTGTGTTAGTGGCATCACACAGAGCTCCTATATTTTCTTCTCAGCAGCACCCATAGGACTTCTAGTGTGTTAGTGGCAGCAAACAGAGCTCCTATATTTTCTTCTCAGCAGCACCCATAGGACTTCTAGTGTGTTAGTGGCAGCAAACAGAGCTCCTATATTTTCTTCTCAGCAGCACCCATAGGACTTCTAGTGTGTTAGTGGCATCACACAGAGCTCCTATATTTTCTTCTCAGCAGCACCCATAGGACTTCTAGTGTGTTAGTGGCAGCAAACAGAGCTCCTATATTTTCTTCTCAGCAGCACCCATAGGACTTCTAGTGTGTTAGTGGCAGCAAACAGAGCTCCTATATTTTCTTCTCAGCAGCACCCATAGGACTTCTAGTGTGTTAGTGGCATCACACAGAGCTCCTATATTTTCTTCTCAGCAGCACCCATAGGACTTCTAGTGTGTTAGTGGCAGCAAACAGAGCTCCTATATTTTCTTCTCAGCAGCACCCATAGGACTTCTAGTGTGTTAGTGGCAGCAAACAGAGCTCCTATATTTTCTTCTCAGCAGCACCCATAGGACTTCTAGTGTGTTAGTGGCATCACACAGAGCTCCTATATTTTCTTCTCAGCAGCACCCATAGGACTTCTAGTGTGTTAGTGGCAGCAAACAGAGCTCCTATATTTTCTTGTCAGCAGCACACATAGTACCTATAGTGTGTTAGTGTCAGCACCCATAGGACCTACAGTGTGTTGTGAGCACACATAGGAGTTCTATTTTTTATACTATATACACTACCGACTACAATGGCTGGAAGACCGCCAAGGAGAGGCAGAGCGTGCCGAGGCAAGAACACAGGGCAGGCAGGCTCTGTTTCTAGAGACAACAGTGCTGGCCGTGGACGTGGTCGTGCATCGTCATCAGCACGTGGCCATGGGACACGCTTGTCTTTGTTTTCGGCAGCTGGACATGTGGAGCCGCATCATGCCGAAGGCTTGGTAGAATGGATGACCAAGCCCTCCTCATCCTCCTCATCCTCTCTCACCCAGGCTCAGGGTACTGGCAGAGCAGCTGCCAACGCGTACTCAATGGCATCATCAGCCACCCCTTCCCTAGACCCACCATGTCCTCCTGAGGAGTCCCCCGAACTGTTTGAGCACAGTGTTGGGTACATGCTCCAGGAGGATGCCCAACGATTCGAAGGCTCGGATGATGATACCCAGCTTGAGGAAGTCAGTAGTGTGCGCGCAGAGAGAGGGGATGCTGAAGGACAGCAATCTGGCAGTAGTGTTCCACCAGCTGCAGCTTACTGCCAGGTTTGCTCTAGGGGTGAAGAGGGAGGGGATGATGAGGTCACTGACTCCACGTGGGTGCCTGAAGGGAGAGAGGAGGAGGAGGAGGAGGATGCAGCGTCACATGTCCAACGAGGCAGGATGCCCCCAGGAGGCCAGCTAGAGGCCAGCACAGCAACTGTACCACACCGCAGAGCTCCGCCTGTGCAGGGCGCTGCCTCTGCACGTTATCACAAAAGTTCTTTGGTGTGGGCCTTTTTTGAGACGAGTGCATCAGATCGCACCACTGCTATTTGCAATATTTGTCTCAAGCGTATCTCGCGTGGCCAAAACATCAGCCGCTTGGGCACCACAAGCATGAGCAGACATATGTCGACCTGCCATGCAGCTCGTTGGCAAGCACACATAAAAGACCCACACCAAAGAACAAAGCGGACCTCTCCTTGCTCCTCATCAGCTGGGATCTCCATCCCCACTATATCTTCAGTCCTCTCTGAAAGCTGCTCTGAGAGGACTGAAGGTGTAGAATTAGGTGTGTCACAACCAAGTACTTGCAGTACACCGACGTCCGATTGTAGCAGGCAAATTTCCCTGCCCCAGCTGCTGGACCGTCGAAAGAAGTTCACTCCCAGCCATCCACATGCCCAGCGGTTGAATGCTAGCTTGGCTAAATTGCTAGCACTTCAACTGCTGCCTTTTCAGTTGATAGACTCGGCCCCCTTCCGTGAGTTTGTTCAATGTGCGGTTCCTCAGTGGCAGGTTCCCAAACGCCACTTTTTCTCACGGAAGGCGATTCCGTCTCTCTACTGGCATGTGGAAGGCAATGTCCATGCCTCGCTGGACAGGGCGGTCAGCGGTAAGGTGCATATTACCGCTGACTCATGGTCCAGCAGGCATGGACAGGGACGTTATCTTTCTTTCACGGCCCATTGGGTCACTCTATTGGCAGCTGGGAGGGATGCAGGACAAGGTGCAGTAGTGTTGGAGGTTGTTCCGCCACCACGCCTCCAAAATGCTACTACTGGTTGTGACACACCTCTCTCCTCCACCCCCTCCTCTTCTTCTTCCTCCATGTCCTCTTCGAGTGCTCTGTCCTCGGAACCAGCGGTGCTCCGTAGGCGTACAAGGGGCTACGCGAGTACGCAGGCAAAAAGATGCCATGCCGTGCTTGCGCTGGTGTGTTTGGGGGACAGGAGCCACACTGGGCCAGAGGTTCTGGCAGCTCTGCAGGGGCAGGCCGAGAGGTGGTTGACGCCACGCCAGCTTAAGCCAGGAATGGTCGTTTCTGATAATGGCACCAACCTCCTCTCCGCCCTGCGACAGGGGCAGCTCACCCATGTGCCCTGTATGGCTCACGTCCTCAACCTGGTGGTGCAGCGGTTCTTGGGCAGGTTCCCAGGCTTACAGGATGTCCTGAGGCAGGCCAGGAAAGTCTGTGTGCATTTCCGCCGATCTTATAATGCCAGTGCTCGGCTGACTGAGCTGCAAAAGGAGCTGAACCTGCCCAAGAACCGCCTAATATGTGACATGCCCACCAGGTGGAACTCAACGTTGGCCATGCTGCAGCGACTGCACACGCAGCAGAGGGCCATCAATGAGTACCTTTGCGACTACGGCACCAGGACAGGGTCAGGGGAGCTTGGCTTTTTTTCCCCACGCCAGTGGAGCATGATCAGGGATGCATGCACTGTCCTCTCACCATTTGAGGAGGCCACGAGGATGGTGAGCAGTGACAGTGCATGCATCAGTGACACTGTACCTCTTGTCCACCTGTTGGAGCATACGCTGCGTGGGATAATGGACAGGGCACTTGAGGCAGAACAGAGGCAGGAAGAGGAGGACTTCCTTGTCTCTCAAGGCCCCCTTTATCCAGACAATGTTCCTTCTGTCCCACCCATCACACAGGAAGAGGAGGAGGAGGAGGAGGAGGATTGTGTGAGCATGGAGGTGGAGCCTGGCACTCAGCATCAGCAGCAGCAGTCTTTTAGGGATGATGTACAGTCCCAACAAACCAGTGGACTTGTACGTGGCTGGGAGGAGGTGGCTGGCGATCATGTCATCCTCAGTGACCCAGAAGACTCCGGACCGAATGCCTCAGCTAACCTACGCTGCATGGCCTCCCTGATCCTGCAAAGCCTGCGGAAGGATCCTCGTGTTCTTCGGATCAAGGAGAGTGACCATTACTGGCTGGCCACTCTCCTTGATCCACGGTACAAGGGTAAGGTTGCGGACCTTATCTTGCCGTCGCAGAGGGAGCAGAGGATGAGACATCTCAGGGAGGCCTTGCAGAAAGGTCTGTGCAACGCGTTCCCAGAAACTGGGAGGTTACAAACTCCTGGTCCTGGACGACGAGTTGCTGAGGCTTCGGTCAGTAGCAGAAGGAGCGGTGGGGAAGGTGGACGTCTGACCGATGCGTTCAGACAATTTTTTAGTCCGCAGCCCCAAGGTATGATCGGTTCCAGCAACCATCGCCAGCGTCTGATATACATGGTGCAGGAATACCTAGGGGCAAGGTCAGACTTGGACACCTTTCCCACCGAAAATCCTCTGGCTTACTGGGTCCTGAGGATGGATCACTGGCCAGAGCTTGCACAGTATGCAATTGAGCTACTGGCCTGTCCTGCATCCAGCGTTCTTTCCGAACGCACATTCAGTGCTGCTGGAGGATTTGTCACCGATCATAGGGTGCGCCTGTCCACCGACTCGGTTGATCGACTGACCTTCATAAAAATGAATCAGTCTTGGATCACCACCAGCTACCAGACACCTGAAGCGGATATAACGGAATAATTTATAATGTCACATCCCTTCAAGACTGCCTATGCTGATGCTGAGTGACTGTCCTGTTATGTTCACTGACTATCCTCTTCCTCCTCCTCAATGATCCATGCCACCACACCAGTGCCTAAGGCACAATTTTTCAGCCCCTGTATAACAGGGGCGTGTAATTAAAAATTTTTAAAAAGATGCTTCGCAACAGGTGTGACTGCTGTGCTCAGAGTACAGTATCTGTGAGGGGTTGCAGTGTTGTGGCACCAGCACCAGTGCCTAAGGCACAATTTTTCAGCCCCTGTTGGGGCGTGTAATTACAATTTTTAGGCAATGCTTTGCAACAGGTCTCATTGCTGTGCTCAGAGTACAGTATCTGTGAGGGGTTGCAGTGTTGTGGCACCAGCACCAGTGCCTAAGGCACAATTTTTCAGCCCCTGTATAACAGGGGCGTGTAATTACAATTTTTTAAAAAGATGCTTCGCAACAGGTGTGACTGCTGTGCTCCAAGTACAGTATCTGTGAGGGGTTGCAGTGTTGTGGCACCAGCACCAATGCCTAAGGCACAATTTTTCAGCCCCTGTTTAACAGGGGCGTGTAATTACAAATCTTGATCTAATAGTTCACAGCAGGGCCCATTCCTGCGCCCACCAAGAGTAACTATGAGGGCCTACAGTCTTGTGGCAACACCGTCCACCACCACCACCACCACCAAAGGCCCAATTTTTCTGCCCTGTTCAACAGGTGCATGCAATTACTAATCTTGATCTAATAACTCACAGCAGGGCCCATTCCTGCACCCACCAAGAGTAACTGTGAGGGCTTACAGTCTTGTGGCAACACCGTCCACCACCACCACCACCACCACCAAAGGCCCAATTTTTCTGCCCGGTTCAACAGGTGCATGCAAGTACAAATCTTGATCTATTAACTCACAGCAGGGCCCATTCCTGTGCCCACCAGTCTTGTGGCTACACCAACATCTAATAGGGCAAATTTCTGCAGAGTATATACGGCAGGCCCCTACTTTCAAACATCCAACTTACAAACGACTCCTACTTGCAAACGGCAAGAGAAAACAGGAAGTGAGAGGAAATCTACCCCTAGGAAGGAAAATTCTATCCTGTTAGATTTAATTTGGGAAAAAGGTATCTCCTCTCTACTGATGCTTTATCACCAATCCTTGTTTCAATTAAAACCCCACTTTTCCAAAAACATTTGTCATTGGGACGGAAAGTGAGGTGACATGTTCTGAACAGATGTGCAAAGACAGCAAATGTTACAGGGGTGATAACCCCTCCCTATGTTCTCCAAAAAGCTTAAAAATTGATTTTTTTGGGATGTAGCTACACTTCATAATGTACCTGTTCAGATTGTACTTAAGAACAAACCTACAGTCCATGTCTTGTTTGCACCACCTATATACTGCTGTTCAGAGTATATAGGGTTGTAGGTATAGGGTTTTATTTTGGGTGCGGGGTCCCCCTTAGTATCCATACAAGACCCAAAGGGGCTGGGGTGGGGGGGGGGGGGTGATGGGGTAGCCATGCCATTTTTCTCAAGGATTTTCAGCCATATGGCGGCCAGGACAAGACATGACATTAAAGCCGCAAGTGGTTTTAAATGGCTTCTTTTTTTCCTTTACAAATGTCATTTTGTGCAAGGACAGTTCTAAACACGGGAAACACATGCCACTTCACAGGCATACTTTAGACACCCCCCAGGTACCATATTTAAAGGAAAATTTCACTTTTTTTTTTTTCACTTTATGCATCATTAAAATGACTGCTCCCGAAAAAACTTTAGTTTTTAAAATTTCTTTTTGCATTGATATATGTCCCCTGGGGCAGGACCCGGGTCCCCAAACCTGTTTTATGACATTAACATGCATATTGGCCGTTGTAATTAGCAATTTTGATTTCGAATGTTCGCGTCCATTATAACGAATAGGGTTCGAAAATTCGCGCGAACTTTCGGTCCGTTCGAAGGTTCTGGTGCGAACCGAACCCGGGGGTGTTCGGCTCATCCCTAATGCTGATACGTTTATGCTGTCCTCGGTATCCTCAGTAGACTCAATATCGATATTGAGAACTTTTGTGCCATCATGGGCTTGTTCTTTATCTCCATTGTCATCCGGTTCCTCTAATGATGTATCCGCAGCAGTGTCTGGACGAAGATGACGCCTGTTTCGTCTCAGTTTCTGTCCACACTTGGTCTAGATTATATATGATTTTGGTGAATTAGCTTCTTTGATAATTCGAGCAGGTTCCCATGTATTCCCAATGACTCTGTGGGGGAGATTTACTAAAACAGCTGTACTCAGAATCTGGTGCAGCTGTTTATGGTAGCCAATCAGCTTCTAACTTCAGCTTGTTCAATTCAGCTTTGGAAATAAAACCTGGAAGCTGATTGGTTTCTGTGCAAAATTGCACCAGATTTTGCACAATCCAGTCTTAGTAAATAACCCCCTGTGTCTCACAGCTTGCCCAGCAGAGAGTGGACGAAGGGATTTTGTAGATTTATCAAAATACAGTTTTTGCCTTTTCATGCTTATGATCCTCTGAGCTGTTACTCGATCCTGTGGAATAGACTGAGGCTGCAATTTCTGTGGTGCAATAGGCACTGTGGTCCTCAGTGTTCTACCCATTAGCAGCTGTGCAGGTGAGCATAAACCTTCAATAGGTGTTGCACGATAGTTTAACAGTCCTAGGTACACATCCTGCCCTGATGATTGCGCTTTCAGTATAATGGATTTGGCTATGCCAACATACTTCTCTGCTAGACCATTGGCTGTGGGTGATAGGGGCTTGTGGGTTTGTGCCTGATTCCCCATTCACGCAGGAAGCACTGGAACTCAGAACACGAGAATTGTGGGCCATTATCAGCCACAAGTTCATCACGCACTCCATGTCTTGAATATATTGTTTTGAAGGCCCATATGACTGTTGATGCTTTTACATTTCTCAGCTGCACTAGCTCAAAGTATTTGTAATGGTTGTCCTCAAAATGAAAAATATCTGTAGCCAGCCTCTGCCAAACCCGTGAAGGAACATTCCACGGTGTAAGAGGTTCTTTTGCATTGTGTTTTTGAAATGTCTGGCAGGTTTCACACTTCTTCACAAGTGTCTCAATATCAAAGTTCAAATTAGGCCAGTAGACCAACTCCCCTGCTCTGCGCTTACACAGAGTGATGCCCAAATGTCCCTGGTGGATTTGTTCCAGTACTTCTGCCTGCTGTGTCTTACGAATGAGAATACGGTCACCCATAAATATGATATCCGAATGAATGTATAGCTGATCTTTCATAGGCCAGAATCCCTGTAGTTCAGGACACAGCTTCTTTCGTTTTTCTGGCCAGCCATTGCACATGACACAAGTTAGTTTTTCTAGGACTGTATCCTGTTTGGTGTCTTGTCTTATCTTCTCCAGACGTACATCCGATATTGGAATGTTCATTAGTACTGTATGTACCTGTTCTTCCAACTCAGGTTCCTCCCGTGCTTTATGTCCTTCTAGAAACACCCTAGACAGGGTATCTGCCATGGGAATTTCCTTTCCAGGCTTGTACTTTACTGTGAGATCATACTGCTGTCATTTCATAACCATCCGCTGCAGACGTGGAGGTGTAGAAGCTAGCGTTTTTTTCTATTTTCTATAGCATTAATCTGGAGCTGTGTTCCTTCCAGTACCTGCACGTCATTTCTTGGCATTTCATATGCTCTGGCAATCCTTATGGCTTTCTCAAGATTTAAGTCTTCTTCCTGCAGCAGCTTTTCCTGAACTTCCTTAAACTTACTGCTAGGGATGAGCCGAACACCCCCGGGTTCGGTTCGCACCAGAACCCGCGAACGGACCGAAAGTTCGCACGAACGTTAGAACCCTATTAAATACAATGGACGCGAACGTTCGAAATCTAAAGTGCTAATTATAACGACTAATATGCATGTTATTGTCCTAAAAAGGGTTTGGGAACCCGGGTTCTGCACCAGGGGACATGTATCAATGCAGAAAGAAGTTTTAAAAACTGACGTTTTTTCTGGAGCAGTCATTTTAATGATGCATAAAGTGAAAAAAAAAAGTCAAATATTCCTTTAAATATCGTACCTGGGGGGTGTCTAAAGTATGCCTGTGAAGTGGCACGTGTTTCCCGTGTTTAGAACTGTCCTTGCACAAAATGACATTTCTAAAGGAAAAAAAGCCATTTAAAACTGCTTGCGGCCTTAATGTAATGTCTGGTCCCGGTAATATGGATGAAAATCTTTGAGAAAAATGGCATAGCTCATATTTGTGGGTATACAACCACTTTAAGGGGAACCCCGCACACAAAATAAAAAAGGCCCTATATACTCTGAACAGCAGTATACAGGCGGTGCATACAAGACAGGGACTGTAGGTTTGTTCTTAAGTAGAATCTGTTTTTTAATTTTGAACAGGTACATTGTTTAAGTGTAGCTCCAGCCAAAAAATATATTTTTAAGCTTTTTGGAAAACATAGGGAAGGGTTATCACCCCTGTAACATTTGTTTTGCTGTCTGTGCCCCTGTTCAGAACATTTCACCTCACTTTCTGTCCCAATGACAACTGTTTTTGAAAAGTGGGGTTTTTATTGAAACAAGGATTGGTGATAAAGCATCAGTAGAGAGGAGACACCTTTTTCCCATATTAACTCTTATGCCGCGTACACACGATCGATTTTTTCGACGGTGAAAACACCGTCGAGAAAATCGACGTTAAAAACGAGGAACAGCTTGTTCCCCCCACACAAATGTCATTTTTTTTTGGTCGAAAAAAACGACCGTGTGTGGGCTCCGCGGCAGTGTTTCCCTATGGGAAACACTGTCATGGAACACATGTCGAAAAAAAACGACGAGAAAAATTAGAACATGTTCTAATTTTTCTCGTTGTTTTTAATGCCGCTTTTCTCGTTGAAAAAAACGACAGAAAGCCCACAGACGATCGTTTTTCTCGTCGAATGGGAAAAATGTCGTTTTTCTCAACGAGAAAAACGGCCGTGTGTACGTGGCATTTCAGGAGAGAATTTCCCTTCCTAGGGGTAGATTTCCTCTCACTTCCTGTTGTCTCCTTCCGTTTGCAAGTAGGAGTCGTTTGTAAGTTGGATGTTTGAAAGTAGGGGCCTGCTGTATATACTCTGCAGAAATTGGCCCCTTAGGTGATGGTGTTGCCACAACACTGTAAGCCCTCCCAGTTACTCTTGGTGGGCTCTGGAACGCCCTGCTGTGAACTATTATATCAGGAATTATATTTACATGCCCCTGTTGAACAGTGGTAGGAAAAATTGGGCCTTTGGTGGTGGTGCTGGTGCCCCAACACTGTAAGCCCTCACAGTTACTCTTGGTGGGCGCATGAATTGGGCCCTGCTGTGAATTATTAGATCAAGAATTGTAATTGCATGGCCCTGTTGAACAGGGGCTGAAAAATTGGGCCTTTGGTGGTGGTGTTGCCACAACACTTTAAGCCCTCACAGTTCCTCTTGGTGGGCACAGGAATGGGCCCTGCTGTGAATTATTAGATCAATGATTGTAATTACATGCCCCTGCAGATTAAATAATAATAATACTGCGCCAACTCTAAATACTAAATGAAGCAGCCAAACATAAAATCAGACAGGATATATAGAACGTATAAAAAATATATAATGTGTCGCTGTGAGAAAAGTAGTAAAAAACCCTACTTCATGTATAGCACAATGGTGCACATAAAAATATGGTGTCAAACCAAACGTTTGTACACAATAGGTGTACACAAATGAATGTGATAAAAATGTAAGTGAATACTAACAGTGAAATAATTGGTATGGGGTATAGGTGCACAACAAAAACCAGCAATTAAACTGGAATATTGATCATACCCATAATAAACAAAAATAAAAATGAAAATATAATGTAGGTGGAGACAAACCCATATAAGGCGTCACAGATGAGTATGTAGAATAATGTCCAATCTTATCACATATACAAAGAAGTTCATAGGTCAAAATCCAACAAGGCGCTGCATCGTTTGAAAATAGGTTTGAAGGGTGCATCTATCACATTTTCTTTATAGGCATATAGGATATATGACATCACCCGGGAGTGCCTTCACCTTGGGCCAATGGGGGAGAAGTAAATGCTCTTACCGGACAGAGTGGACCCACCTCACCGTACGGTGGTGGATCAACAAAGCTTTGTCCACTCTGTGGACCCAAGGAACAGTCAGGATCTGCAAGACACCTCCTTCCTTATGCCGACAGCACCACTGGTCCGTATTTCCAACCCGAAAAGGAAGAAATCCAAACCAATATGGCGACAACAAGCCATGTAAAAAGGGGAAAATGTGATAGATGCACCCTTCAAACCTATTTTCAAACGATGCAGCTCCTTGTTGGATTTTGACCTATGAACTTCTTTTCATATGTGATAAGATTGGACATTATTCTACATACTCATCTGTGACGCCTTATATGAGTTTGTCTCCACCTACATTATATTTTCATTTTTATTTTTGTTTATTATGGGTATGATCAATATTCCAGTTTATTGCTGGTTTTTGTTGTGCACCTATACCCCATACCAATTATTTCACTGTTAGTATTCACTTAAATTTTTATCACATTCATTTGTGTACACCTATTGTGTACAAACGTTTTGTTTGACACCATATTTTTATGTGCACCATTGTGCTATACATAAAGTAGGGTTTTTTACTACTTCTCTCACAGCGCCACATTATATATTTTGTATATGCCCCTGCAGATGCCTGTTAGTGTAACACAAAAGAAAAAAAAACTATGAGCAATAAGGGCTAGCTTCAGGTGTATATTTTTCAGGAATCACACTACGCCTGCTTTAAGTGCTGCAGATGCCTGCCTGTGTTACACAACAGGAAAACACAGCAATAAGGGCTAGCTTCAGGTGTATATTTTGCAGGAATCACACTACGTCTGCTTTAAGTGCTGCAGATGCCTGCCTGTGTTACACAACAGGAAAACACAGCAATAAGGGCTAGCTTCAGGTGTATATTTTTCAGGAATCACACTACACCTGCTTTAAGTTCTGCAGATGCCTGTTAGGGCTCTTTCACACGGAGGGTCCGTTCAGGTCCGCCTGTCAGTTTTTTATCCGCAAAAGTGTGACGGAGGAAAACCCTATTTTTCCTTCCGTCTGCGAATCGGATGACAACGGACTCTACGGTCCGTCATCATCCGATCCCCCATAGGGGAGAGTGGCGCTCTGACAGGGTGGTCCCTGCACAGTGTGCGGGAACCAGCCAGTCATCCGCCGGCTGAGCGGGGATCAACGGAGCGATCCCCGCTTAACAAGCGGAGCTTCACGGGGCGTATCATTACTGACCCGTCCTGTGTGAAAGAGCCCTTAGTGTAACACAAAAGAAAAAAAACTACGAGCAATAAGGGCTAGCTTCAGGTAAATATTTTGCAGGAATCACACTACGCCTGCTTTAAGTGCTGCAGATGCCTGCCTGTGTTACACAACAGGAAATCACAGCAATAAGGGCTAGCTTCGGTTGTATACTGTGCAGGAGGCTTAGCAAAAATATCACTGACACTGTCCCTGCCTATCCTTCTCTCTCCCTGCATAAAAAGTTTAGCAGAATATCACTGACACTGTCCCTACCTATCATTCTCTCTCCCTACACACAATATCACTGACACTGTCCCTACCTATCCTTCTCGCTCCCTACACACAATATCACTGACACTGTCCCTACCTATCCTTCTCTCTCCCTACACACAATTTCTCTAACACTGTCCCTGCCTATGTACGTCTTTCCCTGCACGCCAACACACTACACAAGGCCGCCGCGCTGGCGGCCTTTTATAGTGTGGGGCGTGTACTAAACCCCCCTGAGCTATAATTGGCCACAGGCATCCTGCCTGTGGCCAATTATGGCTCTCCTCGCTGCCGGCGCTGTGATTGGCCAAGCATGCGGGGTCACAGTGCATGCTTGGCCAATCACAGCGCCGGGATTTTGGGCCGTTCGCGTCACTCGAATTTGGCGCGAACGACCCAAAACGTTCGATCTTCGTCGAACGATCGAACACACGATGTTCGAGTCGAACGTATGTTCAACTCGAACGCGGAGCTCATCCCTACTTACTGAAAAAATATTAGGTATTTGCAGCGCTTGCAGAAAAGTATATAAACAAAAAGAAATGTGTCACAAATGCTTGTATCACAAACATCTATAAGTGAATAGCTTGCTACCATATGACATAACATCAATTAATAGTATATCCACTGTGCTCATGAATGAAAATATATAAAAACAATAAGTGAACAAACTTTAAAATTCATTGAATAGCAGTTATACCAATCTTGGAGAACTGAGTGTTTCCACACCAGAAATCAGATGTTGGTTCCTAGAAGAAAATTCCCTTCTAATGGCCCCACTCATCAGATAGGGGAATAATATAAATACGAGATCTCACCAACTAAAGTCCAGGCAAACTTCATCTCATGTAGATAGGCTCCATAGTATCAGCAGCAAAGGCATTTAAGTGACCATATAGAAAGAAAGGGAAAAAAAATTCATGTGAAGTACCGCTAATGAACAGACAGCATGGCGCTGCTAGCAAAGAGACTCACAGGACTGCAGTGATAAACGAGCGCCAGTGTTGTTCCGGGTACACAGCGTGCGTTCCACCGAAACCGGAAGTAGCGTCACTGGTTCTGGATTGGCCGGAAATTGCGTCAACGCATTTCGCCCCTCCTCCAGGGCATCATCAAGAACATGTCCTTGATGATGCCCTGGAGGAGGGGCGAAACGCGCTACGCAATTTCCGGCCAATCCAGAACCAGTGACGCTACTTCCGGTTTCGGTGGAACGCACGCTGTGTACCCGGAACAACACTGACGCTCGTTTATCACTGCAGTCCTGTGAGTCTCTTTGCTAGCAGCGCCATGCTGTCTGTTCATTAGCGGTACTTCACATGATTTTTTTTTCCCTTTCTTTCCATATGGTCACTTAAATGCCTTTGCTGCTGATACTATGGAGCCTATCTACATGAGATGAAGTTTGCCTGGACTTTAGTTGGTGAGATCTCGTATTTATATTATTCCCCTATCTGATGAGTGGGGCCATTAGAAGGGAATTTTCTTCTAGGAACCAACATCTGATTTCTGGTGTGGAAACACTCAGTTCTCCAAGATTGGTATAACTGCTATTCAATGAGCTTTAAAGTTTGTTCACTTATTGTTTTTATATATTTTCATTCATGAGCACAGTGGATATACTATTAATTGATGTTATGTCATATGGTAGCAAGCTATTCACTTATAGATGTTTGTGATACAAGCATTTGTGACACATTTCTTTTTGTTTATATACTTTTCTGCAAGCGCTGCAAATACCTAATATTTTTTCATTGTGTTGAGGTGTTAGACCTTTTGTTGCAGCAGCTGCGGAGCTATTTATTTATTTATTCACTCCAACCAATTATCACTGCACAGTCTGTTAGCGCGGGTTTTAGTTTTGTTAAAACATCCCTACTTACTGCCCATCAAAATGCAGTCTTTTATTGTCAGACGTGTTGTTTGTCGCCTTGGTGAGCGCGCGCCGATGCGCGCTGATGTGTGCATTCCGGTGCGCTCTATTGTGCATGCTCCTGTGCACGCTGGTTCACGTCCCGGACTGCAGGCGCGCACGCCTGTGCGCAATGGTGTGCCTGTGCGTACAGGTGCATTGTGTGCGCACAGGGAACAGTCCAAACAGTCCATTTAAACCCCTGGAATACTTCAGACCGGTGCTGTCTGCTCCCTGTGAACCCTGCCCCTGCTATTTCCCTGAACCTTGACCTTCTGACCACCCGGCTTGTTACTTGGACTTCTCCTGCCTTCCGCGTGCATCTGACCACGGCTTGCCTTTGACCCTGAACCTGCCTGCTCCTCTGTACCACGTTGTCTGACCGCTGCCAACCTTGCCTGTTACTAGACCATTCTTCCCTGCACCTGCTCAGCTTCACTCTCCAGTATACCTGCCTAGCTGCCTGCAGCTTGCGTGGTTCATCTTCCCTTCTGCATCCTGATCCTGAGGCGTCTTCCAGCAGCTACTCACCAGGCTCTCTTACCCTTCCGCACTCCTGTGCCTCCTGTCTGCACTACCAGGGGCAGCGAGTTGGATCCGTACGGGGGCCCTTCCTCTGCTCCATTGGGCTCATCGATCAGGTACCTGCAAGCCTGACATTTATCATATCTCCAGCATCATAGAAAGCACAGTCTTTGGCAAGCAAGCGTGGCTGTGTCACCCATTCATCCACAGACTCACCTCCACACTAGACATGTGCATTCGTTTTCGTCCGAATGCATTTTCGTCCGAATTTTGGGTATTTTCGTTATCGTTTTAACAAACGAAAACGAACGTGCAGAATTCGAATTTCGAAAGATCCGACATAAAAAATGCTTTATTTTCGTTTTCGTTGCTACAACAGTTCGATATAGATAGGAGTTTCGCCATGACGCTGACAATAACAATCTGTGTCTATCACACCTGTGGTTGAATGTGCCTAACCTTAACTCTATTAGTCCAAGATTATTCTACATAGAGAGGAAAGATTTGATATAGAGAGAAAAGATCGACATTGTAGAGACAGTGTTGGGGTAGACCATTCGACATGAACGACGAAGATTCAATGAAGCAGCGAAAAACATACAAACGTCAAATCTGTCATTTGATCTGAAGATCTGAAGATTCGACAAGCAGCTAAACTGTACGACGTCGCAATCGTACATTTCCGGTCAAATGCTCAGCCTATAAGCTATAGAAAAATTTGAATGTTGGTTGACTAGTAATAATAATTTATAAATATAATTATTAATAGTGTCATACAACATTAGAATTCTTCTATAGCTTGTAGGCAGAAGATTTGACCGGAAATGTACGATTGCGGTGTCGTACAGTTTAGCTGCTCCGTCGAATCTTCTTAGAACATTCGACAGACACCATAAGCCTTCAATGGCAGATTCAACCTTAATTAATTTGGATTTTTGCACGAATGCATTTTTTAACGAAACAAAATAAATAAAAACAAATTTCGGGAGTAACTAAATAAATAAATTTTTCAGATGAAAACTAAATTCCGAAACAAAATATTTCAGTGTGCACATGTCTACTCCACACTGCTTCCTCTCATAAAACAGTTTCCTTTTCACTGTGGAGTTTCTCCTTGGGTTGCAGTATGCTTCAAACTTTGCAAACAGTACCTCTGTTTTCTTTTTGTCCTCTTCAGTGATTTCCCCACTTGCTTGCCAGGCTCGGCACACATCACGTCCTTTTTGTCCCACACATATTAGAAAGTGAGCTGCTTTCTGCTGATCAGTCCATTTGTCTGCATCTGGTCCTGCAAACACATTCCCCTTATTCCAAATCAGGGGAAGGAATTGTTCCTTGTGTTGCTGTTTGCTGCCATGACTCTTCTGACCCCACTTCTGGTACCATGTGATGTTTTAACACCAAGTATAGGCAGACAGCAAGAAGCTTAAACATGAGCCTAATGTTTATTCAGCAGCATCCATTTTACAACTAACACTCCCCGCCGCCAGATCACATGACTAAAACTGTTAACTGTTTCCTAACATGCATAAGGAACTAGGCATAACAATTGAACTTGAAGTATAACATAAAACATAAAGCATACAAATCATTACAGTCACATAGTATGTTCTTTTCTTTTGCAGATGTTTTATTTTGTATTAACCGCTACACTGGGGGTCATTTACTATAGCGCCGCACGCTAATTAGTACTCAAATTACAGCAATCGCGATATTTAGCACCCAAACAGAATTCACAATAGCGCTGGGGCAAAAATACCCCCAAAACCAAATTTACTATAGCTCCCAGAAAACAGATAGAACCCTAACCCTTACTCTGCTAGAACCTAGAGTATTGCACATGGGAATAATGTTTAGTGCATGATATGATCGCCTAAATGGTACTTAAATATGTGGTATATTGTTTAAAGATAATCTGCTTTTCAACTGTAATAAATTCCCATTCTCTTTACAACTAGGTGACAACTACTCTCATTTTAACTCCCAGGGAGTTATAGTAAATACCAAAATGAGCGCTGGGTTAAAAAGCATTTACTCTTTCGTTCATGGACCGACACAGCTTCTCTATTGACAAAGTGGGTATTATCCGTTAATTAGGAGTGACTAGGCAGAAAACTTGTAAAAAGTGTTGCATCACACCTTCTACAGTACCGCCCAGGGGGCGGACCCTCTGGGTATAGCCCCTCAGTCTGCATCTCGCAGATCAGTTTTTTTCTGTCTAGCAAGGAGTAGGACATGGCTCCCTTCGGGCCCATGCTGGTCCAGGGGAAAAAATAATTTTTCTACATTTTGTTTTTTTGTTTGTTTCCTGCGATCTTCGATCAACTGCCGACTGGGTGACAGGCTGGATCCTCGATCCTTGTAGTCCCCCCAGTTTCGGCCATCGAGCGTGTGCCGACCCTAGCTACGCGCTGGGTTTTCCACAACATACCCGTCGCTCTACGGGTGGCCGGTGAGCTTACACTCCAGGGCCTGCATCGGACCACTCAGCTTCGGCTGACCTTACGGCCGAGTCGCAGTAGCCTGACCGGTGAGCTTACGCTCCAAGGCTTGCATCGCACCGCTCAGCTTCAGCTGACCTTACGGCCGAGTCGCAGCAGCCTGTCTGGTGAGTGTCGCGCTCCGGGGCATACATATGATCGCTCCTCAGGGTCCAATCACAGCATGCCTGGCCGACAGTCACCTTCCATGCGTGGATGATGATCTGTTTTGGAATGTCTTCCAGCATGAGACATGCAGGATAGGTAAGTAGCTCCCCTGCTTAAGCAGGGTGACTTGGCTGGACATTCCTGGAGAGATCAAGTAAGTGGTTGTGGCCCCTTTCTATCTTTTCTCCCTGCCTTCCCTCCTCCCTCGGCTCTGAGCTAAGGTTTCTGGGTGCTGGGGGTCACCTAAGGGGTTCCAACTGGTGCGGGGCTGGCTGTTACTGTCATTTAAAAGATGTCTTTTCTGCTTACCTGTGTGTGTGTGCTTCTTCCCTCTCCATGCTGTCGGCGGCCATTTTGCGGTGGTCCATGCCTGATTCGGCCTCTAGTGACTGCTCGGCGGCCATTTTCTTGTAGTTTTGCGCCTATATGTATATATCGCCGCTTGGCGGCCATTTTCTTGTGGTCCGCACCTGCTTGGCCTCTATTGACTGTTCGGCGGCCATGTTTCCTAGGATTCACACTGTATGTGTTTACCGACGCTCGGCGGCCATCTTTTTGGGGACCGCAGCCGCTTTTGCCTCTATATTCGGCTCGGCGGCTATTTTCTTGGAGCCCACATTTCCATACAGCTGTTTGGTGGCCATTTTGCGATAGTCTCTGGCCTCTAGGGTGTATTACACTGGCACAAATATTTACACAGGAAATGCTGGTAAACTATCAGACTGACACAGCAGCGGTGGGATAGCATCACAGGCGCAGCACACGGCAGCATAGCGGTACCGATCCAAGGGTGGTGAGTCCTCTGGGTGACCCAGCATCTCTGATTAGCTAGGAGGGTGGCCTATTGATATCTTGCCTGGAGCCCTGTGGGTGTCAGCGCATGGTCAGTATGGCGTCTGAGCCAGATGTTTTTTCCCCTGAAACACCAGATTTAGCAGCTGGTGCCCCTGATATGTCTGTCGGCAATCCTAGAGGCTTTTGCTGTCAGGGTGGAAGCAGCACACGGGAATACAGGGGGTAGTAAATGCCCCTGTCCCCTGCAATCTTCTGGAGAGACTGCAGACCGTGACCTGTCAGACAGTGAGAATGCTCCAAGTCTAGGTCAGCACGCAAAAAGGCTTTGGTATCTGACCTATTACTACAGTGCGGAGTACGCTAAGAATAGAGAATGCTGCAGAAGCAGCAGAGACACCGGTCCCCTTTTTGGGTTCCCTAAAGCCAGCCCGCACTGCTAAGGTGTTCCTTGTGTGTCTTATATTAATAAGCTCTTGTACAAGGAGTACGAAAACCCACTGAGGTTTTTTCCTTTTTCAGCCCTAAAAATTTTTCTTTATTTTTAATTTTTTGGGGCGGTCCGGTACCCCTTGAGGAGAGTTCCTGAAAAGATGGACCTCTCCCCTGAAAGTGGACCCCCCTGTGTCCAGACTTAACAAGTTACCACGATTCCAGTGGAGGGGGCTTCTGTCTTCAGGGACACTCGCTACCTATACACAGTGGGGGGCTCAGAGGTACGTCCAGCATTGGCTGGGGTTTGTCTGATGTTTCAGACACTTACTGAGTAGGCCAAGGGTTAAAAGCACGGGAGGCTCCTCCGTACGAGGTAGCTCTGGCCGACCAGTTGGTACAGGGCCTTGAGTCTGTCTGCAAGTCAGACATGGATACTATCCCCTTGCTGTCTTGAGCCTCAGTTTATGCGGTGGCGCTACGCCACCTGATCTGACTAAGGTGCTGGTCTGCGGACCAATCTTCCAAGAAGGCCCTGTTGGATCTGCCTTTTTAGGGCGACAGACTTTTGGGGCCTCGCTGGATGACATCATTTAAGATGCCACAGGAGGTAAGAGCACATTGCTTCGGCAATCCAAATAAGGTTAAGGAGCCACGCCATAGGCTAGGGCCCTCCTTCACCGCATACAAGCGGTCCCTTCATCCGCCTAGTGCGGCAAGTAAACAACCCCAGGCCGATAAAGCGTCTTCTGAGGGACAAAAGCGTCCCTGGGTTTGCAAGCCCAACCTGGCTTGCCTACCGAACAGATATTTCCCTCTTAACCGCCAGCTTCTGCCGACTTGTCGGGAAGCCCTACATGGGGCGGTACAAAACTTGCTAATACACAGGGTAAACCTTCCTGTCTTAGTACAGGAAGGGGTTTAGGGGTTCTACTCAAATCTGTTTGTAGTACTGGAGAGGGTTTGTCCTATCTTGGATATCAGGACCCTCAACTGCTTTGTAAGAGTACAAAGATTCCGAAAAGGAGTTGGCTCGCTCTGTTGTCGCTGCCGTCCATCCAGGGGATTTTCCACCATCCTTGATCATCAGGGACGCATGCTGCATGTCTCCAGATGCACCAGGCATCAGAGATGTCTGCGTTGGCGGCCGGGGAAGACCACTACCAATGGTGGCTCTCCCCTTTGGCCTGGCATCAGCACCAAGGGTGTTCACCAAGGTGCTTGCCACGATTCTGGCCCTACTAAGACAGCGTGGCATCGCTATCATGGGCAACTTGGACGATCTTCTTCTGAGGGTCACTTCAAACTTAAATTTATAAGTGAGCAGGTCTATAACCTGTCAGACCCTCCGATACTTGGTTGGGTGCTGAACACTCAGAAGTCAGTATTGGTACCGTCCCAACTCCTAGTATATCTAGGGTTGATTCTGGACTCCTCAGAGGCGTAAGTTTTTTCCCCCTAGGGGAAAGTTGCAGACCCGTCGGGTTGCGGTGTGGCAGTTGACATCCCAAGGAAGGGTTGCCATGCCACCTTTGCAGGCGAGTCCTAAGCCTTATGGTAGCCTTCTTCGAGGCGGTACAATAGGCACTATTTCACACACGAGTGTTACAGAGGGTAACTCTGTCCTGAAGGGTCAAGTACCCTTCATCTCTGGATTATCAGATCCGGGTGAGCCACCTAAACAGGGCTTCCATAGTTGGTGGCCGACTTCACCGGCATTTTGTCTGGGAAGTTGTTCCTTCCTTTTACTGGATAGTGGTCACGGTGGACGCCTGTCTTCCCGGTTGCAGAGGAGTCTGAAGAGCTCAGTCAACCTGGGTCGCTGGACTATGGAGGAATCCCATTGCAGATCATTGGCCTGAAGGTCGGGGGATCTCGCTTTGCCTCTCCACATGGTCTCAGAGGCTACAAGGGCGTCCAGTCAGAATCCAGTCGGACAAACACCACAGTTGTGGCGTATGTCAATCATCAAGGAGGAGCAAGCAACTCTGCTGCAGCATCGGAGGTCGCTCACCTCCTAAGGGGCTCCCTTCCCAGAGGGGAAACACGCCAGTCGTATATCTCCTGACTTCTCGATTCAATCAGAAGGTATTGAGGTTGTGGCCAGGTCAAGTGACCCATGGGCAAACACGACAGATGCATTGATGGCACTGTGGAGTCAGTACCAACTAATCTATGGCTTCCTCCTCGGAAACTCCTTCCTCATCTGCTTCACAGATTGAAAACAGAGAGGATTACAATGGTCCCAATTGCTCTGAATTGGCTTTGGCGTCCTTGGTACGCTGAGCTAGTGCGTCTGGTAGCAGACGCCTTTTGGCAGCCACCGCTAAGGAAGGACCTGTTGTCGCAAGGTCCAGACTCCATCCTGTTTTACAGTCACTGGCTTGAGGGCATGGCTTGAGAGCCAGGTGCTAAGACACCGGGACCTGTCAGACTCGGTGATATCTACCATGAGGAGTGCTCGGAAGTCATCCCCTAGGAAGATTTACTGTTGCACTTGGAAGACCTACACATCCATTTGTGAGGAAATGAGGTGGCATTCAAGGACTTATTTGGTTCCAGAGTCCTGCTGTTCTCAGCAGGGAACGGGCCAAAAATTCTACTGTTAAGTACAATTAGGGGGCAGGTATATGCCCTGGCTGTCCTTTCAATGACCCCTGGTGGCTCACTCTCTAGTGAGAACGTTTATACAGGGGGTTCGGCTGGTGGCCCCCCAGGCCCACTATCCACTACCTCCGTGGGGCTTGTGTAGCAGACGTCCTTTTGGCGTCTACCACTACGAGAGGACCTGCTGGTGCAGGGTCCCATATGCCATCCTGCTTGCAGGCTATGGCTTCAACGGCATGGCCTCTAAGTCTCTCAGAAATCAGGGAGATTCCCTTGTTGACACTTTTTTTTAGAAAGTGGTCCTCTTGGTGGCTGTTACGCCAGCTAAGACGGGTTTCTGAGCGGGCAGCCTTGTCATGCAAGCCTCCCTATCTGATCTTCCACAAGGATAAGGTGGTGCTGCGTCCACAGCCTTCTTTTCTTCCTAGAAGTCGTGTTTGACTTTCCATCTCAAGGAAGACATTGTACTGCCATCCTTGTGTCCTCATACGTCGAATCCTAAGGAGACGACGCTGCATTCTTGGACATGGTCCAACTCTGAGAGAATGCTTGTCTGGTACTGCTCCGTTCCAGAATCCAGGCTCACTGTTTATTTTTCAGTGGCTGGTCCCCAGTAGGACCCAGCGGTCTCCTTGGCCACCATTCTAGGTGGATCCGACAGATTGTGATCAGGCTTACACCATGAAGGGTCAGGCGCCTTCTACACACAGTCGTTTTTCTCGTCAAAGAGAAAAAAATTCATTTTTCCCGACGAGAAAAATGGTCGTGTGTATGCGGCATAAGCCTTTAAAATTAGCACTTTAGATTTCTCCCATAGACTTTTCGAATTTTCCGCGAACACCCCAAATTGTTCGCTGTTGGGCGAACAGGCAATGTTCAAGTCGAACATGAGTTTGACTCGAACTCGAAGCTCATCCCTACTATTCACTATTCTACACTCACGCACCAAGAACCAATATAATATCACACAATAAATCAATTAGAATAACTCCTGACTAATGTAATTCCACCACCTATATGTCCAAAGAAATGCAGTATTTATGTGTAGGAGGGTTTCACAAGTGGCAGCACAGTGGCTAACAGGTTAGCACTTCTGCCTAGCAGCAATGAGGTTCTTGGTTTTAATCCCAAACATGCCACTTCATGTAGAGAAGTTGTCTGTTCTCCCTATGTTGTTAAAAATAACTCCTGACTCAGGTCCTTACATAATTTATGTCTAAATGTAGTATGATGCAGTATTATGTTTAAGAGGGTTCCACCACCATTGCAAATTGTGTCATATGTTTTCCATGGACAAGGACTCTAATCAGCCTTATTATTTCCCCACCAGCACTAATTGCAGGCTCTTACCAAGCCTAAACCCACAAAATGACAGCTGTTTATCTCTCAGCATGCTGACAGTAATCAGCCATAACCAACCTTGAAAACAGATGGCATATGTCAGAAGCAGGTTGTTCAGTGTCTCTCTGGCCTTCCATAGTGCATCTGCATTGATTGACTTCTTGCACCCCTGGGACTTAAGACAGTTTGACACCACAGAGATGCAGCCTACCAGCATGTGGCAGCACAGTGGCTAACAGGTTAGAACTTCTGCCTAACTGGACTTAGGTTCTGGGTTTGAATCCCAATCCTGCTCCCTGGATAGAGGTTTCTAGGTTTTTCCTCTGTTGTGCTGTAAAAGTTTATTTTTCACCAGTGATGACATTTTTGATGGGTTTTACCTAATGGAACCCCAGGAAATCACATTATAAATCAAGCAAGTGTGGGTCTTCACTCTTCACCAAATCTAGAACTTGGGTGTTTTGGCCCAGATATGGATGTATAAGTCTGGTGTGATACTACACACATATTTTAATGTTGCTTGCTTATGATGAATGACAAATGTGCTTTGTCACCAATTTGTGTGAAGCAGCCCTCACAAAGTTGTAATTTCCCGTTTTGGACCCTCCACATGCCCAACAATGTACAAGTTTGATCTGGAGATTTTTGGGGTCACTGATCATGGCCAGAGCCTTGGACATTTGTTATTTTGAGGTTTACCCTGCACAGATATCTATGCTGATGCATTTTTTCATTTGTAAAGAGTGTGTATTCTTAATGAACAGGTGTGAGCACTTGAAGCCTACCTCAAGAAACAGAAACAATTACACTGGTGGGTGTATCCTTTACTGGATCGGTCTAGGTGGTTGTGCTAGCAATCTTAGCTAGGTTATTTAAAGGCCTACTTTTGTGGCGGGTGTTTGGCCTAAGAACAGGACTAAATCTTTCTTTGCAGTGTGTAGATTGGGTTACAAATAGATATGTTTTGGTGGGTTTTTTTTTGGGTGGGTGCATAATTCCTGACTCACACCCCACTGAGGCTGTGGTTTGATGATTGCTTCTAAATCTCACATGTTAGACTTACAACTGCTATGTAATGGTTTAGATGAAAAGGAAGGTTCCTGCTAATTCATTCCTGCTGTGTATGTCAATGTACTTTGTGCGCTGCCTTTTTGGCTTTTGTATTAATTTTGTCTGTTTTTGCTTATGATAATCATGCAAATTAACTTTTTAGGGGTTTGAGGCGAGGACATCTGATCACCACAAAGGTTTGTCATGGTTGTCATTTGTATCCCTGCTTTTCTAATGTGATTTGTTTAATGTGTCTAATTTTTAGTGTCCTACCCTTGTAGATTGTAAGCTCTTTTGAGGAGGGCCCTTCTACCTATATTGTCAAATGCTGGAGCATCATTTCCATGCATTTTATAGATTATTTTTTGACCCAAGTACATTATACCAACAAATGTTTATACTAATGTTGAAATAAAAAGTTGATTGTTTTTTGCTTTATGCTTTACTTTTGCAGACTCGAAATACATATTTTATAAGTGCAAACTATTCATACCCCTTCAAATCTGTATTAAATCTAGTTGCATACAAAAGTATTTTATTGTGCACACATGCTTGTCCTTGATTATAAAGTGTAATAGAGAGAGAGAGGGGGAAGAAGAACCCCCCAAAAAAATTATAAAAAAATCCCTGCTCCAAAGTTGAATTTCAGGGCTCTACTAATTATGTGGGCTAGGTAAGCCATGAAATATGTCAACTAAATATTCATTCTTTCTAAGCACCAAATAAAGAAAAAAAATACCACAAAAACAATAGTTTAAACAAAACTTGGCTTGGGGTCCCCCCAAAATCGATACCAGGCCCTTTGGGAGGGACCCCATACCATTTTATTTTATTACAATTTGGCATGGGGGGGGGGGGGGTTCTCTCTGAATCCATACTAGACCTGAAGGTTTTTCTTTTCATGTTTTTTTCTTTTTTGCTGACAGTTGATGACTCACCGGTTGTTAAGGATGCGATGGCCAGCTTCCCGGCCCCTTGCTTAGTAGCCAGCTAAATACAGTAAAAATAAAAACCGCAAAGCTTACATTTTAATCAGCAGCATATGCTGATAATAGGCGAATGTCTAATAGCCAATGTCACATGAGCATGATTGTTACCATAATAATATTGCCTCAAATGCAAATCATTATTGTATAGAATTAAAAGAATCAAACGTTAGTATATGTATTTCCTATGAATGCTTGTGGTCAGCTCAGTAGTGTAGTGGTGTACTCTGTTACCATCGGCGGGATTTGAACCCATGAAGGTATCACCTATTGAAATCTTGCATCGTACTCAGCAGCATATTTAAAAAATCACACACTAGTTAACATGCAGGGTGTTAAGTTTACTTTTTTAGGGTTTAATTTGCTTGTGCACTGGAAAAATCAACACAGCTACACTAGGTCGTGGCAAGTTGGCTGGGATTTTAACTCATAATCTGAGTGCTTTGTAGACATCAGTGCACACCACCAAGCCATTGTGCTAAGTACACTGAAACCTGCTTAATAGTATAGTGTAGTGGTTACAATTGCCAGCACCCGGATATTAAAAAATCCAGACCGAAATGGCATGCGGTCCCCCCAGTCCATACTAGACCCCCAAAATTTTAAAGAAAAATGACGTGGTGCCCCCCCAAAGACCAGACCCTTATCCGAGCATGCAGCCCGGCAGGTCAGGAAAGAGAGGGGATGAGCGAGCGCCCCCACTCCTGAACCATACCAGGCCACATGCGCTCAACATGGGGGGAGGGGTGCCTTGGGGTGGGGGGCTCTGCCCCCCCACCCCAAAGCACCTTGTCCCCATGTTGATCAGGACAAGGGCCTCTCCCCGACAACCCTAACTGGTGGTTTTAGGGGTCTGCGGGAGGGGGGCTTATCGAAATTTGGAAGCCCCCTTTAACATAGGTCCCCCCAGATCCCACCCCCCTATGTGAATGAGTATGTTCCCCTACCCATTCACCAAAAAAAGTAGTGTAGTGGGACAAAAGACAATAGCAAGGTTTTGACAAGTCTTATATTAAAAATGTCTTCTTCTTTCCCCGTTTCTTCCTCTGGTGCTCCTCCAGCTTCTTACACCGCTTCTCTCTTCGGTTTTCTCCTTCCCCTGCTTCTTCCTCCATTCTTCTTCTTCTCCTTCTTTCTTCGCCACCGATGCCACCACGACTCGCTAAATATACAAAAACGACCCTCCTCCGACGCTGCGGCTCACCGATCTGTCCGCTTCCATGGTGCATATTTCATATATAACTATGGGGCGTGGCCACCGGATGGCAACATCTGGAGACCCAACCCCCTTGTGACATCACGGACCCATCTTGCCCCAGCGGTGAAGTCACAAGGGGCGGGGTCTCTGAATGACGTCATCCGCCCCATCGCAGCATCGGAGAAAGTTCTTTTTTTTTATTTTCAGTGGGTCATCGGCGGGGGTGGCAGCGGAGGAAGAAGAAGTAGACCGGAGGATGAAGTGGGGGAAGAAGAACCCGGAGGAAGAAGGAGAAGACCGGAGGAAGAAGCCGTGTAAGGAGAAGACCGGATGAAGGAGAAGACTGGAGGAAAAATCAGCTGAAGAAGAAGACATTTTTAATAAAGGACTTGTCAAAAACTGGCTATTGTCTTTTGTCACACTACACTACTTTTTTTGGTGAATGGGTAGGGGTACAACGTACCCCTACTCATTCACATAGAGGGGGGCCAGGATTGTTAAAGGGGGCTTTCAGATTCCGATAAGCCTCCCGCCCGCAAACCCTGACAACCACCAGCCAGGGTTGTTGAGAAGAGGCCCTTGTCCTCATCAAGGGGACCCCCTTAGGCACGATATTTAAAGGAATATTTCAATTTTATTGTTTCACTTTAAGCATCATTAAAATCACTGCTCCTTTAAATACAATTGTTTTAAAAACTTTTTTTGCATTAATACATGTCCAGTAGCAGATAAAACAGGTAGGGATCAAGCAGAAGCATAGTCAGTAAACAAGCCAAATGTTAGTAATAAGTGGTTGCAGTTTGAGATCAAGCAGAACGATAGCCAAGCAACAAGCCAAAGTTCAGTAACGAATGGTAGCAAAGATAAGGACGACAGCAGGAGTGACAAGAGCCAGATATTGGCTGGGGAGAGCACAATAATCTGGCAAACAGGAACCGAGAAATGTCTTAAATCAAGAGGCTCATGGGAGGAGCAAAGAATTCAAGGTTCAAGAGAAATGAGACATTAAGGTAAGGTTGTCAAAGCAATCGGGCAGGGAGTTGTCCAGAATCTCAGGTGGCTCAGCAAGCAGAGTTATGGCAGATTCAGGTCCAGGCCATGACAGTTATACTGTGAAGATGTAATGGATAAAGTGCCATCAGTAACAATGAGTTTTGCTGTTTAAAAGTTCTGCCTGGTCTGAAGTTATTCAAGGACATAAATTAAGGGGTGCATGCATGGCATATAACATAACATGGGCATATCAGGGGCCGAGAAAGTGTGAAGAGAAGATGCAGTATAAGTAACCTAATAAGTGGTTAAATTAACCCTCACCGGGCTGTGTTGCCATTGTTAAAGACTACATTACGAGCATTTATGCACAGCCAGCCAGTTGAGAAGTTGGGATGACAGAGGTCCCCAGTAGTGAAGGAGCTTGTGTGCTTGGTTCCTTCCCTAGCTATCAGTACCCCAACTTGGGTCCAATTGTGGTAAGGGTTGTCCTAAGGACCTGGCCTGGGAGTCACAGAAGATGGAGCGAGGCCTCGGAATACTACAGCACAAGTCATGGAAAAGAGCTTCCTGGGATCCAAATCTAATAGTAATAATATAATATAATATAATATAATATAATATAATATAATATAATATAATATAATATATAATAATAATAATATATAATATATATATATATAAATAGTAATAGTAATAGAGAGATAGTTTAACCACTAGCCTACCACCCGCCTGGGCAGATGTCATATGACGTCTTCGTCTTCCGAGCCACTAGGGGGCACCGCGTCACTGAGGAACCGATGCACGTGCCCAGCGGTCGCGATCTCCGCTGGGCACCCGCGATTGCCCAGTAACTGAGCAGGACCGTGGATCTGTGTGTGTAAACACACAGATCCACGTCCTGTCAGGGAGAGGAGACCGATGGTGTGTCCCTTGTACATAGGGACACTGATCGGTCATCTACCCCAGTCAGTCATCTCAGTTAGAATCACTCCCTAGGGAACACATTTAACCCCTTGATCGCCCCCTAGTGTTAACCCCTTCCCCGCCAGTCATATTTATACAGTAATCAATGCATTTTTATAGCACGGATCGCTGTATAAATGTGAATGGTCCCAAACTGTGTCAAAAGTGTCCGATGTGTCTGCCGCAATATCGCAGTCACGATAAAAATCGCAGACCGCCGCCATTACTTTTAAAAAATTAAAAAATAAATGGATATTTATTATAGCAAAAAGTAAAAAATATTGTGTTTTTTCAAACTTGTCCCTCTTATTTGTTTATAGCGCAAGAAAAAAAACCCGCAGAGGTGATCAAATACCACCAAAAGAAAGCTCTATTTGTGGGGAAAAAATGATAAAAATTTCATTTGGGTACAGTGTTGCATGACCGCGCAATTGTCATTCAAAGTGTGACAGCGCTGAAAGCTGAAAAATGGCTTGGGCAGGAAGGGGGTGAAAGTGCCCTGTATTGAGGTGGTTAAAACAAGCATATTAGTGTCACTGGGATGAGGTGATGAGATGCAGAGGTGGTAGAGTCTGGCGCACACTACAAGGCACCAGCTCAGAAATGCAGCATGGGAAGAGAGGTATATGAACGAACTGCATGTTCAGTGAAAGAGAGGCAAGAGCTAAGTAACTTAATTAAAGAGCCAAGTCATATGTCTGCAGGGAGTGTGCCTCTCATTACAGTGTTCGCCTTAACGCCATATCCTGTGTTCAAGCATATTCCTCCTGCAGCCTCTAGGGGCATGGGCGCTCCCTTCTCAAGATCCCCATGTAAACCTCGCCACCAAGCCTGCATGTGAAATGGTGCACCTGTACAATGAACTAAAGCAGGGGTCTCCAGTCTCCAATCTATGGACACAGTGGGGCTGATTTACAAAACGTTTGCGCCATGAGTATCGGCGCATCTGCGTGCGTAACGGCTGTTTTGGTATTTACAAAACATTTGCGCCGGTAGAGCAGCGATATTCCCCATTTACTAAAGGGTTCTCGGCGCACGGGAGGAGGCGCTCTGTGCGCCACTATGGACCTGGCGCACGGCATCTTAAAATCTAAATATAAAGAAGCTGGAAGTGCCAATATAATGGGGGTGACATGGGGTGATGTGAGGAAGTTTAGTGACACCTGCCCAAGTAACAAATATGCCCAAAATAGAGTGAGAAAGTAACTTTTTCTGAATCAGCCCGCTGCGCCAGCAATTACGTTTAGAACTGCAAGAGGTTTTTTTGTGCTCAGCGCGGGAATTTCACTCATTCAAACGCGTTGGGACACTGCGCCGGCAAAATCTTCGTAAATGTCAAGTCACATAAATCAATTTGCATAAGTTGAACAGGCGCAGCTCTGAACTTGCCGTTATATAACAGTGCGCCAGCAAAATGACATTTCTAAAGGAAAAAAAAGGCATTTAAAAGCACCCGCGGCTATAACGAATTGTCAGCTCACGGCAATATAGAAAAAAGTCATTGATAAAAAAAAAATGCATGGGGTCCCTCCAAATTCCATTACCAGGCCCTTCAGGTCTGATATGGATATTAAGGGGAACCCCCGCGCCAAACTTAAAAAAAAATAGCGTGCGGGTCCCCCTCAAAATCCACATCAGACCCTTTATCCGAGCACGCAACCTGGCAGGCCGCAGGAAAAGAGGGGAGGACGAGAGAGCGGCCCCCCCTCCCTCCTGAACCGTACCAGGCCACATGCCCTCAACATGGGGAGGATGTCCCCATGTTGATGGGGACAAGGGCCCCATAACCACAACCCTTGCCTGGTGGTTGTGGGGGTCTGCGGGCGGGGGGCTTATCGGAATCTGGAAGACCCCTTTAACAAAGGGGACCCCCAGATCCTGCCCCCCCCTGTGTGAAATGGTAATGGGGTACAAATGTACCCCTACCATTTCACAAAGAAAAATGTCAAAAATGTTAAAAATGACAATAGCCGGTTTTTGACAATTCCTTTATTAATGTCTTCTCCTTTCTTCCATCTTCTTCTTCCAGCTTCTTCTTCCAGCTTCTTCTTCCAGCTTCTTCTTTTCTCCATTCAGGTTTCTTCCTCCATCTTCTTCTTCATCTTCCTTTTCATCTTCATCTTCATCTTCCTTCTTCCTTCGGTGTTCTCGTCCGCATCTTGCTCCGGCTTCTTGTTCCCCTTCTTCTTTCTCCGGCCGCTCCGTTTGAATTCGAGGTTCCTGCTGTGTGACGCTTCAGTTCTTCAGTTCTCCTCTGGGTCCGTTGCCACCCAGTGGCTCCGCCCCCCTCTGACACCACGGGGAAAGTCCCCATGAAATCCATGTGCGTCAGAGGGGGGCAGGGTCACCGGGTTGCAGCGGACCCAGAGGAGAACTGAATAACTGAAGCGTCACACAGCGGCTGGAGAAAGAAGAAGGGAACAAGAAGCCGGAGCAAGATGCGGACGAGAACACCGAAGGAAGAAGGAAGATGAAGATGAAAAGGAAGATGAAGAACAAGATGGAGGAAGAAACCCCAATGGAGAAAAGAAGAAGATGGAAGAAGAATATGGAAGAAGAAGATGGAAGAAGATGGAAGAAAGGAGAAGACATTAATAAAGGAATTGTCAAAAACCGGCTATTGTCATTTTTAACATTTTTGACACTTTTTTTGTGAAATGGTAGCGGTATATTTGTACCCCATTACCATTTCACACAGGGGGGGCAGGGATCTGGTGGTCCCCTTTGTTAAAGGGGTCTTCCAGATTCCGATAAGCCCCCCACCCGCAGACCCCCACAACCACCGGCAAGGGTTGTTGGGATGAGGCCCTTGTCCCCATCAACATGGGGACATGGTGTTTTGGGGTCACAGACCCCCAAAGCATCCTCCCCATGTTGAGGGCATGTGGCCTGGTACGGTTCAGGAGGGAGGGGGGTGCTCTCTCGTCCCCCCTCTTTTCCTGCGGCCTGCCAGGTTGCATGCTCGGATAAGGGTCTGGTGTGGATTTTTAGGGGGACCCCTACGCTATTTTTTTTTAAGTTTGGTGTGGGGGTCCCCTTAAAATCCATACCAGACCTGAAGGGCCTGGTACGGATTTTGTGGGGAACCCCCACGACATTTTTTTTTTCATTTTGCCCGGAGTTCCCCTTAATATCCATACCAGACCTGAAGGGCCTGGTAATGGAATTTGGGGGACCCCTACGCATTTTTTATTTTTTTTCAAAGACTTTCAATGACTTTTATCTGTATTGATGGGAACCAGCAATTCATTACAGCCGCGAGTACTTTTAAATGACTATTATTTTACTTTAGAAATGTCATTTTGCTCTCAAACTGTTATAAACATGGAAAAC
Source organism: Rana muscosa (assembly GCA_029206835.1). Taxonomy (NCBI): domain Eukaryota; kingdom Metazoa; phylum Chordata; class Amphibia; order Anura; family Ranidae; genus Rana; species Rana muscosa. The sequence continues at coordinate 85,316,373 of CM055125.1, read as the reverse complement.
ATGCGCTACTTTACAGGCATACTATAGACACCCCCCAGGTATGATATTTAGGGCCAGTTCACACCGGATGCAGTGCAGCGCATTTTTTTGATTCATGAAAAACGCAAAGAAAGTTGATCACATTAATGCCAATGGCATAGTTCACACCACTGCAGTCTGTTCCAGTGCGTTTCAGAAAGGAAAAAAAAAATGGTCATGCTGCATTTTTTAGGTACAGAACTGTACTGAACCACAGTAAAACACATCAAAAACACTATGGAACGTACCAAAAACGCACTGGAATGCACTGGAACTCACCTAAATGCACCAAAGACGCACTGCAACACACTTGTCCTAAGTGAAAAGAGGGGGAGAAAAGAACTGGACTGCATCAAAAACGCATCAAAAATGCACTGGAACGTGTCAAAAACACGCATGCAGAAAACCACCTGGAATGCATCCAGACTGCGTTTCTATGGTGTGAACTAGGGCCAGTTCACACCATAGAAACGCAATCCGGATGCGTTCCAGGTGCATTTTTGCATGCACGTTTTTGATGCGTTCCAATGCATTTTTGTTACGTTTTTGATGCAAGCCAGTGCTTTTTTTTCACCCCTCTTTTTTATTAACCATAGATAAGGACAAGTGTGTTCCAGTGCGTTTTTGGTGCATTTAGGTGTGTTCCTGTGCGTTCCAGTGCGTTTATGATGCGTTTTGCTGAGTTTCAGTACAGTCCAGTGCAGGTAAAATACAGCATGTTCTACTTTTTTGTGGAACTGGAACGCACTGGAACAAACACTGCCATTTAGAACCATATAACCAACTTTCCATGCATTTTTGATGCATAAAAAACGCAATGGACTGCATGTGGTGTGAAATGGCCCTTAAGCAATTTGGCATATTTAAAGGCACTTCTCCTTGTTTTGTTTTTGGTGTTGTCCAAATTGGTGACATTGATATATGTCCCTTAGGGTGGGACCTGGGCCCCCATTTTAAGGCCAATAACTAGAAGATAAGCCAGCCAAGTGGGGACTAGCAAAATTAACAAGTCAGTTCCCATAGACTGCAATGGTATTTGTTAGTAGGGGGGGGGGGGTGTTTGTCCCATCTCTAATTTTTTAGCATGCTGGATGATGTGCTTAATTTTGGACGGGGGGGGGGTATTTTATTTGTGTTGGTCTGAGCATGCCCAGGCAGTTAGTTTTTTTTTTTTTTGGTGCTTTTTGTGTGTGAACAGCACCTGGATATTTCTGGACATGCTCAGAGAGTGTTTTTATGGGTTAGTAATTGAAGGACATCCTTAACAGGTGTACCCACTTTGAAGTTCAGTCTCTACATTGGGTGAACTTGCATTTTGGGTGTTCCATGGACTGTGCATGTGTTTTCAATTGCCTCATTAGCTCACAAACCTATGTTATATAAAGCTCGCAGATAGCATCCTCTCCCTTGCCCTGAAAAGAGGCAAGTGTGTGTGTGCCCGGCAAAAAGTACATTTTGGTGTCCTTATCGAGTTTGTAACACATGTATTTTATTTGTTATGTCTTTACAAAACAGATGTTTGTTTTACTTTTGTTGATTGTATTTTTTTGTGTGGGGGAAATGTTCCCCATAAATAATTTTGATGTTGTTAATGTGTGTTGTTTGTTCACTTTGATTTAATTGTCTGTGCTGCATTATTTTGCTAAATCTTTCTCAAGATGTGACTAATGTTTCAAATTGACCCTGTTTTTTTATTTTGGCTTCCCTTTGTTTTGTTGACCAATAAAATTTGATGCAAAGTTTTGATGTTTCTTTTTTGTTTTCTATGCAACAAATGTGACAGCTGATTGGCATGTCAAAACAAAACAGGTGTGATTTGTCTACCCTGGTGCTGTCAGGGACCTGCCAGAAATAGAGGACGATCCCTGCTTCCCTCTGTACCTGTGCGTCCGAGCGCGCCTGGTGTGCGTGCGCTCCAATTGCGCACGCGCATGCGTGCTAAATGACATGGCGCCATTAGGCCTTTAAAAAGCCAGCAGTTGCAATAGTGCACTGCTGTCTGATCTGCAGCTTCTGTGTATCTTTACCTGCATCTGCTATCTAATTACTTGGACGACCCAGCGCTGCTGACTTACCTGTTATCTCCAACCCTGACCTCGGCCTGCCTTGACCCTGCTACTATTACCTGTTGTTCCGTTGCCAGACCTCTGCCTGCTTATCTGACCCTGCTCCAGTCCACCGCATTGCTCTGCCTGACCACCTGATCTGACCCAGCTCGCCTGACCATGCACCTGCCTGCTACTTGCTCTGTGTGTTCCAGTGTTGACCTGGCTTATCTCTCCCTGCTTCAGCCTGCTACTGATCCTGCTGTCATCCGCAGTTCCAGCCTAACCTGGAGGATCATCAACCAGCTACAGTGTCAACCACCACAGTCTCCACAGGCACTCCTACCCCGCTGTGTTCCCGAGACCACTGTTCCCACTCCGGTGGCTCCTGAACCAGAGCTGTATTAGAGGTCTTCTCCTACAAGTCAGACTCATCCTCGGAGGTACGTAACAGGTGCCTTCATGCTAGCCAGTTGCATGTATTGTGTGCTGCCATGGATAGTCACCAGGAAATGAAAAATACAGAGCGGTAAGTATTCAATTTTCCTTTTTACTGCAGTGGTTCTCAGCCTCAGTCCTCAAGTACCCCCAAACAGGACATGTTTTGTGAATTTATCTTATCGAGAATTGCTGTCCAAAATACAAAACCATTGACTGTGATTTAAAGCACATGTGCAAGATGAAGGAAAACCTGCAAACATGGCCTGTTGGGGGTACTTGAGAAGCACTGTTTTAGAGCACTGCACTTAAAACTAGCTCAAGGCAATACGATTCTAATTGTGGGCATTTTGAGGGAAACCAAGTAAGTGTTAGAACCCCTGCTTGTTTTTTTTATCTTTATTTTTAGGTTGGGCTTTGTGTCCCTTTTAGTAAAATTGGTTTCACTTCCTGTCACACAGCTAAACAGGAAGTGAAGGTAAAACCCTACCAATGTCTTTTCTTGGGGACACACAGATCAATCTAACTAGTGTCCCCATTAAGCAAATTGCACTCTAGCACTTTGTTGTGTACACCCCAAATCATTGGGTAGTTTGGGGTTTAGTAAAGACAAATCCACTCTGCAGTAAAAGTGTAGCTGCTTAAAATCTGAAGGGAAGCACTGGTGATTGTAACATCCAATCATGTAAAAGCAAAGATAGTGTTTTTTTTGTTTGCTTGCATGTCCCCCTCGGATATCCAGCAAGTGCACTTGTAGTGCAAAGTAGATTTGCCTTTAGTAAATAAACCCCAAAGTCCAAAATACCTAATAATTTGGGGTATACCCCGCAAAATGCTGGAGTGCAATGTACATAATGGGGAAACTATTTAGATTGACCCCTGTGTGTCCCCAAGGAAAGACATTGGTAGTGAATTATTTGTAAGGATAAAGTGGCCAAATTTGGGAGTTGTCTTCACCCTATCAGGGGTGCAGACATCCCCAAAAACTGTCTAGACTTGTAATCCCTCTGCACTCTATCCCCAAGCAAAAATAAGAAAGGATTTAATTTAGTTTAACTTTGCAAAGACAGAGCGATCCGAGACTCCCGGGGACGACTGGTGAATGACCCTGAGCAGATTATAGCGGAATTGGCGTCCTTCTACAGTGATCTCTACAGGCCATGTGATGATTATACAGATGAGGACCTATCACAGTATCTGGAAACGGTGGAGCTTCCACTCCTGGGCAGGCAGGCCCGCGCGGAGATGGAGGCCCCGCTCACTCTGGAGGAACTAAGAGAGGTGGTCGCATCTTTCCCCACATGCAAGGCCCCGGGAGATGATGGGATCCCCATGGAGGCCTATGTCCAACAGTGGCGGCTGGTGCTCAAAATTTTTGGGGGGGCGCAAACAAACTGAAAAAAAAAAAAATCAATTGCCGCCACTGTGCCCATTAAACGCAGCCACTGTGCCCAAACGCCACCAGTTTGCCCCCTCAAATACAGCCAGTTTGTTTCCATATACAGCCAGTGTGCCACCATATATATATATAACCAGTGTGCCCCCATATACAGCCAGTTTGTCCCCATATACAGCCAGTTCCCCCCAAATGCAGCCAGTTTGTCCCCCATATACAGCCAGTTCCCCCCAAATGCAGCCAGTTTGTCCCCCATATACAGCCAGTTCCCCCCAAATGCAGCCAGTTTGTCCCCCATATACAGCCAGTTCCCCCCAAATGCAGCCAGCGTGTCCCCCATATACAGCCAGTTCCCCCCAAATGCAGCCAGTTTGTCCCCCATATACAGCCAGTTCCCCCCAAATGCAGCCAGCGTGTCCCCCATATACAGCCAGTTCCCCCCATATTCAGCCAGTTTGTCCCCCATATACAGCCAGTTCCCCCCATATTCAGCCAGTTTGTCCCCCATATTCAGCCAGTTCCCCCCATATTCAGCCAGTTTGTCCCCCATATTCAGCCAGTTTGTCCCCAAAATGCAGCCAGCGTGTCCCCCATATACAGCCAGTTCCCCCCAAATGCAGCCAGTTTGTCCCCCATATACAGCCAGTTCCCCCCAAATGCAGCCAGTGTGTCCCCCATATACAGCCAGTTCCCCCCATATTCAGCCAGTTTGTCCCCCATATTCAGCCAGTTCCCCCCATATTCAGCCAGTTTGTCCCCCATATTCAGCCAGTTTGTCCCCCATATACAGCCAGTTCCCCCCATATTCAGCCAGTTTGTCCCCCATATACAGCCAGTTCCCCCCAAATGCAGCCAGTTTGTGCCCCATATTCAGCCAGTTTGTCCCCATATTCAGCCAGTGTGTCCCCCAAATGCAGCCTGTCCCCCCCCCCCAGCCCTGCACTTACCTTCCTCGGTCCGCGCCGTCCTCGATGTGTTCTCCCGCCCTCGATGTCGCTTCAGCCAATCAGGTTACCGGTAACCAGATCCGGTGAACCTGATTGGCTGAAACCTCCACACAGTCTTCTCCCAGGAACTCACCCCCGTGCGTACCTGGGAGGAGTTTTTGGAAGCCGTATACAGTGTGAGAGCTGTATTGGCTCTGATAGGCACTTCCAAGTTACACCCACCGCCGGCCGCCGCTCTAATTCATATGGCCGGCGCTCACCAGGAGGCCGGCCATATGTATAGTGGGCAGCGCGGCAGCGGTGACAATACATAGATTCATGCAATGCATGAATCTGTGTATTGTCTTTCAGTGGCGGTGCGGGAGCGAGAGGGGGCGGCGCTCCGGCGCCCTCTATGGACGCACCGCCACTGATGTCCAATATGGCGAGGTGATTCTGCCCAGGCTGCTTGCGGTGTTCAACACCTCCTTTAAGTCCGGAGCATTGCCCCCTTCCATGAATAGAGCTAATATTATACTGTTGTTAAAGGCAGGCAAGGATCCCTTGGATCCGGGCTCGTATAGGCCCATTTCACTGCTGCAGAGCGACGTTAAAATTTTGGCTAAGGTATTGGCTATGAGGGTTAACAAAACTATCTTGTCCATTATTCACCCAGATCAGGCGGGGTTCATGCCTCGCAGCTCCACCGCAACCAATATTAGGTGGCTATACTTGAACATGCAGACCCCCTCGGAATCCGTCGGCCACAGGGCACTGTTGTCTCTTGACGCCAATAAGGCATTCGACAGTGTTGGCTGGCGGTATCTCTGGGCTGTACTGGCCAAGTTTGGGTTCGGACCCCGGTTCCTAGGGTGGGTGAGGCTGCTGTACGGCTCGCCGCAGGCGGCCATACGAATGTCTGACAGGATGTCTCACGCCTTTGCATTGGGCAGGGGGACCAGGCAGGGCTGCCCCCTGTCCCCCCTGCTCTTCGCTCTGGCCATTGAGCCCCTAGCGGCTCTGTTGAGAGACTGCCGGTCGGTCAGGGGCTTCCGCTATGGCAATATACACGAGAAAATTATGCTATACGCCGATGACATGCTCCTCTTTTTGGAAGATGTGGATGAATCACTGGCTCAGGTCATGGCCCTTATCACAGAGTTTGGCCGTTTCTCAGGCCTTACAATTAACTGGTCCAAGTCGGCTCTGATGTTCCTGGATGGGGCCCCCGCGCTAGGCGAGGGGCCCTCCTGCCCGGTCCCCATAGTATCCTCATTTAAGTACTTGGGTGTATTCATCTCCCCGGTGATCACAGAATTCTGTCAGCTGAATATATACCCCTTATTGACTAGATTCAGGGATAAAATACAGATATGGAATAGACTGCGGATGTCCCTGGCCGGCAAGACGAACCTTATTAAAATGATACTAATGCCCCAGCTGCTGTACCTGCTACACAATGCTCCTGTTGTTATCATGCTTAAAATCTTCAGGGTCGTTAACTCCCTCTTTAGACAATTATTGTGGCACAACAAACCCCCCCGGATCAAATTGGAACAACTACAGCGACCAAAGGAGGGGGGGGGGGGCTTGCCCTCCCCAACCCTTGGATATACTATCTGGCAGCGCAACTACAGCACCTGATAGGTACCATGGTACCGGCTCCTGTGGGCTCCTCGGCTAGGCTGATGCTGCTTGGCTCGGGGGCCGACACGGTGCCGGAGGGGCTGGAGGCTCAGCGGTTTCAGAAATCAATTAAAAAGATGCCCACTTATTCGCTCCTTCAGAAGGTGTGGAATAAGGCCAAACAACTCCAGAATGTCACGGGGTTCACTAGGTACAGCCCGCTATGGGGGAACGGCAATTACACTGAACTGGCCAAACTTCAGCAGGGCCCTAAATGGAGATCACTAGGTATAACCCACCTGAGACAAGTGTTTCATAATGGGGCCTTACTTCCTTTTCATGTACTTCAATTAAGATTTGCGCTCCCGTCCAATATGCTGTTTTACTACCTGCAGCTGCGACATGCTGTCAGGGCTCAGGGGGATGCAGTGGAGTGGGTTCAGTCCCCCACCCCTGTCTTTCACATGCTGCAGGACGCTTGTGAGACCAGGGGTGTCATCTCTCAGTGCTATAACATGCTGCTGTCCTCGTTTTTGGAGGGACACCCCATGAAAGTGGTGAGCCAATGGGAGGCGGATGTTGGTCCTCTAGAGGGGGAGCTCTGGGAAGAGGCAATGCAGGCGGTAAACGCCTGCTCGCTTAATGTGGCACAAAAGGTATCCCAACTATATATACTACTGAGAGTACATTTTACACCGGTAAAGCTATTCAAGATGGGAAGACTGCCCGATCCGCTATGTGGTAGATGTAGGGCGGTGCCTGGAGATCTGATTCACCTCCTCTGGCGTTGCCCCAAACTCCATAGATATTGGACGGAGGTACTGGCTACGCTTAATTTGGTGTTCCAGACCAACGTTCCTTCTGACCCCTTATGTTGCTTGTTAGGAATACTGGAGGGGGAGATCCCGGAGGAGGTGACTCGAATGGCAATTACTAGGGCATTGTTCCAGGCGAGAAAAACTATTCTACTACTGTGGAAGTCTGCGGAGCCGCCTACGGTCCAGCTGTGGATACAGCAGATGGGTAAAACGCTTTTGATGGAGAAATACATATACCAGCACAGGGGCAACGCGGGAAAGTTTGATAGGCTCTGGGATGCATGGCTTGCTGTAACCGGTTTAAGTCCCATGGAATTGGTGAGGATGAGGCTGCTGGGAGGTGTGTAGCATGCTTCCACCGGCAACAGGTGGGCGGGTGGGAGAGGGGATAGACCGATGGGATATGTACAGTTCACCCTAGGCTATTTGAAATTCTGAGCGGATTGTTTAATGTATGAGATTTTAGATGTGACCAAGGAATGTCAAAAACCTATATTGCGACTTGTAATAGATATAATATGTTGCATATTTTTGTACCTCGTATTTTTTGTGAGCAATAAAAACCGTTTGATTTAAAAAAAAAAGAACTTTGCAAAGACACATTCCTAGGTTGAATTGTGATGCATGTCAATGGCCCATTTAGACCCTCTTTAATCACTCGAGATCAGCGCTATAACTGATCGAAGGCCACAGCACGGTCCTCAATTGCCGGGAGTCCATCAATAGACGTCCTCCCCTTCGCGCGCCCGCTCTGGTCACGAGTCACTGAGACTCGGGTGATGACGGATCCGAGGAAGGGGCCGATCCCTGCCCCTTACCATGTGATCAGCTGTCAGCCAATGACAGCTGATCACGTGATGTAAACAAAAGCTGGGTAATGGTTTTTGTTTTCTCCTTGTGCTGACAGCGTGAGCATAAAAAAAGGCAATCACCGGCTTATGTGCAAGGGACATCGGGCCCGAAGAGGAAGAGGCAATTCTGTGTCATCTGTGACAATCAGTAGCCCCTGCCAGTGTCACCTATCAATGCCCACCACTGGTGCCAATCAGAGGCACCTAGCAGTGCTGCCTATCAGTGCCCATCACTGGCAACTATCGTTGCCACCTAGCAGTGCCACTTCTCAATGCCCACCAGTGCCAACTAGCAATGCCACCTCTCAATGCCCACCCTTGCCCCCTTATCGGCGCCCATCAGTGCAGCCCATCAGTACAGTCTCATCAGTGTACATCAATGAAGGAGAAAAATTACCTTTTTTCAAAATTTTCGAAATATTAACCACTTCCCTACTGCCCACCGTCAAATGACGTCCTTGGCTTTGTGCGGTGACATCTCAATGATGCCTGCAGTAGCAGACATCATTCAGATATCATTCTTTTCAGCCGGTGATTCTGTGCACGATAAAAATGATCATAGTGGCAGTTCCGCCGCTTGATCGTTCTTATAGGCGGCGGGAGGGGGCGTCCCCCCCTCCCACCGCCATCCGGTGCATCTCCGGGCTCTCCTGTGCCATCTGGGGCTCGGAGAACAAATTGGCCGGCGCCGGATGGGAAGCATAGAGATGACTGGTGACCAGATGGTCACCAGTCATCTCTATGACTGTCGGAGGCCCGGGCGCGACGTTATGACATCACGCCTGGTTCCCGTATGTAAACAAAGCCGTGATCTCGGCTGTCAGCATGAGATCGGTGAATTTTTTTGACCGATCTCATGCTTTCCAGCCTGGAGGAGAGATGTGGGGTCTTATTGACCCTGCATCTCTCCATAAAGAGTACCTGTCACAATAGATTCCTATTACAAGGGATGTTTACATTCCTTGTAATAGGAATAAAAGTGATCAAAAAAGTAAAAAAAAGAGTAAAAAAAAAAAAAAAAAAAATAATAAAAAAAAAAACACCCATGTCCCCGGTAGCTCGCGCTCAGAAGCGAACACACACGTAAGTCCCGCCCACATATGTAAATGCCGTTCAAACCACACATGTGAGGTATTGCTGCGTGCGTTAGAACGAGTGCAACAATTCTAGCACTAGACCTCCACTGTAATGCGAAAATGGTAACGTGTAAAAAAATTTAAAGCATCGCCTAGGGAGATTTTTAAGTACTGAAGTTTGGTGTCATTCCATGAGTGTGCGCAATTTTAAAGCGTGACATGTTAGGTATCTATTTACTCAGCATAACAACATCTTTCACATTATCCCAAAAAATTGGGCTAACTTTACTGTTTTGTAATTTTTTAAAAATTCATGAAACCCTTTTTTTTCCAAAAAAAAGGCGTTTGAACATTTATTGCGCAAATACCGAGCGAGATAAAAATGTGCAATGACCGCCATTTTATTTCCTAGGGTGTCTGCTAAAAAAACATATATAATGTTTGGGGTTTTGAAGTAATTTTATTGCCCTAAATTTATGATTTTTACATGAAGGAGAGAAGTGCCAGAATAGGCCCAGTGCTGAAGTGGTTAAAATATCCAAAATGAAAAAAAAAATGGCGTGGGGGTCCCCCTAAAATCCTCACAAGGCCCTTCAGGTCTGGTATGGATTTTAAGGGGAACCCTGCGCCAAACGTAAAAAAAAAAATAGCGTGGGGTTCCCCCTAAAAATCCACACCAGACCCTTTATCCGAACATGCAACCTGGCAGGCCGCAGGAAAAGAGGGGGGGACGAGAGAGCGGCCGCTCCTCCCTCCTGAACCGTACCAGGCCACATGCCCTCAACATGGGGAAGATGTTGATGGGGACAAGGGCCTCTTCCCGACAACCCTGGCCGTTGGTTATCGGGGTCTGCGGGCGGGTGGCTTATCGGAATCCGGGAGCCCCCTTTAATAAGGGGGGACCCCAGATACTGGCCCCCCACCCTATGTGAATGAGTATGGGGTACACGTACCCCTACCCATTCACCTGGTGGCAAAAAAAGTCAATAAAAAACACAGGTTTTTAAAGTCATTTATTAGGCAGCTCCAGGGGTCTTCTTCTGACTTCGGGGGTCTTTCTGCCGGGCGCCCCGCTATCTTCTTTCAGCTCTTTTGCTAGCGGGGTCCCGGTCTTCATCGTCGTCTTCTTCCGACTTCGGGGGTCTTTCTGCCGGGCGCCCCGCTATCTTCTTCCAGCTCTTTTGCTAGCGGAGTCCCGGTCTTCATCGTCGTCTTCTTCCAACTTCGGGGGGTCTCTTGTTCTGTTCTCTGGTGTCGTCTCCGCTCTCTCCGGTTCTTCTCCCGCTCTCCGGTGCCTTCTCCACGATCTCCGGTTCTTTCTTCCTTCTGCCGGGCGCCCCGCTATCTTCTTCCAGCTCTTTTGATAGCGGGGGCTCCCGGTCTTCATCTTCGTCTTCTTCCCTCTTCTCTCTGCCCGATGTTGCCTCGTCGCTGTCTGCCGCTACAATGCTGTGTGGGCGGAGCGCAACCACTTATATTGGCATAGGGCGTGGTCACCGGGTGATATCACCTGCTGACCCCGCCCCGTATGACGTCACAGTCCCATCATTCCCCAAGACTGTGAAGAGAGATTACCGCTCTGAAGCCTCTGAATCCATGCACTGCTCCCGCCCCACTAGAGCACACACAGGTGCTGGCTCTGCACAATGTAGGCAATGAAAAAAGGATCCTGGACTGCCGCACTCTGCAAAAGATGCTGGTTTATTCCATAAAATCCACAAAATACAGCAAAACACCCAAAAGTGAACACAGGGACTGGCTAACGCGTTTCACATCATAAGATGCTTACTCATTCCCCGAGATTGTGACGTCATACAGGGGCGGGGTTAGCGGGTGGCATCACCCGGTGACCACGCCCCATGCCAATATAAGTGGGTGCGCTCTGTGGACACAGCATTGTAGCGGCAGACAGTGACAAGGCAACATCGGGCGGAGAGAAGAGGGAAGAAGACGACGATGAAGACCGGGACCTCGCTAGCAAAACAGCTGGAAGAAGATAGCATGGCGCCCGGCAGAAGGCAGAAAGAACCGGAGATCGTGGAGAAGGCACCGGAGAGCGGGAGAAGAACCGGAGAGCATGGAGACGACACCGGAGAACAGAACCAGAGACCCCCTGAAGTCGGAAGAAGACGACGATGAAGACCGGGACCCTGCTAGCAAAAGAGCTGGAAGAAGATAGTGGGGCGCCCGGTAGAAAGACCCCCGAAGTCGGAAGAAGACGACGATGAAGACCGGGACCCCGCTAGCAAAAGAGCTAGAAGAAGATAGCGGGGCGCCCGGCAGAAAGACCCCGACATCGGAAGAAGACGACGATGAAGACCGGGACCCCGCTAGCAAAAGAGCTGGAAGAAGATAGCGGGGCGCCCGGCAGAAAGACCCCCGAAGTCGGAAGCCCCCTGCCCCAAAGCACCCACCCCCCCATGTTGAGGTAATGCAGCCTGGTACTGTCCAGGAGTGGGGGGCGCTCACTCGCCCCCCCTTTCCTGACCTGCCGGGCTGCATGCTCGGATAAGGGTCTGGTATGGATTTTGGGGGGACCCCCACGTCGTTTTTCGGCGTAGGGGGTTTCCCTTAAAATCCATAACAGACCGAAGGGCCTGGTATGCTCCTGGAGGGGAACCCATGCCGGTTTTTTAATTAAAATTTGGCGTGGAGTTCCCCTTCATGATTCATATCAAACACAGGGGACAGTGAGCGCGAGGCTTGCAGTACCCTGTGCCAAGAACCAGCGCGATGGCATCGCGCTGGAGACATTCTCGGCAGGTAGTCGCCTCTAGGACACGACTTGAGCGGCTGCTTCACGCTCAAGTCGTGTCCAAGTTGCCTCGCAAAGTCGCGCTGTCCCTCTGTCAAACGGCACGAGTCACCCCGCGAGTCGGATCGTCTTCATCTGACTTCCTGGGCGACCTCTATTCAAATCAATGGGCTCCCATAGGGAACCATTCATTTTGAATAGAGCGCCGCTCAAATTTTTTATTTACTATAGCAGTGCGCCGCCGGTTCCTGCGCTCAATTAAGGATTTATCCGGCGAACCAATTAAGATATGAACCGGCGCAGTGCACTGTTTATAGTAAATCACCCCCAGTGGATCACAGATCGAGGTAAAGGGCCAATTGCAGTGGCCCTTTATCATGTGATCAGCTTTGTCCAATCACAGCTGATCACATGTAAACAAACTTGCTGGTTATTGGCATTCCTTTCCTCACACACTGTCACAGCGCATATAAAGGAGAGCCGGTAACCGGCAAGTCTGACAGGGCACATTTACACTGATAATCAGGGCACTAATCCTTAGTGCCCCGATTATTAGTACAGCCCCATTAGTTCCAAACAGTACCAATCAGTGCAACTTATTATTGCACCTCAATGCAACCTATCAATGCCCATCAGTGCCATCTATCAGTGTAGATCAGTGCAGCTTATCAGTGCCCATCAGTGCTGCCTCATCAGTGCCCACCAGTGCAGCCTCATCGCTGTCCAATAGGGATGAACTTCGAGTTCGAGTCGAACTAATGTTCGACTCGAACACCGTCTGTTCGACCGTTCGTCGAATTTCGAACATTATGGGCTGTTCGCGCCAAATTTGAGTGGTGTGTCATGGCCCATAAATCACTGCGGCATCGCAGTGCATTGCTGGCTGATGATTGGCCAAGCATGCACTATGACCCCCCATGCTTTGGCCAATCACAGCGCAGTAAGAACGGAGAGCCATAATTGGCCAAAGCCAGGGTGGCCAATTATGTCTCAGGGGGTTTAGTACACACCCCACACTATATAAGGCTGCCTGCGTGGCGGCCTTGTGTAGTGTGTTACAGCGGCGGAGAAGAGATAGACAGAGAGAGAGAGGGACAGTGTCATTTCATTTGAGTTAGATAGAGGAGGCAGGTGAGTCTGTTAGCTGTTACAATGTGTGGAGGATATATATGCATCCTAGGTGTTGTATATATATATATATATATATATATATATATATATATATATATATACACTGTATTCAGTTTAGCTAGATCCATTCCTGTTATTCTCTTCCTAATATACTAAGGCAGGCAGGTGATTGTGGTAGCTGCAGTAATTTCAGGTAGTGTACCGTGTCCTTTGCACAGTGTGCACCTAAAGCTACCTGAAGACAATTGCTGGTGTTCTCATACTAATAATACCTCAAGCAGGGAGCTGCAGTATTTTCAGTTAGTGTACTGTGTCCTCTGCACAGTGTGCACCTAAAGCTATCTGAAGACAATTGCTGGTGTTCTCATACTAATAATACCACAGGCAGGGAGCTGCAGTATTTTCAGTTAATGTACTGTGTCCTTTGCACAGTGTGCACCTAAAGCTACCTGAAGACAATTGCTGGTGTTCTCATGCTAAAAATACCACAGGTAGGGAGCTGCAGTATTTTCAGTTAGTGTACTGTGTCCTTTGCATAGTGTGCACCTAAAGCTACCTGAAGACAATTGCTGGTGTTCTCATACTAATAATACCACAGGCAGGGAGCTGCAGTATTTTCAGTTAGTGGACTGTGTCCTTTGCACAGTGTGCACCTAAAGCTACCTGAAGACAATTGCTGGTGTTCTCATACTAATAATACCACAGGCAGGGAGCTGCAGTATTTTCAGTTAGTGTACTGTGTCCTCTGCACATTGTTCACCTAAAGCTACCTGAAGACAATTGCTGGTGTTCTCATACTAATAATACTACAGGCAGGGAGCTGCAGTATTTTCAGTTAATGTACTGTGTCCTCTGCACAGTGTGCTCCTAAAGCTACCTGAAGACAATTGCTGGTGTTCTCATACTAATAATACCACAGGCAGGGAGCTGCAGTATTTTCAGTTAGTGTTCTGTGTCCTTTGCACAGTGTGCACCTAAAGCTACCTGAAGACAATTGCTGGTGTTCTCATATTAATAATACCACAGGCAGGGAGCTGCAGTATTTTCAGTTAGGCCCCTTTCACACAGGGGCGGGAGGTGCAGTAGCGCTATAAAAATAGCGGCGCTATACCGTCTGAATTCCCGCGGTATTCGGCCGCTAGCAGTGCGGTTTTAACCCCCGCTAGCGGCCGAAAAAGGGTTAATACCGCCGGCAATATGCCTCTACAGAGGCGCATTGCCCACGGTATTACCGTGGTTTCCCATTGCTTTCAATGGGAAGGAGTGGTGTAGGAGCGGTAAACAATTGCTGGTGTTCTCATACTAATAATACCACAGGCAGGCAGCTGGAGTATTTTCAGTTAGTGTACTGTGTCCTCTGCACAGTGTGCAATAAAAGCTACCTGAAGACAATTGCTGGTGTTCTCATACTAATAATACCACAAGCAGGCAGCTGCAGTATTTTTAGTTAGTGTACTGTGTCCTCTGCACAGTGTGCAACTAAAGCTAACTGCAGACAATTCCTGGTGTTCTCATACTAATAATACTACAGGCAGGGAGCTGCAGTATTTTCAGTTAATGTACTGTGTCCTCTGCACAGTGTGCTCCTAAAGCTACCTGAAGACAATTGCTGGTGTTCTCATACTAATAATACCACAGGCAGGGAGCTGCAGTATTTTCAGTTAGTGTTCTGTGTCCCTTGCACAGTGTGCACCTAAAGCTACCTGAAGACAATTGTTGGTGTTCTCATACTAATAATACCACAGGCAGGGAGCTGCAGTATTTTCAGTTAGGCCCCTTTCACACAGGGGCAGGAGGTGCAGTGGCGCTATAAAAATAGCGGCGCTATACCGTCGGAATTCCCGCGGTATTCGGCCGCTAGCGGTGCGGTTTTAACCCCCGCTAGCGGCCGAAAAAGGGTTAATACCGCGGTTTCCCATTGCTTTCAATGGGTAGGAGTGGTAAACAATTGCTGGTGTTCTCTTACTAATAATACTACAGGCAGGCAGTTGATTCTGCTAACTGCAGTATAATCAGTATATATATATATACATCCCAGCTTTGTGCGGCTACATCTCACTGCAGGCCATTAGTATGTCTGGAAGGACAACAAGGAGAGGCAGACAGTCACGAGCCAATAAAATAAGGCAAGCAAGCTCTGTGTCTAGAGGCAACAGTGCTGGTCGTGGATACGGTGCATCCTCATCAGCACGTGGCCGTGGGACACGCTTGTCCTTTTTTTCGGCAGCTGGCCTTTTGAGCCGCAACATGCCGAAGACTTGGTAGAGTGGATGACCAAGCCGTCCTCATCCTCTCTAACCCAGGCTCAGGGTACTTTGTCTGGAAAAGCAGCTGCCAAAGTGGCCTCTTCCCTCAGCTCAATTGCATCAGTCACTCCTTCCCTAGCCCCATTATGTCCTCCTGAGGAGTCCCCCGAACTGTTTGACCACAGTGTTGGGTACATGCTGCAGGAGGATGTGCAGTGTTTTGAAGTCTCCGATGATGGTACCAAGCTAGAGGAAGGCAGTAACGTGAGCCCAGAGAGAGGGAGTGCCCAAGAAGGACAGCAATCTGGCAGTCATGTTCCCCCAGCTGCAGCATACTGCCAGGTTTGATACAGTGATGAGGAGGAAGGGGATGATGAGGTCACGGACTCTACGTGGGTGCCTGATAGGAGAGAGGCGGAGGAGGAGGAGGCACATCTCCAACAAGGCAGGATGCCCTCCAGCTTAAGGGCAGCACAGTGACTGCATCACACCGCAGAGTTCCTCATGTGCTGGGCGCTGCTGTCTCTGCACGTTATTCCAAAAGTTCTTTGGTGTGGGCCTTTTTTGAGACGAGTGCATCGGATTGCAGCGCTGCTATTTGCAACATATGTCTCAAGCGGATCTCGCGTGGCCAAAACATCTCCCGCTTGGGCACCACATGCTTGACCAGACATATGTCGACCTGCCATGCAGTTTGTTGGCAAGCATACCTAAAAGACCCACACCAAACAACAAAGCGGACCTCTCCTTGCTCCTCATCAGCTGGGATCTCCAACCCCACTATACCTTCAGTCCTCTCTGAAACCTGCACTGAGAGGAATGAAGGTGTAGAATTAGGTGTGTCACAGCCAAGTACTTGTGGGCAATCTGCTATCGGTACACCAACGTCAGATTTCACCAGGCAAATTGCCCTGCCCCAGCTGCTGCACTGCCAAAAGAAGTTCGCTCCCAGCCATCCACATGCCCAGCGGTTGAATGCTAGCTTGGCTAAATTGCTAGAACTTCAACTGCTGCCTTTTCAGTTGGTAGAATCTGCCCCCTTCCGTGAGTTTGTGGAATGTGTGTTTCCTCAGTGACAGGTTCCCAAATGGCACTTTTTCTCACGGAAGGTGATTCCGGCTCTTTACCGACACGTGGAAGGCAATGTCTTGGCCTCGCTGGACAGGGCGGTCAGCGGTAAGGTGCATATTACCGCTGACTCATGGTCCAGCAGGCATAGACAGGGACGTTACCTATCTTTCACGGCGCATTGGGTGACTCTGCTGGCAGCTGGGAAGGATGCAGGACAAGGTGCAGTAGTGATGGAGGTTGTTCCACCACCACGCCTCCAAAATGTTACTACTGGTGATTCTGACACACCTCTCTCCTCCACCCCCTCCTCTTCTTCTTCCTCCATGGCCTCTACCTGAGCTTTGTCCTCTGAACCAGCGGTGCTCCGTAGGCGTTCAAGGGGCTACGCAAGTACGGAGGCAAAAAGATGCCATGCGGTGCTTAAGCTGGTGTGCTTGGGGGACAGGAGCCACACTGGGGCAGAGACTCTGTCGGCTCTGCAGGGGCAGGCTCAGAGGTGGTTCACGCCACGCCAGCTTAAGCCAGGAAAGGTGGTTTCCGACAATGGCACCAACCTCCTCTCCGCCCTCCAACAGGGACAACTGACCCATGTGCCCTGTTTGGCTCACGTCCTTAACTTGATGGTGCAGCGGTTCTTGGGCAGGTACCCGAGCTTATAGGAGGTCCTGAAACAGGCCAGGAAACTCTGTGGGCATTTCCGCCGGTCATATAATGCCAGTTCTCGGCTGGCTGACCTGCAAAAGAATTACAACCTGCACAAGAACTGCCTAATCTGTGACATGCCCACCAGGTGGAACTCTACGTTGGCCATGCTGCAGCGGCTGCACATGCAGCAGAGGGCCATCAATGAGTATCTGTTGCAATATGGCACCAGGACAGAGTCAGGGGAGCTTGGATTTTTTCCCCACGCCAGTGGGCCATGATCAGGGATGCATGCACTGTCCTGGCACCATTTGAGGAGGCCACAAGGATGGTGAGCAGTGACAGTGCATGCATCAGTGACACTGTCCCTGTTGTCCACCTGTTGGAGCACACGCTGCGTGGAATAATGGACAGGGCACTTGAGGCAGAACAGAGGCAGGAAGAGGAGGACTTTCTTAATCCAGACAGTGTTCCTGCTGGCCCGGCTATCACACCGGAAGAGGAGGAGGAGGAATATTGTGTCAGCATGGAGGTGGAGCCTAGCACTCAGCATCAGCAGCAATCTTCAAGGGATCAATTACAGTCCCAAGACACCCATGGACTTGTACGTGGCTGGGAGGAGGTGTCTGCGTATCATGCTGTCCTCAGTGACCCAGAGGACTCTGCACCTAATGCCTCAGCAAACCTACGCTGCATGGCCTCCCTGATCCTGCAAAGCCTGCGCAAGGATCCTCGTATTCGTGCGATCAAGGAGAGGGATTATTACTGGCTGGTAGACTTGTGCACAACGGAAAAATTCGTTCCGTTTCGGTTCGTTTCTTTCCGGTCCTGTTGATTCGTAATCATTCGTAATTTTGCTAGACGGGATTTTTCGTGTTCGGACTCATTCGTATTTTTGCAAGCGACATTTTTCGTTGAATTTTTTGTTGCTTTATAATTCGTACTTTCGGTAGAGTACGTTGTTTTTCGTTGATTCTGGACACAACTCCTACTTTCGTAACTTTTTTTGGGTTCGTTGATTCGTAATTTTCCGTGTCTCTCTCACAACGACGCTGCCTATTATGCCTAATGTGCTTCGAATGGATTTGTACTTTTCTAAATACATAGCGGTTATTTGTAACGATTCGAAATCTCGTATTTTACTTTCGTTTTTTACATGCGGCTATAGGCTCCGCCCCTGTACACCATTTTGAGAGGGTTCAGCACGGTGAGGGAGAAGCAGAGAGCAGAGCAGAGTGAGTGTTATTGTGCTTCGAATGGATTCGAAATCTCATATTTTACTTTCGTTTTTTCATGCGGCTATAGCCTCCGCCCCCTGTACACCATTTTGAGAGGGAGTTCAGCATGGTGAGGGAGAAGCAGAGAGCAGAGTGAGTGTTATTGTGCTTCGAATGGATTCGTACATTCGTAACTTTTTTCATAACGATTTATGCCGAAGACCTTCGGGCATTCGCTATTTTGCGGTATAATTTATTTCGGATTCGGTTTTATTCGTAATTGCTCTGTTCGGAAATTCGAATGCTTCCGAATGTCCGAAAGTTGCTAAATTCGGACGAATTTTGATTCGTTACGAAACGAATTGCACAAGCCTACTGGCTGGCAACCCTCCTTGATCCACGTTACAAGGGTAAGGTTGCGGACCTTATCTTGCCATCGCAGAGGGAGCAGAGGATGAAGCATCTTCGGTAGGCCTTGCAGAAAGGTCTGTGCAACGCGTTCCCAGAGACTGGGAGGTTACAAATTCCTGGTCCTGGACAACGTGTTGCTGAGGCTCCGGTCAGTCAAAGAAGGAGCGGTGGCGAAGGTGGCCATCTGACCGATGCGTTCAAACATTTTTTTAGTACGCAGCCCCAAGGTATGATCGTTTCCAGCAACCATCGCCAGCGTCTGGTTTACATAGTGCAGGAATACCTAGGGGCAAGATCAGACTTGGACACCTTTCCCACCGAAAATCCTCTGGGTTACTTGGTCTTGAGGATGGATCACTGGCCAGAGCTTGCATAGTATGCAATTGAGGTACTGGCCTGTCCTGCATCCAGCGTTCTTTCAGAACGCACATTCAGTGCTGCTGGAGGCTTTGTAACTGATCACAGGGTGCGCCTGTCCACCGACTCGGTCGATCGACTGACCTTCATAAAAATGAATCAGTCTTGAATCACCACCAGCTACCAAGCACCTGATGCTGATGTAACCGAATAATTTTTTGGGAAATGTCAGATCCCTTCAAGACTGTCTATGCTGATGCTGAGTGACTATCCTGTTATGCTGAGTGACTATCCTCTTCCTCCTCAATAATCATGCTGATAGCTTGAAAGAACATTTTTGGTTCTGGGCACCGCCACCAGTGGCTAAGGCCCAATTTTTCAGCCCCTGTTTAACAGGGGCGTGTATTTACAATTTTTGATGCAATGCTTTGCAGCAGGGCTCATTGCTGTACTCCAACTACAGTATCTGTGAGGGGTTGCAGTGTTGTAGCACCAGCACCAGTGCCTAAGGCCCAATTTTTCTGCCCCTGTTTAACAGGGGCGTGTAATTACAATTTTTGATGCAATACTTTGCAACAGGGCTCATTGCTGCGCTCCAAGTACAGTATCTGTGAGGGGTTGCAGTGTTGTGGCACCATTGCCTAAGGCACAATTTTTATGCCCCTGTTCAACAGGGGCATGTAATTACAATTCTTGATCTAATAATTCACAGCAGGGCCCATTCCTGTGGCCACCAAGAGTAGCTGTGAGGGCTTACAGTGTTGTGGCACCAGCACCACCACCAAAGGCCCAATTTTTCCTACCACTGTTCAACAATGTCATGTATTTACAATTCTTGATCTAATATTTAACAGCTGGGCCCATTCCTGCGCCCACAAAGAGTAACTGTGAGGGCTTACAGTGTTGTGGCAAGACCACCACCACCACCAAAGGCCCAATTTTTCTGCCCCTGTTCAACAAGAGCATGTGATTGCAATTCTAGATCTAATATTTCACAGCTGGGCCCATTCCTGCGCCCACCAAGAGTAACTGTGAGGACTTACAGTGTTGTGGCACCAGCACCACCACCAAAGGCCCAATTTTTCTACCAATGTTCAACAATGTCATGTAATTACAATTCTTGATCTAATATTTAACAGCTGGGTCCATTCCTGCGCCCACCAAGAGTAACTGTGAGGCCTTACAGTGTTGTGGCAACACCAACACCTAAGGGCCAAATTTCTGCAGAGTATATATGGCAGGCCTCTACTTTCAAACATCCAACTTACAAACAACTCCTAATTGCAAACGGAAGAAGAAAACAGGAAGTGAGAGGAAATCTACCCCTAGGAAGGGAAATTCTCTCCTGTAAGAGTTAATATGGGAAAAGGGTGTCTCCTCTCCACTGATGCTTTATCACCAATCCTTGTTTCAATAAAAACCCAACATTTTCAAAAAACCTTTGTCATTGGGACAGAAAGTGAGGTGAAATGTTCTGAACAGGTGCACAGACAGCAAAACAAATGTTACAGGGGTGATAATCCTTCCCTATGTTTTCTAAAAAGCTTAAAAATAGATTTTTTTGGCTGGAGCTACATTTAAAAAATGTACCTGTTACAAATTATAAACAGATTCTACTTAAGAACAGACCTACAGTCCCTGTCTTGTTTGCACCATCTGTATACTGCTGTTCAGAGTATATAGGGCCTTTTTTTTATTTGGGTGCGGGGTTCCCCCTAATATCCATACAAGACCCAAAGGGGCTGGTAGTGGGCTGGGGGTGGGGGTTACCCATGCCATTTTTCTCAATGATTTTCATCCATATTGCCGGGACCAGACATTACATTAAAGCCGCAAGCAGTTTTAAATGACTTTTTTTCCTTTAGAAATGTCATTTTGTGCAGGGACAGTTCTAAACACGGGAAACACGTGCCACTTCACAGGCATACTTTAGACAACCCCCAGGTACGATATTTAAAGGAATATTTCACTTTTTTTTTTTCATCATTAAAATCACTGCTCCCGAAAAAAACGTCCGTTTTTAAAATTTCTTTTTGCATTGATACATGTGCCCTGGGGCAGGACCCGGGTCCCCAAACCATAACTTGCATATTAGCCATTATATTTAGTACTTTCGATTTTGAACGTTTGCGTTTATTGTATTTAATAGGGTTCTAAAGTTTGCGCAAACTTTCGGTCCATTCTCAGTTTCTGGTGTGAACCGAACAGGGGGGTGTTCGGCTCATCCCTACAGCCAGGTAGGGGCATTTAATTGAAGAAAAGACATTGCATATCTGTTCTGCAATAAAAGCCTGCCTGCTCGCTGTTTTCACTTTAGTTCTGCTTTAACTATTTTTGATCCTTATGCTGCTAGCATTAGTAAAAAGTTAACAAGTATATCCGTATATACTCGAGTATAAGCTGACCCGAGTATAAGCCGAGGTACCTAATGTTACCACAAAAAACTGGAAAAACTTACTGACTCGAGTATAAGCCGAGGGTCAACAATGCCCATTTGCACGCCTCACTGTGCCCATTGCAACTTCACTAAGCCCATTGTCACTGCCCATTGCCACCTTACTGTGCCCATACTCACTGTTCCCATCCTTACTGTGCCCATCCTCACTGGTCCTCACTGTTCCCATCCTCACTGTTCCTCACTGTTCCTCACCTCACTGTTCCTCACCTCACTGTTCCTATCCTCACTGTTCCTATCCTCACTGTTCCCTAGCTCACTGTTCCCTAGCTCACTGTTTAAATTGAACATTGTAAATTGTACCTGAAAAAAAATTGAGAGGCTGCGGCGTCCATCGTTTAAAACTCGCGGTCTCTTCCTCTTCCCTTCCGTGATAGGCGTTTTCTAAGCACACAGTTCCGCATATCACGAACGTTCTCTCATCCTAAGTTTCCCAGCAGATGTCTGTGATTGGCGGAACACTGAACACAGTGTCTGCTGGGATGGGTGAGGATGAGAGAACGTTCGTGATAGGTGATTCTCAGCAGACACTCTCCGCCTATCACGGAAGGGACCAGGAAGAGACCGCAAGATTTAAACGATGAACGCCGCAGCCTCTCAACTTTTTTTCAGGTACAATTTACAATGTTAAATTTCGCTGACTCGAGTATAAGCCGAGGGGGGGACTTTCAGCCCCCAAAAAAGGGCTTAAAATCTCGGCTTATACTCGAGTATATACGGTATATTTACTTGTTTTACTTATTTATTTATTTATTTATTTTACTTCTTTAATTTCTTTAGTTGTTCGGCTACGTGTAACGCTAGAGACAAAGAGCAATTTAGGACAATGTGCTGCAGTGCTCTTTGTGTTCCCAATGGACTTTAGCTGAATGGGTTTACACTATCCCGCCTCTATCCACCAGGGATACCAAGGAAGTTTTAATTTTCTGCTAAGAGCTTGAAGTGTGCAAATCACTGCTTCTGTGTGCGCATCAACCTGCCACAAACCTGTGGCCATGTGCTGAGGACTGAAGTCTCTCCAGTCAGATTCAGAAGCTAGATGACATCTGAGCAGTGAGAGCCCTGTTGCTGTATTGCTGGGACTAGTGAGAGGACACTGCTGCCAATAACCTGTTGCTGATAGCAGAGACTTAACACATATGGACTGACCATTTAAATGGCAGCAGTATGTACTGCATGCAGACTTTACTGGGACTGTACTCTTGAGCACCACCATAAAGACTGGGCCCCAACAATAGCTGGTTGAAGAACTGAAACTAAAGACTGCTCACTCAGATAGCTGCTTCAAAAGAACTTTGCCCATTGTCCCTAGTCGAAAGTACCTCTTTAGGGAGTGTTAAATTGCATCGCTGCTATTCTTATAGAGTGCACCCTAAAGCTGATATCACTGGTGTTACTGTTTTTTTAATGCCATTACTTATTGCTGATTTTGTGGATTACCAAGTTTAATCTAATTTAGCTGCATATAACTCTATTCTTTGTTGCTATAGCTTAGTGAACATATGGTTTAGTGAACTGTGATTGATCTAATCCTTTACTTACTCATTTATGTGCATACTGCTATTTTTTTTAGATTGTAAGCTCTAACGCGCGGGCCCTCTGATTACTCTTGTACCAAATTGTAATGTAGGTAATGTCATTTGTAATGTAGGCAGGTTGCCTACTGTGTTAGTTAGCCAGCTCCGCTGCCCAGGCTGGGGGAAGGGGTAATGTCTTTTGCTGCCTTCCCTGTTCAGGTTTGTGGGCTTTCTGGGGTCCAGCCCCCCCATGATATATAAAAGGGAAGAGGGGCCCCCGTGTGCTCAGCAGGACTCCATTCTGTTACTGGGAGTGAGGTTACAGAGGTACACTGGACTGGGGAAGTGGGCAAAGGCTCTGCACGTCCCTCTGAATGCAACATACATCAGTACGAGTGTGTAGGTATTTGGGACGAAACATCTTATGGAGAAATTTTTTATTGCTGCGCACAAGTGGCTCATCTCTGAGTCCGGGACTGCCTTAATGTTCGATTTTTCATATGACCAATGCCGCTTGGTCCACTGGCCATAGGTGTGCGCATCCTATTGCATTAGGGTGTGCACCCCAAAGCTCAAACACACATGCGTGTATGTAAATATATATAGGGCAGTAGGGCAGAGATTGGTGTCAGTAGTTTATTTGTATTATTTTTTTATTTTTTTTACAATAATATTTTTAAAAAATTTTGGAGGCCCATTAGGGGGCTTTAGTGAAATATCAGGGTCTAAACAGACCCCTGATGTCTCACTTTAGATACAGAAAAAGGGACAGAGGACAGAGATTCCACAGTCCATTTCTCTGCAGCCAAGCAGCAGGGGGAATCTGTGCAGCACTGGGTGATTAGGGTGTGCCCAGGTACACCTGGCACACCCTGTGCGCACACCTATGCCACTGGCATTGGTGAGCCCACCTTCGGGCAAGGTGTTACCCCCACAAGCATGGGCGCAGTAGACCGGTCCATATGGGGATAGCATTACAGTTGCTTCTTGGTTTCTGGCCTAGGCCAAAATTATGTCACACATCCCAAGATTATTCATGCCATTTTTTTCTTTCATCTGGGGGAGAGGAAGGAGGGGCTTTCTAAGCTAAGCCTACCCTCCTGCCTGAGCTTAAGGCAGATGGATTCCAGAAAGTAAATGATACGTGAATCATCTGCCCTTAATCAAGATGGTCACACCTAGAAATGATAGGGCAGTGTTTCAAAGCGATTTCTGAACAAAATAGAGCATGGAGACATGGATGGATGGGTGAGTTTGCTTTAAATAATAAAAATGATTTAAATAGTGCTTTCAGTTTGTGGTGCTTAGACACACTACAGTGCTTTACTGCCTTAAGTAGCAAAAATGACCTGTACAGTATATGTAGCCGTACATGTATTCAGTAAATACTGATTGATAGTGAAATGAAGATATGCAACATTCATAGTGGTTGTAAAGTGGTTGTAAAGGCTAAAGTTTTTTTTGTATCTTAATGCATTCTCTGCAGTAAGATAAAAAATTTAAGATAAGCTGCCCCAGCCCCCCCCCCCCCCTAAATATTTACCTGAGCCTGAACTCGATCCAGCGCTATGCAAGGGAGCAGAATTGCTGCTCTCTCTCTTCCTCACTAGCTCAGGGGCAGCAGCTCCTGCTACTGTCAATCAAATCTAGTGAGGAGGAAGCAGGTGGCAGTGCTGAGCCAGGCTCCATGTGTCTATAGACACGCAGAGTGTGCCTGCACTTCTGTCCACATAGCAAGCACTTGCTATGGGAGCTGACACTGAAGAGTAGGAGTGGACAGTGGCAGCGAGGGACCCGAGAAGAGGAGGTTTGTGGCCGCTCTATGCACAGAGCAGGTAAGTATAAGATGTCTCTTATTTAAAAAATATATTAAATAGCCTTTAGGAACGCTTTAACAACCTGTTAGATTCCAGTATATTGGAGTCATGTTCATTGATGAATTGATGAATGGTGGCTACCCTTTTTTTTTTTACTTGAATACGTCTGTTTATTGATTTTTTTTCACATTCCACATATTGTGTCAGTATAATCTAAAGGAAAGCAGTAAACAGTTTACAATTTGAAATGGTCTTCACTCTTCATTATAAGCCTTTCTACATGCCAGACATTATGGTATCAACTTACTAAGTGGTTAACAAACTTTCCCTGTGATGTCATCACTGAGAGCTTGTCTCTGATCAGAGAGGGGAAATTACTCCACCCTTTCACCTATAAATAGCATTTTCAGCTGGGAATAGCATTTCCTCTTGGAAGCTCAGTTATGTTTGATCTCCTTTTACAACTTCTCACGTGTCTCTTCTGTCATACATTAGTGCACAATATTAACATGGCAATCGTCTGCATCCTATCAGCATTAAGATGTCTCAAACAAGTCATACAGCAGTAACGTCCAGCTAGTCGTTCAGGGGGTGCATCTGAAGCTTGATAAATGGCCATTCAGAGCTAGGTCTGGGTACAATAGTATTTGCTTCTTACCACTGGAAAATATTTCGGGAATTATTGGCTCTGCTTTGACAGTGCCAGTGAACATTTACGATCTTGGTAGTTAAAATTATACTAAACATGTAGGCAGGTTGCCTGGTTGGTTGGCCCAGACTGGGAAAGGGGTTAACATTTTGCACCTCGGTTACCGGGCTTTTGGGGCCCTGCCTATCCGCCTATGATATAAATATACAGGGAAGGCTGGGTCCTGGAGTCGCGCGCTCTTAGAGATGCCCTGACAGCTATGGACAAAGGGACTGCTGCACCCAGCAATCCATTGGAAGACACCGGGGGACTGGAAAACTGTCAAGCCTTGGGGAATGCCAGAATTGGACTATCACCTTGTTGATTCCAGTGCACAAGTTCTTGAAAAAATGGCTGTATGTGTAAGCGGGTGTTGCAGGAACCATCGGCTGGAACCGAAGACAGAGCGAGAGAACATCACCAGCACACTGTGGATCTCCAGATTTACATGCCCGATGAAGGCATGCCTGATGAAGGGGTCCCGCGAGACTCTGAAATGTTGCTTCTGCTGTAATAAGGGGATTGCTGAATAAAGCTTTATACCCATTCTGGAGATCCATGGTGTGCTGGTGACGCTCTATTGCTATCATCTTGTTGAGGTATGCCTAGGCAGCTCAGCTAGTTAGACAGGATTATGTTGCACTGGAATGTACTTGTTGAACTTTGCCAAACATTCTGTAAAGTTGTATCAACTGTTCCAAGCCTGGTCTAAAGTCATTTAAAGGGGTGCATGATGGTTTCTGGCATATGAAAGAACAAGGGCAGAAAAGCACATGTGGGGTATGAAGCAAATCCACTACAGGTTTACTCAGCAAGACAAGCAGGAGGAGAAATGCATTTCTATGGGTAACTAAGACCTAGTGCAAGGTACATTGTAACAGGTCATAAAGTGTGGTACCTGGCATGGCGGAGGGTCCTTCAGGGGTGAGGGTGTCTGTGATCTTGCTCCCTCCCAAGTGGTCGATAACCTGAATGTATCAGGACTGAACCCACCTTACAGAGTCCCTGAACTTGGCCGCATGGTACGGGAGAGTGGAAGAAGTTAAAAGAGAAGTATGGGTTTTCGTTTTTTTTTAGATTCATACTTACCTTGGTGGATGGAGCATCAGACCGATGCTCTATCTGTCCCCCGGCGTCCCTGCACTGAGATCCGAGCCACCGAACATCGCCGTTGGCTCAGTTCTCACAGATCCCCGAGAGGAAAGCTGCTTACTGTCAGTCAGCGTCTTTCCTCTCTGCTTCTCCACGCTCATTGGAGCGCTGAGCAGTGGAGGGGCGGGGAGAGGCTGTCTCAGCGTCTCAACGGCTCGCTCTGATGCTGAGACTGCCATCAATCAGGGCAGCTGGCGGATCCCGACTTGGAAGTTGTGAAGGCGCGCTGCCCCGACTGATGGCAGTGACGTCAGCGGTGAGCGGACTTCAGACCGCTCTCCGCTGAAAACGGGTCACAGGAGTGCAAAACGAATTGCACTCCTGTGACCCAGAGAAGAAGCTCAGACTAAAAAGCTCAGGCTTTACTTCTCCTTTAAATAAGTGCACGCATGAGGTCTGCGCTAGGTGCATGGCGGGACCCTATTCTGCCACTGGGAGTGAGGTGACAGAGGTACACTGGACTGGGGGAGTGTGAATGGTGTAGTGAAAAGGGGCAGCACTTTACAGAGGGACTCTGTACATTTTCTACTGGACACTGTGTATGGCTCATCTCTTAGTTGAGATACTGCTATAATGTTTGATTTTTACATGACCAAGGTTCCTCTCCTGGTCCCAGGCATTCAAGAGTGTGCTTACACACTCCATTTTATTTAAATACAGTACCTTACTTTAGTTAGACCAAGTGACAAGTGGCATCACCACTATGTCTCTTTGTTCCTCTACAGAGTCTATGCAATGCATGGCTGGTGTGGGTTCCAGCAGGGTACATGGCTTCCTGAAAACATCCCAGCACATGGCCTTAGTGCTTGTCTCAAGAGCCCTCAGCCCTAATGCAAGCAATGAACTGGTTCTTGGGAGGAGTTATCAAAGTTATATTGCAAGTAACAAAATGCCTTCATGGGTGGATGTCAGTCTGGAGTGGGAGTTCCTAGACAGAGTGCATTTGCATGCAGACTGCCCTAGGTAAAGCCCACATGTGGTGCTTAGCATCCATCGTCGAAGCAACTGAAATCCAATAAATAAAATGGACAATAGGCATGGGGAGGAGGACTAGAAGATGATGGACATCCTCCAGCCAAGAAATGAGATTTGTTCTACCTGACTTGCTGCACCTTGCTGTGAGAAACTTAGCTTTAAATAAGGTTAGCTTTAAATAATAGAAAATAATTCCATCTTGTAGATTTTGTAGAAGATCCTTGGTTAATCATAATTTGCAAAACTTTAGGCTGTCTATAAATATAAAACTAAACTAGCAATGGATGGTATATTCAGCTGTTGAAAATGAACATTTACACAAAACAATTATTGATTTGGTTGCTTTTATTTGAAACAATACAATTCTTTCACTGAAACTATTATTATATTGTATGATCATATAGTTGCTTGTATGGCAAGCATTAAAGAGTAAAATTATCGGTGCGATGCAGGAAAGACATGTCTGAGCACAGCTCCGCCAGACTCGGTCTGTCTAGGCAAGATTCCCAGGGCTATTCTGCACCAAAACCGAGGATTACACCCAGAAACCCTATGGGACTGTCTTGGCACACAGATCTCACGACATCCAAGTCTTCGGTCCTCCGGGTAATGGTGCAGCTACATCGGGAGACGTCCCTCAGGTTACTCGGTGAGAGCGGAAGGCTCTTTGGAGAAAGGCCCAGGCTTCAGGCCTAGTATCACCACAAACTCGGAAAGGAGTTCCTCTTGCTGGGTGGGCGATGTCCCAAGAATGAAGAAAGGTAAGGTGACTCCGCGCAAAGGACTTCAAACACAACGCAGTAGTCAGAGCTGCTGCCTCTACTTATTGCTACCTCCTGGATAGGTGGAGCAAGGATATAAAAAAATGATGAGGGGTGTAGTGTTTTTTTTTTTTTTTTTTGATGTCCCAAGAGACTGAAACCGGCTCTGCCTTTTTCTTATAAAGTCCACCCCAGCAGTCTTTGCGCGGGGCAATGCACCCTGGGTGTTCAGTGGGGTTATGGGTACAGTAGTCTACACACTCCCCCCGCTTAGAATCTTTGGTCCCCAAAGACAGCATCAACAATATGTACAAACAAGGTAATGAAGGGCTGCAAAGGAGCCCAGCAGGGGAATCTCCCACCAAGCATGGGAAGGGAGATTGTCCTTCCCACAGGTCACGTCAGTGAGGGTGGCCTGCCTAACTGTGCCAGAGAGTGAGTCGGGGTTGCCATCCACCAAATGCACAGTGGAGGGGTCAGGATTCTCTACAGTCCTTCTCGCCGTCACCACAGTGTCTTCAGAACACTCCCCCATCTGGGTGTAGGTTAGCTTCCGGGGAGGACGTATGGTTCTCTTAGCTCTTTGTTCTCAGGGGGTCAATGTCTCAGATACCACAGGTTCTTCCACTGGGATAGGTGTAGGAGTTTCTTCTGTTTCTGAGGCACCCGAATCAGATGCAGAAAGATACACGGAGTCCCTTGGATCGTCAACAGGAAATTACTCTATGGCATCTTCCCACTCCTCAGTCTGAGCATAGGATGGAATAAACTCAGTGGCTTCCGGATTCAAGGTATCATCAGGGGTATCATCAGAGGGTGGAAGGTCTATGGATAGAGGTTCAGGTGCCTGGGACGGCCATAGCCAGGTGAGTTCCAGCTCCTCCTCTTTACTCTGATCTGAAGTATCCTTCTCTTTTTCTAGAGTTGTCTGAGACCTAGTATTGGGTCTAGGAGTACAGGGAGTTGAAGGCAGCTCCGGAGAATCCAGAGTAGGGGGCATCCTGACTGCTTCAGAAAGGGGTAGCAGATGGTTCCTGTGCCAGGTCTTCAGCGGCCCCGCTCTTCCTTCAGGCTTCAGCTGGTACACTGGTAAACCAGGCAGTTTTTTACAAATCACATAGGGCTCTGACTTTCACCTGTCTGCCAGCTTGTGCTTTCCTGGAACCCCTAAATTTCTCAGTAACACTCTGTCCCCAGGTTGCAAATCCTGGATCCGGACCCTAAGGTCAAAGTTCTGTTTATTCCGGGCTTCTCTCTGGTCAGAAGTTAATTGGGCCTTCTCATAGGCTAGCCTTAAGCTCTTTCGTAGTCGGTCCACGTATCCCTTGTGTGAGGCAGCTGATGAGTGGTCCACTGAGGTGCCAAAGGCCAAGTCTACTGGTAGTCTTGCTTCCCTTCCAAACATAAGTCTATAAGGCGAATACCCTGTGACATCACTGGTGGTACTATTGTAGGTGTGCACTATGGCAGCTATGTGCTTGCCCCAATGTTGCTTTTCCTCACTGCTCAGAGTCCCCAACATGTTTAGCAAAGTCCTGTTGAATCTTTCTGGTTGGGCATCAACCTGGGGGTGATAAGGAGTAGTGCGAGTTTTCTTTATGCCCAAATAGTAGCTTCCGGATCAGTCGGCTTTCAAAGTCTCTCCCTTGATCCGAGTGAAGGCGTTGGGGTAACCCATAGTGCACAAAGTACTTCTCTATAAGTATCTTGGCTACAGTGGAGGCCTTCTTTTCTTTAGTTGGAAAGGCCTGGGCATAACGGGTGAAATGGTCGGTTATCACCAGAACATTTCCATGTCCACTCAAGTCAGGTTCCAGACAAAGAAAGTCAATGCATATCAAGTCCAAGGGTCCTTGACTCTGCAGGTGGCCCATTGGGGCAGCTTGACGTGGCAATGTCTTCCTCTGTATGCCGCGAGCATATGAGTGACAGTACTCCTTCACTTCAGCCCGCATACAAGGCCAGTAGAATCTACTCCTGATGAGCTGAAAGGTTCATTCGGCCCCTAAGTGGCCATGGTTGTCATGTAGGGCAGCTAAGACAGTCTTTCGGTGTTTTTTCCGGCAAGAACAGTTGCCACTTATCCTCCAGGTCATCAGAGGGGCCCCTTCGGTAGACCACCCCTTGATGCACCTGCAACCTGTCCCACTCTTTGTGGATTAGTCGGGCCTCATGCAAGAGCCTGTCCGGATCCTGATCCTCCAGTGTTTCCAGAGCTAATCTTCCCCAGGGGTCTTCCAACTGATCCTGTCTTATATCTTTCTTAGACAGTTTTGGCAAGTCGTCTTCACCAATCTGAGTCACATCACAATAGTATTTGGGCACTCCCACCACCGAAACTCCAATTTCTTCTGCCCTAGATCCGCCGCTAGCTTGAAGCTGTGCTCCCTGACACAAGGCCTGTACTCCGTCAGGGGTCACCTGGGTCCATTCTTCTGTACGAAAAGTGGGAGCATGAGACCTTCTGGACAGGGCATCAGCATCTCTGTTTCCAGTTCCAGGTCTGTACTTTAAACTAAAGTTGAATCCAGAGAGGGCTGCCAACCAACGGTGGCCGGTGGCATCCAGCTTGGCTGTGGTGAAAAGGTAAGTGAGGGGGTTATTGTCTGTCTTCACTACAAAGTCAGCTCCATACAAACAGTCTTTGAGTTTGTCTACAACAGCCCACTTTAGGGCCAAGAATTCCAATTTGTGGGTGGGGTAGTTCTTTTCTGCTGGTGTTGAACTCCTACTCACATAGGCGACTGGTCTTAACTGTTCTTCATACTCCTGGTACAGCACACCTCCCAGACCATCATGGCTGGCATCCACGTGCAGTTCATATGGTTTCTTGGTGTCTGCCAAGACAGGGGCAGTGGTCAGACTCTTCTTCAGCATTGTGAAGGCCTCCTCACACTTTTCTGTCCACTGATATTCCACGGACTCTCCGGACTTCCTGGGGCCAGTGTCATCCTCCTCTCCTTCTGTCTTCAGTAACTCATTCAGAGGTTTGGCAATTTTTGCAAACCCTTCCACAAATCTGCGGTAGTAGGAGCAGAACCAGAGGAAGAATCTGAGCTCAGTCACTGTAGTTGGTCGGGGCCAGGAGGTAACTGCCTCCAGTTTGTCAGGATCTATAGATACCCCCTCTTCAGACACTATGTGTCCCAGGTAATGGACTGAGGACTTGTAGAACGGACACTTCTCCCTGGAGAGTTTAAGCCCCTCTTCACTGAGCCTCTTCAGGACTTTCTCCAGCCTTTCCTCGTGCTCCTCTAGAGTCTTCCCGAAGACAATGATGTTGTCTAGGTACACCAGGACTTCAATGAGATTCACGTCCCCCACTGTCTTCTCCATCAGTCGCTGGAAAGTGGCAGGAGCCCCCGACAGGCCTTGAGGCATCCAGTTAAACTCGTAGAACCCCACTGGGGTGATGAATGCTGTCTTCTCTCTGTCATCTGGATGCATTGGGATTTGATAATACCCGTTCTTCAGGTCCATTACGCTGAACCACTTAGCTCCAGACAGACTCTGTAGAGCATCCTCTACCCTAGGAGTGGTGTATTGGTCAGGTATGGTCCTCCTATTGAGAGTCCTGTAGTCTATGCAGAGTCTCAGTGACCCGTTCTTCTTCCTGACTACTACAATAGGGGAGGCATATGGACTTCTGGACTCTCGAATAACTCCAGTTCTCTTGAGCTCTGCCAGTTGCTCATGCAAGTCTTCCAGATCAGCCAGGGGGACTCGCCGGACCCTTTCCCAGAAAGGTTTGTCTTCTTGCAGGCAGATCTTGTGGGTGGCACTCCTCGCACACCCTACGTCAAATTCGTCCTTTGAGAAGATTTTTCTCCACCTGGTCAGCTGGGCCTTGGCTCTCTCTTTCCACACCGGTGGTAAGGTCGTGTTCTCCAAGCAGAGCTTCTCCAGGGTGGGTTCCCCTCCTTCTGTCTTCTCCAGGTCAGACAGGGCCACTGGGGTAGCAGGGTTTACTCTGCCCAGCAACATCCGGCCCGGAATATTCACAGGGGAGCCAGTGATATTCCTGATGCTCACTGGGATCCGGCCATTCGCCTTCTTCGAAGTCCTTAACAGGACCACTTCGGGAATCACTTCCAATCCTGGGTGGGAATCTAAAGGGTCTTGTTCCAGAACCACAAGGGGGGCAGGTTGCTCCCACAAGAGTTTCACTGTAGCCTTCAGACAGGTCATTTCACCAGACTGCAATATCCTCTCCTTCTTGGACAGTCTTCAGACTTTTCCTACCCCCTCTTCCGGGGCCTTCTGTTCCAATACCAATCTTCGGTAGGCTAACTGCAACATTGGGTGGATCCTGGCTGCTGGAGTACCCTGCTCCTGTGCTAGGGGAGTTAGTAATCTTCTGACCAGGTCAGTATTGATCCCTATAATCAGGGAACTCTTGTTGGCTCCTGGTGGGCGGGGGCAAACCACTGCCAGGGTGTCAAAGACCTCAGATTTTCCTGCCACAGAGGGGTCAAAGGCCAGTCTGATGGAAACATAACCGTCGTAGGGAAAGCTTTGGGTGCCAATTCCCCATATTTCTAGATCTTCCAGTTTCTGTAGAGGCAAATGACTCCAATGTCTTTGATAGAAGTCTCTGTATAAGAGGGTTACTTGGGCCCCTGTGTCTAGGATGGCTCTTGTGTAGACTCCCTCCACTTGAATGGGAACCACAGGGGAGGGTCCCACCAAATTGGCTGGAAACCTCCTCGGGGAGGCTTCTTTCTTTGGACTCATTGATTTTCCTTTTTGTGTTTTCTTCTTCTTCCATCTCTTTCTGGATCTTAATCCCTGTTGGGCCTGGTATGCATTGATTTTCATGTGGACTTTGCAGTTGTAACTCCTGACAAGTGGTATTGAGTATCTTGGGAGGGGCATTGTTTCCCTTCTCCCTTGTCTCTTCTGGCTTTAGGATGTTTGTGGAGCTTTCTGTAAATAGTGGGCGCCCAGCTGACTCCTTCACCGGGGCCCTCTGAAGTTTTCCGCCGGCTGATGATAGGCACCTCGGTTCTTCCTCGGACTGGAGCACACTCTTCCAAAGTGGCCGACTCCTCCACAGTTGAAGCAGACAGTTTCTCCTCTTTTTCGCGGGGAGGTTGTTCCTGAGGCGCTCTGGTGCAGTTCTTTCCTGTTTTCCTCTTTTTCACTGATTCCTGCGTTCTTTGCCATTAAAGAGGTCAAAAGATCCAGCACTTGAGTCATCTGAGACTTTAAGATTTCCACTTCTGAGTCCCATTCAGTGGCTATAGCTGATCTGACTCCCACTGAGGGGGGAAACGTGGTTTTCTCAACCGCCTGTTGGTCCTTCAACAAAGCTTCTTCATCCCTTATGATCCGCACAAGGTCTGGGTAGCTCAGGGACATGACTCCTTCAGAGGTCTTCAAGTGGAGCCAAACTGGATCCGAACGCAATGCTCCCCTCAGGATCTGCTTCATCCTAGTTGCGTCTATGACTTGTGGTAGCATCCCTTTTTTTAGGATAATTTGACACAGCATCTTATTTAACCTCCGGACATATTCGGATAATCTTTCTTCCGGCTGTTGAAGGGTATGTTCAAACTGGTATACTAGTTCAGCCACCTTTTCCAGCTGGCCAAATTCTGTAACATAGCCAGATAATGATAAGCAGTACAAGCAGCATTGCTAAACCTAAGATTCTTCACAGCTTCCGCAGCAGCACCCTTCAAACTTTCGCTTATGCGCTCCTTCTTCTGGCCCTATGGTACTTCCCATCCCTCTACAGCCTGCATCGCTTGCTCAATCCAGGTGTCGAAGTCGTCTTCTTCTTCGAGAGGGACTGGTTGTTTCCCGGAGAAAATCCTAAGCTTCCGGTACCCGGCTTCCACATGTACCGCACTGCTTTTCTGGCACTTCGTGACAAAGTCTCCCAGAGCATTCAACAGTTCAGGCCCTATAGTGGCCAGTGGTGTTCCCAGGGTTGCCATCCCCTGAGACTTCTCTGCTTTAGGAGATAGTGGTGGTGTAAATGGCGGGGGTGATGACAGAGGGGTCTGTAGAGGTTCCCCCTTCACTGCTTCCGTATGCGCCAGGCGGTACATCTGGTTATCTATGGCCTGTATGTTCTGACCTCTAAAGTCTTCTGGTATTCCGCTTCTCCACTCCACTAATGCGTAAGTAAATGAGGTCTCTGGATCTGGCTTTAGATCCATCACCCATGCCTTCTGACTCGGGGACAGCGACTGTACTAGCTGCTTTACCTCGTCTTCCGGACAGTTTTCCCCTGGGAGTTGGATAACTACCGCCATGTTTGAATCGGCGCCAACTGTTGCGCACCACCGTGTCACTGCTAGTGAGTCCATGCCGGTGCTTCTGGCAGGCTTGATTGCAGCGTGCATTATACAGGAATCCCGGACGAGCCCTCACGTATAGCAGTACCCCCAGTTAAGAGGGCTGCTGGTATAACTTTTGGGCCCCTGTAATGCACCCTGTCAACCCCCGGCAATTTGCTCTGACCTCCCTTGCCACAGCTAGTAGGAGATGATAGGATTGTGTAACCTGCAACTCACGGAGACACAATCCTATAATAGAACACACACACAGCAATAGAGTATAGCTATCTTTACCCGTCTCTTCTGCAAAGTAAATGACACAACACCAGTATACTTAACCTTTGAAGTTTTACTCAGATTGTTAGGTAAGCATATAATCAACAGGATGCATATCATGTGCAGAGCCCTGCAATAAAAGAGTATCTCAAAAGACAAACAGATATACAGTATGGTGCATAAATCTAACGGTCCCCGCTGCAGCTATTTTCCCTCGTGCGCAAAGATGGCGCCCAGCAATGTCTACGCTAAGTCAGGCCTGACTGTACTGTGTAGAAGCAAAAAAACGGTGGTGCACTTGTTGAAGAAATACTGTAATCCACAGGGTAAAGGGGTTTTTATAACTTGGTGAATTAAGGCAATCTCTAAAGCTGCTCCGATGCACTGTCTCTCCGGGGCACAGCGCAACACTAATGAAAACTCAGGGTAACAGTTATGGGAGCCTAGAGATCATATGTAGTTCTCTGAGCAGGTGCTCTCTCACCCAACCGGACCAGTCCGTGTCCGTATCTTCTGCTGGTGTGTCTTGGCACACAGGTCTCACGACATCCAAGTCTTCAGTCCTCCGGATAACGGTGCAGCTACAGTATCGAGAGACGTCCCTCAGGTTACTCGGTGAGAGCGGAAGGCTCTTTGGAGAAAGGCCCAGGCTTCAGGCCTAGTATCACCACAGACTCGTACGGAGTTCCTCTTGCTGGGTGGGCGATGTCCCAAGAGACTGAAGCCAGCTCTGCCTTTTTCTTATAAAGTCCACCCCAGCAGTCTGCGCGGGGCAATGCACCCTGGGTGTCCAGTGGGGTTATGGGTACAGTAGTCTCTGAGGCCTTAAAGGAAACCCCCGCTACACAAACTATACAGACATCATCCGATCAGAGAAGAACTTCACCAGGACCTCACACCTCTGATTGCCCTTATAAACAGGTATCTTATCCCTGCAAAACTACTTTGTGACAATAGAGGAATGCTACTGGAGGAATCTCCTACCATATTTTACACCTTATAAGCATCATATTTAGATGCACTTTTGTGACTTTACACAGGTCCTCCTAAATCTAAACCTATTTTCGCTTTTATGGTCTTTCTTTTTGTTATTTTTAGTTGGTTATTGGAAATGTTTCCCCAATTCTGGTAGTATCCCCCCTTCTTATATATTCCCATGCACTGCAAATTCTAGCACTACTAATCTGCCTGGCACATCCGCCGTCGCTAGTTTGACCCCCAACCTGCTTTCGCGGTTAACTGCTGCACCCTCAATTTTGGGGGTGACGCACCTGACCCCGTCTGCAGGATTAGGACATATTTGTCCTCTAGATTCACTTCTTAGATTAAGTGACAAGAAACTTCTTGTCCCCATGTTTCTAATCTACTTTATATGTTCATTTGTTATTACAGCCCTTATGCCTTTTTATATCATTAATTTGAAAATTGGAAGTCATTGTATCTCACTCCAGTTACAGACAAGCTGGACATTCCATACAATGCATTGTTGCCTTGTTCTGTTCATACGTTATGGTTCACATACACAATTTTTTCTGCAGCATGGTTCACTAGTTATATTGTTTGTCATAGAGGTATACTACAAAGATCACGGGTATAATAAGTGCATGATTATCATTTTTTGTACAATTCAAGTAATTATGGTTGAATTTATTCATAATAGCTATTATCTCACATTTACCAATGGGTCTTAAAAAAAATTTAACATAACGTACAGGGTTTCAACTCCCCACAAACGCAAAAAAGCAGAATCATCACTATAAGAGACTGGGGGCTGACATCATTCTACTGCAAGAAAAATAAATTTCTCATCCACCAACCACTCCAGCTACTTTGATAAATCTTATAACCAATTTTTTTTTTTTCACAAGAAATCTTATAACCAATTTTACTATACTACCTTTACAAACAAAACTTGTGGTGTTGCTGTATTTATCCGCAACTCCCTTATTTTTGACATTCAGAATATATATAAAGACGTTGAAGGATGCTTTATTATCCTTAAGGGGTCTATAAACAACCGTGCAATTACTATTGCGTCAGTTTATGCTCCAAATGAATCCCAGTCATCTTTTTTTACAATTTTTTTTTAAATCCTGGATCGTTACAACTCTCCCCATATAGTTCTAGGTGGTGACTTCAATCTGTCTGCCCACCCTGCCCTTGATAGAAGCAGAGTAGTACCCTCCTCCAAGGCAATTTCCAAGTCTATTAACCGTTCTATTAGCAAATTACAATTAATAGACTCATGGAGGGCTCATAATGTGGGAATAAAGGCATATACTCATTACTCTCACCCCCATGATTGTTATGCTAGACAGGACTATATCTTCTGTACCCCAATACTGTTAGCTAACTCATCTAAATCACATATCCACCCATGCCCATGGTCAGATCACAACATAACTTAATTTGAAACTTCGCACATAGGACTCGCCCCTTCTCCCTTTACATGGCGTCTCAATGACTCTCTTCTGACTGACCCCTCAAAATCCAGTCTATTTCCTCACACATAGAGAACTATTTCACAGACAATACAAATAACGAAACCCCCCCACAACACTTTGGGTTGCTCACAAAGCGGTCCTGCGCTGACATTTAATCAATCTAGCCGCAGCTCAAAATAAGGAAAGACTCACAGACATTAGGTGCCTTACTAAGGACCTAGACTATCTTAACAACAAATTACAACACACCCCATCCCAAGAACTTACACAACAGATACAAGCCAAACGCCAAGCCCTAGACCTCATTCTCTCAGCTAACACAGCAAGATCTCTCAGATTCTCAAAGGCTAAATTTATGCTTCATAACAATTCCTCCTCTGCTATGTTCGCAAGAAAGCTTAATCAAGAACATAAACCTCCCCATGTCTACAAACTCAGAGATTAATCTGGCAACCTTGTCACACACCCACAAGAGAACCACTCTCTCCCTCTCTGTTTCATTCAGGTTGGTTGGGCTAATGGAGGGGGCCCCCTTCTTGTTATTGATCATCACTTGTGGCAGGGAAGATGGCAAGCACCTTTTCAGTTCACCTCCATGGTATCCCCAGCAGGCTTAAACAGTGTCACCATGGGTCACAGATGGGTGTTTCAGGACAGGTACCAGAGTAGTCGAATGCACAGCGATCTTAGCTCAGTCCAGCCACATGGGTCAGGATTGTGCACACCTGACTATGACACACCTCACTCACCCAGCACTTACCGGCACACCTGGAGGTATTTCAAAGAATTTATTAGGCCAAGCATAGCCTAAAACAGGGGTGTCCAACCGCTGGCCAACGGCACCCTCTGATGTGGCCCGCCACCTCCTGCTCTAGGATGACGGGTCACCAAGCCCAGATTGTGGATTCCCAACCCGCCATTCCCAAACATCAATGTGAAGAATGGAGCCGGCACTAGAGGAAGCAGAGTTGGTGCTTTCTGTATAGCTCCTGTCACAGGCAGAGTGATATCAAATGTACTTAGCCTGTGAGTGTGACAGGAGAGATACAGGAAGCATTGGCTCTGCTTTCTACTTCAGCCGCATGCTTCCTCTAGTGAAGAGACTGATTGTGTGTTCATACAAAGTATGAACAGCCATCTGTCATCTCCCCTAGTAAGTCCCATCCCCCTTCAGTTAGAACACAGTGAGGGAACACAGTTAACCCCTTGATCGCCCCCTAGTGTTAACCCCTTCCCTGCCAGTGACATTTTTACAGTAATCAGTGCATTTTTATAGCACTGATCGCTGTATAATTGTGAATGGTCCCAAAAATGTGTCAAACGTGTCCAATTTGTCCGCCGCAATATCGCAGTCCCGATAAAAATCGCAAATAAAAATAAAAATGCCATAAATCTATCCCCTATTTTGTAGACGCTATAACTTTTGCGAAAACCAATCAACATACGCTTATTGCGGGGGTTTTTTAACCAAAAATATGTAGAAGAATACATATCGGCCTAAACTGAGGAAATAATTTTGTTTTTTTGAAAAAAATGTTGGATATTTATCATAGCAAAAACTAAAAGATATTGAGTTCTATGATAGATGCAGCTAAGAACTTATAAACACTGCCATCTTCTGGTTGATGTGGTTGTTTCACAAAATACATGAACAATGTATTCCAACACATACTAATAATAATCTATTTGCAAGCTTGCAGGGAAACTCTAGGGAGGTCCTATGAAGAAATTTCTACACATTTACATTTCACAATGGCTTTTCATAGGCTTGATAACGAGGAGGAGAGCCACTCAAGCCAGTGTAGGCTGCGGACAGTGAAGAAGGTCTCTCCTGTTTATAGGGTTCATTGCAGAAAGGTTTTCTGCAAGAAAAGAGGTAATAAACTCACTTCTCCATGCCTCCTACCTTCTTTTCTGCAGCCTATGTCAGACTCTTCAGCATTCAACAGCATGTAACTGGACAGTGCAGCAGAAGCAACACAATAGTTAGCTCATCCCTCTATCACCCTACTTTCTCTTCCTATAAACATGCTCATTGTCAGCTCATGTACTAAGTGGCCCTTTGTGCTCCCACACTACATCCCTGCTGTACAGGGACTGTAAAAGGCTAAGTTCAGGTCATTTTCAGGTACTTTAAGCAGAGTTCCAGCGTTTTTGTATTTTTTTAAACACCCCTGTGTTGTTTGCACATAACCAATATGCAGCCCCAGGCCCCTTTTTGCGATTCGGCACTGCGTCGATTTAACTGACAATTGCGCGGTCGTGTGACGTGGCTCCCAAACAAAATTTACATCATTTTTTTAACAAAAATAGAGCTTTCTTTTGGTGGTATTTGATCACCTCTGTGGTTTTTATTTTTTGCACTATAAATAAAAATAGAGCGACAATTTTGAAAAAAATTAAATATTTTTTACTTTTTGCTATAATAAATATCCCCCAAAAATATATAAAAAAATAGTTTTTCCTCAGTTTAGGCCGATACGTATTCTTCTACATATTTTTGGTAAAAAAAACGCAATCGGTGCTTATTGATTGGTTTGCGCAAAAGTTATAGCGTTTACAAAATAGGGGATATTTTTATGCCATTTTTATAAATTTTTAATTTTTTTACTAGTAATGGCGGCGATCAGCATTTTTTTTCGTGACTGTGACATTATGGCGGACACATCGGATACTTTTGACACATTTTTGGGACCATTGTCATTTTTACAGCGATCAGTGCTATAAAAATGCACTGGTTACTGTAAAAAGTACACCGGCAGTGAAGGGGTTAACCACTAGGGGCGCTGAAGGGGTTAAATGTGCCTAAGGGAGTGATTACTACTGTTAGGTGGCGTGGCTACGAGTGACACGCCACCGATCTCCGCTCTGATTACACAGAGCGGAGGTCGGTGACAGTGTCAGTAGGGAGCAGGAGATGTGTTTACACTAACATCTCCCCTCTGAATCCCCCCGAGAGACGATCGCGGGGATCCCCGCGGCGATCGAGTCCGCGGCACCCCCTTTCCGACTCACGGGGAAGTTAGCGGGGTTGCAAGCGCGCCGCCGGCGGTGCACGCGCGACCCCCACTTCGGGCAGTTAAAGGGGACGTACAGGTATGTTGATGTGCCTGTCCATGCCATTCTGCCATTGTATATCTACAGGAGGGGGTCCTTAAGTTGTTAATATAGCTTTTATAAATGTTATGTATTTAAAGAAAAAAACTTACTTAGCAGTCCCCCCCAAGCACGCTCCCATCTTCAGTGTGGGCAGCTGAAGCCCACTGGTATCTTGTTCCGGGATACGGTGCAGCGGGATACCCAGCATGCATCTCCCGATCTTGCGCCTGCGCATAAACAACAAAGTGCGTTGTTCCCTGCGGCCTATAGGTGGCGTTGTTGCCCGGGGCCAGGGTTGAACTCACACCGCAAGACTGTGCCTTTTTGTCCTCCCCTGGCGCTGGTAAAGCAGGGCGGGGAACCCGCTGTGACGCAAAGGGAGAGGGGATAAAAGGGGCGGACGCCCTTACCACGGGGTTCAGAGTCTGGAGGAAGCGGCCGCACCCAGGCACCTTCAGCTTGGGTGCTGGCGTTTGGGTGTTCCGGGCACAGGTGCCCTTGACCTGGCCGGAGCGGGAGATGGAGTCCAGCTCAGGCACCTTTAGCCTGGGGTGAGGTACTATGGCGGATGCCTGGGGCTCGGTACCTTCGACCGAGTTCCGCGAGGGTGGAGGAATCCGAGGGGGCCCTAATTCCTTGGGTGCCCGTGTCTGAGTTCGTGAGGACTGGTGAGCAGAACTTCTCTGAAGAGTCCGGCACAGCATTGCTGGTGACAGAGAGGCCTCCGGTACCTCCCTTGGACGGATATCCTTCCCCTGACAGGATCCGTGCTAGCGAAGGTAATTCATGTTCTATTTCACATAGTCAGTGGCAGTGACTATTCGCCACTGGTGACACCACAGTGGTTAGCTATATCAGGAAGGATTGTGCCTCGACCTACTCCCATTCTGTTGCAAAGGTCCCAACTTGACTGTGTTGTATGTTTATTCGCTGAGAAGAATAAAACTGTGTTGGACCTATTCAGTGTGTGGAACTCGGGTTACTAGGAGCAAAGGGGGAGTCAAGGAAGGAGGAAAGGATTTGACTCTAGGACACCTACACAAAGCCCGATCTTTCTGGCCTTCACCTCGTCACTATAGAGGACATGGGCTGTGGTGTATCTCATCCCTCCCCCCGGTACTAACACCCCTAGACAAAGACAGACAAGCCGAGCATGAGAAGGGGTGAGTGGGGTGAGGTCGCTACACTTACTTAGCAGTCCCCCCCAAGCACGCTCCCATCTTCAGTGTGGGCAGCTGAAGCCCACTGGTATTTTGTTCCGGGATACGGCGCAGCTGGCTACCCAGCATGCATCTCCTGTGCGTTGTGCTTTGTGATGCTAAAAGCGGTGGCAGCGGTGATGGAGGCGCCATGACTCCTGGGATTGATGACACTAAAATCCCAGGAGCCAATGGGCAGCGGGCGGACATGACGTAACTTGCTGCAGTGAGGTACTGCGGAAGTGGGGGAAGAGAACAAAAAAAAAGGTATTTGCACTGTTCAAAAAAAAAATGCAATGAGAATACAGGAAGTGATCACGAACGCCTGCGGGTGGGGGGGGGGCAGGTTATATAATGCCTGGAACTCTGCTTAAATTTAAAAAAAATTTAACAATGTTTTAATGGTTACAGAGCTGCAATAAAATGTGTATTTTATATAAAATGTCACCTTTTGTTCTACTTTAAATAGAACAGATTTGTACTACATATGCAGTAGATTTATGTTGATCCTTCTGTTCTGTGTAGCGCAGTCTGTGATGCTGACAGTTAATAACTTGATATACAGAACACAGGCCGAAAAGGCAGAAATGTACACATGTGACACAACATAGAGCAATGACCGTCTTCCTGGTAATAGGCTGGACAGAACAGCTTGTTTTGTTTCAGTAGACACAATGGACTTTGCATGGTAAGCATGAGCTCATATTACTGCGAGGCCTGTGCATCCTTCTGACATTGATTTGTGATCCATCTCTCCCTAGCAGAGTTCTGTTTCATACCATCTCCTTAGGGTTTCCAGCTTCCTGGAGCTAATATTTTTTATTTATTTTTTATATATGAGTTATAGTTATTAAAATCTTTCTAGATTTCCCCTGGTATCCATGCACCCTTATGATATGAGCATAATGTCATAGCCCCCCAAATGTCCCCTATTTGGAGGGTCCATCCCTATCTTAGAACCAAATCCCTCTGCCCTCCTCCCTCCTGATGTCCCTCTTTTGAAATGATGTATAGATGCAGTTGTGTATTTGACAAGCGACACCACCTGCCAAACACAACATTCTAAGGCCTCGTACACACGACCGAGTTTCTCGGCAAGAACCAGCAAGAAACTTGCTGGCAGAGATGTCTTGCAGAGAAACTCGTTCGTGTGTATGGTTTCTCGTCAAGAAAACTGACAAGTAATCTCGACGAGAAAATAGAGAACCTGCTCTCTATTTTCTCGTCGAGATTCTCGTCGGCATGTTTCTCGACGAGAAAAGTGAGTGTGTGTACACTTACCTGTCCTCCTGGAAGCCCGCGCATGTTCGAAATTAATTTGACGCATGCGCGGTAGCTTCCTAGGCATAGGTAGGGTATACCAAGATGGCGGCAACGGCATCGAATGTGACGAGCGCATGCTCGTCGTAGTCGATGACGTCACCGCGTACGCTCCATTCAAAGAACCGCGGGTTCTTTGAATCGAGCGTGTGTACACTCGGCCGGGACAAGTTTCTTGTCCAAGAATCTCGTCGAAAAAAACGACATGTTTTTTCCGACGAGAATCTCGGCTGTGTGTACGAGGCTTGAGTTATGTTTATTGTGCTGCAAAACAATGCAATGTGAACAAACCTGAGCAGCTGTCATGTTATTTTGCAGGGCAGTAAAAATGTGCATCAACCCCCTGTTTTTACCGCCTCTTTAACTTAGCCTAACTGAATAACATTTAGTTTGTAGAGCACTGTGGGGGGGATTTATCTAAACTGGAGAAGACAGAATCTGGAGCAACTCTGCATGGCAACTGATAAGTGTCTATCTTCAGCTTGTTTGGTTTAAACAGAACTAAATCCTCCTATCCTTTACAGCCAAAGAAGGCGCCATCTTAAGCCCCGTACACACGGTCGGACCTTTGGCCAACAAACTTCATTTTGAGCAAGTTGGACCAACAATCCGACCGTGTGTACACTCCATCGGACAAACTTTTTTGTTTTTTTTTGTGTTTTCATCGGACAAAAGTTGGGTCTGCAAACGGACAAACTTTTGGCCAACAAAAGTCCGATGGAGCAAAGTCCGACCGTGTGTACAGGAAACCATCGGACTTTTGTCCGATGGACAAAACAACTAATGTTAAAATCAACCAACAATAGCAGAAGTTGACCAAAGGGTGGCGGTAAAGAGCAGAAAAGAGCAGAAAAACCACGTGATGTTGCAAAAAGTTTTGTGAAAGTTTGCAGAAAAGTCCTGTGGTGTGTATGCTATGGGTGTTCCCGACCAACTCCGTTCGGACAAAAATCCAGGGAAAAGTCAGATGGAAGTCCGACCGTGTGTATGGGGCTTAAGTCTCTGTTTGACTTGCAGTTGCCACAGTGCTGCACATGTGATCATTTGATGGCTTGATAGTTCAGCTGAGAGCACAAGCAACTGTGGCAGTTCTCATTCATGGCAAGTCTTGGATGTAACTGTTTTGAGAAACAGTTAAATCAATGGGTTAAAGCAGAGTTCCAACGACAATCAATATATATTTTTTTTAAACCTTTCATAAGCTTATAACATAGCATTGTAACACTCACGTATTTTGTAAAATTCAAACCCCGAAGTCCGGATTCATATCAGAAATAAACGTAGATAATTTGTTGCTGGCCGTTTTCATATTGCTTGTGGGCATGTGAAGCCCACAAGCATCTAGTTCTGGAATACGGTGCTGCTGCTGTACCAGCATGCACCGCCCGTTCTCTCCCCGATCTCGCGCATGCGCATTCTGTCATCGCAGCGCCGTCAACTACTCAG
Source organism: Rana muscosa (assembly GCA_029206835.1). Lineage (NCBI taxonomy): Eukaryota > Metazoa > Chordata > Amphibia > Anura > Ranidae > Rana > Rana muscosa. Next base: position 85,271,913 of record CM055125.1, on the reverse strand, counting down.
GTTGCCATCACAACGGGCGTCGTCGTCGGAAGTGTGACGAAGCCCTCGGCGCTGCCCACTGACTCCTGGGAAATGGTGACACACAGCTCCCAGGAGCAGTAGCGTGCGGAGGCGCAGAGGAAAGTGACGCAAGTGCCGCGGTGATGAAAGAGGAAGATTTCAAGAGACCACATAGCAACAGGCATGAGAAGGTAAGTTAAAAAAAATAATTCTCCAAATGTTTTTTATTGTATTATTTCATGCGTAGTAATGACATTTTTTTTGTATTGGTGGAACTCCACTTTAAGTTCTGCTTCAAGCATGGAAAATGAAAGATACAAGCTGATTGGTTGCCATGCACAATCGGCTCCAGTTTTAATACATTTCTCTCTGTTTTTTATTTGTTTGTTTTTTATAAAAGATTTGTTTTTACATTTTTAATCCTTTCTCTGTGTTACTGATTTCCTGCATCCCCTTTTACAGACGCTTCCTGTCCACTAGCATTCCAGTGATCCAGTGCATGTAATTTCTCATGCCGCGTACACACGATTGTTTTTAATGACGAGAAAAATGAAATTTTTTAAAATGGTCATTAAAAATGATCGTGTGTGGGCTTTCCAGCATTTTTCCCGACGAGAAAAACGGCGAGAATCACGACGAGAAAAATTGGAACATGCTCTAATTTTTCACGTCGTTTTTTACATCGTCGTTTTTCTTGTCATGAAAAACGCCCGTGTGTGGGCTTTAACGACGTGAAAAAAAATGCGCATGCTCAGAATTAAGTATGAGACGGGAGCGCTCGTTCTGGTAAAACTAGCATTCGTAATGGAGATAGCACATTCGTCACGCTGTAATGGACTGAAAAGCGCAAATCGTCTCTCAACAAACTGTACTAACATGAAGGGTGGCACCATGCGAATGGAACTTCCCCTTTATAGTGCCGTCGTACGTGTTGTACGTCACCGCGCTTTACTCAAACATTTTTTTTCACGATAGTGTGTAGGCAAGGCAGGCTTGAGAGGAAACACAAAAAATCACGTCGAGAAAAATTACGTTTTTTTCAATGACATTAAAAACGATCGTGTGTACGCGGCATTAGGGTGGGAATCCAAATGATGACAAACTATTTTGTATACCTCCCGACTCTTACTCAAGTCTTTACAGTGATGGCATGATAACCTACTATTTTTAAAATCAAACTCCCCACCTTTGGAAATATTGAACTCCATTTATAAGAAGAACGAGGTAAATAAAGCTTTACAATTTTTGAGAAAACAAAACAAAAAAACAAACATGTTATACTTACCTGCTCTGTGCAGTGGACAGAGCCTCCTTTTTATTTTACACCTACTGATGTCATCACTAAGTCTCTGTGATTCCCTATGGAGACAGATCATGGCTGATGCAAATATCAAAATGCCTGCATGAATGGATGTCTATCTGGAGGAGTGGGGGTTCTTAGGCAGGCTAAATTTTCATGCGGACTACCCAAGTTAATGCCCACATATGATTCCGAGCCTTTGTAATTGTGAGAACTGAAATCCAATTAATTAAAAGGGCGAGCCAGGTAAAGTATGCCTGGGGAGGGAAGGGCTAGATGATGCTGGTTGTCTTCCAGCGAGGTGAGCTCTATCTGACTTGTTAAAGCTTCTATTGTACATTGTAAGGAGCTCACAGTGTGAAGTGAAATCAGAGTAAGTTGTTTTGGTATAGGAAAGGGGTCCGTAACAACTATAAGATGGAAGAAAGGACTGGAGTTCAGCTTTAACCATAAATCAAAAGTAATCAATTTGCAGATTTGATGCTGTCTGCAAGCATTTCACATCATCCACAACTACTTGGAAGCAGTAAGTAGCGCTTGACCCCAGAGCTGCTGGAAATAACCCAGGTCTCCCTTACCTGTCCAGAAGCTGCCAGACCCAAATGCCAGATCCAGAGCACACCGACAAACACAAACTCAGTCTAGGGGTGTCTTTTTGAAGATTTATTGCAGTACTTAAACAGGAGATAGGGATGAGGGTACAGGATACTCCAAAAACACAAGCAGATGCAAGAGGACAGATTTTTGAGCAATGTCCTAGCATAGGGTGACCAGACATCCCCAATTTCTGGGGACAGTACCCAGATTGAGGACACTGTCCCTGGACCAAATCTGTCCCCGGTTTTGTCCCCAGATTGGATTTGAACAGGGGCTGGGGCAATTTCGAAGACAGTCAGTGCAGAATTATTCTGCTCCGCCGCTCCTACTAGCTTAGGGGGTGTATTTTTTTCCAATATCTGTGCCCCTTTCTGATGATCATGTGCTGGTCGGAGCGGAGGGAATATTTCTTCAGTTTCAGGTGCATGCCCATTCAGCTCCGCTCGCATGTTCTTCTGCCTTGGCTCAAGTCCCGGCCAGCTGCCTGCCTTCTTATCTCCTTGCCTTCCCTGGCGGAGTGATCTTCCTCCGCTCCCCACCCAGTAGTAGCCAGGGCCCGGAGAGAAATGCTTGACAGGCTGTGAGGTGGGCGGCGGTGGCGACAGGCAGAGAGTCGCAGATTGCCGCCATTACTAGTGGAAAAAAAAATGTCCCCGGATTTCATTTTAAAAATCTGGTCACCTTATCCTAGCAGCCTTAAGTATTGCTGGAGGTAGAGGGGAACAGCAACCTAATCTGAGACTGTAAGAGCAGTCACAGTCCATGTAGCAGCTTCTGGTGTGCAACCCTCAAAGCACAAGCACTACTTAAGCTTTAGCCCAAAGGTCTCACTCACAGTGTCCAGAGACAGCTCCCTAACAAGCTTCGCTGTGACACTCTTCAGTGAAAGGGATCCTCTATTCCAACCCAGCTTCCTAAGGCAGTGTCCTTCAGAAGATGTCTTTCAGTCCCTCATCCAAGCACATGCTGAGGTCTAACAGCAACAGATCTTCAGTAACACAGGCTGCCTCCCAGTGGCAGAGTCCCCAGGATAAGAGAGATCTGAACAGGTTCCCCAAACATTTATCTTCTCCCCATCCACACCTTCTGGGCCTACCTCCGAGGGATTGGCTGAGGTTAGATAAATAATCATAGCTCAGGGCTTGACCCTCTTATTTCTGGAAGCTTTTTCCAGAGGCAGACATGAGCAATCAACCCCCAGTTATGGACTCTTTTCTGTGCAGGTATGCTGGGCCAGCCACAAGCCCGAAATTAGGGATGGTAGGAAAAGACTGCACTTTATTACAGGCTGTTGTCAGTCTATTTCATCATGTTAATTTATTCAAGGAAAGCATTTAAAACTTTGCATTTGCCTGGTCTTGTAATGGTCGTTTAACCACAAAGGGGTTAATATGGATTCTACTACTGTTCCGAATTGTAAAGGTTAGATAACATTGCATGCATGCAGAAAGCAAGACTCAACACATCCGTGCAGAAACGTTACTTCCGTATCTAATGTTTTATTACAGGCAGTACTAAACTTTTTACACATAGCATGATACGTCACTATTATGTTAATGTGAACCTGCAAACCACATCTGATTGGCTGAAATACAAGAAGAGTACAAAAATGTGATGATCAAGCTTGGTTGTCCCTCTGATCTGTCTTCATTTCCGCATTCCAAAGATGTGTGGGAGAAGGGGGCATCCGCCATCCACCATTTTCTGTCTTCTACAGTCTTTTCGGTGGGAGGGGGTGTATTAGAAACTGATTTGAGTAAGGAAGAATTACAGCAGTGGTCTACAGGAAAAAGCAATACAGACTTTATAGTATAGTAAAGATGCATAGAGAATAGGGATGAGCTTCGAGTTCGAGTCGAACTCATGTTCGACTCGAACATTGCCTGTTCGCCGAACAGCGAACAAATTGGGGTGTTCGCGGCAAATTCGAAAAGTCTATGGGAGGAATCTAAAGTGCTAATTATAAAGGCTTATATGCAAGTTATTGTCATAAAAAGTGTTTGGGGACCCGGGTCTTGCCCCAGGGGACATGTATCAATGCAAAAAAAAAGTTTTAAAAACGGCCGTTTTTTCGTGAGCAGTGATTTTAATAATGGTTAAAGTGAAACAATAAAAGTAAAATATTCCTTTACATGCATATCATACACACCCCCTAGGTACGAAATTTAAAGTGGCGCTTGTTTCCCGTGCTTAGAACTGTCCCTGCATAAAATGTAATTTTTGAAGGAAAAAAAGTCATTTAAAACTCACTCGCGGCTATTAATGAATTGTCGGCTCCCGGCAATACATACAAAAGTCATTGATAAAATGACATGTGTTACACAGTGTAGGAAGTTCCCCATCAGGTCCGCCCCCTCGGTATGTCAGACCCCGCCTACGTCATTGGCCTGAGCGGACCTGATGGGGAACTTCCTTCACTGTGTAAATTTGAAGTTCCCCGCTCAGGCCAATGACATAGGCGGGGTCTGACATACCGAGGGGGCGGACCTGATGGGGCACTTCCTTCACTGTGTAACACATGTATAGACCCGCCCCTTCTCATGTTCCACATCAGGTCCTCAGCCTTACACCTAGTCATTGGCTGAGCGGACCTGATGGGGAACTTTAGAAGGGGCGGGTCTATACATGTAATAGACTGCGGAGGAAGTTCCCCATCAGGTCCGCTCAGGCTCAGCCAATGACAGACAGTGCTGGACATCGGATCGCCGCGGGACACTGGATTTCACCGCTGGAATGTTTGTTTGTTTTTTTCTTTTTTTTTTAATAAAGGACTTTTCCAAGGTGTTTGTGTGTTTTTTTTACTTTTTTTTACACTTTCTTCGTGAAATGGTAGGGGTACAATGTACCCCTTACCAATTCACATAGGGGGGGGCCGGGATCTGGGGGTCCCCTTTGTTAAAGGGGTCTTCCAGATTCCAATAAGCCCCCCGCCTGCAGACCCCCACAACCACCGGGCAAGGGTTGTGGGGATGAGGCCCTTGTCCCCATCAACATGGGGACATCCTCCCCATGTTGAGGGCATGTGGCCTGGTACGGTTCAGGAGGGGGGGGGCGCTCTCTCGGCCTGCAGCCTGCCAGGTTGCGTGCTCGGATAAGGGTCTGGTATGGATTTTTGGGGGGACTCCACACCATTTTTTTTTAAATTTGAGGTGGAGTTCCCCTTAAAATCCATGCCAGATCTGAAGGGCCTGGTATGGATATTTGGGGGAACCGCACGCATTTTTTTTTTAAATTTGCGACGGGGTTCCCCTTAATATCCATTCCAGACCTGAAGGGCCTGGTAATTGAATTCTGGGGGACCCCCACGCTTTTTTTTTTTTTTTTATCAATGACTTTTGTATGTATTGCTGGGAGCCGACAATTCATTAATAGCCGCGAGTCAGTTTTAAATGACTTTTTTTCCTTCAAAAATGACATTTTATGCAGGGACAGTTCTAAGCACGGGAAACATGCGCCACTTTACATGCATATCATACACACCCCCCAGGTACGAAATTTAAAGGAATATTTCACTTTTATTTTTTCATTTTAAGCATTATTAAAATCACTGCTCCCGAAAAAATGTCCCCTGGGGCAGGACCCGGGTCCCCAAACACTTTTTAGGACAATAACTTGCATATAAGCCTTTATAATTAGCACTTTAGATTTCGAACATTCAAGTCCATTGTATTTAATAGGGTTCTAAAGTTCACGCGAACATTCTGTCTGTTCGCAGGTTCTGGTGCGAACCGAACAGGGGGGTGTTCGGCTCATCCCTGATAGAGAATAGACATTTTCTAGTTTAACATTATGCTCATCACATTCCTTCCCAGTCTGAAGTTACAAAAGAGGTGTAATGCAAGTAACCGGCACACATAGATACAGGTCGGGTCACTAAAGACACATTGGGTTATGAAGATAATGGTACAAGGGTTCATACAGTGTGAAGATACAGTGATTATGAAGGTTATGTGACAAGTGAGATAGCCTCTTGCAGTAAGAGAGACGTTGTTGGTACTCCTTCGGCCGCAATCCGTCTCCCGTGGCAATGGGAGCAGATCTGCACCGCCGAACTCCTCGTTCTGTACACAGTTAAGTGAAGTGCACGCATGGAATCAGTGCTAGATGCATGGTGGGACTCCATACCGCTACTGGGAAGTACAAGTGATGCCCTCCTAAATGCACAAGTGACAGTGGTGATGTACAGTAATATCAGGAGAGTTTATTTGAGATAAGTTGGTTGTTCCAGTAAAGGTACCCCTTGTGAAAGGCTAGTGACCCTATCTAAAGTGCCTAGCGTAGCACCCAGGGGGTAGTCCTCCTTTTTGATCCTAACTTTTATTTCCAGTTTTAGGGCCAGTTCACACCATAGAAACGCAAACCAGATGTTTTTCTGCATGCGCGTTTTTGATGCAGTCCAGTGCATTTATTTATTTATTTTACTTGGAAAAAAAAACAACTTTATTGATATGAAGCACATTTAACAAGTCATTCAAGTACATTTGACAATAAAAGAACCTTTACAAACGCTGGTCAGTGTAATGAAATATGAGAGTATGTTACAGGATGTACAGTCACATGAATACAGGTGCCCTAAGTCAGGTGGCCGCTTAATCTGACATACACTTAAAGTGTGCCATAGGTATTCTTCACTGGGTATGGGCCAATTACACACAGGTTTCCCCATCTTCCAACCATCTGTCCCAAATCTTGGAATATTTTTGTGTAGACCCTCTGTGTGTATAAATCAGCTTCTTAAAGGGCAATGTATCTGTAGCGGCCTCCTCACTCCCCTCTCTGCATCAGCTCGTCTTTCTCTTGCCTAGGGGTACCTCAGAGGGGAGAGAGCGGGGTCACCACGCCAAGCCTTCACCACAGATGTCTGTGCGGTGTAAGCAAAGTTCTTTCTCTACCTTCGGGTCAGTGTTGTGCACCTGGAGTTACCTTGAACAATGTCCACCAGAAAAGAGCCCCACACCATTAAAGTCCAACACTCCTTTATTCTTCTCGAGTGAACAGCACAATCAGTTAGACTCCCTTAAAGAACAGAACAAACAAGGAGGTGTGGATGCGAGTAGGCCCAGACACAATGAACTCTCCACTTTCCTCCATGAAAGTGGGCTGAGGTCTCCGAGCGGGGGGGGTTTTTCCTTCCAGGCGGTCTCCGATGGGAGGCTCACCCGTCACTGGCAATCTGCTGCACCCGGTCTTCAAGTGAGTATCTCCCCTCGGTCCATTACGCCTTCCGGATTCGGGTACCCAATCCCTGGGTTCCCTAGGACCTGCTTCCCTCGCAGAACTCAGTGTTGGGCACTGAGCTCCAGACCTCCATCCAAGTACCTCACCCCAGGCTAAAGGTGCCTGGGATGGAACACGACCTCCGGACGTCCTCTAGGCCAAGGCCGCCTAGAGGACCGACACGAACCACCGCCCTCAGGCTGCAGGTGCCTGGGACTCGACCCCGTGACAAAGATGGCCGGCCCCCTTTATACCCTCTCCCAGCAAGCACGGCGGGCTCCCCGCCCCACCACACTGCCACCGAGGGAGGACAAAAAGGAGGCACGGCACACAGCAATGGTTCAACCCCAGCCCAGGGCGACAGCACCACCCGCTGGACCGCAAGGAACTGCACACTGCTGGTGTCTCTGCCAGTTTTAAATAGAGAGAAAAGTGTATACCCGCTACATATCATTAACTGCTTTTTTCCATAACTGTACTGTGGGGGGCACATTCTGCATCCATCTCTGAGCTGTGATATTTGTCCACCTCTACGTCTGGTAGTAGTCCAGTGCATTTTTGATGCGTTTTTGGTGCGTTTATGATGCAGTCCAGTGCATTTTTCCCCTATTTTTTCTTAACCTTAAATAAGGACATGTGCGTTCCAGTGCGTTTTTGATGCGTTTTTCAGCATTCCAGTACAGTTTAGTGCAGGAAAAATGCAGCATGTTCTACTTTTTTTTCTGGAACTGGAACGCATTGGAACAGCAAGCACTGATTTCATTAAAAAACATATAACCTACTTTTCATGCATTCTTGATGAAAAAAAAATGCACTGGACTGCATGTGCTCTAACCTGGTCCTTAGACATTTGTTTTTCTTCTCTCAAGGGTAACAACAAGAGGTTTACCATGAAGACACTAAGGTAGGGTGACCACATTTCCAAACTACCATTCAGGGACACCCTCCCTTCCCAAAAATCAGCTTGTGCTGTAACGAATCACAGCACAGTGATTGGACATAAGAGGCGGGATTTATGATTTCTCCAATCACAAGCAGGGGGCGGGATTGTGCTCCTCCAGGCATTCCTGGCCAGGACAAGTACTGTCAGTGAGTAAAGCGGTGATGTGGCAGCCTTTTTTGGGGCCAGGAGACATTTAGGACAGCATAGTGGCTAAGTGATTAGAACGTCTGCCTAACAGCACTAGGATTGCTGGTTCGAATCCCAACCACGACACTACCTGCCTAAAGTCTGCATGTTCTCCCTGTGCCTGTGTGTGTTTCCTCCCACACTCCACACTGGTAGGTTAATTGGCTGCCGTCGAAAATTATCCCTAGTGTATGAATGTGAGTTAGGGACCTTAGATTGTAAGCTCCTTGAGGGCAGGGACTGATGTGAATGTACTGTATATGTAAATCAACAGTGCTTTATACGTACAGGTGCAATGAGACAGCTTCATTTATAAACGTCTCCCTCTGCTGCTCTAAAGTAACATTACAACAATAATTACCTGCCAGCCAAAAATACAAAAATTTTATTGAATAACACATTAAAAGATAAAATAATAAAACCAGTTTTGCTGCTTCAATCCAGAGTTTTCGCGCAGTACTTTTTTTCTGCCGCTAAATGTCCACAGTCCAATAGCTAGTATCATTTAACCCACTTCCTCTGAGCCTTGGTGTTTCTGCAAAGTTGCTGATCTGTCACCTCTATTTCCAGGCATGGTGGTACATATACGTTGTTCTAAAGCTTTGCAAGGTCCTGCTGTTACTTGTGTAGCATTACCCCCGTAGGAGCTGCTGGTTAGTTTTGTGTTTTGCACATTACCTCTTCAGCTTCGTTGTCCGGGTAGGAAAGTCTGTAGTAATGTAATGTCCACACAGATGTAAAACCTTCAACAGTCAGGCTTTATTTTCTTATGCAGTAAACGTTGAGAAAGTAGAAGGTAGAGAAGATCAGGGGAAGGTTCAGGCACTCGCCACAACTATGCAAAGGTGTCAGTTTAAACTCACTCACCACTCTCAATGTTAGAGTGGGTATTGGTCACCCAGCTAGTCACCCTCTCACATGGCCTAGCAGCCGGAGTGACACACGAAACAGCAACAGGGCAGTCTCTGCAACAGACTGCCCAAGATGGAATAGGTCTCTGCCACAGACCTTTTGAAATGAACAAAGTCTCTGCCACAGACCTTTTGGAATTGAGCAAATGGATAGTTCAGGAATCCTCTGCCACAGGATTTCAAAGTCCCAAACTTCCAGCCGTGCAGTGAAAAGAGCCTTTAAGCCAATCCAGCGAACTGCAGGGCTTGTGATCTGATGGATCCCTCCTCAATAAAGTTACCAGGCCTCACCCAAGACGTCAGCACTCTGCCGGTCTCCTTCAAGGCAGGTCCTCCCCTGGTCTCCTTCATTAAGACAGCTTCCTCCCCATTTGGACAGACAGCTTGGGATCCCCTCTCTGTATGCAGGCCCCAACCAGACTAGCTGGGCCTACTATGTAGCGATGCAGCCTCGGGCCAAAGTGGCCCCGAGACCAGAACCACACACACATTCCTCACGCCCAGAGGGCCACGAGGCGAAACGAACCCCGAATAATGGCGTCTGCCCCTTAAGTGTCCCCACCCAGCAGGCACAGCGGGGCGACCACTCCCACTGTACCGTTGCCGAGAAGGGTCACTCAATGCACCATGGTCAGCCCGTGTTCCAACAGGTGCCTGGAGTGGTAATGCCACCTTCAGGCAAATAGGGAAACTACCATCGGGCGAACCACAGCTAAAACAGAAGCAAATCTCAATATAATTCAACAGTCTGAGCCCAGCTACTGGCTCAGATATCCCTCTAAATTTTAGATAGCGTCCCAACCTTTTGGGGAGGGCGCTACATACACCGCCCTCCACAAAAAGACACTGTCCCCAGTGGCTGAAAAAAAATTAAAACCCTCAAGCCTGAGGTTTTAGTACCTGAACCAAAAACCGGGAAAGGGGAGAGAAAAGGGGGGAAAATACACAGAATATAATAAAAGGAATGACATAACTCTCCAGATATGACATTGATATACTACACATTATATATGTACACTACCACCCATCACTATCTGTGTAATCCCACCCCATTCTCCGATGGTCTTGACAGCAGATCCGGTACCTAAGAGAAAACACAAAGAATATGCATAGCAAACATATATTTCTAAAGTATTAGACATATGTACACAGAAGCAGAACTGCATCTCAGTGAAAATGCAGTTTTCCTTCTTTAAGTTTTAAGTTCTAATTGCTGTGTCAGCACAAAAGTCTTTCCCTAATTCGGCAAACCACTGCCACCTAGTGTCAGAGGCATCACAATGTCCTTTTTGAGCTGGAACATAAGCATACTAAAGAACCATTGTTGAACACTGCGTTTCTCAGCAACCCTACTCTATCTGACTGACCCCCAAAGTTTAGTTAGAGAGAAAAAAAAACTGTTCTTCAAAGATAAAAGAAGAACCGTTCTCTGTTCTTTTTTTTTTTTTTAGAGCAACAAATCTCTTATGGCAAAGAACAAAGTCACCTTGATCCAGAGCGTTCTCCACTTGTAGAAGAACAGGAGGCAAAAACAGCAAAGTCAAGTTACTCATTCAAAAAAAAAGTCATAAGTAGAAACTAGGATCCGGTAGAGTCACGGATTTCCACTGTTCAGAGGCGTACTAAGGGGGGGCCGCCCCCGGGTACCACACACTGGGGGGGTGTCAGACCGGCACCCCCCTCCGCGATTCTGCAGTACACCCGCCCGCGGTGACACCGCCGCAGGTTTAGGCAGCGCCACACTGACAGGCAGGGAGAGCTCAGAGGCGAGTTAGCTACAGTGGCGAGGGTGTGTGCGGGGGGGTGCAGGGTGACACCTACCATCCCCTCCTCTCCTCTCGCGGCCACGGGCTGCTTGTCTGTGCTGCGATCCCGGATGTCACAGCACGTCGAGCAGCAGAGTGAAGCCGCCTCCCCCTCCTCTCTGTTTATGTGTAAACAGGGGGAAGGGACCTGCTGTGCATGTGCCGCTGCGCTGATCTGAGGTACTGAAGGAGGGGCTACACTGAACGGGGGGGCTACACTGAACGAGGGGGGCTATACTGAACAAGGGGGGGCTACACTGAACGAGGTGGGCTACACTGAATGAGGGGAGCTACACTGAACGAGGGGGGGCTACACTGAACGGGGGGCTACATTGAACGGAGGGGCTATACTGAACGGGGGGTTATACTGAACAAGGGGGGCTACACTGAACGGGGGCTGCACTGAATGGGGGGCTGCACTGAATTGGTGGGGCTACACTGAAGGGGGGGCTACACTGAACGGCGGATCTGCACTGAACGGGGGGGGTCTGCATTGAAGGGGTGGATACACTGAAGGGGGTCTGTGTAACATGCAGGGGGTCCAGAGATGCAGGGTGCTGTGTAATGTAAAGGGGTCCAGAGATGCAGGGTGCTGTGTAATGTAAAGGGGTCCAGAGATGCAGGGTGCGGTGTAATGTAAAGGGGCCCAGAGGCGCAGAGAACTGTGTAGTGTAAAGGGGCCCAGAGATGCAGGGTGCTGTGTAATGTAAAGAGGCCCAGAGATGCAGGGTTCTGTCTAATGTAAAGGGGTCCAGAGATGCAGGGCGATGTGTAATGTAAAGGAGTCCAGTGATGCAGGGTGCTGTGTAATGTAAAGGGGTCCAGTGATGCAGGGTGCTGTGTAATGTAAAAGGGTCCAGTGATGCAGGGTGCTGTGTAATGTAAAGGGGTCCAGAGTAGTGATGAGCCGAACACCCCCGGGTTCGGTTCGCACCAGAACCCGCGAACGGACCGAAAGTTCGCACAAACTTTAGAACCCTATTAAATACAATGGATGCGAACGTTCGAAATCTAAAGTGTTATTTATAACGACTAATATGCATGTTATTGTCCTAAAAAGGGTTTGGGAACCCGGGTTCTGCACCAGGGGACATGTATCAATCCCAAAAAAAGTTTTAAAAACGGCCGTTTTTCGGGAGCAGTCATTTTAATGATGCATAAAGTGAAAAAAAAATGTCAAATATTCCTTTAAATATCGTACCTGGGGGGTGTCTAAAGTATGCCTGTGAAGTGCCACGTGTTTCCCGTGTTTAGAACTGTCCCTGCACAAAATTACATTTCTAAAGGAAAAAAAGCCATTTAAAACTGCTTGCGGCTTTAATGTAATGTCTGGTCCCGGTAATATGGATGAAAATCTTTAAGAAAAATGGCATAGCTACCCCATCACAGCCCCCCCCCCCCCTACCCCAGCCCATTACCAGCCCCTTTCGGTCTTGTATGGATATTAAGGGGAACCCCGCACACAAAATAAAAAAGGCCCTATATACTCTGAACAGCCGTATACAGGCGGTGCATACAAGACACAGACTGTAGGTTTGTTCTGATGTAGAATCTGTTTGTAATTTTGAACAGGTACATTGTTTAAGTGTAGCTCCAGCCAAAAAATCTATTTTTAAGCTTTTTGGAAAACATAGGGAAGGGTTATCACCCCTGTAACATTTGTTTTGCTGTCTGTGCAGTGTGCACCTGTTCAGAACAGTTCACCTCACTTTCCGTCCTAATGACAAATGTGTTTTGAAAATTTGGGGTTTTTATTGAAACAAGAATTGGTGATAAAGCATCAGTGGAGAGGAGACACTTTTTTTCCCATATTAACTCTTACAGGAGAGAATTTCCCTTCCTAGGGGTAGATTTCCTCTCACTTCCTGTTGTATCCTTCCGTTTGCAAGGAGGAGTCGTTTGTAAGTTGGATGTTTGAAAGTAGGGGCCTGCCGTATATACTCAGCTGAAATTTGCCCCTTACATGTTGGTGTTGCCACAACACTGTGAGCCCTCACAGTTACTCTTGGTGAGCGCATAAATGGGCCCTGCTGTGAATTATTAGATCAAGAATTGTAATTGCATGCCCCTGTTGAACAGGGGCTGAAAAATTGGGCCTTTGGTGGTGGTGGTGGTGGTGGTGTTGACACAACACTGTAAGGCCTCACAGTTAGTCTTGGTGGGCGCAGGAATGGGCCCTGCTGTGAATTATTAGATCAAGAATTGTATTTACATGCCCCTGTTAAACAGGGGCAGAAAAATTGGGCCTTAGGCACTGGTGCCACAACACTGCAACCCCTCACAGATACTGTACTTGGAGCACAGCAATGAGCCCTGTTGCAAAGTATTGCATCAAAAATTTTAATTACACGCCCCTGTTAAACAGGGGCTGAAAAATTGGGCCTTAGCCACTGGTGCTGGTGCCACGACACTGCAACCTCTCCCAGATACTCTAGTTGGAGTGCAGGAAGGAGCCCTGCTGCAAAGCATTGCATAAAAAATTGTAATAATACGCCCCTGTTAAACAGGGGCTGAAAAATTGGGCCTTAGCCACTGGTGGCGGCACCCAGAAACAAAAATGTTCTTCCAAGCTATCATCATCAATCGGATCATTGAGGAGGAGGAGGATAGTCAGTCAACATAACAGGACAGTCTCTCAGCATCAGCATCAGTCTTGAAGGGATGTGACATTTGAAAATAAATTAGTCTGTTATATCAGCTTCAGGTGTTTGGTAGCTGGTGGTGATCCAAGACTGGTTCATCTTTATGAAGGTCAGTCAATCAACAGAGTCGGTGGACAGGCGCACCCTGTGATCCGTGACAAATCCTCCAGCAGCACTGAATGTGCGTTCTGAAAGAACGCTGGATGCAGGACAGGCCAGTAGCTCAATTGCATACTGTGCAAGCTCTGGCCAGTGATCCATCCTCAAGACCCAGTAAGCCAGAGGATTTTCGGTGGGGAAGGTGTCCAAGTCTGACCTTGCCCCTAGGTATTTCTGCACCATGTATATCAGACGCTGGCGATGGTTGCTGGAACCGATCGTACCTTGGGGCTGCGGACTAAAGAATTGTCTGAACGCATCGGTCAGATGGCCACCTTCCCCACCGCTCCTTCTTTGACTGACCGAAGCCTCAGCAACTCGTTGTCCAGGACCAGGAGTTTGTAACCTCCCAGTCTCTGGGAACGCGTTGCACAGACCTTTCTGCAAGGCCTCCCGGAGTTGTCTCATCCTCTGCTCCCTCTGCGACGGTAAGATAAGGTCCGCAACCTTACCCTTGTACCGTGGATCAAGGAGAGTGGCCAGCCAGTAATGGTCCCTCTCCTTGATCCGAAGAATACGAGGATCCTTCCGCAGACTTTGCAGGATCAGGGAGGCCATGCAGCGTAGGTTAGCTGAGGCATTCGGTCCGGAGTCCTCTGGGTCACTAAGGACGACATGATCCGCAGCCACCTCCTCCCAGCCACGTACAAGTCCACTGGTTTCTTGGGACTGTAAATCATCCCTAAAAGACTGCTGCTGATGATGCTGAGTGCCAGGCTCCACCTCCATGCTGACACAATCCTCCTCCTCCTCCTCCTCCTCCTCTTCTTCCTGTGCGATGGGTGGGACAGAAGGAACACTGTCTGGGTAAAGGGGGCCTTGAGAGGCAAGGAAGTCCTCCTCTTCCTGCCTCTGTTCTGCCTCAAGTGCCCTGTCCATTATTCCACGCAGCGTATGTTCCAACAGGTGGACAAGAGGTACAGTGTCACTAATGCATGCACTGTCACTGCTCACCATCCTCGTGGCCTCCTCAAATGGTGCCAGGACAGTGCATGCATCCCTGATCATGCCCCACTGGCGTGGTGAAAAAAACCCAAGCTCCCCTGACCCTGCCCTGGTGCCATAGTCGCACAGGTACTCATTGATGGCCCTCTGCTGCGTGTGCAGCCGCTGCAGCATGGCCAACGTTGAGTTCTACCTGGTGGGCATTTCACATATAAGGCGGTTCTTGGGCAGGTTCAACTCCTTTTGCAGCTCAGCCAGGCGAGCACTGGCATTATAAGATCTGCGGAAATGCACACAGACTTTCCTGGCCTACCTCAGGACATCCTGTAAGCCCGGGTACCTGCCCAAGAACCGCTGCACCACCAGGTTAAGGACGTGAGCCACACAGGGCACATGGGTCAGTTGTCCCTGTCGGAGAGCGGAGAAGAGGTTGGTGCCATTGTCGCAAACTACCATTCCTGGCTTAAGCTGGCGTGGCGTCAACCACCTCTCGGCCTGCCCCTGCAGAGCAGACAGAACCTCTGCCCCAGTGTGGCTCCTGTCCCCCAAACCCACCAGCGCAAGCACGGCATGGCATCTTTTTTGCCTGCGTACTTGCGTAGCCCCTTGAACGCCTACGGAGCACCGCTGGTTCCGAGGACAAAGCACAGGAAGAGGCCACGGAGGAAGAAGAAGAGGAGGGGTGGAGGACAGAGGTGTGTCACAACCAGTAGTAGCATTTTGGAGGTGTGGCGGTGGAACAACCTCCAACACTACCGCACCTTGTCCTGCATCCTTCCCAGCTGCCAAAAGAGTGACCCAATGGGCCGTGAAAGAAAGGTAACGTCCCTGTCCATGCCTGCTGGACCATGAGTCAGCGGTAATATGCACCTTACCGCTGACCGCCCTGTCCAGCGAGGCCAAGACATTGCCTTTCACATGCCGGTAGAGAGCCGGAATCGCCTTCCGTGAGAAAAAGTGGCGTTTGAGAACCTGCCACTGAGGAACCGCACATTGCAGAAACTCACGGAAGGGGGCCGAGTCTACCAACTGAAAAGGCAGCAGTTGAAGCGCTAGCAATTTAGCCAATCTAGCATTCAACCGCTGGGCATGTGGATGGCTGGGAGTGAACTTCTTTTGACGGTCCAGCAGCTGGGGCAGGGAAATTTGCCTGCTAGAATCAGACGTCGGTGTACTGCTAGCAGAGTGCCCGCAAGTACTTGGCTGTGACACACCTAATTCTACACCTTCATTCCTCTCAGAGCAGGTTTCAGAGAGGACTGAAGATATAGTGGGGTTGGAGATCCCAGCTGATGCGGTGCAAGAAGAGGTCCGCTTTGTTCTTTGGTGTGGGTCTTTAAGGTAGGCTTGCCAACGAGCTGCATGGCAGGTCAACATATGTCTGGTCAAGCATGTGGTGCCCAAGCGGGTGATGTTTTGGCCACGCGATATACGCTTGAGACATATGTTGCAAACAGCAGCTGTGCGATCTGATGCACTCGACTCAAAAAAGGCCCACACCAAAGAACTTTTTGAATAACGGGCAGAGGCAGCGCCCTGCACAGGCGGAGCTCTGCGGTGTGATTCTGTCGGTGTGCTGCCCATACGCTGGCCCCCCGAGGGCATCCTGCCTCGTTGGAGATGTGCCTCCTCCTCATCCTCCTCCTCCTCTCTCCTATTAGGCACCCACGTGGAGTCAGTGACCTCATCATCCCCTTCCTCCTCATCACTGGAGCCAATCTGGCAGTATGCTGCAGCTGCTGGAACATGACTGCCAGATTGTGTCCTTCTTGAGCATCCCCTCTCTCTGCTCTCACGCTACTGCCTTCCTCTAGCTGGGTATCATCATCAGACCCTTCGAAACGCTGGGCATCCTCCTGGAGCATGTACCCAACACTGTGCTCAAACAGTTCGGGGGACTCCTCAGGAGGACATGGTTGGTCTAGAGAAGGAGTGACTGATGATGACATTGATACCAGGGAAGAGGACGCTTTGGCAACTGCTTTGCCAGTACCCTGAGCCTGGGTGAGAGAGGATGAGGAGGGCTTGGTCATCCACTCTACCAAGTCTTCGGCATGATGCGGCTCAACACGTCCAGCTGCCGAAAAGAAGGACAAGCGTGTCCCATGGCCACGTGCTGATGGCGATGCACCGCGTCCACGACCAGCACTGTTGTCTCTAGACACAGAGCCTGCTTGCCCTCTTTTATTGGCTCCTGACTGTCTGCCTCTCCTTGTTTGCCTTCCAGACATTCTAATGGCCTGCAGGGAAATGGGAAAACCAGCAATAAGGCCTAGCTTCAGGAGTATATTTTGCAGTAATCACACTACGCCTGCTATAGGTGCTGCAAATGCCTGTTGGTGTAACACACCAGGAAAAAGCAGCAATACAGGCTAACTTCAGGTGTAATATGGTCAGGAGGCACACTCCGCCCGCTGTAAGTGCCGCAAATGCCTGTTGGTGTAACACACCAGGAAAAAGCAGCAATACAGGCTAAGTTCAGGTGTAATATGGTCAGGAGGCACACTCCGCCCGCTGTAAGTGCCGCAAAATCCTGTTGGTGTAACACACCAGGAAAAAGCAGCAATACAGGCTAAGTTCAGGTGTAATATGGTCAGGAGGCACACTCTGCCCGCTGTAAGTGCCGCAAAATCCTGTTGGTGTAACACACCAGGAAAAAGCAGCAATACAGGCTAAGTTCAGGTGTAATATGGTCAGGAGGCACACTCCGCCCGCTGTAAGTGCCGCAAAATCCTGTTGGTGTAACACACCAGGAAAAAGCAGCAATACAGGCTAAGTTCAGGTGTAATATGGTCAGGAGGCACACTCCGCCCGCTGTAAGTGCCGAAAAATCCTGTTGGTGTAACACACCAGGAAAAAGCATCAATACAGGCTAAGTTCAGGTGTAATGTGATCAGGAGGCACACTCCGCCCGCTGTAAGTGCCGCAAAATCCTGTTGGTGTAACACACCAGGAAAAAGCAGCAATACAGGCTAAGTTCAGGTGTAATATGGTCAGGAGGCACACTCCGCCCGCTGTAAGTGCCGCAAAATCCTGTTGGTGTAACACACCAGGAAAAAGCAGCAATACGGGCTAACTTCAGGTGTATAATGTGCAGGAGGCTTAGCAACAATGACACTGACACTGTCCCCTGCCTATCCTTCTCTCTCCCTGCACACAAGGTTTATCAAAGTATATGACACTGACACTCTCCCTGCCTATCCTTCTCTCTCCCTACACACAAGGTTTAGCAAAGAATGGATTTTACACTGTCCCTGCCTATCCTTCACTTTCCCTGCTCCGGAACATACTACACGAGGCCGCCATGCTGGCGGCCTTTTATAGTGTGGGGCGTGTACTAAACCCCCTCAGCTATAATTGGCCACAGGCATCCTGCCTGTGGCCAATCATTGCTCTCCTCGCTGCCGGCGCTGTGATTGGCCAAGCATGCAGGGTCACAGTGCATGCTCGGCCAATCACAGCGCCGGGATTACACTGCGATGGCGCAGTGTATTGTGGGCCGTTCGCGTCACTCGAATTTGGCGCGAACGGCCCAAATCGTTCGTTGCTCGCCGAACGCTGCGAACAGCCGATGTTCGAGTCGAACCTATGTTCGACTCGAACACCGAGCTCATCCCTAGTCCAGAGATGCAGGGCGATGTGTAATGTAAAGGGGTCCAGTGATGCAGTTGTGGAGAGGGGGTACACAGTAGTGACAAAGAGATATTGAAGGATGCAGAGGTATGCCCAGGGCACAGTGGGGTGTTTTTTTTTTTACATTTTAATTTTGGGGGGGGGGTGCCAGATATAGTATCCGCCCCGGGTGCCAAATGCTCTAGGTACGCCCCTGCCACTGTTTGTCCAGGGTGGTGACAAAATACACTGCATCATTCCTTTCTGGGCAGCGGAGAACAACATGATCGGCGTGAATGTGCCGGCCGTAGCCCCAGTCCAAACGGCAACCCTTAAACCAATCAGCCATGGCGACCGGGTGCTTAAAGTTCCTGAACGGCTTGGGTACTGTATATACTCGAGTATAAGCCGACCCGAATATAAGCCGAGGCACCTAGTTTTACCACAAAAAAATAGGAAAACGTATTGACTCGAGTATAGGCCTAGGGTGTCCATCTGCATGCCTCACTTTGCCTCACTGTGTCCATGTGCATGCCTCACTGTGCCCATGACTAGACTGACGTTTAACATGGGAGTCTTTGGAAGGGGTGCCCGGTTTTGAAAAATAGGTGCTCCCCGGCCGTAGGTCCCCCAGACAACAAACTTTGCACACTTGTAGAGGAGAAAGGGGCCTACATGTGTGCCAAGTTTCGGGTCCAGGGGACCTACGACCGGCTGGTAACGGGTCCTCAAATTCACCAGAGAAATTACCGTTTAACATAGGAGTCTATGGAAGGGGTGCCCGGCTTTGAAAAATCAGTGCTCCCCGGCCGTAGGTCCCCCGGACAATAAACTTTGCACACTTATAGAGAAAGAGTGGGGCTACATGTGTGCCAAGTTTCAGGGGACCTACATCCGGCCGGTACCGGGTCCTCAAAGTCCGGGAGATCAGGCACAAAAAGGTGACTTGAGTATAAGCCGAGGGGGGGCATTTTCAGCACAAAAAAATGTGCTGAAAAACTCGGCTTATACTCGAGTATATACGGTACTTTAAGGTAGTCCCAGATGGTGTCCCCGTATCATTGCTCGCGGCGAGCTTCAATTTCTAACATTAGTTCTTTAGGCACGTAGGGGAACTCCAAGCCATACTCGGTAGCTACCCTTTTTATTAAGATCCGCTGTAAGCGGGCGAGCTTAGGTAAAGACCCATTGTTTCCCGTCCCGGGCAGTACATATGAGTCCGGTGACCTCCGAACCAAAGACGTAGCAGATTGAGACCAGGGTCCTTCATTAGGTACAGTCTCTTTCTTTACAACAGGGGTTTCCACCCGGGGGGGGGGTGTCCCCAGAGCTCATGGGTGAACCGTCTTGGAGGCTGCGTATCGGGGTGATACATCTTCTATTGTCCCATCCCCTCTCTGGAAACACAGTCTCAATCAGCTCGTCATCCCCAACATCTGAGAAAGAGTCCAATTTCGAGGAATCCCACTCCTCAGCAGGTAGATAATTACGGGTAGCTACAGTCACTTTGTCCCCAGCCTCCTTACCGGTTCCTGACGTGGACTTCCCGGAGACTTCACCACTCACGAGGTCCGGTTCCGGCAGACGCTGAGGTAGGCTTCGACTGCGGCCGCCGGAGGCCTTAACGTAGCCCACCTTCCGTTTTGCAGGCGGGATGGAGACACAAGTGGTGGCGATGGCAGCGTCCGCTGTGAGGTCCGCTGTTGGCTCCGTAATGGTGGTGACATCCACTCCCGTTTCACTTGCTACAGCAGATGCAAGATGCGCGGGCTGTACCGCGGGGGCAAAGGCAACGTCCTCAAGAGTAACGGTGCCTGTGACCCAGTCCACCCAATAAGCGCAGGATGGTACAGTGGGTTGTTCCACCTCAAAGAGAAATTCCCTGCAGGACAGGCATCTACCAAAGGGGCACAACTGCACGGTCAGTCCATTGCATCCAGGGCAGAGCATGCCCAGGGCCTCCACATCTCAGCTTGTGTGGAGCGTAAAGCGGCCCCGGGGCTTGAATCGGATCCCTGTGTCCGTAAGTGGGACTCCAAGCTGAGCAGTGTCCATAGTGTTGGGCACAGGGAACATCCTGGGTCCCGATATGGCCGGGGCCCATGAAAACGAAGACATGCTGCTCTTCTTGCTCAATCCAACAATCTCTGCCCTTTGGCGCCAAACACACTCACGTGTCTCACGCAGGTGGCGGGAACTCCTCCCAGTTTAGTTCTTTCTGCACGTAGCTCGCGGGCTTTCTTCTTTCTGGCCCCGCCTATGAACTACGCAGCTTGCAAAGCGATCTGTGCCCCTTGACCCCTTCTTCTTTCGTTAAAAGCACAGTCCAACACTTTTCTCAATGGCAGACTTTCCAAAAATCAAAAGAACATTAATCCGGTTGTCAGAGGCAACGGCAAATATCCCGGACGAGCCCCCACGTGTAGCACTACCCCGTAGGAGCTGCTGGTTAGTTTTGGGTTTTGCACGTTACTTCTTCAGCTTTGTTGTCCGGGTAGGAAAGTCTGTAGTAATGCAATGTCCACACAGATGTAAAACCTTCAACAGTCAGGCTTTATTTTCTTATGCAGTAAACGTTTAGAAAGTAGAA
This sequence comes from Rana muscosa, assembly GCA_029206835.1. NCBI lineage: Eukaryota > Metazoa > Chordata > Amphibia > Anura > Ranidae > Rana > Rana muscosa. The sequence goes on along the minus strand of CM055125.1, from coordinate 85,251,006 downwards.
GGTAGAGAAGATCAGGGGAAGGTTCAGGCACTCGCCACAACTATGCAAAGGTGTCAGTTTAAAGTCACTCACCACTCTCAATGTTAGAGTGGGTATTGGTCACCCGGATAGTCCCCTCTCACATGGCCTAGCAGCCGGAGTGACACACGAACCAGCAACAGGGCAGTCTCTGCCACAGACTGCCCAAGATGAAATAGGTCTCTGCCACAGACCTTTTGAAATGAACAAAGTCTCTGCCACAGTCTTTTGGAATTGAGCAAATTGATAGTTCAGGAATCCTCTGCCACAGGATTTTAAAGTCCCAAACTTCCAGCCGTACATTTAAAGAGCCTTTAACCAATCCGGCGAACTGCAGGGCTTGTGATCTGATGGATTCCTCCTCAATAAAGTTACCAGGCCTCACCCAAGACGTCAACACTCTGCCGGTCTCTTTCAGGGCAGGTCCTCCCCTGGTCTCCTTCATTAAGATAGCTTCCTCCCCATTTGGACGGACAGCTTGGGATCCCCTCTTTGTATGCAGGCCCCAGCCAGACTAGCTGGGCCTACTATGTAGTGATGCAGCCTCGGGCCAACGTGGCCCCGAGACCAGAACCACACACACATACCTCGTGCCCGGAGGACCACGAGGCGAAACAAACCCCGAATAATGGTGTCTGCCCCTTAAGTATCCCCTCCCAGCAGGCACAGTGGGGCGACCACTCCCACTGTATTGTTGCCGAGAAGGGTCACTCAATGCACCATGGTCGGCCCGTGTTCCAACAGGTGCCTGAAGTGGTAATGCCACCTTCAGTCAAATAGGGAAACTACCATCAGGCGAACCACAGCTAAAACAGAAGCAAATCTCAATATAATTCAACAGTCTGAGCCCAGCTACTGGCTCAGATATCCCTCTAAATTTTAGATAGCGTCCCAACCTTTTGGGGAGGGCGCTACACTTGTTGTCCCACCAGACCTGTGTTCAAGACTAGTTATTTCACATAGGTTTGCCACCTTTTCTTCAAGGCAAACCGAACACTTTAGCGACGCATAGCATTTTTTTTTTCCGTTATATAGTATAAACTATACATATATTTTGCTATTAAATAACATTTCTAATCATATGAAGTTAAAGTGTTTGTAAACCCAACCACACAACTTGCACCTACAGGTAAGCCTAGATTAAGGCTTACCTGTAGGTGCAAGAAATATCTCCTTAACCTACACGGTTAAGGAGATATTTGCAGAAAACCCTGCATCGGTGTCTACGGCACATGCGCGGCGTAGACAACGGCGCAGGCGCACTGAGCGTTGCCGGTTCTCTCAATGGAGACTGACGGTTTTCTCAATGGAGAATGACGGCCCTGCGTGCATGCTTGTGACGTCATCGCCGCTCTGGTCAATCACAGCGCCGGAGCGGCGATAACAGGAAGACGGTCGGAGCGGACGTGGCGGCGGCAGCGGAGGGGGGACAAGGAGCGCGGCGGAGGCTTCGATCGGAGGTAAGTGCCACATAATGAGCTAGCATGCATAGCATACTAGCTCATTATGTCGTTTTCTTGCAGGTGTTATTTTTTATTTTATTTTTTTAAAGTGGGTTTAGAACCACTTTAATAACAAGAGTCCCCTTTTACATCAGAGTCCACAGAGTTGCCCTTTTACATCTGAACTTGCAGAGTTCCCTTTCACTGTAAGGGGGGACTCTGAAGACTCTGATGTAAGGGAGGACTCTGGGGCCTCTAACAAGGGATCCTCTGGGAACCCTGATTTAAAGGGGAACACTGAGAACTCTGATGTACGGAGAAGACTGATGTAAGGGGGAACACTGTGGCCTCTGGTGTAAAGGGGAAATCTGATGTAAGGGGTGCTCTGAGAACCCTGATTTGCCTTATTGTACTTAAGCGGAGATCCACCCTAAAAATAAAAAATAAAATAGCCAAAAAGGCTCCAAAAAATTTGCATTTTTTTTTATATACTTACCAGAAATGGCTGTTGCTAGGCAGATCGTCCTAATCTGCCACTTCCTATTCTGCAGTGATCTCTCTTCTCCTCCTCGCGTTGCCTCCTGGGAAATGGGACGCGCTGTGTTCTGGGACCTGTGTGTGCGCGCATGCGCAGTAGGAAACGGGCAGTGAAGCCGCAAGGCTTCACTGCCTGTTTCCCTTAGTGAGGATGGCAGCGCAGGCACACGATCCGAAGGACGGATCGGCCTCGGGCGGCCGACATCGTGAGCACCCTGGACAGGTAAGTGTGCTTATTAAAAGTCAGGAGCTACAGTGTTTGTAGCTGCTGACTTTTATTTATCTTTGGATGGATGGTGAGCTCACTCACCCCTTAGCAGCCATCCAGATGTATCTGAGGCTGCTGGCCTTTAAATTTGTCAGCCCTAACTTTTCTTTTCTGAGGCACAGTGCCGGGGATTGCAGTGTGGGCAGACACAGAAGGGAAGGGGTGGGGGGAAGAGGTGCAGATGGAGCCCTCTCTCCTCTTCCGTCTGTAGGCAGTGTGAAAGAGTTTAACAGACACTCTCAGCTTAGACAACTGCAGCCAGCAACCCTGCTTGGAAGCCATAGTCCAGTCTAAATAATGTGTCCAGGTTTCAGGCAGTCTGAAACCTGGACACATGATTCCAAACCCTGACTGTATAAGGGAATCCTGGACAGGTGGCAACCCTAATTTCACACCCAGTCCTAGCCCTGCTAGGCATCTCCCTTTCTATTTAAGCTGGACTCATTCCTTCTAGCACTGCCTGAGCAACAGCAACTGTTTCTAACACAAGGTCCCCCAGTGTTTCCTAGTGTATCTTATGTTCTGAAAACATTCTGAGTGACCCCAAGATTCCTAGTGTCTCTGACTTTTTGAGAGATTCTGAGGGACCCTGAAACTCCTAGTGCTCCTATGGTCGGACACCCTTTGCCGGACACAACTTTTGACCTCAAAAGTATCATCCAGGGCCTTCCAATCAGCCTCTTCAGTCTCTCCTTGAAAGTCTACGGTAATAAGCGATGAGAAGCAGAGGGTAAGTTGATGCTCCAGTCTCCCCGAGGCAGTAGTGAATCATGTTGAAATGATTTTGAATCATGTTGAAATAATTTCGAATCATGTTGAAATTATTTCGAATCATGTTGAAATTATTTCGAATCATGTTGAAATAATTTCAAATCCGGTAGAAATATTTTCGAATCCGGTAGAAATATTTTCGAATCCGAACGTTTTTACGAATTCGGTCGAAAACGGAACGAAATCCGAAACCGAATTTAATGAATCGAACTAAACGAAATTAATTAATTAACGAATTAAAACGAAACTAAACTAAACAATTTTTTTTCCTTTTGCACATGTCTAGCCAGAACTAGCACTAAAATCATTTAATATAATCCTGTGACAAGTAAATGCTGCCACAGTGTAATATGAGAACAAACTATGATTTTGCAGATATCAATTTCCAAGTGTGCAGGACATGTGCTTTTTGCAATCCATTACTGAAATGTTATAGCCGCAAATGCTTCTGAATATGTGCACAGTTGTATGTATTTTTACTGCAATATATGATTGTTTTGTTCAGTTGCACCCTGTTCCCCCAGAGTAATGTATGTCCTATGTGCAGGGCTTTTTTTCTCAAAACAATCGGTGCTTGAACTCAACCACGACCCCCCAAAACCCCTCCCCCACACACACACACTCCAAATCACATAAAATAGTGGGTGTGGTCAGTCAAATTTCACAAACAGTAGGAGGGTCTTAAAGACTCATTAAAGTGGTTGTAAACCACGTAGACAATTTTTTTTTTTACTTACCTGCAAGACAAAGCTATAATGAGCTAGTATGACTAGCATACTAGCTCATTATGTACCACTTACCTTCGATCAGGGCACCCGAAGTCGTCCGTGTCCCTCCTCTAGCCGCATCCAGCGATAGCCGGAATGTTACTTCCGGGTATCGCCGCTGCAGCCAATCACAGCGCCGCTCCGGCGCTGTAATTGGCCGGAGCGGCGAAGACGTGCGTGAGCTGTCGAATTCGGCTACGTCGTTGAATGTTGCGACCTAGCCGAATTTGTGAATGGGGTGACGTCAGCGTCGCCGCATTTACATACAAATATCTCCTTAACCATTTAGATTAAGGAGATATTTCATGCACCTACAGGTAAGCCTTAATCTAGGCTTACCTGTAGGTCTTTGTATAAAAAGTGGGTTTACAACCACTTTAAATACTAGGATTGCATTACATACAGAGTGCAGAGTTCAGGGGGGTTACACACAAAGTGCAGAGCTGTCCCTTATAAACACAGAAATCTGACTTCTGTGTTTACAAGTTATTGTGGTGAGAAGGCACCAAAGGGTCTGAGCCAGAGGTGGTGGAACTGAGTTCCACCAAGTTCCACCTGAAAAAAAGCCCTGCCTGTGTCTTGCAGCTACCATCTATTAACCACTTAAAGCGGAGCTCCGGCGACCAGTTTCTTTTTTTTTTTTACAGTCATTCTGACACATTCCTTCTCTTAACATAATACTCATAATTGAGTTTTTTTTTAAGCTGGTGCTGTCCGTTTTCGTATAGAAGAAGCATTTATAAAAAGTGCTCCCGGCCGTTTCCATTTTCCTTGTGGGCATGTGAAGCCCACAAGCTTTGTTTCCGGGATGCAGTGAATGCTGAACTCCCAGAATTCACCGCTCGTTCCCGCACATGCTCTGTGGGTTGCCATCACAATGAGCGGCGGCGTCCCGGCGTCTAAGCTAGGGTGACCAGACATCCCCAGTTTCAGGGGACAGTCCCCGGATTGAGGACACTGTCCCCGGACCAAGTCTGTCCCCGGTTTTGTCCCCGGTTTGGATTTGAACAGGGGCTGGGGCAATTTCAAAGACAGTCAGTGTAGAATTAAAAAAATTAATTCTGAATTACACACCCCCGCTCCGCTGCTCCTACTAGCTTAGGGGAGTGTATTTTTTTCCATTATCTGTGCCCCTTTCTGATGATCATGTGCTGGTCGGAGCGGAGGGAATATTTCTTCAGTTTCGGGTGCATGCCCATTCAGCTCCACTCCCATGTTTCTCTGCCTTGGCTCAAGTCCCAGCCAGCCGCCTGCTTATCTTCTTGTCTTCCTTGGCGGGGTGATCTTCCTCCACTCCCCACCCTGTAGTAGCCGGGGTCTGGAGAGTAAGACTTGACAGGCTGTGAGGCCGGCGGTGGCGACGGGCAGAGAGTCGCTGATTGCCGCCATTACTAGTAAAAAAAAAATATGTCCCCAGATTTCATTTTAAATATCTGGTCACCTTAGTCTAAGATAACTCGCGGCAGGCCTCCGCAATGACTCCTGGGAACAATGACACAAGTTCCCAGGAGACATTTCGTTACAGAGGAAATGACGAAATACCCACAGAATCCCCGCAGAATAGACAGGAAAGACAGAGGACACACTTCAAACACAGGTACATTACAAAACAAAAAAAAACATTTCAGTTTTTAACATAACAGATTGCTGCGATTTGATTTAGCGCATGTTGTAAAATAGGGTGGAGCTCCGCTTTAAAGACTGGAAGGATTTGCCCCCTTAATGACGGGGCCATTTTTTGCGATACGGCAGTGCATCGCTTTACCTGACAATTGCGTGGTCATGCAACATTGTACAAATAGAGCTCTCTTTTGGTAGTATTCGATCACCTCTGGGTTTGTTTGTTTTTTGCGCTATAAACAAAAAATAGTGACAATTTTTAAAAAAACAATATTTTCTACTTTTTGCTATAATAAATATCCCCAAAAAAATAATTTCTTCATCAGTTTAGGCCAATATGTATTTTTCTAGATATTTTTGGTAAAAAAAATTGCAATAAGCGTTTATTGGTTTGCGCAAAAGTTATAGCGTCTACAAAAGAGGGGATAGATTTATGGCATTTTTATTATTCTTTTTTTTTTACTAGTAATGGCGGTAATCTGCGATTTTTAGCGGGACTTCGGCATTGCAGATCAGACACTTTTGACACTTTTTTGGGACCATTGACATTTATAAAGCGATCAGAGCTAAAAATAACGGATTTTTAACTGATTACTGTATAAATGTCACTGGCAGGTAAAGGGTTAACACTAGGGGGCGATCAAGGGGTTAAGTGTTCCCTGGCGAGGTGTTTCTAACTGTTGGGGGAGTGTAGTGACTGGAGGAGGAGAGAGATTGCTGTTCCTGATCACTAGGAACAGCAGATCTCTCTCTACTCCCCTGTCAGAATGGGGATCTGTCTGTTTACATTGACAGATCCCCGTTCTGGCTCTCTGAGGAGTGATGGCGGGTCACCGGCGGACATTGTGGCCCCTAAAGCTCTTAAAGCGGCCGACGTACACCTACAGTGATTCGCAAAGGGGAGCCAACCTGCCGCAGGATAATGATGGCGGCTGGTCGGCAAGCGGTTAAACACCCCAATTTCACCTGCCCCTATCGCACTGTGGAATTTATTAATTCATCATATGTGCAACAAAACTGGCGTCCAACATGGGGCGTGGGTAAATACAGAGCAGAAAAGTCACACTAAATGTGAAAAAAAAATTGTGAAAAAAAAAAATGCTGCAATTCCTGTGATAGAGACAGCTTGTCTGCAAAAGAGAACAAAGACAAGGAATGAAGACAGCCTATAGTGCTGTGAAGGATATATGATAAATTAAAGGGGTTGTAAACCCTTGAGGTTTTTCACTTTAATGCATTCTATGCATTAAGGAGAAAAACCCTTTGTAGTGCAGCAGCCCCCAGAGCCCCAAGTTTACTTACCTGAACCCGATTGTTACAGCAACGTGGACTAGCAGAGCAGCTCCAGCCCCTGTCTCGGGTCCTCATTGGCTAGATTGATAGCAGGAGCATTGGCTCCCGCTGCTGTCAATCAAAGCCAGTGACACGGGAGCTGGGGGGGTGGGGCGGGAAATCCGGGGGCAGGAGCGTGCCCACATGAGTGCCCCCAGGGAGCCAGGAGCACTGCCGCGGGACCTCAGAAGGGAAGGATCGGGGCCCCTCTGTGCAAAACCCTTGCACAGAGGGGGCAAGTATGACATGTTTGTTATTTTAAAAAACCCTTTAACCCTTTTGGTGCCAGAAAGTGATAGTGTAAGAAATTCCCAAACTGAACAACTACAATTAGAAAATTTAAAGCAACGATACCACATTATGCAGGGAAAAATTTGAAGAAACAGCTAAGATGATGGAGGAGCAGATTAAAGAACTCCGCATTACAAATACAAATTTGGGGGAAAGCCATTCACAATCATGAACCTATAGAAAAGGGGAGGGAGGAGTAAAGGATCCTTCCAAAGAAAATAATTCTTCAAAGAGGAACTAATGAAAAAATAGACTTTAATATGTAAAACGCAATATATATGTACACATAATTATTCTGGAAACAAACAAGATATAACACCTTTCACCTCTTAATTAAAATCAGACTAGTCTAAGGCCGTGTACACATGACCGGTTTTGTGTACGCGGGTTTCAGTTTTCTCGTCAAGAAAACTGGCCAGATTCCCCGACGAGAAAAAAGACGACCTGCGGTCTTTTTTCTCGTCGAGAATCTCGTCGGCCTGTTTGTCGACGAGAAACCCGAGCGTGTGTACACTTACCTGTCGCCGTGGAAACCCGCGCATGCTCAAAATGACTTTGACGCATGCGTGGTAGCTTCATAGGCATAGGGTGTAGCAAGATGCCGGCGACAGCATCAAATGTGACGAGCACACGCTCGTCGTAGTCGATGACGTCACCGCGTTCGTGCCATTGAAAAGAACGGTGGTTCTTTTGAATCGTACGTGTGTACACTCAGCCGGGACAAAGTTCTTGTCAAGATTCTCGTCAGGAAAAACTACGTTTTTTTCCTGACGAGAATCTCAGCCGTGTGTACACGGCCTAAAAACTAAAAACATGGGTGGCCACCAGACCAGCCATAAGCCCCGTACACACGGTCGGACTTTTGGCCAACAAACTTCATTTTGAGCAAGTTGGACCAACAATCCGACCGTGTGTACGCTCCATCGGACAAACTTTTTTTGGGTCTGCAAACGGACAAACTTTTGCCCAACAAAAGTCCGATGGAGCAAAGTCCGACCGTGTGTACAGAAAACCATCGAACTTTTGTCCGATGGACAAAACAACTAATGTTAAAATCAACCAACAATAGCAGAAGTTGACCAAAGGGTGGCGGTAAAGATCAGAAAAGAGCAGAAAAATCACGTGATGTTGCAAAAAGTTTTGGGAAAGTTTGCAGAAAAGTCAGAGCGTGTGTATGCTATGTGTGTTCCCGACCAACTCCGTTCGGACAAAAAAACACGGAAAAGTCTGATGGAAGTCCGACCGTGTGTATGGGGCTATACACACCACAATCAACCAGTCGTCAGCCCATCCAAAAAGTTCACTTAAATCAATCCGGGATTTTAGACACCTGAACAGATCTTCCTTCAGTTTAGACACACAGTCCTGTTAAAGAATGGAATTTTTTTCCAAAAACACTCGATCGTTTTTGATACTTTTGATACGGTAGTCATCCGGTCCTTTTAAGGCAATGAATATGTAGATCTCAATTTAAACCGGGTAATGCAGGTAGCGTGTGTTCAGCATTGGTCTATTTTAGCCTGTCAGTCTGCTGGAGAGTCCATGTATTTCTGGAGGCAGATGTATCACGATCAAAGTTATATTGGCATTAATATATTCTCGCTTGTCTTTTACTGGCCATCTCACGGAGGTGAAAATTGGATAGGCAGTTTCTGGGAATGATCAGGTATTCGGCTGTATGGGTCACATACCCATATTCACACTGCAGCTGATGTAGCGGCAAACTGCTTACATGTTTCGGTTACAAATAACCTTCATCGGAGCCAATATAACTTTGATCGTGATACATCTGCCTCCATAAATACATGGACTCTCCAGCAGACTGACAGGCTAAAATAGACCAATGCTGAACACGCGCTACCCGGTTTAAATTGAGATCTACAATTCATTGCCTTAAAAGGACCAGATGACTACCGTTGTTACCCCTAACTAAGGGGAACATCTGAGTGACAGCGGGTACACGAGTGAAGGATAAATCCACCCGGGAAATACTTCTAATGGTGAGATCGAACCATCTTATTCACTATCCCCTATATGTCATGTCAGCAAGTCATTTACTATGAATACCGGGCCCCTTTTTATGGCTATATATAAATCAATGAACATGTGAATGATCCAAGAACACAGATATTAGTAGATGCAGGTTTTGCTTTAACTCAGCATGAATACAATTTTTGGTCTCTTTTTTTTTTTTTTCCAGAGTATCAAAAACGATCGAGTGCTTTTGGAAAAAACTTCCATTCTTTAACAGGACTGTGTGTCTAAACTGAAGGAAGATCTGTTCAGGTGTCTAAAATCCCGGATTGATTTAAGTGAACTTTTTGGATGGGCTGACGACTGGTTGATTGTGGTGTGTATGGCTGGTCGGGTGGCCACCCATGTTTTTAGTTTTTAGATTAGTCTGATTTTAATTAAGAGGTGAAGGGTGTTATATCTTGTTTGTTTCCAGAATAATTATGTGTACTTATATATTGCGGTTTACATATTAAAGTCTATTTTTTCATTAGTTCCTCTTTGAAGAATTATTTTCTTTGGAAGGATCCTTTATTCCTCCCTCCCCTTTTCTATATGCTCAAAATTTATTCAGAGGAACTAAAACAGGAAAATTAATATATTCCATACTGAGACATTTCCCAAAGCTATATCGGCTGAAAGCCATGAGCAAGGACAATGTTTAATACCAATTAAGGTTTAAAAATTTCCTTCCTGTGTCTATATAGGGGATGAGCTTATTTTTATACCTACCCTTTTTGTTTCTTAAGCCTCGTACACACGGTCGGACTTCCATCGGACTTTTCCGTGGATTTTTGTCCGAACGGAGTTGGTTGGGAACACCCATAGCATACACACGCTCGGACTTTTCTGCAAACTTTCTTAAAACTTCTTACAACATCACGTGTTTTTTCTGATCTTTACTGCCACCCTTTGGTCAACTTCTGCTATTGTTGGTTGATTTTAACATTAGTTGTTTTGTCCATCGGACTAAAGTCCGATGGTTTTCTGTACACACGGTCGGACTTTGCTCCATCGGACTTTTGTTGGGCAAAAGTTTGTCCGTTTGCAGACCCAACTTTTGTCTGATGAAATCCAAAACCAAACGAAAAAAGTTTGTCCGATGGAGCGTACACACGGTCGGATTGTTGTTCCAACTTGCTTAAAACCAAGTTTGTTGGGCAAAAGTCCGACCGTGTGTACGGGCCTTAAGACGCCTTACCATAGTAACTTGCCAGAAGTCACAGTAAAGCCTCGTACACACGGTCGGACTTCCATCGGACTTTTCCGTGGATTTTTGTCCGAACGGAGTTGGTCGGGAACACCCATAGCATACACACCACAGGACTTTTCTGCAAACTTTCTTAAAACTTCTTACAACATCACTTGTTTTTTCTGCTCTTTTCTGATCTTTTGTTGGGCAAAAGTTTGTCCGTTCGCAGACCCAACTTTTGTCCGATGAAAACAAAACCAAACTCAAAAAAGTTTGTCCGATGGAGCGTACACACGGTCGGATTGTTGGTCCAACTTGCTTAAAACTAAGTTTGTTGGGCAAAAGTCCGACCGTGTTTACAGGGCTTAAAGCCCCGTACACACGGTCAGACTTTTGCCCAACAAACTTAGACCAAAGGGTGGCAGTAAAGATCAGAAAAGAGCAGAAAAAACAAGTGATGTTGTAAGAAGTTTTAAGAAAGTTTGCAGAAAAGTCCGAGCGTGTGTATGGTATGGGTGTTCCCGACCAACTCCGTTCGGACAAAAAAACACGGAAAAGTCCGATGGAAGTCCGACCGTGTGTACAGGGCTTTAGGTGCATGCTGGAAATTAAGAATAAGCTGACTTCAGATTTCTACCAACAGCTGATTAACATCTCACAAAAGAGACTCTCAAACTACAACTCCCAGGATTCTCAGTGCTCTTCTGCATAGAAGTCTATAGACTTTCTGGCCAAGAGAGAATGGTGCAGCATAACATCTGTATCTCAGTAGAGGGAGAAAGGGCCAGTTCACACCATAGAACCGCAATCCGGATGCATTCCAGGTGCTTTTTGCATGCATGTTTTTGACACATTTTTGGTGTGTTCCAGTGCGTTTTTGGTACGTTTTTAATGCAGTCCAGTGCTATTTTTCACCCCTCTTTTTTTATTAACCTTAGATAAGGAAAAGTGTGTTCCAGTGCATTTTTGGTGCATTCCGGTGCGTTCCAGTGCATTTTTGAAGCGTTTTACAGTGTTCCAGTACGTAAAATGCAGCATGTTCTACTTTTTTTCTGGACCTGGAATGCACTGGAACTGCAGCACTGGTGTGAACTATGCCATTGAGAACCATATAACCTACTTTCCATGTGTTTTTGATGCAGAAAAAAAACGCACTGGACTGCGTGTGGTGTGAACTGGCCCAAAAGAAAAAAAGTCAATTACCACGTACACACGAGTGGTTTTCCCGTCGGGAAAAAAACCGACTTGCGTACACACAGTCACACAAAAGTCCGGTGAACTTTTGACTGCCAAGAACGCGGTGATAGGCTTGTGCAATTCGTTTCGTAACGAATCAAAATTCGTCCGAATTTAGCAACTTTCGGACATTCGGAAGCATTCGAATTTCCGAACAGAGCAATTACGAATAAAACCGAATCCGAAATAAATTATACCGCAAAATAGCGAATGCCCGAAGGTCTTCGGCATAATTCGTTATGAAAAAAGTTACGAATGTACGAATCCATTCGAAGCACAATAACACTCACTCTGCTCTCTGCTTCTCCCTCACCATGCTGAACTCCCTCTCAAAATGGTGTACAGGGGCGGAGGCTATAGCCGCATGAAAAAACGAAAGTAAAATACGAGATTTCAAATCCATTCGAAGCACAATAACACTCACTCTGCTCTGCTCTCTGCTTCTCCCTCACCGTGCTGAACCCTCTCAAAATGGTGTACAGGGGCGGAGCCTATAGCCGCATGTAAAAAACGAAAGTAAAATACGAGATTTCGAATCGTTACAAATAACCGCAATGTATTTAGAAAAGTACAAATCCATTCGAAGCACATTAGGCATAATAGGCAGCGTCGTTGTGAGAGAGACACGGAAAATTACGAATCAACGAACCCAAAAAAAGTTACGAAAGTAGGAGTTGTGTCCAGAATCAACGAAAAACAACGTACTCTACCGAAAGTACGAATTATAAAGCAACAAAAAATTCAACGAAAAATGTCGCTTGCAAAAATACGAATGAGTCCGAACACGAAAAATCCCGTCTAGCAAAATTACGAATGATTACGAATCAACAGGACCGGAAAGAAACGAACCGAAACGGAACGAATTTTTCCGTTGTGCACAAGTCTACGCGGTGACGTAAAAGACTACGACGAGCCGACAAAATGAAGTTCTATGCTTCTGAGCATGCGTCTAATTGTTTCCGAGCATGCGTGTTTTTTTCCGTCGGAAAAGCATACAGACGAACGGTTTTCCCGCTAGGATTTTTTCCTGACGGGAAAAAAAAGATCTGCTCTCTTTTTTTTTCCCCGCAGTTTTCCTGTGGGAAAAAGTCCGATGGAGCATACACATGGTCGGGATTCCCGACAAAAAGCTCTCATCGCAGTTTTACCGACGGGAAAACCGGTCGTGTACGGGGCAAATGTCTCCTTCTCCATATTGCTGTAGCCCAGATCCTGGCTACACACAGAAAAACTGTTGCATATACTTTGCAAACTGAAAAGCAGTCTGGTTTGCATCTAAATTTGTTGCTAATTTGTTTAATAAATGCCTCAGTGTGTTTTGTTGTGTTTTACATGTTGTAAATTTATGTCATAAATCACAATGTAAGCGACATTGTTATTCAAGTAGTTGCCACGTTATTAATTAGCCAGTTCTGTGGTATGTGTATGCTGCCTTACATGTGTATGTTATACTTGAGTTTTTATCTTGATGTGTCAACAGTCATGAGCCCAAAGTGACACGAACCATTCTACCGTAATCTCTCCAGGGTCTTGTCATGTAGAATGCTACAAGTAGAGTGAGATGAATAAAGTACAGCAGTGAGTGCCAGGCTACTGCCACCAGGAATGCCAGAATGTCATATTTTACACCTATGACACCAAATGTAATATACTGTATGTCATATATTGGTACATATCTGTTCCCACAAGCTTTAATGATATCATTAAAGGAGAACTTTTAAAAAAAAAATTCAACTTGCTTGTATAGAATGTCAAAGCTAGTTAGATCTCTATTTCAACTAATTACAACCTTACCTAAAGCCTGGTACACACTAACAGTTTTTATTTTGTGCAACCCAGCGGGACTCTGTGCAGGCCATTCAAGTTTCTCCACCCCAAACTCGCTCATCCATGTCTTTATGGACCTTGCTTTGTGCACTGGTGCACAGTCATGTTTGAACAGGAAGGGACCACCTGCAAACTTCTCCCACAAAGTTGGGAGAATAAAATTGTCCAAAATGTCTTGGTATGATGTCGCCTTAAAAATTCCCTTCACTTAAAATAAGGGGCCAAGCCCAACCCCTGAAAAACAACCCCACACCATATTCCCCCCTCCACCAACCGATTTGAACTAGTGCACAAAGCAAGGTCCATAAAGACATGGATGAGCGAGGTTGGGGTGGAGGAACTTGACTGGCCTGTACAGAGTCCTGACCTCAACCTGATAGAACACCTTTGGGATATATTAGAGGGGAGAATGCGAGCCAGGCCTTCTCCTCCAACATCAGTGCCTCACAAATGCGCTTCTGGAAGAATGGTCAAACATTCCCATAGACACACTCCTTAACCTTGCAGACAGCCTTCCCAGAAGAGTTGACGCTGTTAAAGCTGCAAAGGGTGGGCCAACTCAATATTGAACCCTGTGGACTAAGACTGGGATGCCATTAAAGTTTATGTGCGTGTAAAGGCAGGTGTACCAATACTTTTGGTAATATAGTGTACCTGAATACATCCTGTGTGCTCTAATAATGTACTCCAAGAAAAGGATTTTATAGTGCGTTAAAAAATACTATTTTTTACCTTTTCTTACTAGAAGGTGAAAAGACATTTCTGTCTAAAGCCCTTTTGCTCCCAGTTTGGATGCACTTTGCTGACAGTGTAAAGCCCCATACACACGGTCGGACTTCCATCTGACTTTTCCGTGGATTTTTGTCCGAACGGAGTTGGCCGGGCACACCCATAGCATACACACCACAGGACTTTTCTGCAAACTTTCCCAAAACGTTTTCCAACATCACGTGGTTTTTCTGCTCTTTTCTGCTCTTTACCGCCACCCTTTGGCCAACTTCTGCTATTGTTGGTTGATTTTAACATTATTTGTTTTGTCCATCGGACAAAAGTACGATGGTTTTCTGTACACACGGTCGGACTTTGCTCCATCGGACTTTTGTTGGCCAAAAGTTTGTCCGTTTGCGGACCGAACTTTTGTCCGATGAAAACCAAGAAAGTTTGTCCGATGGAGCGTACACACGGTCTGATTTTTTGCCAAACTTGCTCAAAATGAAGTTTGTTGGCAAAAAGTCAGACCGTGTGTACGGGGCTTTACAAATGGTGGTCATCAAACTATAATCAAAGATTTGATTCACAGTTGAGACAGAATCTATGATGTGATGTTGGATCTGGAACACACATTCTCAGCTCCACTTGGATTTTGATTGATTATCGTTTGTTAAATGACAAAAAGTCACAAATATATACTTTGAGTTAAAACAAATGTTTTTATATGTATAGCAGCACTTCCTCTGTGGGTTAACTCAGAGATGTGAATAGGAGTGTGTGTTTTAGTGGCTTATTACTTTCAAAGTATTTTATTTTCCAAGAAATAAAAACCATCGTACATACAGTAAGTTATGCACAAGAAATTAAAATACAAATCAGTATTAACCAGTGTCTACCCGGAGAAAAACCAGAAAAGGATAACAAGGATAATTAGTATACCAATTACTGATATAATACAGAAGATGAGAAAAAATAAACATTAGGTATGTAATAATTTGATTAGGATATCTTAAAAATGAGCATAACGTATGTAGCGCTACCACCAGTTAAGAGAGCCGCTGGATTTGTTTCGGGCCCTGTGTACAGCACCGCCAACCCCGGCAATCTACTCGACCCACTCTGGCACAGTTAGGCCCCTTTCACACGGAGGGTCCGTTCAGGTCCGCCTGTCAGTTTTTTAGGCGGACCTGAACGGATCCTCCACGTAGCCCTATGAAGCCACGGATGTCAGTGGTGACATGTCCGCTGACATCCGACCCACTCCGCTCCGCCAAAGTGTGACGGAGGAAAACCCTATTTTTCCTTCCGTCGGCGGAGCGGATCGGATGACAACGGACTCTACGGTCCGTCGTCATCCGATCCCCAATAGGGGAGAGCGGCGCTCTGACAGGGCGGTCCCTACACAGTGTGCGGGGACCGCCCAGTCATCCGCCGGCTCAGCGGGGATCAACGGAGCGATCCCCGCTGAGCAAGCAGAGCTTCACGGGGCGGATCTTCACGGATCCGTCCCGTGTGAAAGAGCCCTTAGTCTAGGGATTGTTCTCTTATCACAATCTAACAGTTTATGCACATAACCTATCTGTATTGCAAGGGTAACCTCTTTGCATAAAGACAACACACTGATAGCAACAGATAAATTATAACGTTTCTTTACTTTGGGTAAAAGGCACAAGGTTAACACATAACACATATATGTCTGCAGAGCCCTGCAGCAGAAAATATAACGCAGGCAGTTACCCGCCAAGTACAGCTATCTCTAACTATGCGCCCTTATGGCGCAGCAACCAAAGTTCTAACTACAGATCAGGCCTGACCCAGATCTAAACTCAGTCTCTAGAAGAACAATTTCTTTGCATGCAACTTGACTGGTGGTGCACAACAGGGACAGCAAATTGTAATCCAAAGGGTAGGAAAATAAAAGGAGAATGTACCCCTCACAGGACACTACTCAACTCAGTCCCGCCACTAGTCTCCTGTGGGACAGTAAAATAGAACCCGGAGGGCCAAGGCAGTCTCTAGGCCGAATCAAAGTACAGTCTATATGAATGAGCAGGTGCTCTCTCACCACTCCGGACGCGATCCCAGTCCGGGACTTCCACCTACTGTGTCTCCGCACACAGTATCTGCAGCGACCGGGTCTCTGGTCCAACTGATGTCCAAACTCGACAAAGTCAGGTGCCACCCAAGCTCCGCAGTGGGGTGGAAGGCTCTCTGGAAGTTGTGCAAGGCCCTGGCTTCCGGACCTGCACTGCAGCAGATCCGCACAGGAAGACCTGTTGATTGCAGCGCGGTGTCCAAAGAGGGCAAGCTCAGCCTCGCCCTCTTCTTATATAACCCATCCCATGAGTCTCTGCGGTGGCTAAATGCACCCTGGGTGTCGAACGGGGCCTTAAAGGAGACCCCGCTACACACTCCCCCCACTCAAACTCTTTGGTCCCCAAAGAAAACATCAAATTATAGCACACACAACATCAACCAAAGTTGCGTATGATGTTGGCAGAGGAAATTCCCACGAAAAATAAGGAGGTGAACTTCCCTGCCCACAGGTCACACTATCATTAGTGTCCTGCCTAACTGTGCCAGAGAGTGAGTTGGGGTTGCCCCTCACCAAATGAACAGTGGAGGGATTAGGGTGTTCCATACTCCTTCTGGCAGTAACCACAGTGTCTTCCGAGCTCCTCCCCCATCTGTGGGTAAGGTAATCTTCTGGGAGGCTTTATGGCCCTTCGCAGCCTTTGTCCTCTTGGGTTTTCTGGTTCAGCTGGAACAGGTTCCTCTTCTGGAACCGACTCGGGAGTTTCCATTGGTTGAGGAACACTTGACTCCGGAGCAGGGAGGTACATGGAATCTCTTGAATCCTCTTCGGGGAGTATGTCACAGGCATTTTCCCAAGAATCCGACAAAGGGCTGTACGGGATGAACTCAGTAGCTTCTGCATTCAGTGTTCTGTCTATGGTGTCTTCTTCAAGTGGAAGATCAATAACAGAAGTTCCTGGGGCCTGGGAAGGCCAAAGCCAATCAAGTTCTTCTCCCTCATCTTCACTTAGCTCCAAGGTCTCTGTCTCCCCCACCTGAGGGGTCTGGGACCGAGTGTTTGGTCTGGGAGTATCCAGGATGGAAGTTGGCTCAGGGAAATCCCTCGCAGGGGGTATCCGAACTGTTTCAGCTAGTGGGAGTAGGTGGTTCCAATGCCAGGTCTTTAGGGGCCCCACCTTCCCTTCTGGCTTAAGTCTGTAAACGGGTAGGCCTGGTAGTCTCTTGCAAATAACATAGGGTTCAGGTCTCCATCTGTCTGCGAGCTTGTGTTTTCCAGGGACCCCCAAGTTCCGTACCAACACCCTGTCTCCAGGTTGTAAATCTTGAATCCAAACTTTCAGATCAAAGTTTTTCTTGTTGCGGGCCCCCCTTTGTCCTGAGGCCGCTTGGGCCTGTTTATAGGCCAACTTCAAATTGTGTCTGAGTCTATCAACATATCCTTTGTGGGAAGTGGCAGAACAGTGGTCTATGGAGGTGCCAAAGGCCAGATCTACCGGTAGTCTTGCTTCTCTTCCGAACATAAGTCGATAGGGTGAGTACCCTGTACGGTCATTGGTGGTGCTGTTGTATGCATGCACAACTGCCGCTATGTGGTTGCTCCAATGCTGCTTCTTTTCACTGCTTAAGGTCCCCGGCATGTTGAGCAGGGTTCGGTTGAACCTCTCCGGCTGAGCATCACCTTGTGGATGATAGGGGGTAATTCGGGTCTTCTTGATCCCCAAGGAATCCAGGAGCTTCCGGATCAACCGACTTTCAAAATCCCGTTGTGGTAGCCCATAATGTACGAATTATTTCTCCATAAGTACTTTGGCTACAGTGGAAGACTTCTGGTCTTTGGTTGGGAAGGCCTGGGCATACCGGATGAAATGGTCGGTTACTACCAGAACATTTCCTAGTCCATTCAAATCGGGTTTGAGGCAGAGAAAATCAATGCATACCAGATTCAGTGGGCTTTGACTTTGCAGGTGGCCCATTGGGGCAGCTTGATGGGGTAAAGTCTTTCTCTGGATGCATCGTGCACATGAGTGGCAGTATTCAACTTAGGCCCTCATGCAAGGCCAATAGAAACGATTCCTAACGAGCTGGAAGGTCCTTTCCGCCCCTAGGTGGCCATGGTTGTCGTGCAGAGCAACCAAGACAGCCTCACGGTGTTTCTCGGGCAGAAATAACTGCCATTTGTCTTCCAGGTCATCAGAGGGGCCCCTTCGGTAGACCACTCCCTGATGCACCTGCAACCTGTCCCACTCCTTCCTCAACAGGCGAGCTTCCTTTGAAGGGTGACGTAGGAGTCTATTTGGATCCTGATTCTCCAGGGCCTCTAGAACCAATCTCCCCATGGGGTCTTCCAGTTGGTCACACCTCAACTCCTTCTTTGACAGTCTTGGCAAGTTATCTTCCTCCAGCTGGGTTACCCCACAGTATTTCTTGGGAACTCCTACTATGGTAACCCCTATCTCTTCTGCTCTTGAGCCGCCACTGGCTTGGAGTTCAGCCCCCTGACAGAGGGCCCGCCCCCCGTCGGGTGCCACTTGGGTCCAATCTTCTGCACTGCTGGTGGGGGTATGAGATCTTCTAGACAAGGCATCTGCATCTCGATTTCCAGCTCCAGGCATGTATTTTAGGCTGAAATTAAAGGCAGACAGTGCCGCCAGCCATCTATGTCCAGTGGAATCCAGCTTTGCTGTGGTGAAAAGATAGGTGAGGGGGTTGTTATCGGTTTTCACAGTGAATTCTGCCCCATACAGATAGTCTCTGAGTTTGTCAACTACCGCCCACTTAAGGGCCAGGAACTCCAACTTATGGGTGGGGTAGTTCTTTTCAGAGGGAGTCAGACTTCTGCTCACATATGCAACGGGTTTCAGTTGCCCTTCATGCTCCTGGTAGAGCACTCCTCCCAGACCATCATGACTGGCATCTACGTGAAGTTCATAAGGCTTCTTTGGGTCTGCGTAGGCCAGGACAGGGGCAGTGGTTAGGTTTCTCTTCAACATCTGGAAGGCATCTTCACACTTCTCGTTCCACTGGTCCTTGACTGACTCCCCTGGCTTTCTGGGGCCCGAGTCATCCTCTTCCCCCTCCGTCTTGAGCAGCTCATTCAGAGGCCTGCCTATCCGAGCAAACCCTTCCACGAACCTCCTATAATAAGAACAGAACCCCAAGAAGGATCTGAGTTCTGTCACGGTGGTGGGCCTTGGCCAGGAGGTGACTGCCTCCAACTTCTCGGGGTCTGTGGCTACCCCATCCTCGGACACTATGTGTCCCAGATAGTTGACTGATGACTGATAGAACTGGCATTTTTCAGGTGAGAGCTTGAGTCCCTCTTCACTGAGTCTTCTCAAAACTTTCTCCAGCCTTTCTTCATGTTCTACCAAGGTTCTCCCAAAGACAATGATGTCATCTAAGTATACAAGGACTTCGATGAGGTTCATGTCTCCTACAGTCTTCTCCATGAGACGTTGGAAGGTGGCTGGGGCTCCAGACAGACCTTGAGGTATCCGGTCGAATTCAAAGAACCCCACTGGGGTTATGAAAGCTGTCTTCTCTTTGTCTTCTGAATGCATAGGGATTTGATAGTACCCGCTCTTGAGGTCCATAACACTGAACCACTTGGCTCCAGACAAGCTCTGTAGGGCATCCTCTATCCTCGGAGTGGTGTATTGGTCAGGTATGGTTCTCCTGTTGAGGGTCCTGTAGTCTATGCACAGCCTCAATGATCCATTCTTCTTTCTGACCACCACTATCGGGGAGGCATAGGGGCTTCTAGATTCTCGAATCACACTGGTTCGCTTGAGCTCGGCAAGCTGTTCCCTCTAGTCCTCGAGGTCTGCTAACGGAACTCGCCTGACTCTCTCCCTGAAGGGCTTGTCTTCCTGGAGGCGGATTCGATGGGTGGCACTCCTTGCACACCCCACATCAAACTCATCTTGGGAGAAGATCTTTTTCCCACCTGGTCAACTGGGCCTTGGCTCTCTCTTTCCAAGCCCTGGGCAGGTTTGGGTTCTCCATGGAAAGTTTCTCCCACACAGTCCCTTCTCCATCGGCCTTCTCCAGATCCGACAAAGCAACTGGGGTAGCAGGGCTCACCTGGCCCAGCAACATCCTGGCTGGGATCTCCATGATGCCATCCGTAGTATTCCTGACACTCACCGGTAATTTACAGTGGGCCTTCTTCAGGGCCCTCAACGGGACCACTTCTGGGACTACTTCTAAGCCAGAGGGTTCTCCCCTTGGATCAGGTTCCAGCATAACAAAGGGCCCAGGCTGTTCCCAAGTGAGTTTCACCGTGGCTTTTAAACAGGCGACTTCGCCGGGCTGCAGCACTATTCCTCTTCTTCCCAGCCTCCAGACCTTCCCTACCCCCTCTTCTGGGGCCTTCTGTTCCAAGATCAGTCGCTGGTAGGCTGTCTTCAACATTGGGTGGATCTCAGTGACTGTGGGGTCTTTTCCTATTATTTAGTCTTCGGACTAAATCCGTGTTGGTCCCTATTATTAGGGAACTCTTGTTAGCTCCAGGCGGTCGGGGGCATACCACAGCTAAAGTATCGAACACTTCGGCCTTCCCGGCTATGGACGGGTCAAAAGTCAGTTTTATAGGCAGATAGCCATCATAAGGGAAACTCTCTGTCCCAATTCCCCATATTTCCAGCTCTTCAATCTTCTGGATGGGTAGGTGACTTAGATGCTTGTCATAAAAGTCCCGGTACAACAGGGTCACTTGTGCCCCAGTATCCAGTATGGCTCTTGTGTAGACTCCCTCCACTTGGACAGGTACTATCGGGGAGGGACCTACCAGCTTCTCTGGATATCGCTTTGACGGGGTCTCTTTCCTTGGATCTTTGCGTTTCCCTTTTGGACTTTCTTTCTTCCTTTTCTCTTTGGACCTAAGTCTCTCTTGGGCCTGGTATGCATTGATCTCCCTCCTTTTAATGGGTGTAACTACCCACTGAGGGACATTATTCTCTCTTTTTTTTTTTTTGTGTTCCCACTGAGGAACCTTGTGCTTCTCCTGAGGGGTCTTGTCCACTCTTTTCCTGTGCTTCTCATTCAGTTTGGAGCTCACTGGAGATGATGGGCACCCGGTTGACTCCTTCACCGAGGCCCTCTGAAGTTTTCCGCCGGCTTGCAGTTATTCAGTTTTTTTTTCTTGGGACTGGAACACACTTTGGCAGCATGGCCAACCCCTCCACAATTGAAACAAGTCATGTCCCCCCAATCTTGTAAGGATGCGGGCACTGAGGTGTTTGGGAACAGTTCCTTCTATGGTCCTTCCCTCTCCCTCTCTGGTATCTCTGGATCCTTTTTCATCAGAGAGGTCAGCATCTCCAATACCTGGGACATCTGTGACTTTAAGGTATCTACCTCCTGAGTCTCTTTCCAGGGTCATGGCCGTCCTGACCATCACCGGAGTAGGGTTAACTGGCTCAACTGGTTGGTTTCTCTTCTTCTCCTCCAGCATAGCTTCTTCCTCTCTGACCACTCGGAATAAGTCAGGGTACTCCAGGCTCTTCCCGTCCTGTCTTGTGCGTAGTGCCAAGGCGATGGGGTCCAGGGGCTGAGATCCTCTCATCACCTGCTGAACACGGGCCTCATCTACCTTCCGCGGGTCGATCCCCTTCTTCCGTATCATCTTATGCAGGATCTTATCCAGGCGCCTCATGAACTCTGACAGTTTCTCTCCTGTCTTTTGGTAGCAGTGCTCCAGCTGGTAAGTGAGCTCAGTGATTTTCTCCGTCCCACCGAACACATTCTGCAGAATGTCCAGATAATCCTGCGCATCACAGTCTGTCTTGCTCATCTTGAGGTTGCGTATGGCCTCTAGAGCAGGCCCCTTTAAACTCTCAGTAATTCTCTGCTTCTTTCTGTGGTCTGGGACTTCCAATTCTTCTAAGGCCTGAGTGGCACCGTTCAACCACTCCTGAAACCCCTCTTCACCCGAAGGTACAGGTTTCCTTCCAGAGAATATTCTTTTTCTGTATCCTGACATTTGATAGTCTGTAGGATCCTTCTTACACTGGGCTACAATCTCCCCCAGGACCGCGCATAATTCTGCGCTGAGGGTGGCAGGCGGTGACCCGGAGCTCTATTTAGCCTTCCGGTTTTCTGCTTTTGGGGACTGCGGTGGAGATACCTGTGGAGATGATGGTTTAGGTGTCTGACCTCATCCTCCTGGTTTGAGTGGCAGCGCATGTATTAAGCTATAGGTCTGATCATCCATCGCTCTTATACTTGGACTCTTGAAATGTTCTGGGATTTCATTCATCCATGCTATTAGTGCGTGGGTTAGTGTGGAATCCATTCGGACATCCATCACCCATACCTTCTGGTTTGGGGACAGTGACGTTACTAGCCGCTTCACCGCTTCTTCTTGCCAGGTCCCTGGGAGTTCTATGACCACTGCCGCGGCTGAATCTGTGTAGGCCGCCTTGTACCACTGTTCTACTTCCAGTGGGTCCATGCTGGTACTTTTGGCGCGTTACTTGCTGCAACAGGATCCCGGACTCGAGAGCCCCCACGTGTAGCGCTACCCCCAGTTAAGAGAGCCGCTGGATTTGTTTCGGGCCCTGTGTACAGCACCGCCAACCCCCGGCAATCTACTCGACCCACTCTGGCACAGTTAGTCTAGGGTTTGTTCTCTTATCACAATCTAACAGTTTATGCACATAACCTATCTGTATTGCAAGGGTAACCTCTTTGCATAAAGACAACACACTGATAGCAACAGATAAATTATAAAGTTTCTTTACTTTGGGTAAAAGGCACAAGGTTAACACATAACACATATATGTCTGCAGAGCCCTGCAGCAGAAAATATAACGCAGGCAGTTACCCGCCAATTACAGCTATCTCTAACTATGCGCCCTTATGGCGCAGCAACCAAAGTTCTAACTACAGATCAGGCCTGACCCAGATCTAAACTCAGTCTCTAGAAGAACAATTTCTTTGCATGCAACTTGACTGGTGGTGCACAACACCAATCCAAAGGGTAGGAAAATAAAAGGAGAATGTACCCCTCACAGGAGACTACTCAACTCAGTCCCGCCACTAGTCTCCTGTGGGACAGTAAAATAGAAACTGGAGGGCCAAGGCAGTCTCTAGGCCGAATCAAAGTACAGTCTATATGAATGAGCAGGTGCTCGCTCACCACTCCGGACGCGATCCCAGTCCGGGACTTCCACCTACTGTGTCTCCGCACACAGCATCCGCAATGACCGGGTCTCCGGGCCAACTGATGTCCAAACTCGACAAAGTCAGGTGCCACCCAAGCTCCGCAGTGGGGTGGAAGGCTCTCTGGAAGTTGTGCAAGGCCCTGGCTTCCGGCACTGCACT
Source organism: Rana muscosa (assembly GCA_029206835.1). NCBI lineage: Eukaryota > Metazoa > Chordata > Amphibia > Anura > Ranidae > Rana > Rana muscosa. The sequence goes on along the minus strand of CM055125.1, from coordinate 85,227,618 downwards.
GCAGCAGATCCGCATAGGAAGACCTGTTGATTGCAGCACGGTGTCCAAAGAGGCCGAGCTCAGCCTCGCCCTCCTCTTATATAACCCCTCCCATGAGTCTCTGCGGTGGCTAAATGCACCCTGGGTGTTGAACGGGGCTCTGGGTAACGTAGTTCCGGGGCCTTAAAGGAGACCCCGCTACACGTATAATCTACATCAAGAAGCCTCAGTGGAAATGTGCCCTGGAGGAACGGAAGCCCCTGACCCTCCAAGGCACCCCAAAAGGGATCATGCTGTGACCGAAGGGAGGACTCTCACACCCCCACAAGGACTCAAATAAAGTCCATCCTAGACTCTTTTTGAAAAAATGTAAGAAGTAAATTAAAAAGATAAAATATTGTATCTAATAGAACTGAATGATACATCTCCTAAGTTATTTCGTATTTGTTTAACAATAAAGAAGAATTATCCCGTAAAAAGGATCCTATAACACTTCTCCGGGAGATTTTAATAAATAATAATAAAAAATAAAGAAAGAAAGATAAGAAGAGAGAGAGAAAAAGAGGTTAGAGCAGTGGTTCTCAACTCCAGTCCTCAGGGCCCACCAACAGGCCAGGTTTGCAAGATAACTGAAATGCATCACAGGTGATATAATTTGCTGCTCAGGGATTGCAGTATTCTAGTCTGCATCTCACCAAGGTAATACTTAAAATCTGGCCTGTTAGTGGGTCCTGAGGACAGGAGTTGAGAACCACTGGGTTAGAGAGAGAGAAGAGCAAGAAAGAGAGATAGGAAAGTAGTAGAAAGTACATGCCTAGTTCAATAAGATTAGGGCAAAGAATAATGGAAAAGGGTCCTAATTAATTGGAACTCCAATATAGTTGGCCCATGGATCCCATATTTGACCAAACTTCACGGTGGCGTTATTTAGAATACTGGCCAGTTTTTCGTTTTTTTTACTGGCCAGACACTTTTCAAATAACATCAGAAAGGAAAGGTCTAGGTTTTTTCCAAGCCTTGGCGACTGTAATTTTAGCCCCTGTGAGTATAAAATGAATAAGAATTTGAGAAATTTAGGAATATGGGGTATACGGGCATTTAGAAGAGAAACACACGGGGACCTGGGAACATGGCATTCAGTAACCCTGGAGATCAATTGGTGGCTTTTTTACATCGATAAGAGCTGAAAATAAAGCAATGGGGGGGGGGGGGGGGAACAAAATGTTCAGTTGCAAAACAAGAAGATTGCAGTTGGTGGTGCTCCATCAATTTCAACAAACATTTCCAGCATGCCCAATTACCCTTTCTTTTCAAACAATCCACCACTGCTTGGGATTAACAGATTTGATCACATTATTAAGTGGATTGTAAAATCATACGATCATGTCACTACGTATATGGACTTTAGAGGCATGTCTCACATCAAACAATGCCCTTTAGGAACACCCACCTTTCAGCATGACCATCAATCAGTGCAGCACCAAGGAGCACATTGTTTGGTGCCCTTTCTTTAGCCCAGCCTTTTTCAATCAAGGTGCCCAGGCACCCTGGGGTGCCTTCGTGTTTCTTCAGGGGTGCCTTGGCAAAATGCCTAAAAATTTCCCCACAATTGTACACAAGTCATTGGGTGGATCAAGCCTGCCATTTAGTTACACACTTGGGTGGATTTACTAAAGACAAATAGACTGTGCAGTTTGCAAGTGCACTTGCACTCATGTTTGTCTGAGCTTTAGGCTACTATCACACTGGGGCGGTGGGGGCGTCAGCGGTAAAACGTCGCTATTTTTACCGTAATTTTTGCGGAGCTTTTCAGCCATTAGCGGGGCGCTTCTAACACCCACTAGCAGCCAAAAAAGGGTTAAACCCGCCCGCAAAGCGCTGCTGCAGCGCCACTTTGCCGGCTCTTCGGCGGCGCTGCCCATTGATTTCAATGGGCAGGGGCGCTGTAGGAGCAGTGTATACATCACTCCTACAAAGCCTCAAAGATGCTGCTTTCAGGACTTTTTTGGGCGTCCTGCCAGTGCACCGCTTCAGTGTGAAAGCCTGAGGGCTTTCACACTGGAGTGAGAGGAGAGGCTCTTTACAGGCGCTTTGCAGGCGCTATTTTTTATTTTTTTTTAACAGAAGAGTTTTTTTTATTTTGTAAAAGAAAACAAACAAAACAACAGAGATAACGGTTGCAGTGATCATACATAGTCTCATACATGTTACACAGTAAATCGATCGTCGATGCAGTTGGCAGGCGCTATTTTTTGCGCTATAGCGCCTTTAAAGCGCCTCAGTGTGAAAGCAGCCTTATAAATGTGGTAAAGCTCTGCTGATTTCCACCATACAATCATGTGCAAGCAAAATTGCTGTTTCCTTGCACCTGATTAGGTATTCTGTACAAAGTGAAGCTTTACCACATTTACATATACTAAGGAAAATAAGTGCAACTGCACTTGCAAAGTGCACACAGTCGATTTGCTTTCAGCAAATATACCCCAAAGCCACTAGTTTTCTTTGTGCACTATTATAATCTTCCAGCTACCAGTGTTGACCCCCCCCCCCCTCCACACCAATCATCCTCCTTGCCCATGTCCAATTCACCCTGCTGCCTGGGCCCCCCTGCTGGCCGGGCCCTGTAAAGAGGACTGGTGGTACCTATTCATGACCTGATTGTGTCTATGGATGAACTTTAGTATTTACTTTGTTTCAAATGGCCTGCATATTTATATTTTGGGTATAAAGAGTCAGGTTTTCTATACATGTTTTATTTCCTTTTTATATGCCTTGGATTTGAAATCAATAGCCTTAGACCAGGATATTTATAAAAATAAAAAATGTTGTTCTTTCTTTTCTTTTAAGGTGTACATATGTTGTATTTTGGTTGCTATTGGCAATACGTGTATCAAAAAGTGCTAAGAAAGCAGATGTTCTTAGGAGCAGCAGCTGGGTTCTACACTAAGCATGCTTTATCCAGGCTTTATTGTGCTTCTGAGAGTCAGAATTTATGGTAAAAAGAAAAATCCCACTTGTTATACAGTACCAGAGTCCCTTGATACATGCAGGGAGGCAGAATGGAGACAGACAGCAGCGGAACTGAGATAAAAGATATTACGGAACAGATAGAATAAACAGATGAATTATCCTAATGCTCAGCACATCTGTTCTTCCTCTGGTATTATGTGATTTATTCAGGACAGGAGGTTTTACCTTCAGCTCTCACAGGGATACTGATATTCCGCATGTCCACACTGAAATGATGGCGTTCTCTCATTAAGGGACATTTACTGGAAGGAAATTTCAAGGATAATACTATCCAAAATAAATAAAAACTCAGAATTAGGTGGACTACATGGGTTAATTATTGCAATAAGCTGGTATTAATAGTTATAGGACCTAAAGTGGTATTAAACCCAAAAAACAAACATTTTATATGTTGCAGCTTACAGTCCTTAGATGCCAGTAACACATTTTCTGTTTTAGGGTGTGTCCTCTATCTATGGAGGAGCAATGGAGACACCCTTGGACAGCAGCATTGTTGGGAGAGTAGTGTTAAAGCGTTACTAAGCCCTGGTTTACATTGGAGCGATTTGACATGTCAAATTGCATGCCAAATCGGCGGCATTTGCCGGCAATGGTACCATTTAAATCGATGTGATGCCGCATTCGCGGCACCGCAACGATTCCCAAAAGTAGTTAGTACTTTTGTCGCCTTTGGGGTGCGATTTCCATTGACATCTGTGCAGCAACGCGAACAGATGATTCTGAAATCGCCACCGAAATCGGGACTAACATGCAGGAATGAAATCGGCTGAACTCGCATAATTTTATTCTCACTGTCAGTGTGAACCAGGGCTAAAGCTACATTTTTGAATGAATGAATGACTTGTATAGCACTACAAATGCAAACTGAATCGCCTCAAGGCGCTTTTTGCAGCTAGTGTCTGCTTGGCTGGTGCGGTCATTTACCCCATAGGATCTCAACGCGCTTGGGGCACACATTCGTACACATATATGTACACATACAGTATATACTGGGCCAATTTGGACAAGATCCAATTAGCCTACCAGCATGTCTTTGTGTGGGAGGAAACCCATGCAGATACAGGGAGAACATGCAAACCCCGGGCAGATGGTATCGTGGTTGGGATTCAAACCAGCAACCCTTTTGCTGCTAGGTGAAAGTGCTAACCACTACACCACTGTGCTGCCCAGTGGCACATTACAATAATAAACATTACATACTTATCTGCTCTGTGCAATGGCATTGCACAGTGCGGCCCCAACCCTCCTTTTCTGGGGCCCCCGTTGGTGCTGTCCTCTCCTCCTCTTCAGTCTTTGTCCCCCCCCATTGCAAGCGATTGCAATGGGAGCATATGTGTGGGTGCACACCCGAGCCTGTCTACAGACAAAGCCCGGCTCAGCAGGGCAGAGAACAGAGATCACCACTGGCAGGGCAGAGGGCAGGGATCACAGCTGGCAGAACAGAGGACAGAAATCACAATCACTGGAGAGGCAGAAGACAAGGATAAGAATCACTGGAGAGGCAGAGGACAGGGATCACTGCTGGAGAGGAAGAAGACAGGGATCACCACTGGAAGGGCAGATGAAAGAGATCACCACTGGAGAGGCAGAGGACAGAGATCACTGCTGGAGAGGCAAAGGTTAGGGATCACTGCTGAAGCGACAAAGGGCAGGAATCACTTCTGGAGAGGCAAGGGACAGGGATCATGGCTGGAGAGGCAGAGGACAGGAATCACTGGCAGGGCAGAGGACAAGAATCACCACTGGAGAGACAGAGGACAGGGATCGCCCCAATGATGGCAGGGGACAGGGATCACTGCTGGAGAGGCAGAGGACAGGAATCACAGCTGGAGAGGCAAAGGACAGGGATCACAGCTGGAGAGGCAAAGGATAGGGATCACCACTGGAGAGGCAGAGGACAGGGATCACCGCTGGAGAGGCAGAGGACAGGAATCACCACTGAAAAGGTAGAGGACAGAGATCACCATTGGCAGGGCAGAGGACAGAGATCACTATTGGCAGGGCAGAGGACAGGGATCACCAGTGGCAAGGCAGAGGACAGGGATTACTGCTGGCAGGGCATTTGGCAGAGCTTCTTTGCCATCCCAACACTGCACACAGCGCCTCCTCCCCACAATACACACAGCTGAGATCACATTCCTTTAAACACAGCCACAATCTGCACAGGGTGTAGCTGGCTACTGAAGCTATACTGTTGTACCAACCAGGACATTTCACAGGTCAGGACTGCAATATAGCAGCCAGCTACACACTGTTCAGATCGTGGCTGTGTGTAAGGGATTGAGATCTCAGTTGTGTGTAGTGTGGGGAGGAGGAGCTGTGTGCTGTACTGGAATGGGAAAGGGGCTCAACGGCTGGACAGAGCATTCAGGGGTGGATGGGGGTTGATCAGGAGTGCAAGTAAAATCTGGGGGTGAAGCCCACCCCAGCACCCCCCTGGATCCAGTCATGTTCTTTATCATCCAGTACCATTCTTCTTCTGAATTGAATGACAGCATCATTCAACCCACTTCCCAGGATTGGGTGCAGCAAATGATGCTCACATCAGCTTTAACTTACTGTATATGCCTCAGAGTTCAAAGTAGGCAGCAAGTTGTAGTAAAAGAATAGAAAAAACGCATATAAGGGGAGTCCAGGAGCCACGCACCCCAAGAATATATAGAGAATGGGAAGTTCCCCCAAGGTTTTTTTTTAGCGGCTTAAGGTATTAAGTTCAAAAAATAGGACTGTGTATGAATAAGATCTGAATTTATTTAATTAAACAATGAGTAAAAATTACGAGTACATAAAATTGATCAAGTTATACACTCTGGTTACAAACATGGGTATAAAAGGCAGGTAATAAATGATACAATACATGGTGTGCAATCGATGAGTTAGCATCCATATGAGTACCCTGACGCGTTTCGACCATCACGGTCTTCCTCAGGGGATTGTACTCTAGCCGCTAAAAAAAGTTGTAGTAAAGTGCCATCTTCATTCACTTTACAGCACCCAACTGGACAGTCAGTGGATGCAAAATAGACTGGCTTTACTGGATGTCCAATTTTAGTGCATTTTTGTCTTCATATGAGTCTGTGACGTGTAGAAGACAACAAAGGATAAACTGTGTATTTCATATCTAGCTATTAGGTTTAAAGTATAATTATAGAAGTTATATACAGTACTCACATATAGGGTGCTCCATGTCTCCTACCTTCCCTCTTTTTCAGCACTGCAGCCTTGGCCAGACTCTTTAGTATTCAACACTTCCAGGAGTATAAGATGACTGTGTCCCCCACAGCACACTCTCCAACCCCTACATCACTGCTGAGTTCTGTAACGATGTAGGGATCAGAGAAAGAAACCACAAAAATTAGGGAAGGTAAGAGACATGATCCACTGGAGAGGTGAGTATAATATCTCTTCTATTGCAGACCATTTCCTTTTGGATTTTTTTTATGAAATGGATGGGGTCACTTTAAGGGCCAAACTCAGTTATTTTATTCTTCATGGTTGCTGGCAAGGTCAATCATGTATTGATCTTTCAGGCATCCCACTGGCAAGATTTTACCATAAAAATTTCCAGTTTTACTGAATTGCCTCAACAATTACAAGTAATTTTATAATTTTTCTCTCATGGATTTTTTTTTATACTACATATAATGAAGGCCCCTTGAACCGCCTTTAGGGAAAGGGAGCCTTGACTGCTGGAAGCATGGCATCACTGTGGGTGTGAAGCTAAAAGGGAAGTTAAGTAGCTCCCCTAGGATTGGCTACAAGACCTGAGGCGACTGGGTGGAGCCTGGACTCTAGAAAAAAGTTATGATGAGGTACATACAACTGCTCAGAGGAGATTCAGCTGTCACAAGAGTTGCCCACCCTCCCGCCCATTGTGATGTTTTGTCACAGCTTTATTGGCGGTTTTGACCTTGCCAGCAATTGATGTTGCTTTATGGGCTATGCCCTCAAGTTAAATTTTGGGGTCAGTCTAATGCCTGTCTGGCACTGATGGTAAGGACAGGCCTCTTACACTATGTGAGTTCATGTTTATGGGTGCACACGGTATACTATGACTGGCATGTTGTTTGGTAAATTCTGGGGTCAGTCTAATGCCTGCCTGGCACTGATGGTAAGAACAGACCTCTTAGACTATGTGAGTTTATATTTATGGGTGCTCATGGTATACTGTGACTGGCTTTGTGCGGTACATTTGGAAAGTTGTACTTTTGAAAAGTTCAATAAAGCTGTGACCTTGCCCTATTTCCAACTTAATCAGCTTCCGTGTCTTTTTGGGGGGGCAAGGTATTGGTTTAGTAGTTGGTCAAAAATGAGCCTATGCTTCTCAGCAGTCATGAGGGGAGGCCAATGGCAATTATGACATGTTATGGTATTGCAGAAGAGACAAATTGAGACTTCATTTACAATAGCGGGGTTTTTCCAGTGGCATCTCCAAGGCAAATTAAAAGATGCAGGTGATTCAACCTACTGGTGCTCACACAAACCTTTACATTTCATGTTAGCTTGGTGTTGGCCTTTAATACACAGTGGAGGAAAAAGTATTAGCTAAGACTGATAGAATGTGTTCTGGTGTGGCAGGAATTCCATCTTTACATCTGAGCTTTAAAAGTGCATGTACGAGATCCAGATACATCTTGTTATTGCCTCACAGTCTGCCCACCTCCCCTGTGTCGGTTTACAAGAACCTGAGTCATCACTCTCCAAGGGAGACAGGATGGAGAGAGAGCTTCAGATAAAGCATCTAGAGTTACATGTGGCCAGGAAATTCTGCCTACTTGAAATAACACAATGTAGATACACACATTTATGATACCAAACAAGTTCAACTATTCCTAACATGTTAGCTAATATCACCTGTCTATACCCAACTAATATGAATTAATGTGACACTTTAATTCTAAACATATTTCAATATAAAATTATTCTATGCAATACAATTATTTCAGGAAAGATGTATTTAAAAAATGAAACATGGCCATGCACGTGAATACTAGGCCTCTAACAGAGCATCAAATGTTTATGGAGCTGACAGTGCCTTGCAAAAGAGATGGACATCTAATTTCCCTACAACTTACACAATCCTGGAGTAAGACTCGCCATTTTTTTTTATATGTAGCGCCCTCCTAGTTTAGGATGCTAGGCAAATTTCGTTTTTGGCTTCTGTAGTCAAGGGAGCAGTGAATGTTTGTTCTGGTTTGTTCAGGGTTTCTCAGGCTGGGAGTTTGATTGCTTCCCTCTGTCTCTGGAAGAAGCTTCCAGATCATAGGCAGGGAGATTCAAATGACCAGCCTAAATATTTATCATGGCCTGGCAAATCCCTGGAGAGGAGTATCCAGAAGGAGGCAGGGGAGCCAATAAATGGTCTGAATCCCTGGGGAGATTGTTCTTTGTTTGCCAGAGATGGTTCCACAGGCTCTGGGTATGCTGCCCCCTGAGACAGCCTGTGGACTGTGTAAACATTCTCTGAAGTCTCATCTGTGGCAGAGCTGAGGAACAGAAGTGATCTTTCTAAGGATTTCACCATAAGGCCTGGTTCACACCTATGTATTTTCAGTGCGTTTTCAGCTTTGCAGAAACACACTACAGTTAATTTAATATGAGTTGAGGGAAGAGCTCTGGTTGGGAGCTTTGTAGTCGTGCTTTCTCCAGTGACACCACCGACTCAGGAACATTTTTCCTTTCAGTGACACATTTGTAAACCCTGTATTTGTGCACAAATTTTGAAATCATTTTGCTGCAGTGTACCACAAACCATTGGTACTATTTTCATTGCATGCCACAAATATTACAAACATTTTGGCATGTGTCGATCTTGGCCCCATCACTTTCTCTTTCTCTACCCAACAGAGGGGATATGGTGTTGTGGGGTGGTGGGGTTGCAATTTCTCATTTTCACCCTGGGTACTGGATGACTTTGTCCTGGCACTAAGCATGGGAACAGTGTAATGATTATGACTTTTTAAACTGAATATGTCATAGATTTTGTGTATTTACATAAATGCCCATTTTAAATACAAACAGTGCTGAATGGGGTTCTTTTAGGCCCGGTTCACACTGGTGCAACATGCGCTCCGATTTTAAGGGCACATGTCACATGAGGTGTCGCGTCCCATTAAGTGCAATGGAACTGTTCTACTAGGAGCAACTGACTTGGAAAAAGGTTCCTGCACTAGTTTTGGTGCGATTTCAGCACAACTTGCATTGACTTTGTATGCAAGTTGTGCTGATGTCGTGCTGGGATGTCAGCTTCAAAGACGCGCAAAAGTCAAGCGACTTTGAAGTCCCGGCTGTGTGAACCGGCCTTGAAGGGCACCAGCCATGTTGTAACGTAAGGGATAACTCCACTTTTGCGGGAAAAATATGGCAAATTAATATATATATATATATATATATATATATATATATATATATATATTGTGAGGGGGTTAGCTCGGCAGCGGGTGTGTGTGATCCCCTGGATGGGCTCCCCACACAAAAACAGGCCCAGCAGACGGAGGTTGTGGTTTTCAAGATCAAAAAGGTGCGGTTTATTTCTCTATTTACAGTGACAAAAAAAACAGAAAAAGCAAAAAGAAACATAAACAAAATAAACCCTGGTCAGCTTGACCTCTGACTAAACATGCAGGTTTCCTAACTAACAACTGGGATCAGCCTGGTGCTGTCCTAGTCCCTAAGTCCCTGGTTTAGTAAATGTCCAAACAAATAGCCACACAGGCTTTGTCTCACCGCACAGGGGTTCACTCTCTCTAGACAGTCCACACAGGTCTGGTTCCAGGCATGAGCAAACACCTAATGAAGCTGGGAGTTTTTATAGAGGCCTTAAACGAGCTGACAAGCTTCAGCTGGTCTCATCAACTCCCTGCCTGCACGACGCCCAGCACTCTCCCTAGAGGTATGAATCATCCATGAGCCCACTAGCCTCAGCTGGGCTTCATCAACTCTCTCCCTAGTTGTATAAGTCGGCATAAAGCCTGAATCAGGGAGAAATATACCTACCCCCCTGGATGCAACCAGGTGACTTTACCTTCCTGCTGTCACATACCCCCCCTCTTGTTTTAACCTTGGGGTTGGAACACCAGCAATCAGGCATTCATGTACTCGAGACAAAGCATCCACATTCCCCATTTGAACGCCAGGGCGATGCTTTACTGTGAAGTTGAATTCCTGTAGGGCCAGGAACCACCTATTTACTCTTCTATTTGTCTCCTTGTTTTGAGCCATCCACTTTAACGGCGCGTGATCCGTAACCATGTCAAAGTGCCTACCTAGCAGATAGTACCGAAGGGAATCTAGAGCCCACTTCACCGCTAAACACTCCTTTTCAACCGTGGCGTAATTTACCTCATGGGACTTCAACTTCCTGCTGAGGTAAATGACTGGGTGCTCTTCCCCGTTCCAGACCTGGGACAATACTGCTCCTAACCCCACATCTGACGCATCACTTTGTACGACAAAGTCTTTAGAGAAGTCGGGTGAGTACAACACTGGCTGGCTACATAAGGCTTGTTTCAAGAATTGGAACGCTGCCTCAGCCTCGGGGGTCCATTTAATCATGACCGACCCTTTCCCTTTCGTCAGGTTGGTTAGGGGCACAGCCTTAGAAGCAAAGTGGGGAATGAAGCGCCGATAATAACCCGCGATTCCCAGAAAGGCTCGTACCTGCTTCTTGCTGTTGGGACGTGGCCAACTCTGGATGGCCTCGACTTTGTTGAGTTGGGGTTTTATTACTCCCCTGCCAATGGTGTACCCAAGATATTTGGCCTCCTCCTGCCCAATGGTACACTTCTTGGGGTTAGCCCTAAACCCCGCTTCCCGGATAGAGTCTAGGACTGCTTGCACTTTTGGCAGATGTGAGGCCCAATCTGTGCTATGGACAATTACGTCATCCAGGTAAGCCGCAGCATACTTCCGATGGGGCCTCAGTATCTGGTCCATTTTCCGCTGGAATGTGGCCGGCGCATTCTGTAACCCGAACGGCATTCTCTTATATTGGAACGCCCCGTCTGGGGTTACAAATGCGGTTTTCTCTTTGGCCGACTTGGCCAGGGGAATTTGCCAATACCCTTTTGTGAGGTCAAGAGTCGTCATGTATCGGGCTGTTCCCAGCCGGTCGATCAACTCATCTATACGTGGCATGGGGTAGGTGTCAAATTTTGTAACTTTGTTCAACTGACGAAAATTGTTACAAAATCGCCAGCTCCCATCCGGTTTAGGCACCAACACAATGGGACTAGACCAATCACTTTGGGACTCCTCTATCACCCCTAAGTTCAGCATTTTCTGTACTTCCTCCCGTATTGCCTCCCGTCGGGCCTCTGGGATCCGATAGGGTTTTAACTTCACCCTTTCACCGGGCGGGGTAATAATATCATGCTCTACCCCAGATGTTTGTCCCGGCAGCTCAGAGAACACCTCCTTGTTGCGAAGCACAAACTCCTTAACCTCCTGTTGTTGGGGTTGTGACAAGGTGGCTGCTATTCCAACCTCCGGAATCACGCAACCAGTTTGAGCTGGTGACCAAGTTTCTGCGACTAGGGACTCTCTATCCCTCCAGGCTTTCAACAGATTAACGTGATAGATCTGTTCGGGCTTTCGCCTTCCTGGTTGTCTGACCTTGTAATTCACTTCGCTCACTTTTTCCATTATCTCGTAGGGGCCTTGCCATTTGGCAAGGAATTTACTTTCAACCGTAGGGACAAGTACCAATATCCTATCCCCCGGGGAAAAGGTACGGGTCTTGGCTCCACGGTTGTACACTCTCTGCTGTGCCAACTGCGCTTGGGCCAAATGTTCCTTCACGATGGGCATTACCTGTGCAATTCGATCTTGCATCAGGGCGACATGCTCAATCACACTCCTGTGGGGAGAACTCTCACTTTCCCAAGTTTCCTTGGCAATATCCAACAGCCCTCTTGGGTGTCTCCCATACAGTAACTCAAAGGGGGAGAATCCCGTAGAGGATTGGGGCACCTCCCTAATAGCAAACATCAAATAAGGAAGTAAACAGTCCCAATCCTTTCCATCTCTATCCACCACTTTCTTCAACATTTGTTTTAGGGTTTTGTTGAATCTTTCAACCAGCCCATCGGTTTGGGGGTGATACACAGACGTACGCAATTGCGTCACTTTGAACAATTTACACAGCTCTTTCATAACCCGGGACATAAAGGGTGTACCTTGGTCCGTAAGCAGTTCTTTACAAATACCCACCCGGCTAAAAACAAGAGATAGCTCTTTGGCTATGGTTTTGGCCGAGGTATTTCGGAGAGGGATCGCTTCTGGATAACGGGTGGCATAGTCCATTATAACTAATATGTACTGGTGCCCCCTAGCGGACTTGATTATAGGACCTACCAAATCCATTGCGATCCTCTCAAACGGGACCTCAATGATGGGTAGAGGGACCAGCGGGCTACGGAAATGTGGCATCGGGGCCGACCTCTGACACACAGGGCAGGAGGAACAATCATTTTCTATGTCCTTCATCACCCCGGGCCAATAGAGTCTCTGTAATACCCTCTCTCGGGTTTTCTCTGTCCCCAGATGACCTCCAAGAATGTGCCCATGGGCCAACTCCAACACCAACTTCCTGTAAGGTTTGGGCACCACAAGCTGCTCAACGGTTTCTTCTGCCCTTTTTGCCACCCGATACAGTAGGTCCTTCTCTACGCTGAAGTATGGGTAAGTGCAGGTATTATCTGGGTTCACTAACTCGCCATCTATTTCCACTACGTTTTCCCGTGCCTTTATTAGGGCGGGGTCTTTTAACTGTTCTGTGGCGAAATTTTCCCTGTGAACCTCAAGATCAGAAAACTCCACAGACGGTAGGTTTTCGTCTGAGGAGGTGGGCTCCTCTCCAGTTTCTTGAGTCTCGCCTGCCAATACTGACAAGGGAAATTCTGGAGAGTCCTCGCCACTCTCAGAGGAGTTCTGGCTATCACCTTCCTGGTACATAGGGGCACCAGTGGGGGGCTCAGGATCATCCCACAGTTCCCAGAACTTCGGAAAATCCCTTCCCACAATGGCATCATGCGGTAATTGAGATACTAACCCCACTGGATGAGAGAGGGTACCTTTGGGGGTCTTGAAACACACTGTAGTCACTGGATACTCTCGGGTGTCCCCATGCACACAAATAACAGCTACCTTGCTATTCCCAGAGACCTCTGTTTTAACTAATTCAGCCTTTATCAGGGTCACAAGGCTACCTGAATCCAGTAATACCACAACATTTCTACCATTAATACACATTTTGCATAAATGTTTCTCAGTTCCCCGAATGGCAGTGCATGCGACTGTCGCACACAGCGACTGACGTCTGTCCGTCAGAAAGTCACATTGCATGGGTTCCTCCACAACCGGGCAATTTGCTGCAATATGTCCCGCTTGCCGGCAGCGGTAGCAAACAATCCATTTGGCTGCCTCTTGAGCCCCTGACTTCCCAGGCTGTTCTCGCCAAACTTTGGGTAGAGCTCCCACCCTCTCACTCTCTCCACCCTCACCCCTTGGAATCCTCTTATCCGCCCCTGGGGATGGTCTGGTCTTAGGGTGGAAAGTCCGAGAGTCTCTGGAAGAGGTCGTCAGGTTCTCTGTAGCCAAGTATTTCTCTACACGATCCACAAGACCACCGGCCGCCTCTGGGTCTCCATGGCTTACCCACTTTTGGATGGCAGTAGGAAGAGCTCTCAAAAACCGATCCATTACAACACGTTCCACAATCTCTGGTGTGGACAAAGTCTCTGGCTGTAGCCACTTCCTGCTCAGGTGAATGAGATCATACATTTGAGACCTGGGGGGTTTTCCAAGCTGGAAAGTCCAGTTATGCACACGCTGAGCCCGGACAGCCAGGGTGACACCCAGCCTTGCCAATATTTCAGCTTTTAGCATCACATAGTCTTTTGCTTGGTCAGGCTCTAGGTCATAGTAAGCCTTCTGCGATTCACCAGTTAACAGAGGAGCCACCAGTCCAGCCCACTGCTCCTCAGGCCACTTTTCTCTTTCAGCAGTCCTTTCAAATGTGGTCAAAAATACCTCTGGATCATCCTCTCCAGTCATTTTTGTCAATAAACGACTCACCCCAAAGGACGCGGTATTAGTGGGACGGCTTTCCTCACTGGTCTGCGGACGTTGCTGCATTACTGCTTCCATTTGTTGTAGTCTCTGCTCTTGCTTCTGTAACAGGTCTATGAAGCGGGCCTCAGATTGCTGCTGGGCTGCAAGGCTCTGTTGATGAGCTTGCTGCTGGGCTGCGAAGCTCTGTTGTTGAGCTGCAAGGCTATTTTGCAAACCTGCATTTGTCTGCTGTTGATTGGCATTTGCTAGAGCCAGCTGTTTCAGTATCTCCTCCATGCTGGCTTAAAAAAAAAACTGCCACTGGTTCTCCACCAACTGTGAGGGGGTTAGCTCGGCAGCGGGTGTGTGTGATCCCCTGGATGGGCTCCCCACACAAAAACAGGCCCAGCAGACGGAGGTTGTGGTTTTCAAGATCAAAAAGGTGCGGTTTATTTCTCTATTTACAGTGACAAAAAAAACAGCAAAAGCAAAAAGAAACATAAACAAAATAAACCCTGGTCAGCTTGACCTCTGACTAAACATGCAGGTTTCCTAACTAACAACTGGGATCAGCCTGGTGCTGTCCTAGTCCCTAAGTCCCTGGTTTAGTAAATGTCCAAACAAATAGCCACACAGGCTTTGTCTCACCGCACAGGGGTTCACTCTCTCTAGACAGTCCACACAGGTCTGGTTCCAGGCATGAGCAAACACCTAATGAATCTGGGAGTTTTTATAGAGGCCTTAAACGAGCTGACAAGCTTCAGCTGGTCTCATCAACTCCCTGCCTGCACGACGCCCAGCACTCTCCCTAGAGGTATGAATCATCCATGAGCCCACTAGCCTCAGCTGGGCTTCATCAACTCTCTCCCTAGTTGTATAAGTCGGCATAAAGCCTGAATCTGGGAGAAATATACCTACCCCCCTGGATGCAACCAGGTGACTTTACCTTCCTGCTGTCACAATATATATATATATATATATATATATATATATATATATATATATAAACCAGTCAAGGGATTGCTGAACTTCAAATGATTCACTCAAAGAATATTCACACACAAATAAATTGCATATAGTACCCGTTCCAGTTCAAACAGTTTCAGGCTGTATGGCTTGTGCCCTTCAGGTTGAAACAAAAAACCTGTTCCAAACCTGTTCCAACATGAAGAAGGGTGCAAGCTTTACAGCCTGAAACTGTTTAAACTGGAACAGGTACAATATGCAATTTACTTGTATGTGAATATTCTTTGAATAAATCATTTTAAGTGCAGCAATCCCTTGACTGGTTTCCATATATGGCCAAGTGGGAAGGCCTGATTGCATGCTCCAGAAGAGTGTTGTGTGCTGTTTACCCTACCTTTAAAGCTATATATATATATGTAGCGGGGTCTCCTTTAAGGCCCCGGGACTACGTTACCCAGAACCCTGTTCGGCACCCAGAGTTCAGTTAGCCATCGCAGAGACTCATGGGAGGGGTTATTTAAGAAGGAGGCGAGGCGGAGCTCGGCCTCTTTGGACAGCGCGCTGCAAGCAAGAGTTTCTTCCTGTGCGGATCTGCTGCAGTGCAAGGCCTGAAGCCTGGGCCTTGCGCAACTTCCAAAGAGCCTTCCACCCCACTGCGGAGCCTGGGTGGCATCTGACTTGTCGAGTGAGGACATCAGTTGGATCGGGGACCCGATCGTTGCAGACGCTGTGTGCGGATACACAGCAGGGTGGACGTTCCGGACTGGGATCGCGTCCGGAGTGGTGAGCGGGCACCTGCCCAGACCAATAGACTGTGCCGTGTTCAGGCCTATAGACTGCATAGGCCCACAGTTTCATTTATCTGCTGTTCCCCGGGGGGACCGGTAGCAGGACAGAGTTGAAGTGTCCCCCAGTATAGTGTTTCAAGTATTGCCTGATTGTGGATTACAAATTGCTATTCATCAAGTGCACCACCGAAAGCTGGCATGCGAAGAAATCCATATAGGAGGTGACTGAGATTTACTCCATGTCAGGCCTGACCGGGGTGGGAAGTTAGGATATTGTTTAGTGCGCCATAGGGCGCGCATACCATAATAGCTACACGTGGTGAAGTACCGCGCAGCGCCATTATTGTATGCTGTGTTGAATTCTGCAGGGCTCTGCTAACCAATTGCATATGTTGTGTTCTGCCTATGCTACTTTTAATATAAGAGTAAACTGTTATAAATAATCTCTGGCCTCAGTGTGTTGTCTTACTGTTAGGAGATTATTCCTTGCAATACTATTTGAATGTGATAACAATATAACCCCTAGACTAGCTGTGCCAGAGTGGGTCGAGCAGATTGCTGGGGGTTGGTGGTGCTATACACAGGGCCCAAAAACAAATCCAGCGGCTCTCTTAACTGGGGGTAGCGCTACACATGGGGGCTCTCGTCCGGGATCCTGTTGCAGCAAGCAACGCGCCAAAAGTACCAGCATGGACCCACTAGAAGTAGGACAGTGGTGTAAAATGGTCAACACAGATCCAGCCGGGGTAGTAGTCATAGAACTCCCAGGGATCTGGCAAGAAGAAGCGGTGAAGCAGCTAGTGATGTCACTGTCACCGTATCAGAAAGCATGGGTGGTGGATGTCAGGACGAATTCCTCACTGACCCACGCATTAGTGGAATGGAAGGACGGAGTCCCAGAACATTTCAAGAATCCAAGTGTAGAAGCAATAGATGATCAGACTTATAGCCTAATACACGCGCTGCCACTTAAGCCAGGAGATCGGTCTCAGACACCGAAACTGTCTCCATCACACACCCCAAAAGAAGCAAGACAGGTGAAAAGGGAAAGTCCCGGGTCACCATCTACCATTCTTGGCGCAGAGTTGTGCGCGGTCCTGGGGGAACTTGTAGCCCAGTGCAAGAAATATCCTACAGATTACCAGATGTCAGGATACAGAAAGCTTAGAATATTCTCAGGAAAGAAAGCCAAAAGGGACAATGCAAAGATCAAAATAAACAAAGCGATATCCAGAGAAGCTGGTGGGTCCCTCCCCGATAGTACCAGTTCAAGTGGAGGGAGTCTACACAAGAGCCATATTGGATACTGGGGCGCAAGTGACCCTGTTGTACCGGGACTTTTATGACAAGCATTTAGGTCACCTACCCATCCAGAAGATTGAAGAGTTGGAGATATGGGGAATTGGGACAGAGAGTTTCCCTTATGATGGCTATCTGCCTATAAAACTGACTTTTGACCTGTCCATAGCCGGAAAGGCTGAAGTGTTCGACACCTTAGCTGTGGTGTGCCCCCGACCGCCTGGAGCTAACAAGAGTTCCCTGATAATAGGGACGAACACGGATCTGGTCCGAAGACTTCTGGCCCCTTTGACAAGAAGGAAAGACCCCACAGCCACTGAGATCCACCCAATGTTGAAGACAGCCTACCAACGGCTGATCTTGGAACAGAAGGCCCCGGAAGAGGGGGTAGGGAAGGTCTGGAGGCTGGAAAGAAGGGGAATAGTGCTACAGCCCGGTGAAGTAACCTGCTTGAAAGCCACAGTGAAACTCACTTGGGAGCAGCCTGGCCCTTTTGTCATGTTGGAACCCGACCCAAGGGAAGAACATTCGGGCCTAGAAGTAGTCCCAGAAGTGGTTCCAGTGAGGGCCCTGAAGAAGGCTCATTGTAAAGTGCCTGTGAGCGTCAGAAATACCACGGATGGTCCCATGGAAATCCCAGCTAGGCTGTTACTGGGCCGGGTGAGCCCAGCTACCCCAGTTGCTTCACCAGATGTGGAGAAGACAGATGGAGAAAGTACTGTGTGGGAGAAAATTTCCATGGAGAATCCAAATCTGCCTAGGGCTTGGAAGGGCCCAAGGCCCAGTTGACAAGGTGGGAAAGGATCTTTCCCCAAGATGAATTCGATGTGGGGTGTGCTAGGAGTGCCACCCATCGGATCCGCCTTCAGGGAAAGGGTTAGGCGGGTTCCGTTAGCAGACCTTGAAGACTTGATGGAGCAGCTCGCTGAGCTCAAGCGAACAGGGGTGATTCGAGAATCTAGAAGTCCCTATGCCTCCCCTATAGTGGTGGTCCGGAAGAAGAATGGGTCACTGAGGCTGTGCATAGACTATAGGACCCTCAACAGGAGAACCATACCGGACCAGTATACCACTCCAAGGATAGAGGATGCCCTACAGAGCTTGTCTGGAGCCAAGTGGTTCAGTGTTATGGACCTAAAGAGTGGGTACTATCAGATCCCGATGCATCCAGAAGACAAAGAGAAGACGGCTTTCATAACCCCGGTGGGGTTCTTTGAATTCAATCGGATGCCTCAAGGTCTGTCTGGAGCTCCAGCCACCTTCCAACGTCTCATGGAGAAGACAGTGGGAGATATGAACCTCATCGAAGTCCTCGTATACTTGGATGACATCATTGTCTTCGGAAGAACCTTGGAGGAGCATGAGGAGAGACTGGAGAAAGTTTTGAAGAGACTGAGTGAGGAAGGGCTCAAGCTCTCACCGGAAAAGTGCCAATTCTATCAGTCATCAGTCAACTATCTGGGACATATAGTGTCTGAAGATGGGGTAGCCACAGACCCCGAAAAATTGGAGGCAGTCACCTCCTGGCCCAGGCCCACCACGGTGACAGAGCTCAGATCCTTTCTGGGGTTCTGTTCCTATTACAGGAGGTTTGTGGAGGGGTTTGCTCGGATAGCCAGGCCTCTGAATGAGCTGCTAAAGACGGAGGGGGAAGAGGATGACACAGGCCCCAGAAAGCCAGGAGGGTCAGTCAAGGACCAGTGGAACGAGAAGTGTGAGAATGCCTTTCAGATGTTGAAGAAGACATTCACCACTGCCTGTCCTGGCCTATGCAGACCCTAAGAAGCCTTATGAACTTCATGTAGATGCCAGTCATGATGGTTTGGGAGGAGTGCTGTACCAGGGGCATGAAGAGCAACTGAGGCCTGTTGCGTATGTGAGCAGAAGTCTGACTCCCTCCGAAAAGAACTATCCTACCCATAAGTTGGAGTTCCTGGCCCTTAAGTGGGCGGTAGTTGACAAACTCAGAGACTATTTATATGGGACGGAATTCACAGTGAAAACAGACAACAACCCCCTCACCTATCTCTTCACGACAGCAAAGTTGGATGCCACAGGATATAGGTGGCTGGTGGCGCTGTCCGCCTTCAACTTCGGCGTGAAGTACAGACCTGGGGCTGGAAACCGAGATGCAGACGCTTTGTCTAGAAGATCTCACGTCCCCACTTGCAGTACAGAAACTGGGCCCAAGTGGCACCCGATGGGGTGCGGGCCCTCTGTCAAGGGGCTGAACTTCAAGCCGGTGGCGGCTCAAGAGCAGAAGAGATAGGGGTTACCATAGTAGGAGTTCCCAAGCAATACTGTGGAGTAACCCAACTGGGGGAAGATAACTTACCAAAACTGTCTAAGAAGGAGCTGAGATCCGACCAATTGGAAGACCCTATGGGGAGATTGGTCCTAGAGGCCATGGAGAATCAGGACCCGAATAGGCTCTCTCGCCACCTTTCAAAGGAAGCTCTCCTGTTGGGGAGAGAGTGGGACAAGTTACAGGTGCATCAGGGAGTGGTCTACCGAAGGGGCCCCTCTGATGACCTAGAAGACAAATGGCAACTGTTCTTGCCGGAGAAGTACAGAGAGACAGTCCTGGTTGCCCTGCACGACAACCATGGCCACCTAGGGGCGGAAAGGACTTTCCAACTCGTTAGGGACCGTTTCTATTGGCCCTGCATGAGGGCTGAAGTTGAAGAATACTGCCACTCATGTGCACGATGCATCCAGAGGAAGACGTTACCTCATCAAGCTGCCCCAATGGGCCATCTGCAAAGCCAAAGCCCACTTGACCTGGTATGCATTGATTTTCTCTGCCTCGAACCCGACCTGAGTGGACTAGGAAATGTTCTGGTAGTAACCGACCATTTCACCCGGTATGCCCAGGCCTTTCCAACCAAGGACCAGAAGGCTTCCACCGTGGCCAAAGTGCTGATGGAGAAATACTTTGTACATTATGGGCTACCACAACGGCTCCATTCAGATCAGGGAAGGGATTTTGAAAGTCGATTGATCCGGAAACTCCTGGATTCTTTGGGGATCAAGAAGACAAGAACTACCCCCTATCATCCCCAAGGTGATGCTCAGCCGGAGAGGTTCAACCGAACCCTGCTCAACATGCTGGGGACCCTAAGTAGTGAAAAGAAGCAGCATTGGAGCAACCACATAGCGGCAGTTGTGCGTGCATACAACAGCACCACCAGTGATGCTACAGGATACTCACCCTATAAACTCATGTTCGGGAGAGAAGCAAGACTACCCAGAGAGCTGGCCTTTGGCACTTCCATAGACCATTGTTCTGCTGCTTCCCACAAGGGATATGTCGATAGGCTTAGACGCAATTTGAAATTGGCCTATGAACAGGCCCAGGCGGCCTCCGAGCAAAGGGGGGCCCGCAACAAGAAAAATTTTGACTTAAAGGTTAGGATCCAAGATCTACAACCTGGAGATAGAGTGTTGTTGCGGAATTTGGGGATCCCTGGAAAACACAAGCTTGCAGACAGATGGAGACCTGAACCTTATGTTGTTTGCAAAAGACTGCCGGGCCTACCCGTCTACAGACTTAAACCAGAAGGGAAGGTGGGGCCACTGAAGACCTGGCACCGGAACCACCTACTTCCACTAGCGGAGGCAGTTCGGATACCCCCTGTGGTAGATTCCCCTGAACCAACTTCCATCCTGGATACTCCCAGACCGAACACTCGGTCTCAGACCCCTCGGATTGGGTATCCAGAGACCTCGGAGGTGAGTGAAGATGAGGGAGAAGAACTTGACTGGCTTTGGCCTTCACAGGCCCCAGGAACCTCTGCTATTGATCTTCCACCTGAAGAAGACACCATAGATCAGACACTGAATGCAGAAGCCACTGAGTTCATTCCATCCAGTCCTTGGTCGGATTCTTGGGAAAGTGCTTGTGACTTACCACCTGAAGAAGATCCAAGGGAGTTCCTGTACCTCCCTGCCCCGGAGTCCAGTGCTCCTGAACCAGAAGTAATTCCTGAGTTGGTTCCAGAGGAGGAACCTGTTCTAACAGAAAGCCCAAGAGGACAGAGGAAGCGAAGAGCCATAAAGCCTCCTAGAAGATTAACTTACCCACAGATGGGGAGAAGTGCGGAAGACACTGTGGTTACTGCCAGAAGGAGTATGGAACAGCCTGACCCTCCCACTGTTCATTTGGTGGGGGACAACCCCAGCTCACTCTCTGGCACAGTTAGGCAGGACACTAATGATAGTGTGACCTGTGGGCAGGGGAGTTCACAGCCTCGGTTTTGGTGGGAATTTCCTCTGCCAACATCATACGAAAGTTTGAATGATGTTGTACGTTCTGTGATTTAAGTTTATGTTATCTTTGGGGACCAAAGAGTTTAAGTGGGGGGAGTGTGTAGAGGGGTCTCCTTTAAGGCCCCGGGACTACGTTACCCAGAACCCTGTTCGGCACCCAGAGTGCAGTTAGCCATCGCAGAGACTCATGGGAGGGGTTATTTAAGGAGGAGGCGAGGCGGAGCTCGGCCTCTTTGGACACCGCGCTGCAAGCAAGAGTTTCTTACTGTGCAGATCTGCTGCAGTGCAAGGCCTGAAGCCTGGGCCTTGCACAACTTCCAAAGAGCCTTCCACCCCACTGCGGAGCCTGGGTGGCATCTGACTTGTTGAGTGAGGACATCAGTTGGATCGGGGACCCGATCGTTGCAGACGCTGTGTGCGGATTCACAGCAGGGTGGACGTTCCGGACTGGGATCGCGTCCGGAGTGGTGAGCGGGCACCTGTCCAGACCAAAAGACTGTGCCGTGTTTAGGCCTATAGACTGCATAGGCCCACAGTTTCGTTTATCTGCTGTTCCCCGGGGGGACCGGTAGCAGGACAGAGTTGAAGTGTCCCCCCCCAGTATAGTGTTTCAAGTATTGCCTGATTGTGGATTACAAATTGCTATTCATCAAGTGCACCACCGAAAGCTGGCATGCGAAGAAATCCATATAGGAGGTGACTGAGATTTACTCCATGTCAGGCCTGATCGGGGTGGGAAGTTAGGATATTGTTTAGTGCACCATAGGGCGCGCATACCATAATAGCTACACGTGGTGAAGTACCGTGCAGCGCCATTATTGTATGCTGTGTTGAATTCTGCAGGGCTCTGCTAACCAATTGCATATGTTGTGTTCTGCCTATGCTACTTTTAATATAAGAGTAAACTGTTATAAATAATCTCTGGCCTCAGTGTGTTGTCTTACCGTTAGGAGATTATTCCTGGCAATACTATTTGAATGTGATAACAATATAACCCTAGACTAGTTGTGCCAGAGTGGGTCGAGCAGATTGCTGGGGGTTGGTGGTGCTGTACACAGGGCCTGAAAACAAATCCAGCAGCTCTCTTAACTGGGGGTAGCGCTACACATATATATATATATATATATATATATATATATATATATATATGTGTGTGTGTCACAAGCCATTTTGTAATTTATTATTATTAAAAATTACCTTTCCTTTTCAATCTGCAGACACATTGTCGTTTTCTGTAAAATTAAATGCAGTATGGCAACCAGGGGAACTTCTGTACACAGTTTGTATAGAGAACGCCTCCAGAAATGTAACTTCCTATATGATTGGCTCATTGATTTTCACAGAAATGTACACTAGGATAAAAGTCAGATTTTAGGCATCCCCTGCAAGAGAAATGTAAGTTTTGGTTGATATATTCCCCAAGGGTAAATTACTTCTAACAGGATGCAGCTATAGCAGCTTTCCTCATTAGAACACAGAAAGTGGATCAGCAGATTAATAACGAACCCCATTCTCCCATTCAGAATGAATATGTGATCAGTCTGGTGAAACAAAGAGCTAATTCTTCACAGCAACAAAAGGTAGGAATCTGCTACAACATTTGATAAAAACTCTGCAATGTACATTGATCACCCAAAGGGGATGTTTTTTTCCCTCAACAGAATTGGAGTTACTCTTTAAGGATCAATGTCAGTTAACACATTAAATCTAGTGAATTCTAATGCTATCAAGTAAATACAAAAAATCAGCTAAATCAGAAGGGCCATTCAGTTTTATTTATTCTGCATTTTATCTAATTGAAGATTCTTGTCACCCGATTGTGTATTATGTCATCTCCTTCTCATGCTGCAGTGCTTGGGAATGAGGCAGCAGTTGCCTAGACTCAGAGAGAAGGTGGGGCTGGAACCACAGTATTTGCTTACCTACACTTTCACAGGCTGAGACTCCAGGCCATTCAGATTATGATCATACTGGCAACTAGGGAATTTAGTCAATGGGGCACCCAGCTAAAATAGAGAACACCAGAATGCAATCAGCTGGTAGACAAGCTGTCTCACTTCAGTCCATTTAAACAAAAATGTTTCATGTTGGACTGGAATATTCCTTTAATATTTTTTGGCAGCTATCCGTAATGTCTGTTTATTCATTCTTCTGTAAACCGCAAGGCTCAGCATCCAGCTATGCAGGTGTTCATATGTTTATTCATAATGCATTTCCTGTACTGATGCAAAATATATGACTAATGCAGCCCCATCCCACGTTACTCTTGACAAGCACTGTCTTCGTCTCTTCTCACGTCTGCTGGATTTAGAAATATTTTACTTTTCTGTGAATGACTATAAATAGAAGAGAGATATTATTGACAATGACCTCACTGCTTATGATGATTGCACTGTCTGTAATTGAAGCTTGAATGAAAGAAAATGTACTGTAAATGGGAGAGAATGCATCCATTCTTATTATGGTATATGATATATTGTACGTCAATGGCTAGGCAGTTAGGCCCCTTTCACACTGGGGCAGGAGGTGCGGTGGCGGTATAGCGCCGCTATTTTTAGCGGTGCTATACCGCCGGAATTGCCGCGGTATTCGGCCGCTAGCGGTGCTGTTTTAACCCCCGCTAGCGGCCGAAAAAGGGTTAATACCGCAGTTTCCCATTGCTTTCAATGGGAAGGAGCGGTGTAGGAGCGGTAAACACACCGCTCCTCTCACCGCTCCAAAGATGCTGCTTGCAGGAGATTTTTTTTCCTCCCGCCAGCGCATCGCCTCAGTGTCAAAGCCCTCGGGCTTTCACATTGAGAATGCTGGGGCAGGCTTATTTCAGGCATTATTTATGCGCCATTTTTAGCGCTAAAACGCCTGAAATATGCCTCAGTGTGAAAGGGTCCTTATAGAAGAAGAATTAGCTGATTAGGTGAATTAGGTGAACTAAGGTGACCTTTGATAGTGCTTCTGCCAGATGCCCCCTTTTATATGATTTTTAAAAAGCATTTACAATATAAGACTGTGCACATGCGCATTACTTTCTCTCTGATTTTATTTATGGGTCTAATTACACTTCAACATTGTGCTAATACAGTGCATCCGGGAAGTATTCACAGCACTTCACTTTTTCCACATTTTGTTATGTTACAGCCTTATTCCAAAATGTATTAAATTCATTATTTTCCTCAAAATTCTACAAACAATACCCCATAATGACAACGTAAAAAACGTTTGTTTGAAATCTTTGCCATTTTATTAAAAATGATAAATGAAAAAATTACATGTACATACAGTGGGGCAAAAAAGTATTTAGTCAGCCACCAATTGTGCAAGTTCTCCCACTTAAAAAAATGAGAGGCCTGTAATTGTCATCATAGGTATACCTCAACTATGAGAGACAAAATGTGGAAACACAACCAGACAATCACATTGTCTGATTTGGAAAGAATTTATTTGCAAATTATGGTGGAAAATAAGTATTTGGTCACCTACAAACAAGCAAGATTTCTGGCTCTCACAGATCTGTATCTTCTTCTTTAAGAGGCTCCTCTGTCCTCCACTCATTATCTGTATTAATGGCACCTGTTTGAACTTGTTATCAGTATAAAAGACACCTGTCCACAACCTCAAACAGTCACACTCCAAACTCCACTATGGTGAAGACCAAAGAGCTGTCGAAGGACACCAGAAACAAAATTGTAGACCTGCACCAGGCTGGGAAGACTGAATCTGCAATAGGCAAGCAGCTTTGTGTGAAGAAATCAACTGTAGGAGCAATAATTAGAAAATGGAAGACATACAAGACCACTGGTAATCTCCCTCGATCTGGGGCTCCACGCAAGATCTCACCCCGTGGGGTCAAAATGATCACAAGAACGGTGAGCAAAAATCCCAGAATCACACAGGGGGACCTAGTGAATGACCTACAGAGAGCTGGGACCATCAGTAACACACTACGCCGTCAGGGACTCAGATCCTGCCCCATCTGAGGTTTGCTAGAGAGCATTTGGATGATCCAGAAAAGGATTGGAAGAATGTCATATGGTCAGATATGGTCAAAGTAGAACTGTTTGGTAGAAAAACAACTTGTTGTGTTTGGAGGAGAGAGAATGCTGATTTGCAACCAAAGAACACCATACCTACTGTGAAGCATGGGGGTGGCAACATCATGCTTTTGGGCTGTTTCTCTGTAAAGGGAACAGGACGACTGATCCGTGTACATGAAAGAATGAATGGGGCCATTTATCGTGAGATTTTGAGTGCAAACCTCCTCCCATCAGCAAGGGCATTGAAGATGAAACGTGGCTGAGTCTTTCAGCATGACAATGATCCAAAACACACTGCCCGGGCAACGAAGGAGTGGCTTCGTAAGAAGCATTTCAAGGTCCTGGAGTGGCCTAGCCAGTCTCCAGATCTCAACCATATAGAAAACCTTTGGAGGGAGTTGAAAGTCTGTGTTGCCCAGCGACAGCCCCAAAACATCACTGCTGTAGAGGAGATCTGCATGGAGGAATGGGCCAACATACCAGCAACAGTGTGTGACAACCTTGTGAAGACTTACAGAAAACGTTTGACCTCTGTCATTGCCAACAAAGGATATAAAACAAAGTATTGAGATGACCTTTTGATATTGACCAAATACTTATTTTCCACCATAATTTGCAAATAAATTCTTTCCAAATCAGACATGTGATTGTCTGGATTTGTTTCCACATTTTGTCTCTCATAGTTGAGGTATACCTATGATGACAATTACAGGCCTCTCTCATCTTTTTAAGTGGGAGAACTTGCACAATTGGTGGCTGACTAAATACTTTTTTGCCCCACTGTAAGTATTCACAGCCTTTGCCAGGACACTCAAAATTGAGCCCAGGTGCATCCTGTTTCCCCTAATCATCCTTGAGATGTTTCTACAACTTGATTGTAGTCCACCTGTGGTAAATTCAGTTGATTGTACATGATTTGGAAAGGAACACACCTGTCTATATAAGGTCCCACAGTCAACAGTGCATGTCGGAGCACAAACCAAGCCATGAAGTCCAAGGAATTGTCTGTAGACCACCAAGACAAGATTGTATCGTGGCACAGATCTGGGGAAGGGTACAGAAAAATTTCTGCAGCATTGAAGGTCCCAATGAGCACAGTGGCCTCCATCATCTGTAAATGGAAGAAGTTTGGAACCACCAGAGCGGGATGCCTGGCCAAACTGAGCAATTGGATGAGAAGAGCCTTAAATGGTCACTCTGACAGAGCTCCAGCGTTTCTCTGTGGAGAGAGAACATTCCAGAAGAATAATCATCTCTGCAGTACTCCACCAATTAGGGCTGTATGGTAGAGTGGCCTAACGGAAGCCACTCTTCAGTAAAAGGCACATGAGAGCCTGCTCGGAGTTTGCCAAAAGGCACCTGAAGGACTCTCAGACCATGAGAAACAAAATTCTCTGGTCTGATGAAACAAACATAGAACTCTTTGGCTTGAATGGCAAGTGTCATGTCTGGAGGAAACCAGGCACCACTCATCACCTGGCCAATACCATCCCTACAGTGAAGAATGGTGGTGGCAGCATCATGCTGTGGGGATGTTTTTCAGTGGCAGGAACTGGGAGACTAGTCAGGATCAAGGGAAAGATGAATGTGGCAATGTACAGAGACATCCTCAATGAAAACCTGCTCCAGAGTGCTCTGGGCCACAGACTGGGGTGAAGGTTTATATTCCAACAGGACTACGACCCTAAGCACACAGCCAAGATAACAAAGGAGTGGCATTGGAGCCGGTCCTCTAATTGCCAAGCTCTGCTTCTGCACTGGGGATTGGAGGCTTCTGAAGCAAAATACACTTTTCATAGGCTCCCACAACCTCCCCGCCGATCCAGGTGCCTCCAGGCTGTTCCTCAGCACTGCTTGCTGGTAAGCAGAGCCAGCGCAGGCAGAAGGGTGAGGGCACACATGTCCTTCTGATCACAGGGAGCTGGCAGCTCACACACAGAACTCCACTCTCTCCTTTCGTTCCTGTAGCTGCACAGGCTCCCTGATCCCTTGCTATTGCTACTTCTCACCACCAAACTCCTGTCGCTCACTGACATCCGGAGATTCCCAAGGGCAGGCTGCCAGCACCCAAAAGGCCACCAAGGAATCATCAGAAGCAGTTGGGGAGGGCCCAAGTAGCGCCTTGCCTGCAGCTAATGTGCCTTCTTCTGCCCCCTCTGCCACAGTCTCCCCAGACCCTGTCAGCTTGGAGAGGTGGCATTACCTCCTGACAGAATTCTCTTACCACCAAAATAGAGCATGGTACAGGCGGATATAGGCCTGATATGTCAGGATCTGGACTCCTTTCGCTGCTGAATAACCACCGTGAAACAGAGGGTGAACCACATGGAAGATGAGTTACATAAGCAAACGCTATCTCCAGAGGCATAGCTAGAGCCTTCAGGGCCCTGGTGCAAGAAACCATGAACCATGGGGTGGCAGTCATCTATGCCTAGGAGCTCCAGCTCCACCTCCCAGCTCCGCCCCCCGACTCCGACTCTGGCTCAGGCACAAGTGTAGACAAACCTGACAGGGGAGCCGAACGGGCCCCCTGCAGCCTGGGGCCAGGTCGACTCTTGCGACCCCTATAGTTACACCCCTGGTTATCTCTCCATACATTACAAACAAAGGTCAAGTCCCTGAAAGTTAGAGCCGAAGACACAGAAAACAGGAACCGGCACAACAATCTTTGTATCCTGGGCTTGGCGGACAGCACTGATCCAACTGCTTTCACTGAGAGGCTGCTTAAATCCCTACTCCCAAAAGTGCATTTCTCCGGATTTTTCACTGTAAAAAGAGCACACCATCTGCCAGCTACCTCTTCTGGAGGGGTGGTCAAGGGGTAAGAGCTGTGAAGATGGGGGGGGGGCATTTGTGAACAGTGGCAGGAGGGAAGTTGTGAAGAGTGGGGGGATTTGCGAATAGGGGAATTTGTGAAGAGTAGGGGGAGAGAGCTGTGAATGAGTTTACAGATGAGGGGGTGGATCCTAAACAGGAAGGGTTGGGACAAATTTAGATAGGGGGGTGGCTGATTTAAGTCTTGCCTAGGGCAGCACAAAACCAAAATACACCACTGACGCCACGGCCTACCTGAGTATTGTTGCTGACCATATCTATCCCTTTATGACTACAGTGTACCCATCTTCTGATGGCTCCTTCCAGCAGGATAATGCACCATGTCACAAAGCTCAAATCATCTCACCACTGGTTTCTTGAACATGACAATGAGGTCACTGCACTCCAATGGCCTCCACAGTCACCAGATCTCAATCCAATAGAGCACCTTTGGGATGTGGTTAAAGGGGGAAGATTCGCAACATGGATGTGCAGCCAGCAAATATACAGCAACTGTGTGATGCTATCATGTCAATATGGACCATCATCTCTGAGGAATGTTTCCAACACCTTGCTGAATCTATGCCACAAAGAATTAAGGCAGTTCTGAAGGCAAAAGGGGATCCAACCCTGTACTAGCAAGGTGTACCTAATAAAGTGGTCAGTGAGTGTATATAGTGTTAATAGTTTGCACAGCGCTTAAAAAAATGAATGCAGACAATGCAGTTACAATACAATTCAATTCAAAAAGAGCCAGAGGGCCCTGCTCGTTAGAGCTTACAATCTAAAAGGGAGGGTCACGTGATACAAATAGTAATAACTGTGGGGGATAAGCTGATGGAAAAAGTAAAAAGACTGTTAATTAGTTAGAAGCAGGATAAGCTTTTCTAAAGGGTTGGAGGGAAAGATGATGTAGTATTGGCTTTATTTTATTAGCAGTTAAAACAAATGGCAATGTTACACTCACAGAGGGAGAGACTATGGCAGGTCAAGTAAAGCAGGCATCTGTGGAATGGATGATTGCTCTCAGCTGGCCGCCGCTGGGATCTCCATTCTGATAAACGCCTGTAGTGAAGGGTGCAAAGACTTCTGGGACACGCCTTTCAAAGACTCCAGTTGTCCCGGTGATCATATGCATGCTAAATACAGTGCCTTGAAAAAGTATTCATACCCCTTGACATTTTCCACATTTTTCATGTTACAACCAAAAACGTAAATGTATTTTATTGGGATTTTATGTGATAGACCAACACAAAGTGGTACATAAAATTGTGAATTTTAAGGAAAATTATAAAATGGTTCTCCAATTTTTTGCAAATAAATATCTGAAAAGTGTGACGTGCACTTGTATTCAGCCCCCTTTACTCTGATACCTGTAACTAAAATATAGTGGAACCAATTGCCTTCAGATTTCACCAAATTAGTAAATAGAGTCCACCTGTGTGTAATTTAATTCAGGGGTTTGTTAGTGAACACACAGCATCATGAAGGCCAAGGAACACAGCAGACAGGTCAGGAATAAAGTTGTGGAGAAGTTTAAAGCAGGAATAGGTTATAAATATCCCAAGCTTTGAATTTCTCACAGACCACTGTTCAATCCATCATCCGAAAATGGAAGGAGTATGGCACAACTGCAAACCTACAAAGACATGGCCGTCCAACTAAACTCACAGGCTGGGCAAGGAGAGCAATTAATCTGAGAAGCAGCAAAGCGGCCCATGATAACTCTGGAGGAGCTGCAGAGATCCACAGCTCAGGTGGGAGAATCTGTCCACAGGACAACTATTAGTCATGAACGCCACAAATCTGGCCTTAATGGAAGAGTGGCAAGAAGAAAGCCATTGTTAAAAGAAAGCCATAAGAAGTGCGTTTGATTATGTTATTGTTTTTTGCCTTTTTTGTTTTTGTCTACTGTTTTTGTTTTCTAATGTTATAATTGCCACCATTTCTACGCTAAGATATTTCCCTCTATACGACCTACTGTTTATAACAAGCTTAATTTTTTGTATATGTTTTCCAACAACAATCATTTGTGATTTTGTCTTGTATGTCTAAATAAAACATATTTTGTACTTTTAAAGTTTTACAAATGTTTTCACTATACTAGCACCCAAAACATCCCGCCAAAACATTTTCTTTCCTGTCTATACTAAATTTCTTCATCAGTTTAGGCCAATATGTATTCTACATATTTTAGGTAATAAAAATAGTGATAAGCATCTATTGATTAGTTTGCGCAAAAGTTATAGCATCTACAAAATAGGGTATGGATTTATGGCATTTTTATTATTCTTATTATTATTTTACTAGTAATGGAGGTGATCTGTGATTTTTAGCGGGACTGCGACATTGCGGCGGATAGTTTGGACACCTTTGACAGTTTTTTTGGGACCATCGACATTTATACAGCGATCAGAGCTAAAAATAGCCACTGATTACTGTACAAATGACACTGGCAGAGAAGGGGTTAACACTAGGGGCGATCAAGGGGTTAAGCGTGTTCCCTGGGAGTGTTTCTAACTGTAGGGGGCTGGGCTGACTGGAGGAGGAGAAAGTTTGCTGTTCCTAATCACTAGGAACAGCAGATCTCTCTCCATTTCCCCTGTCAGAATGGGGATCTGTCTGTTTACATAGACAGATCCCCGTTCTGGCTCTCGTTCCCAATATCGTGGGTGGCCAGCGGACATTGCGGCCGCCGGCCACGCGTATGAGGTCCCCCGCCGTACAACAGGCGCGCTCAAACCGACTGTCTTCGAATGATTTTCAGTCTGTTTGTACCCAGCTTGATTTTATTATTCAATCGTGTGCAAGCTAAAATGCTGTTTTTTATTTTCCTTGCATGTCCCCCTCGGATCTTTCTGTGCAATTTCAAGGGAACTTTGCACTTGTAGTTTGCACTTGTAGTGCAAAGTGGATTTGCCTTAAGTAAACAACCCCCAATGTCCCATATATAACAAACAACTCCGCTTAGGAAGTGTGTCCCAACGCACACATTCCTGAAGATTTTTTTAATTTTGCTCATTTTTTCATTGTTTTGTTTCTTTAATTTTTTTTCTTTCATTTATTTTTCTATTTAATTATTATTATTTATTTTTTTTGTTTATTTTTTATCTTTATCATTTACGTGTTCGTTATATCTTTAGTTTTAGTTTATTTTAAATTTTTCATATTTTCTTGTACCTCCCCACCTCTGCTTTTGTTCCTCTTTCTTTTTCCTTTTTTCTCCACCCTTTTATCTGTCCCTTCCTCTTTTATCTTCTCCCCTCTGACTACACTATCACTGCACACTGTTCATATCATTGGGCTCTGCCACCTCCTGATCCTTGTGTCCTGCTGCTCATTCGCCCCATTCTGTCTGGCAGCCACTCCTACGTCACATGTTGCCATGATGGCATCAGGTGACCTGCCAGGGGGAGCAGTGCACACTGCGCATGCACGCACACACTATTGTAGGCTGGGCTACATGCCTCCTAACTGTGCTTAGCAACCAGGGTAAACATTCCCTGGGACTTTTCGGCCCGCTGGTAAAACTTAACTGACAGTTCCCATTGCGTTTTTAGTGCATTATTGGATTTCTATAGTGACCTATGTTATGTCTCACTTCTGCAATGCTGGATGCGTGTATTGATTGTCATTGTTATGCAAGTTACTATTTGTGGTTTGGCAGTTATATCATATTTTTAAACTTACTGTAATGGCAGGCTTATGACATCATTTTGATGGCAGGGGGTGGGGTTGGGGCTCAATTTGCTGCATTAATTGGTGGATTGTTTGTTAAATACTTTTTGTTTTGCACTGCACTTTGTCACTTGTCTGACGAAGGGGTCCTGTGTGGCTCCAAAAAATTGCCTTTGTATGTGTAGCGGCCTCACCCCCTTCACATGTTTCTCGGTTGTCCGAAAGCTCTTGTCTAGGGGTACCTGGTTTTCGAGAGTGAGGTGCGCTACGGCCCATGTCCTCCCCATGGCTGTGGGTGAGGTGAAGGCCAGTATCAATATCTTCCTCAGCCAAATGTGCATTAGGTTGCGGAACTTAGCCCTGCTATGCTGGAATCTCCCTTTGCTCCCATCAACAGAGTCCATACACCGATCACAGTCCAACTGCTAGTTTTATTCCGTAGCTCCACAACAAACAATACATGGCAGGATACGGTGGGATGAGCAGGCCGAGGCACTATCTAGATTGTAGTCCCTACACCCCCTGTGCTATGACCAGGGGTTGCAGGAGTCTTGATTAGAACAACTTCGCTGCGCTGCGGCCCCTATCAGGGGAAGATAACCCTCCGAGGGAGTTACCGGAGGCCCGTCCGTCACCGGGTTGACGCTGCTCCGGAGTCTTCAGACGGGTGACCTCCCCAGCCTCCTCACCTCAGATGCGGGTCCCCTCGCAAGGGGCACCCTGGAATCACTTCACCCTCGCGGGACCCGGTCGAAGTCACCAGGTCCCAGGCCTTCTACAAAGTACCTCACCCCAGGCTGAAGGTGCCTGGGATGGACTCCAACTCCAGCTTCATTCCGGCCAGGCCTAGGGTGCCCAGGCCGGAACCTTGAACCGCCCGCACCCAGGCCGAGGGCGCCTGGGTACGTGAAGAGAAGATCTCCCAACAGACCTCGTGGCGAGGGCGTCTCCCCCTTTTATCTCCTCCCATCGACACCACGGCGGGTTCCCCGCCCCAGCCGTACCATCTCCAGGAAGGGACAAAAAGGGTAGCACTGTGGTAGTGATTCTACCTCGAGCCTGTAGGTACCCCGCCACCCACAGGCCAAGGAGAATATTGCACCACCCAATCCTCCACGAATAACAAAAAGGGGTCTAATCCCTGACATAATTACACACCTGGGTCTCTCTACCCCCAGGTGTATCTCACTAAATTGAAGACCCCGCTACACACTCCCCCTGGTGATTTGACGCTGGTCCCCAGCGTCAGGTGCACACCCATGTCTCCCAAGGAGTGGTGACATGAAGTGGGCCCCAGAGGCTATCCCTCAAATTTTGGATACTGTGTGTGCCAAGACCTGCTCAACGGAAAAGGGAACTATAAAACGATAAACTCTCATATAAAACTTCTGCTTTGTACACATTTACAATCCCTCCCATTCCTAATCAAAAACCACCCCACTCTCAGCAGTCTTGATCGATGAATCTCCTGCAGAAGGAAAACAAAAGAAACAACATCCTAACAATCTGTGTCATTTGGCATGAATGGGTCTGTCAGCCGAGAAACCCATTCACTCCAATAAGTAAGTAATGCATGTGTAACATTTCAAACAACCGTTGCACAACACTGCCACCTGGTGACAGCGCTGCAGTAATGACACTCGGTGAGATCTTCATTCTTCCTGCTTTCCTACTCTAACTCTACCCCAAAAGTCTCTGCCTTTGGCACATGAAGAAAAGGGAGAAAAAAAACAACAGCTCCCAAGTCTCCAGTGAGTAAAAGAAAAGCCCAAATCAAAACAAAAGTAGGGCAC
Organism: Rana muscosa; assembly: GCA_029206835.1. Taxonomy (NCBI): domain Eukaryota; kingdom Metazoa; phylum Chordata; class Amphibia; order Anura; family Ranidae; genus Rana; species Rana muscosa. Next base: position 85,193,919 of record CM055125.1, on the reverse strand, counting down.
AGTTCTAGGCGTCTGGGAATGTCTCTTCCAGAAAGTTTCAACAGCAACAAGATAGGAGCTCACTTCTCCTATAAGTAGAACCTTGGATCCGGCAGAAACAGGGGCTTCAGGTGCCCGTCAAACACTTCCACCGAATACTCGACATCCTCTCCTTCTTTCCTGCAGATGAGCACCTTATCAGCATGAATATGGCGCCCAAGTCTCCAATCAGCTCTGCAGTCCTTGAACTTTTTAGACACAGGCGGCGAACATGACAGGTATCGCCTGGCATGGGGTACTTTAAGCTTTTCCCATACAAACTCGTCATACCACCTTGGTCGCAGGACCTCGACTTCATACAATAAGTCCCGAGGCAAGTAGGGGTACTCCCACCCATATTCGCGGGCGACTCTCTGGGAGAAAAGTCTCTGCAACCTGGCTAGAGGCGGCATCACATCTCGCTCACCTTCTCCTGGCTGCACGATGGCCTCCGGGTGCCGAGGTACCTTCACCATCTCGGGTTGCTTTGCCTTTGGTGCCCGCAACGAAGCACGCTGCATCCCCACCATCAGAGCGGGTGATGTAGTTGAATGAGGAAAGTTGATCGGAGGACTAGATTTTCTCGGGAACTTCGGGGCCTTCACCCGGAGCGTACTGTCTTCTATGGACATGGGGGAATCCTGCGGTTTACTCAGCACAGGTAGTGGGCGTCTGTCCCAGCCCTTCCGGTGAAACAGTTCATCTATCTCTCCGTCATCCCCACAGTCTGACAATGACTCTAGGTCGGAGGTGTCATACATCTCGGCAGGAAGGTAGTCTCTAGTAGACGGAAGGCTACCCTCCCTTGCGGGCTCCACCGACTGTGGACCCCCGACACCTCCAACCAACACCACAGTCCCAGCCCCTGGCTCACCTGGACCTTCTGAAGAACTGGGATGTCCGGGACTCTCTTCTCTACCGGCGCCATCTAGGCCAGGCAAGCGCGGGGTGAAGCTCGACCACGACCATAAGATGCCTGTACCAGGCCGACTTTCCTCTTCGGAGGTGGGAGCAGGGAGTCTGTAGTGACCGAAGCAGTGTCCTCGGATTTTTCTCTCTCAGTCTCTGGTTGGGCAGTCACTTCGCCCTGGTCAGCGCGCACGGGGACCTCCGCAGAGGCTTGGATCTCTCCCTCCGGAGTGGCGGTTCCTGTGATGCAGTTGAGGCGTAGGGCCCGGGGCCTTTCCGTGTATGGTTCAACCTCAAAAAGGAACTCCTTGCATGCCTCACATCGCCGAATGGCTTTAGTTGGACCACCAGTCCCGAGCATCCGGGACAGATCACACCGAGGGCCTCCGTGTCTCTGCATGAATACAGAGCCAACTGTCCTCGGGGCCTGAGCCTTATCCCCGTGTCTGTAATGGGCGCAGCAAATGCAGTCATCTTGAAAGGATAAGGTACCGGCATCCACGGGGAGCCTGAGTTCACTCCGACCACTTGCTGCTCCATCACGCGCTGACCTTGCGCCGGAGTCTCCACGTGTATCTCCACACGTGGCCAGACTCCTCCCACGACTTGCACGTTTTCGCGGGCTTCCTTCAGTCTCCTCCCACGAATTGCGCAGTCATGGGGTGCCTCGTGGCGCAGTGCAGCAAAAGTCCCCACATGTAGTTCGTCACACGGCTGGACTCCTCCCTCTTCCCGCTCTTTCTGCATGGGCCTCTCCCGGTTTTTCAGAGAAATTTCCATGACTTCGAGCACAGGGACGCACTTTGGACAATCACATGGCCGACCTGCTCGGACCTCCTCCGGGCAGCAAAGTTCAAACACAGCCGTTCCAAACCTCAGGGTCAACACACATTTCATCCCGGACTCACGAGCCCCCACGTGTAGCGGTCTCACCCCCTTTTATCTCCTCCCATCGACACCACGGCGGGTTCCCCGCCCCAGCCGTACCCTCTCCAGGAAGGGACAAAAAGGGTAGCACTGTGGTAGTGATTCTACCTCGAGCCTGTAGGTACCCCGCCACCCACAGGCCAAGGAGAATATTGCACCACCCAATCCTCCACGAATAACAAAAAGGGGTCTAATCCCTGACATAATTACACACCTGGGTCTCTCTACCCCCAGGTGTATCTCACTAAATTGAAGACCCCGCTACATATGTAACATGTGACCACATAATAAGGCTATGGACCCATTTGAGGAATCCTTGGTGTGCTGATGACATTTCTTCAGCTTTAGAAAGAAACCCTTTCAAGAATGCAAAGAGCTTTTAAAGAAATTCAGGGATGGCTTCCATTGCTGTGCTTCCATAGAACACACTACTAAAGACTGGCTACTATTAAGTGCAAAGACTATAACAGTGATGATCGCATGCAAGCACTTTATCCATTTTAGGACAGTCCCACTTTGTCTACAGGTAATCCTCCCAAGGCAAAGCATGGTGGGAAAAGCGCACACCAAATAGTGCCTCATACTCCAGTTTTCTCCATGTGTACAGATGTTTGTGGAGTAGGGTTCTGTGACAAATCCTGTGCCAAAATCTGCTTAAATCGTGTATACCCCAAGGGTCAACCTGAAATGCAGTAAGACTGTATACTATTCTAGATTATCAGAGTAACAAGTCTCTTGCAAGATCAAAGCCTTTTGACCTGTTAAATATACAGTAACAGTAGATGCCTTACCATGCACCCTGGGTACCTGTGCTGGCATTACAGAAGTTTTAGGCAGGAGAGTTACTGGTCTTGTAGTAGCTCTCCTGAAAGGCAACATAGAAATACCATTGCTCACTCTCATCGAGTGCAACCAGATTTCATCCAACAGAGGCATTCCCTGTTCCTGCAGCTGCTTGCTACCAACTCTTGACAGCAATTCTGATATTCTCTTGCTTCTTGGCAGAGACACCCCAAAGGTACACAAGGCTTGCCAACAAATCAACAGTCCACCATATGCCCAATGCCTGGACCTAGGCTAGGTCATCGTAGGTAGGGATGAGCTTCGTGTTCGAGTCGAACATACGTTCGACTCGAACATTGGCTGTTCGATCGTTCGACGAAGATCGAACGATTTGGGCCGTTCGCGCCAAATTCGAGTGACGCGAACGGCCCACAATGCACTACGCCATCGCAGTGTCATCCAGGCGCTGTGATTGGCCAAGCATGCACTGTGACCCCGCATGCTTGGCCAATCACAGCGCCGGCAGCGAGGAGAGCAATGATTGGCCACAGGCAGGATGCCTGTGGCCAATTATTGCTGAGGGTGTTTAGTACACGCCCCACACTATAAAAGGCCGCCAGCACGGCGGCCTAGTGTAGTGTGTTCCGGAGCAGGGATAGAGTAGCATAGGCAGGGACAGTGACTGTTATTTCTTTCTTGCTTAACCTGGATTCCTTTAGTTTAGGGAAAGAGAAGGATAGGTAGGGAGAGTGTCAGTGTGTTTTGTGCTTCTGCTATAGTGTGCTTAAAAAAAACATTTATTCTAGGGACAGAAAACTCTAGGTAGGGACAGTGTCAGTTTCTTTCACTCTGCAAGTCCTTGTTTCCAGGGACCTGTAAGGACAGTGAGTTAATTGTCCTTGTGCTATATTGTGCTTAAAAAAAACATTTATTCTAGGGACAGAAAACTCTAGGTAGGGACAGTGTCAGTTTCTTTCACTCTGCAAGTCCTTGTTTCCAGGGACCTGTAAGGACAGTGAGTTAATTGTCCTTGTGCTATATTGTGATTAAAAAAAACATTTATTCTAGGGACAGAAAACTGTAGGTAGGGAGAGTGTTTTTTTTCTTTCACTCTGCAAGTCCTTGTTTCCAGGGACCTGTAAGGACAGTGAGTTAATTGTCCTTGTGCTATATTGTGCTTAAAAAAAACATTTATTCTAGGGACAGAAAACTCTAGGTAGGGACAGTGTCAGTTTCTTTCACTCTGCAAGTCCTTGTTTCCAGGGACCTGTAAGGACAGTGAGTTAATTTTCCTTGTGCTATATTGTGATTAAAAAAAACATTTATTCTAGGGACAGAAAACTCTAGGTAGGGACAGTGTCAGTTTCTTTCACTCTGCAAGTCCTTGTTTCCAGGGACCTGTAAGGACAGTGAGTTAATTTTCCTTGTGCTATATTGTGATTAAAAAAAACATTTTTTCTAGGGACAGAAAACTGTAGGTAGGGAGAGTGTTTTTTTTCTTTCACTCTGCAAGTCCTTGTTTCCAGGGACCTGTAAGGACAGTGAGTTAATTTTCCTTGTGCTATATTGTGCTTAAAAAAAAACATTTTTTCTAGGGACAGAAAACTGTAGGTAGGGAGAGTGTTTTTTTTCTTTCACTCTGCAAGTCCTTGTTTCCAGGGACCTGTAAGGACAGTGAGTTAATTGTCCTTGTGCTATATTGTGCTTAAAAAAAACATTTATTCTAGGGACAGAAAACTCTAGGTAGGGACAGTGTCAGTTTCTTTCACTCTGCAAGTCCTTGTTTCCAGGGACCTGTAAGGACAGTGAGTTAATTTTCCTTGTGCTATATTGTGATTAAAAAAAACATTTATTCTAGGGACAGAAAACTCTAGGTAGGGACAGTGTCAGTTTCTTTCACTCTGCAAGTCCTTGTTTCCAGGGACCTGTAAGGACAGTGAGTTAATTTTCCTTGTGCTATATTGTGATTAAAAAAAACATTTTTTCTAGGGACAGAAAACTGTAGGTAGGGAGAGTGTTTTTTTTCTTTCACTCTGCAAGTCCTTGTTTCCAGGGACCTGTAAGGACAGTGAGTTAATTTTCCTTGTGCTATATTGTGATTAAAAAAAACATTTTTTCTAGGGACAGAAAACTGTAGGTAGGGAGAGTGTTTTTTTTCTTTCACTCTGCAAGTCCTTGTTTCCAGGGACCTGTAAGGACAGTGAGTTAATTGTCCTTGTGCTATATTGTGCTTAAAAAAAACATTTATTCTAGGGACAGAAAACTCTAGGTAGGGACAGTGTCAGTTTCTTTCACTCTGCAAGTCCTTGTTTCCAGGGACCTGTAAGGACAGTGAGTTAATTTTCCTTGTGCTATATTGTGATTAAAAAAAACATTTATTCTAGGGACAGAAAACTCTAGGTAGGGACAGTGTCAGTTTCTTTCACTCTGCAAGTCCTTGTTTCCAGGGACCTGTAAGGACAGTGAGTTAATTTTCCTTGTGCTATATTGTGATTAAAAAAAACATTTTTTCTAGGGACAGAAAACTGTAGGTAGGGAGAGTGTTTTTTTTCTTTCACTCTGCAAGTCCTTGTTTCCAGGGACCTGTAAGGACAGTGAGTTAATTTTCCTTGTGCTATATTGTGCTTAAAAAAAACATTTTTTCTAGGGACAGAAAACTGTAGGTAGGGAGAGTGTTTTTTTTCTTTCACTCTGCAAGTCCTTGTTTCCAGGGACCTGTAAGGACAGTGAGTTAATTGTCCTTGTGCTATATTGTGCTTAAAAAAAACATTTATTCTAGGGACAGAAAACTCTAGGTAGGGACAGTGTCAGTTTCTTTCACTCTGCAAGTCCTTGTTTCCAGGGACCTGTAAGGACAGTGAGTTAATTTTCCTTGTGCTATATTGTGCTTAAAAAAAACATTTATTCTAGGGACAGAAAACTCTAGGTAGGGACAGTGTCAGTTTCTTTCACTCTGCAAGTCCTTGTTTCCAGGGACCTGTAAGGACAGTGAGTTAATTGTCCTTGTGCTATATTGTGCTTAAAAAAAACATTTATTCTAGGGACAGAAAACTCTAGGTAGGGACAGTGTCAGTTTCTTTCACTCTGCAAGTCCTTGTTTCCAGGGACCTGTAAGGACAGTGAGTTAATTTTCCTTGTGCTATATTGTGCTTAAAAAAAACATTTATTCTAGGGACAGAAAACTCTAGGTAGGGACAGTGTCAGTTTCTTTCACTCTGCAAGTCCTTGTTTCCAGGGACCTGGAGAGACATTGAGTGAATTGTCCTTGTGCTATATTGTGATTAAAAAAAACATTTATTCTAGGGACAGAAAACTCTAGGTAGGGACAGTGTCAGTTTCTTTCACTGTGAAAGTCCTTGTTTCAAGGGACAGAGAAGGACACCTGAAGGTAGCCCTTATTGCTTTTTTCCCATCTCCCTGCAGGCCATCTATTAGAATGTCTGGAAGGCAAACAAGGAGAGGCAGACAGTCAGGAGGCAATAAAAGAGGGCAAGCAGGCTCTGTGTCTGGGGGCAACAGTGCTGGTCGTGGACGCGGTGCATTGTCATCAGCACATGGCCATGGGACACGCTTGTCCTTCTTTTCGGCAGCTGGACATGTTGAGCCACATCATGCCGAAGACTTGGTAGAGTGGATGACCAAGCCCTCCTCCTCCTCCTCATCCTCTCTCACCCAGGCTCAGGGTACTGGAAAAGCAGCTGCCAAAGCGTCGTCTTCCCTGGTATCAATGTCAGACAAATCATCAGTCACTCCTTCCCTAGACCCACCATGTCCTCCTCCTGAGGAGTCCCCCGAACTGTTTCAGCACAGTGTTGGGTACATGCTCCAGGAGGATGCCCAGCGTTTCGAAGGGTCTGATGATGAAACCCAGCTAGAGGAAGGCAGTAGCGTGAGAGCAGACAGAGGGGATGCTCAAGAAGGACACCAATCTGGCAGTCATGTTCCAGCAGCTGCAGCATACTGCCAGATTGGCTCCAGTGATGAGGAGGGAGGGGATGATGAGGTCAATGACTCCACGTGGGTGCCTAATAGGAGAGAGGAGGAGGAGGAGGAGGAGGCACATCTCCAACGAGGCAGGATGCCCTTTGGTGGCCAGCGTAAGGGCAGTACACCGACGGAATCACACCGCAGAGCTCCGCCTGTGCAGGGCGCTGCCTCTGCCCGTCATTCAAAAAGTTCTTTGGTGTGGGCCTTTTTTGAGGCTAGTGCATCAGATCGCACAGCTGCTGTTTGCAACATATGTCTCAAGCGTATATCGCGTGGCCAAAACATCAGCCGCTTGGGTACCACATGCCTGACCAGACATATGTTGACCTGCCATGCAGCTCGTTGGCAAGCCTACCTCAAAGACCCACACCAAAGAACAAAGCGGACCTCTCCTTGCACCGCATCAGCTGGGATCTCCAACCCCACTATAACTTCAGTCCTCTCTGAAACATGCACTGAGAGGAATGAAGGTGTAGAATTAGGTGTGTCACAGCCAAGTACTTGCGCCCACTCTGCTAGCAGTACACCGACGTCCGATTCTAGCAGGCAAATTTCCCTGCCCCAGCTGCTGGACCGTCGAAAGAAGTTCACTCCCAGCCATCCACATGCCCAGCGGTTGAATGCTAGCTTGGCTAAATTGCTAGCGCTTCAACTGCTGCCTTTTCAGTTGGTAGACTCGGCCCCCTTCCGTGAGTTTGTGCAATGTGCGGTTCCTCAGTGGCAGGTTCCCAAACGCCACTTTTTCTCACGGAAGGCTATTCCGGCTCTCTACCGGCATGTGGAAGGCAATGTCTTGGCCTCGCTGGACAGGGCGGTCAGCGGTAAGGTGCATATTACCGCTGACTCATGGTCCAGCAGGCATGGACAGGGACGTTACCTTTCTTTCACGGCCCATTGGGTCACTCTTTTGGCAGCTGGGAAGGATTCAGGACAAGGTGCAGTAGTGTTGGAGGTTGTCCCACCGCCACGCCTCCAAAATGCTACTACTGGTTGTGACACACCTCTCTCCTCCACCCCCTCCTCTTCTTCTTCCTCCATGGCCTCTTCCTGTGGTTTGTCCTATGAACCAGCGGTGCTCCGTAGCCGTTCACGGGGCTACGCAAGTACGCAGGCAAAAAGATGCCATGCCGTGCTTGCGCTGGTGTGTTTGGGGGACAGAAGCCACACTGGGGCAGAGGTCCTGTCTGCTCTGCAGGGCCAGGCCGAGAGGTGGTTGACGCCACGCCAGCTTAAGCCAGGAATGGTGGTTTGCGACAATGGCACCAACCTCCTCTCCGCCCTCCGACAGGGACAACTGACCCATGTGCCCTGTGTGGCTCACGTCCTTAACCTGGTGGTGCAGCGCTTCTTGGGCAGGTACCCGGGCTTACAGGATGTCCTGAGGCAGGCCAGGAAAGTCTGTGTGCATTTCCGCAGATCTTATAATGCCAGTGCTCGCCTGGCTGAGCTGCAAAAGGAGTTGAACCTGCCCAAGAACCGCCTTATATGTGACATGCCCACCAGGTGGAACTCAACGTTGGCCATGCTGCAGCGGCTGCACACGCAGCAGAGGGCCATCAATGAGTACCTGTGCGACTACGGCACCAGGACAGGGTCAGGGGAGCTTGGTTTTTTTTCTCCACGCCAGTGGGGCATGATCAGGGATGCATGCACTGTCCTGGCACCATTTGAGGAGGCCACGAGGATGGTGAGCAGTGACAGTGCATGCATCAGTGACACTGTACCTCTTGTCCACCTGTTGGAGCACACGCTGCGTGGAATAATGGACAGGGCACTTGAGGCAGAACAGAGGCAGGAAGAGGAGGACTTCCTTGCCTCTCAAGGCCCCCTTTACCCAGACAGTGTTCCTTCTGTCCCACCCATCGCACAGGAAGAGGAGGAGGAGGAGGAGGAGGAGGAGGAGGAGGAGGAGGATTGTGTCAGCATGGAGGTGGAGGCTGGCACTCAGCATCATCAGCAGCAGTCTTTTAGGGATGATTTACAGTCCCAAGAAACCAGTGGACTTGTACGTGGCTGGGAGGAGGTGGCTGCGGATCATGTCGTCCTTAGTGACCCAGAGGACTCCGGAGCGAATGCCTCAGCAAACCTACGCTGCATGGCCTCCCTGATCCTGCAAAGTCTGCGGAAGGATCCTCGTATTCTTCGGATCAAGGAGAGGGACCATTACTGGCTGGCCACTCTCCTTGATCCACGGTACAAGGGTAAGGTTGCGGACCTTATGTTACCGTCGCAGAGGGAGCAGAGGATGAGACAACTCCGGGAGGCCTTGCAGAAAGGTCTGTGCAACGCGTTCCCAGAGACTGGGAGGTTGCAAACTCCTGGTCCTGGACAACGAGTTGCTGAGGCTTCGGCCAGTCAAAGAAGGAGCGGTGGGGAAGGTGGCCGTCTGACCGATGCGTTCAGACAATTCTTTAGTCCGCAGCCCCAAAGTATGATCGGTTCCAGCAACCATCGCCAGCGTCTGATAAACATGGTGCAGGAATATCTAGGGGCAAGGTCAGACTTGGACACCTTCCCCACCGAAAATCCTCTGGCTTACTGGGTCTTGAGGATGGATCACTGGCCAGAGCTTGCACAGTATGCAATTGAGCTACTGGCCTGTCCTGCATCCAGCGTTCTTTCGGAACGCACATTCAGTGCTGCTGGAGGATTTGTCACGGATCACAGGGTGCGCCTGTCCACCGACTCGGTTGATCGACTGACTTTCATCAAGATGAACCAGTCTTGGATCACCACCAGCTACCACACACCTGATGCTGATATAACAGACTAATTGATTTTAACATGTCACATCCCTTCAAGACTGATGCTGATGCTGAGTGCCTGTGCTGTTATGTTGACTGGCTATCCTCCTCCTCCGAGTCCTCAATGGTACGATTGATGATGATAGCTTGGAAGATCATTTTTGTTTATGGGTGCCGCCACCAGTGCCTAACGCCCAATTTTTCAGCCCCTGTTTAACAGTGGCGTGTAATTACAATTTTTGAAGCAATACTTTGCAACAGGGCTCATTGCTGTGCTCCAAGTACAGTATCTGTGAGGAGTTGCAGTGTTGTGCCACCAGTGCCTAAGGCCCAATTTTTCAGCCCCTGTTTAACAGGGGCGTGTCATTACAATTTTTGAAGCAATACTTTGCAACAGGGCTCATTGCTGTGCTCCAAGTACAGTATCTGTGAAGGGTTGCAGTGTTGTGCCACCAGTGCCTAAGGCCCAATTTTTCAGCCCCTGTTCAACAGGGGCATGTAATTACAATTCTTGATCTAATAATTCACAGCAGGGCCCATTGCTGCACCCACCAAGAGTAACTGTCAGGGCTTACAGTGTTATGGCACCAGCACCACCATCAAAGGCCCAATTTTTACTACCACTGTTCAACAATTATATGTAATTAAAATTCCTGATATAATAGTTGACAGCAGGGCGTTCCAGCACCAACCAAGAGTAACTGTGAGTGCTTACAGTGTTGTGCCAACACCAACAACTAAGGGGCCTATTTCTGCAGAGTATATACGGCAGGTCCCTACTTTCAAACATCCAACTTACAAACGACTCCTACTTGCAAACGCAAGAAGACAACAGGAAGTGAGAGGAAATCTACCACTAGGAAGGAAAATTCTCTCCTGTAAGAATAAATATGGGAGAAAGGTGTCTCCTCTGTACTGATGCTTTATCAGCAATCCTTGTTTCAAGAAAAACACCACATTTCAAAAACAGTTGTCATTAGGACGGAAAGTGAGGTGAAATGTTCTGAACAGGGGCACAGACAGCAAAACAAATGTTACAGGGGTGATAACCCTTACCTATGTTTTCCAAAAAGTTTAAAAATAGATTTTTGGTCTGGAGCTACACTTCAACAATGTACCTGTTCAAAATTACAAACAGATTCTACATAAGAACAAACCTACAGTCCCTGTCTTGTATGCACCGCCTGTATACGGCTGTTCAGAGTATATAGGGCCTTTTTTATTTTATGTGCGGGGTTCCCCTTAATATCCATACAAGACCCAAAGGGGCTGGTAATGGGCTGGGGTAGGGGGGGGGTCATGGGGTAGCTATGCCATTTTTCTTAAAGATTTTCATCCATATTACCGGGACCAGACATTACATTAAAGCCGCAAGCAGTTTTAAATGGCTTTTTTTTCCTTTAGAAGTGTCATTTTGTGCAGGGACAGTTCTAAACACGGGAAACACGTGGCACTTCACAGGCATACTTTAGACACCCCCCAGGTACGATATTTAAAGGAATATTTGACTTTTTTTTTTTCACTTTATGCATCATTAAAATGACTGCTCCCGGAAAACGACCGTTTTTAAAACTTATTTTTGCATTGATACATGTCCCCTGGTGCAGAACCCGGGTTCCCAAACCCTTTTTAGGACAATAACATGCATAATAGTTGTTATAATTAGCACTTTAGAATTCGAACGTTCGCATCCATTGTATTTAATAGGGTTCTAATGTTCGTTCGAACTTTCGGTCCGTTCGCGGGTTCTGGTGCGAACCGAACCCGGGGGTGTTCGGCTCATCACTAATCGTAGGCAATGTCTGTCTGGGTAATGTCAGGAGGTCTTCTACAGTTTCTTCTTTCAAGACAACTGTCCTGCCAAGTGCATTACTTGTTTTGAACAGTGCCCACACCACTACCATTTAAAAGAAAAATGTTGCAATAAAAGGCATACAACAGTTCTTCAAACAAGGCAATAACAAGGTCCTTAATTTCTGGGAGAATAATGTCAGCACCACAGTGTTCGATGTAACGAATAAAGATAATGAGCTGGCAGCCTACTTTGAAGACAAGAGTTCTATTGAGACAATTCCAACAGCAGGATGGCACAACTATCATTTCGTGCCTCAAGAAAGAAACTACCTACCTAAGAGTGTTCAGCATGCAGAAGCACAATTTACTTCTTTACAACGCACCCTGAACAGAAAACTTGAGATGAAAAAACACTTTGTTTACTGTATGCAGGTTTGGTGAGAGATCATGCTAAGCCTGCACCACCTCTAAAAGAAAGAGAGGAATGTTGGTACCGCTCATGCTTTGGCGTGTACTCGCAGGCCAGATCAGATAAGAGTGGTCTTTTGGCTCAAGTGCTCAATATGAAGGTCTTTCCCTCAATGATGTTCTTCTCACAGGGCCTAATCTGAACAAAAACCTTATAGGAATTTTGCTCCGCTTTAGACAAGAACAAGTTGCTGTTATGGCTGACATTCAGCAAATGTTTCACTGTTTCATCGATCAAGAAAACAACAGAAACTTTCACAGGTTCTGAAGGTATGATAATAGTGATGTCAGCTATGAAGTCATAGACTACCAAATGAAAGTACATGTTTTCGGTAAAGCCCTTCATGACAGACCCAACCAGGACAGGTGCTTTTGGAGGGGACTGCAGTGTAGCCTCTTGCCTACTGACTATGGGCCCTGGCTTTTGAGGGGGCTCTATTATTTTGGAGGTTTGTGCCTGGAGAACCTTTGGAGTGGTTTTGTTTTGAATTCGGGTTCATATCTCCCTGAAATACACAGGCTCTGGGAACCTAGGACCTGGATACAGATTTCGGCCCTCTGTGCCCAGACCAGTAATGACTGCTTCACCCCCCCTCTCAGACTCAGAGACTCAGAATAGATGTTAATATAATCAGCTCAAAACAACTCGATGCTGGGGTCTCCTGCTATAATCTGTCATAAGGTGTCTTTCTCTCATGGTATAATTCCCCATTGTGTGCCTCCTGGGTGTGAATTTCCATTGTTAATTGAGCGGCCTATTGTTTCTGTCTGCCTGCTAGTATTGTGTCCACTTCACCCTGTTGCCAAACTATTTGTCACGTACCTGGTCCTGAAGCCGAAATGCTGAGAGGGCTCTCCTTGCTGCTGAGTGCTTGGTGCCCCTGGAGGTGATAACAGGGAACACAAAGTGTAAAGAAGCAGGTATTGCCAGCTGTGCCACAGATGAGGGATGGTGGTATGGAGATCTCTCTGCAGGTGGATACCAGATGAGGTGTGCAGTAGGACCCAGGAGAGCTGAAGGTGGTGCAGGCTGCACACAGCAGGAAATGGGTTGCAATGGTAAGTGCAGCAGGCTGAAAACAGTAGGTAAGTACTGCAGGCTGGAGCAGCAGGTGAGTACTCTAGATAGGTACTGCAGGCTGTGTACAGCAGGTAGCCACCAATGTGGATCACAGCAGATGGGGCACAGCAGAAGGCGTAGTTGGGGACAGTAGCAGAGGTCAGGAAGCCAGTGGTCAGAAAATCAGATATCAGAATCATGTTTAGGCAAGTCTGGGTTATACACAGGACAGGAGACAAGAGAGGATCAGTGAGCAATCCGAGGTCAGAGATGGGAGCGAGACAAGTTGTATCCAAGGGCGGGACGGGTCGGGAACAGGTGATCAGAAACAACAGCAAACACGGGAACAGGAAGCAGGAAGCTGAAGACCAGTTAGCAATGTCCATGTGCCACAGTCACCCTTTTAAAGGCCAGAGGGTGCCAGGATCTGACGTGCATTACGTGTGACCATATTGGCCCCTGTGCCAGGCCTACAGGCAGCTCTTCCCCGGCTAGTCTCCTGACACTATTGTGGGGTGTTTTATGTTTGTGGTAATTAGCTTACTGTTTATGTTTATGCTAGCTGTTCATTAGATGTACTGCTATTGCTGTTTACAGTTTGTATTGTTTAGAATAATGTGATAAAGCTCATAACTGAGAGTTTGTGTGGTATATATATTCTGTGTGAATTTACAATAAAGCGAGTTCCATGTTGCCCCTGGACGACGTCAGTTGTGACGAAACGCGTACGGACAAGCGACGTGCTGACGTCACCGCGTTCACGCAGGTCCCGGAGTGACGGGCTGCAATCAGCCTGCTCAGTGTTTATGCTGCATTTTTTGTTTGTCTAATTGTAAGTGCAACACTTTTTACTTATTAAAACCACCAAAAGATTTTACATTATGGAAGTTTTTATTTTTTCATGGGGACCATCTGGCAATTATGTATCTTTTGAGGGATAACACCAGGGAAGACGCTGGGACCATTTCTTTACACCTTAAAGGCCCGGGCTGGGTATTAAGCCAAAAGCGTGTGTGATCTTCCGTAATAGGAGATAATTTGGAGTCGGTAAGCGGCAGTGTGTGTAGAGGTGGAAGTTACATCTATTCTCATCACAATTCTTGGGTGTATCGGGTGTCAATTTCACATTGGAAATTCATCTTCAATATAATGGACTATTTATAGTGTGATAACCAATCAATTTTTTATTGCACGGATTCACTTTATATGGAGGTTTAGCGCAACTTAGTATTGAGAGTTCCATGTTGCATCTAAGCTAGTGTCGTCTAGTTCTTGGGTGCAATTCTCAGGTATAATACCTGGTTCCTGATTCCAGAATGGAGTGTATCTTGGAGAAAGCAAACAAGCGTGGTTCTAGGCGGTCTGTCACACCCTTTCCCTGCTATAGAAATTTATGACTGAGAAGAACCAAAAAGGTCGAGAAGATGAAAAAGAATTCACGTCTGATACCCGTGAATTTGTGGGAAAGAATTTCTAGGTAAATGAGGGGCTCATATCTCTGACAGTACCCAATCTATGCCATTGCTGTAGTACAATCAATCAGCTTATGAGTTTGGGTATCACCACTTCCTATTACCATGTTTTGTATACAAAATTGTTTTTAATTGTCCCATATGGGAATTTTTTACTTGTTTTTTAATAAATCATACTTTTTTATTCTATATTGTTAGGTTTGGTTGCCTTTAAGAAAGTCCCAATCTAGAGATTGCTTATGTACAACAAAACAGGGAGGATGGCAACCCTGATTCAGCCCTAGATTAAATAAATAGCGTTCAGGTATGAAACCTGTTTCCCGATTGGCCAAAACATCAGGCTATCCTTTTGGACGCCTAGCGCCGGGGGGAGCAGAGAGGAGACACCCTGGAAGCTGCTCCAGGAGAGGACACCGGATCAGTTTTCGTGCGTGTGCGTGTGTGCGCTCATCAATGCCTGGGACCAGGTGTGTTCATGTGAAAGTCTTAACATTATGGTGGTACCCCGGCTTAGAGATGAGCCATACGATGTGTGCACTGTGCAGTAGTTGAACCCTGGTATCTCATGGGATAACATGCTGGCTCTCGGACTTCCGGGTCCATGTACTTTGTGTGTTACCTCTCCCTCTTACCCTGGGTTCCCTTGCTCCCAAACTTAACGTGTAACTCCATTCCCTTCTGGGTGATCTATGTACGTTACAAGAATTTTAACAAACTTTGTTGCAGATTCCTACCTTTTGTTATTCTGAAGAAATCCCTGTGTGTTTGTCTGTGTCCATGTTGAAAAGTGAGTCTAATGGAATGGTTTCATAATTATCAATCAGTTGTGCACCTGTAGGTCTCTAATGAGGAAAGCTGCTGGGTCTGCATCCCTTTAGGCGTGATTTACTATTGGAAATATCTCACCAAAAATGAAATTTTTGTTGCAGGGGATGCCTGAAGTCTGACTTCTATCTTAGAGCAGACATCTGGGAAAATTGGTGAGCCAATCACATAAGCAGGAAATTATGTTTCTGGGGGCGGGGGGAGTTCTGTACAGATTCACCTCCAGGTAGCCATATTGCATTGCATTTTCAGAAAATTACAGAGCTGAAGGTTAAAAAAGAAAGGTAATTTTTATTAACATTCAATCATACTGTGACTTGTGGCGCAATTGTATACGCTATATTATTTTTTCTTTATTTGCAATTTTTTTCCCCACAAAAGTGGAGTTATCCTTTAAGCTCTAGCACTCTCCCCAAACCGAACCTCTCCCTCTATTTATGTATCAAATGGGGTGGAAGGCCGGCCCAAAGCTAAAAGCCCAGGAACTGAGGTGCTAGAACCCTTTCCCTAACTTGGGCAGACCATTAGCTAAGCTAGCACTTACTGTCTGTAGGCACCTGCCTACACATGCCAGAGTGGAGAATTCTCCATAGAACACTAAGCACAGAAACAGGGATCACTGTGGTCTAGATGATGCTCATGTGCCCAGTAAGGCCGGGTTCACACTGGTGCGACACGACAGCCGTCCTACTTTGGATCCGACTTTCCCATGCGACTTGAAGCCGACATACGTCCGACTTTCAATGAACGGGGATCCGACTTGGATCCCCGCCATTACCAGGCACTGTGTTTGGTATGAATCTTGAGGGGGAACTCCACGCCAAATTTTAAATAAAAAACCGGCATGGGTTCCCCCTTCAGGAGCATACCAGGCCCTTCGGTCTGGTATGGATATAAAGGGGAACCCCCTATGCCAAAAAAACGGCGTGGGGGTCCCCCCAAAATCCATACCAGACCCTTATCCGAGCACACAGCCCGGCCAGTCAGGAAAGGGGGTGAAGACGAGCGAGCGCCCCCCCTCCTGAACCGTGCCGGCCACATGCCCTCAACATGGGGGGGTGGGTGCTTTGGGGCAGAGGATCGCCCTGTGGCCCCCCACCCCAAAGCACCCTGTCCCGATGTTGATGAGGACAAGGGCCTCTTCCCGGCAACCCTGGCCGTTGGTTGTCGGGGTCTGCTGGCTGGGGGCTTATCGGAATCCGGGAGCCCCCTTTAATAAGGGGGCCCCCCGATCCCGACCCCCCACCCTATGTGAATGAGTATGGGGTACATCGTACCCCTACCCATTCACCTGGGGGGGGAAAATGTCAAAAAAAAAAAACACACTAGACGGGTTTTTAAAGTAATTTATTAGGCAGCTCCGGGGGTGTTCTTCTGACTTCGGGGGTCTTTTCCGACTCTCTGGCCTATTCTCCCGCTCTCCGGTGCCTTCTCTGTGCTCTCCGGTGCTTTCTGCCTTCTGCCGGGCACCTCCGCTATTTTCTGCAGGCTCTTTTGCTAGTGGGGGCCCGGTCTTCCCCATAGTCTTCTTCCCTCTTCTCTTGTCCCGATGTTGACACTCCGCTCTCTCCCGCTGTAATGCCGTGTGCGTGGTGCACAACGACTTATGTAGGGACATCGGGACAAGAGAAGAGGGAAGAAGACGACGGGGAAGACTGGGCCCCCGCTAGCAAAAGAGCTGGCAGAAGATAGTGGAGGTGCCCGGCAAAAGGCAGAAAGCACCGGAGAGCGCGGAGAAGAGGCCGGAGAGTCGGAAGAGACCCCCGAAGTCGGAAGAAGACCCCCGGAGCTGCCTAATAAATTACTTTAAAAACCTCTCTAGTGTGTTTTTTTTCTTGACATTTTTTCCCCCCATGTGAATGGGTAGGGGTACGATGTACCCCATACTCATTCACATAGGGTGGGGGGCCGGGATCTGGGGGCCCCCTTATTAAAGGGGGCTCCCGGATTCCAATAAGCCTGCAGACCCCGACAACCAACGGCCAGGGCGCACCCCTGCCCCAAAGCACCCACCCCCCATGTTGAGAGCATGCGGCCTGGTACAGTTCAGGAGGGGGGGCGCTCGCTCGTCCCCACCCCCTTTCTTGACCGGCCGGGCTGCATGCTCGGACAAGGGTCTGGTATGGATTTTGGGGGAACCCCACGCCGTTTTTTCTGTTCCCCTTCAAGATCATCAGAGCACAAGTCGCATGCCAAAGTCGGATCATGCAAGACGGCGTTCCGACTTTGATCCGACTTCAATGATAGTCAATGGGCTGAAGTAGGATCAAAGTCGGACCAAAGTAGTACAGGGAGCATTTTCAAAGTCGGACCGACATGTGTCGGACCAGTTAAGACGGCTCCCATAGGGAAACATTGATTTTCACATGTCATGCGACATGAGCTCCCAATGTCGGAGCGTTTGTCGCACCAGTGTGAACCCGGCCTCACACTTATTTTAAAGCACAGTGTGAATGCAAGGAGTGGGGAGGGGGCAAATTGAACTCGGGTAAGGTTCAGTTTAACCATGCCCAGTGTGAGAGCACACTCAGACACCAGAGCTGTTGCAGGGGGAAAGTCCTCAACCCTGTCAAAGTTTTGTATGGGTTTTAACATGTGATTAGCAGCACATACTGTATAACTCTACCTGTGTTTCAATACTTTAATAGCTTGTGGCTAACTCATACTCTAGGAATGTTGGGAGTCTAACTTAAGCGTCCTGAAGACATATGCGCGCTTTTTGACCAGCATTAATGTACTAGGCGAACAACCACTAGTGAGTGAGTCGGCTACTAGCTACATAAGCATTGCAGTATGGGATTAGATATATGGGCTGCTATATTTACATGTTATATTGGAAAGAAAGTTGCAAATTCATTAGCAGCTGTGCATTATAGAAAGAAGGGATGTGTGGTTTTCATTATTCTAAACTGTTTTTTTGACCAAGAATGTCTCAGAGCTTACTCAGGGCTTCTTCTTCTATCATCACAGCAACTGTGGGTTCAGGGAAGAGAAGGTAAGTATGTAATGCTATGGGGGCTGGTAGCTTTGCCTGGACCTTAGGTAAAATATTAACTCCTCGCATCTCAGATAAGTTTGCACATATCACTCCAGGCTCCCTGGTACATGGTACTGTTGCTCCATGACTGTGCATGTCTTTTGCCATAATAACACATGGCCAAGGTCATCAGGAACTCATGGAACATCTATGTTATGCTGGCAAGCACAGTTGCCCCTATTGTCTCTGCTCTCTGTGTTCTATTTTTGTGAGGCACATGCATTTAAGAAACCTGGCTTGGATGAAAAGATTTCATATTGCTATATGTATGAAAGCTCACAGGCAGATAATATGGACTTGCTTGTTACAACAGGAAGGAAACTTAAGTGTTATTAGACTCCTCATCCCATTAGATATAATCAAAGGTAATTAGGTTAGGCCTGGCTGAGCCCCTGTCTCACCCTGTGATTGGAAGCACTTGGCTGGAGGATAATCAGACAGAAGAGAAAGTTCATTAGATTGTAGAAAGTCAGCAATCGCTCTGCTCGCAATGACTCATAGGCCTGCAAGTCTACCTCTACTATTTTAAAGGATGCTCAATTTCAATCTATTTCCAGTGAGAGAAGCAAAACATATCTTTCACAATGCAAAGTGACACCAGGAAAGCATACATTTTAAAGAGACAAAAGATAACATCTGTAGGTAGAAGAGGCAAGGCTGAAATAAATGTTCACTTCTCAAATGCCCATAGCATTAAAGAATACATCTTTAGCTACATACTTCTACTCTTGGGTGTTGTCTCCCACAAACCCTCAACTCCAACAACTTGCAGTCACTTCTCTTGAGGGTTGAATGACGCCCAACATCAATCAGCCACTTCCTGTGAGCCCAAGCTGTCAATGGCACACCATCTAGGCTAGCTTCATCATGTAGGCTGGACTCCCAGCACACTGCTAAATAGAATGGTGGTCACATGTCACAATGTGAACATTGTTCTATCCAGCAATGAGGAGCACCCACCAGCAAGCTCAGTGATTGCTGAGAGAAATTTAACAAACTGCAGTCATCTGGTTTCTGTTTTCTGACTGCATAGTCTCTTGGAGGTTTTGAGCTTACAACATTATGATTCGTCCAAATAGTCAAAAAGTCACGTAAAATGTCAAAAGGGGTGGAGCATGAAGAAAACAGCATCCTTTACCATGTGTGCCTAGGGCAGCGCCATTTCCAAACATAACTTTGTTTACAGGTACCTATAGGCATATCCACACAAACACCAAAAACCTCCTATGCTTGGCAGTGGACCCATACAATGTGCGTATTCTATATCTCATTCCTGGTTTGTATTGATGCACTTTGTCTTGCTGCCCTCTTAAGTCTGGGGAAGTCTGGAACAACTGAAACCACAAAAAAGACAGAGAGGGCGCACAGACCTAGTGCATTATCCTAAAACCACAAATCTGAGGAAGAGGCTAGTCCTCAAAACGCAGTAGCCTATTGGATCTTCACCTTCGACTACCACATGATAATATAATGCAATGTGGATTCAATGACACTGCACTATGTGATGCGCTTGTTACATTTGTCATCTTGTAAGTATAATACTTACCATTTTTTACATTATTAAAGCAATGATTTTAGGATAATGCACCCTCTCTGTCTTTTTGTGGTTTCACCTATAGGCATATAGCATATCTTAACCAAAGCAATTGATTATCACAGGTCTGCTGCCAATTTCCAGTCTTTGTCAAATGTTCTTGAAGAAAGCAGAAATGTAGCTAATTGATTGTTGTCCCAAAATAAGGCATAAACTTAGATTTGTTTGGAAAAGTGTGGATTTCTGTGTACCAGTTCAGTGATTAGAGACACATACTGTATATCTGATTGTAACCTAACCGATATAGCTAGTCTACTTTTTATTCAACTGATCTTGAAAAAGAGGTTCAGTGAATTGCACTCCCATACTACACCAGTCATTTCAAATTTGGTTATTGCTTAAAAAATAGGACTATCGGTAGCAAATATCTTCATCTAATGCCGCGTACACACGACCGCTTTTTCTCGACGAGAAAAACGGCATTTTATTTTTCCGCCGAGAAAACCGATCGTCTGTGGGCTTTATGTCGTTTTTTTCAACGACAAAAACGGCATTAAAAACGACGCGAAAAATTAGAACATGTTCTAAATTTTCTCGCCGTTTTTCACGTCGTCGTTTTTTTCATCATGAAAAATGATCGTGTGTAGGCTTTAACGACGTGAAAAAAGCGCGCATGATCAGAAGCAAGTGAGGAGAAGGGAGCGCTCGTTCTGGTAAAACTACTGTTCGGAATGGAGATGGCACATTCGTCATGCATGAAATTATTACATCGTTTAATGCAGCGCATTCTTTTCTTCGTTCTAATGCTGCAATATTCCAAATCTCTTGCTGCTGATATTCTCCCAGAGTTATGACAATCTTTGTTCTTTAGTATTTATTGTTTTATCATGATTAATCTCTATTTTGGTGAGCCAGATCTCCCTAAATACCCAAACATTTTTACAATTTTTTTTTGTTTTTGTTTTTAGATTTTAATTTGTGGTATTAGATTTTAGACTGTTTTTACATATTATTTGCTATTTTGGAGTGTGTCAAGTTACCACAACATTATTATTTATTCTAATTTGGCCTCAATCAGGTTAGTGTCCCTTGTTAATTTCACAATTTTTTATCCACTGTCCCTGCCTACTCACTTACAAACTGGCTATTTAGAAGAAAAACACATGTTCATTTTGTATCTTCAAAAAAAATTCCATTTATTATGGTCTAATAACAAATTAAAAGGTAAGGCAAAACCAAACCATATGTAAAGTACAAATCAAGAAGCCAGGAAGACAGCACTGGAGACCCTGCTGAAATTAGTGCAGACCCAGATCACCACAGCAAACACCAAAGCATGTGAAGACAAAAATTGGGCCCATGTGAGGCACATATCCTGGGCTCATTTTCGGGTTTTTTGTTTGACCTTCCCTGCAGCCTTCCTTGGAGGCTGTGTCCGTGGAGGAGGGACTAGAGCAGGAGCAGGGTCTGGAACAGGAGCAGGGACTGTTACAGGAGCAGGGACTGTTACAGGAGCATGGAGTGGGGCAGGAGCATGGAGTGGGGCAGGAACTTGAGCATAAAAATATGAAAGGTCCACAACGTCTGTGAAATCCTTCAGTTTGTTCAACAGGCCCATATTGACCACCTTCAATATTAGGGTTTCACATTTCAGCCTCTGGTCCAGTTCCATTTGGGGCAGTTTCTCCCCAATAAGGGCAGCAAATCCCTCTGCAGCGGTGGGGGGCTCTCGGAGTGCAGCAGTAGCCTCCCTAATTAGGGCCTGGGTCTCCTCCTCCATTTGAAGCAGCCTCCTTGATCTTTTTGCTGGAATCCGCAGCAGAGGGATCTGGGGCCTGGTGTTCTGTTGGGTCCCACTGGGGCCTGCCTCTTCCTGGGTCCCACTGGGGCCTGCCTCCTCCTGGCTTCCAGTGGCACCTGCCTCCTCGTGTGTCCCACTGGGGCCTGTCTCCTCCTGGCTTCCAGTGGCACCTGCCTCCTCGTGTGTCCCACTGGGGCCTGTCTCCTCATCCAGTTTAAAAAAGGTACATCGAGTTAGTTTTGCCTTCATCTTTCACACACATTTGTCACCTCATGACATTTGGTAATTGAATGCTACTAAATATTAAAGTGAATCATTCTGACACCAGTATATTTCTTTTGGGTGCCCTTAATTTTTGGCCACTGCTGTCTATTGATATGTCAGACCCTTTTTTATAACTCTTAACATTTTTCACCCTTTTTTACAAACTTTTACAACATTCAACTTTTATTACTCTAAATAATATTTTGTGAAATATTATACCTGGCTCCAAATATTTAAATCAGGCTCCTCCAGGACTTGAGGTTGTTCCTCCAAAGAGACCTCAACTTGGCTGGAGGCTTGGCTGCAGGGAATGCTGGAGGGAAGGCTGGAGGGAAGGCTGGAGGGTTGGCTGCAGGGAAGGCTGGAGGGTTGGCTGCAGGGAAGGCTGGAGGGTTGGCTGGAGGGTTGGCTGCAAGGAAGGCTGGAGGTCGTTCTGGGTGGAAGGCTGGAAAGGGATTCCCTGGATTCCAGGTGTTCATCCAGGAAACTCAGGTGCTGATAGTACCACAGATTTGGGATGTATCGGTCCTCTGCACCTGCTCCTGACCGCAGGGATTTTAGCACTTTATTCCGTTGAGCCCGGTATGTGCCCCTAATGGTCCCAATTTTTGTGTTCAGATCCTGTAGTGTTGCTGTGGGGATCTGAGTTTTCACAAATTCCAGCAAGGTCTCCAGTGCTCTCTTCCTGGCTTCTTTATTTTTATTATGTTTATTTTTAGTCTGCCAAAAATTGGAAGATTCTTCCATCTTTGCAGGAATTCCAACATAAAATCTGGGTCCTTAAATACCTTCATTTTCTCTGCAATTCAAAACCCAAATCAAAAAAAGGAATGTCAGTCAGGACTTCTCCAAATCTTTCTCACCATATATAAGCCACTAACGTAGCAATTGATCAGTCTTCATAGAGTTGAGTTGACACCTGGATGTTTGTGTTGAACTCTTTTTAGCTAACTTTGTAAAAAGCTAGAGTTCGTGACCTGACTTTCCCCGAACCCAAACCCCATTGAAGTAAATGTTGCCCTGTAAATCGTGGGAATAAAAGGACTCCCCAAAAATAAAGGAGTACCTCGAACTGTCCCTGCACCAAGTGTCATTTAAAAAAAAAAAAATTAAAACTAAATTCACTCCTGGGTATAATTAATTGTTGTCTCCTGTCAATTGCAATACATAGGAAAGTCATTGATACAAACATTGGTAAAGCATTGTGGTTCCCCCAAATATCCATACCAGGCCCTTCAGGTCTGTCAAGGATTTTAAGGGGAACTCCCCCCCAAATTCTGGGAAAAAATGGCGTGGAGTCCCCCCCCCCAAATCCATAACAGACCCTTATCCGAGCACGCAACCTGGCCGGCCACAGGGGAAGAGGGGGGGACGAGAGAGCGGCCCCCCTCCCTCCTGAACCGTACCAGGCCACATGCCCTCAACATGGGGAGGATGTCCCCATGTTGATGGGGACAAGGGCCTCATCCCCACAACCCTTGCCCGGTGGTTGTGGGGGTCTGCGGGCGGGGGGCTTATCGGAATCTGGAAGACCCCTTTAACAAAGGGGACCCCCAGATCCCGCCCCCCCTATGTGAAATGTTAATGGTAATGGGGAACATTGTACCCCTACCATTTCACCTTAGTAAATGGCATTATCTAAAAAATGACACTACACGGTTTTTGACAATTCCTTTATTATTGGTATTGTTTTTCAACCATCTTCTTCCTTCTTCTTTTCTGCATTCGAGTTTCTTCCTCCATCTTCCTCTTCATCTTCATCTTCCTTCTTGCTTCGGGCTTCTCGTCCGCATCTTGCTTCGGCTTCTTCTTTGTTCTCCCGCCGCTCCGTTTGAATTGGAGTTTCCCGCTGTGTGACGCAAAGTTAGGCAGTTCTCCTCTAGGTCCGCTGCGAGTCGGGGGACCCGCCCCCCTCTGACTGCACGGGGAAAGTACCTGTGAAATCTCTGTGCGTCAGAGGGGGGCGGGGTCGCCGGACCAAGAGGAGAACTGATGAACTGCGGGAACCTCCAATTCTAACGGAGCGGCCGGAGAAAGAAGAACCCGGAGCAAGATGCGGACGAGAACACCGAAGGAAGAAGGAAGATGAAGAGGAAGAGGAAGATGGAGGAAGAAACACGAAGCGAGAAAAGAAGAAGAAGGAAGAAGATGGAAGAAAGCCAAACAAAAAATTAAAGGAATTTTCAAAAACTGACTACTGTCATTTTTAACATTTTGTACACTTTCTTCGTGAAATGGTAGGGGTACAATGTACCCCTTACCAATTCACATAGGGGGGAGCCGGGATCTGGGGGTCCCCTTTGTTAAAGGGGTCTTCCAGATTCCGATAAGCCCCCCGCCCGCAGACCCCCACAACCACCGGACAAGGGTTGTGGGGATGAGGCCCTTGTCCCCATCAACATGGGGACATCCTCCCCATGTTGAGGGCATGTGGCCTGGTACGGTTCAGGAGGGAGGGGGGCGCTCTCTCATCCCCCCCTCTTCCCCTGCGGCCGGCCAGGTTGCGTGCTCGGATAAAGGGTCTGTTGTGGATTTTGGGGGGGACTCCACGCCCTTTTTTTTCCTGATTTGGGGGTGGAGTTCCCCTTAAAATCCTTGACAGACCTGAAGGGCCTGCAACTCGAATTTGGGGGAACCCCCACGTTTTAATTTTGCAGGTACAACTCACTTTTCAAGGTCTTGCCATTTGCCGAGAGGCAAGAATTCATTTAGAGCCGCGATTGACTTTTCAAAGTTTATTCACAATTAAAAAATGACACTTTGTGCACGGCCAGTACTAACAGCACGGGAAGCAAGCGCCAAGTTACATGCATATTGCCTAACCCCGGCCCCGAACATACAGTGAATGAATGTTTATAGGTTTAATGCTCCTGGACACAGCCAAATTTAAAGGTCTGTACGGTCACTACATTTGCTGTTCGGGGCCGCTAAACCCTCGACATATCAAGTATGAAAAATGTTACGTACCCGCGATCTACACGTTCGTTGCTTCCGACCTTCTTCCACTCACTGAACGTCGCTTTCAACGATGTTTTTTGGAGTTATATACAGTGCGCATGCGTGACGCTCCGCACGCTTTCCCGCCCCTGACGTTCGTTACACTACTTTCCCCGCCCCTTCTCGCTACTCCTTAATGACGGAGAGTGTAAACATGTCGGCGAATCACCAACATGATGTGGAAAGTGGGGAAGAAAGCAGGCCCCGACCCAGAAGGTATAAAGCCACTAACATGAGCTTTGAGGAGATGGTGGAGATGGTCAGCATATTGCTCCGGGATAATTATGACGCCAAACATGGGCCCTACAAAAAGCCAAATCAAGTGAAGTCCAAGATCATGGATAAAGTGGTCAAAGCGCTATTTCAGAAATTTGGTGTTCGCAGGTCGCGGGAACAGATCCGGAAACGATGGTCGGACATTAAGTTGCGTGAGCCGGATCAATATAAAAAGATTAAAAAAGTCATCAAAAAAAGTAAGTATATCTACATTAAATGTGATTTTTGGTAATAACGTGGTGTTGCATGTGCTTTTAAAATAATGTATGTAGTACAGTTAAAAATGTCATGTTTCATGTTTTTGGGCACACGAATCGATCGTATAAATGGTCGTTCAAACGTTCACTCAATCACAAGCTTTTCGCCCGATTCATTGTTTGAACGACATTTTATCAATCCTAAAATAATAGGCATGTTCTAATGTTTTTAGCAATGTATTCCACCAAAACATCGTTTGGGTGGTATTGAACGAGGATTTCAACGTTGGATTCTTGTGCCCAAGAACATGAAACAGGACATCATGAAATGTTTATGTGAGAAGTAATTATAAACATGTTTGTGTAGTTGTTGGTAATTAGATTTGGCTAATGTAACTAGATTCAGTGTACGTTTACAAGAGTATGCTCAGCAGCTGCTTACACATCTGGACTCATTAGCACAAGTGTGGGCCACAAGAACAACCTTTTGATGGTGTCACACACAGGTGATCCAGTGGATACCTGGTGTGTTTCCATGTGTGAAACATGACCAAAAGAGATTAATCTACCATCTTGGGAAATGGATACAATCATGTGTTCATCTTCTCCAAAATTATCAGTAATACAATTGTAACACACTTCCCAAGAATGATTAATATTCCTCTTTCACGCCAAAATATATTTAGTTACACAAGTCTACCTTTTGGTTATATCTCCTAGGGCTTCAAAGAGCTAAGAGACACAAGGCTGCAAACCCCCCACCACCAACCCAAGACACACAACCGCAGGATGTGGCAGAAGAGGGAAATGTCAACTCACCAGGTCAGTGTCATACACCACAGCCTCAGGTAATAGATGTTGGCCTGTATATTTAGTAAGACGTTTTCTTTTCACTACTTCAAGGGACTTTAATGCCTGCGGCACCAGCAACCTTCACCAGAGCCACTGCCCAGATGTTGCTGAAACAAGTGAGGGTCTGCTCTCGGGAGGTTGAAAAGATAAAAGACAACCTGTTCCAGATGTGCCAAACCAACAAAATCATGGAGAAAAGACTGAAAAAACTAGAGCATATTCTTGGGAGGGTGTAAAACGTGTATATATTCTACAAAATTTTAAAAAAAATTTGGGGGGGGAAATATTTTATTTCTATAAAGGTATATTGTTCGTGTTGTACATTTTTGTACTGAGTTGTAAAAAGAGAAAAAAAAAAAAAAAAAATTGGGGTATATTTTGATACAAACGTGAAAATTTTTAAACTACTATAAAAAAATTTAATCAATAAACAATGTGTGGCTTCTTATATCAATGTTGCCCCCCCCTCAAAAAATGTGTGTGTTTAGACTCTATAAATGATTGTAATTTACTTGTTAGGAAAAAACATGGGACTACAACTGCACTAGTATAACCGAGGACAGTGATGGTGAACATTGGCAACCCAGATGGTTTGGAACTACATTTCTAATGTTACTCAGGCACTCTGCAGTGTAGTTGAGCATCATGGGAAATGGAGTTGCAAAACATCTGGAGTGGCAAGGTTCACCATCACTGACCTAGGAGAAAGAACAAATACAACAAAAGAAAAGCAAACAAGATGTTTCCAGTATATTATTTTTTATTATGACCAAAATTGGTTTAAAAATGATCAGGCATTGCAATGGCCCCCCTACCCATAATATATTCGACATAGCGTTGCCGCACATCACGGCCGCTTTGGGGGGCCAAGCCTGTAGGGCCAGCTAACTGGGCTGCCAATGGTCCATCCAAGCACTGTGTGCCCTGAAGGTCAACTGTAGCTAGGTAATTGTTTGAGTTTTTGAGTAAAAAATTGTGCAGTATGCAACAGCACATGACCAAATGGTTCCATTTATACTCCGCCATGTTTATCGCAGTCAGAAAAAGGCGGAAGCGACTGGCCATGATGCCAAAGGCATTTTCGACCACCCTTCGCGCTCTGGCCAGACGATAATTAAATACCCTCCTCTCAGGGGTGAGGGACCTTTGGGGAAAAGGCCTCATCAAATGTGGTCCAAGCGCAAAAGCCTCATCTGCCAGGAACACAAACGGGAGGCCATGTTCATTATCTTCAGCAGGTGGCAATGCCAGGTCCTCTGAAAGAAGCCGGTCTGCAAACTCGGTCTGGGCGAAAACACCACCATCAGACATCCGCCCATTTTTCCCAACATCAACAAATAGAAACTCATAGTTGGCAGACACCACCGCCATGAGCACAATACTGTGGAAGCCTTTATAATTATAAAAAAACGAGCCAGAATGGGCTGGTGGCACGATGCGGACGTGCTTGCCATCAATGGCTCCTCCACAGTTGGGAAAGTTCCACCGCTGAGAAAAATCAGATGCCACATTCTGCCATTCCTGTGGCGTCGATGGTAACTGTGGAGTCAAAGGAACAAAAAAATTAATATACTTTACTGCCTATACATTGCAAGCATGTTAGCACAAAACACTCTGCCCAAAACATCAGTATAGCATTAATTTGGAAGGAGGATTTTAGAGCGGAGCTACGCAGCCAAAATAATATAAAATAACACAGCAGCTCCAGCTACAGCAGCTGCAGAGGTTTGCTAATTGTACACTTACCTGTCCTGGAGTCCAGCAACGTCCGCAGCAGAGGACGAACAATTGCTCGTCACTCTGCTGCCCCCTCTGCCATCCTTGGTGAGAGAACCAGGAAGAGAAGCCTTGCGGCTTCACTGCCCGGTTCCCCAACGCACATGCACGAGAAGCGCTGCGCAGTTCAGACTGGTCCTCCTGTGTTCTGTGAGACAAGTGTTTCCAAGAACACTACGGGTCTTCTGCGGGAAGTGACTTGGCTCAGGCAGATTTGCCGCAGAGATGACTCCCGGATGTGGGTGAAAATACCTGGCTTAAACAGGTATCTTCACCCCCCTCCCCCCTGAAAGGTGTCAATTTTGACACCGGGGGAGGGTTACGATGAGCGGACCCCCAAAATTTTGGATGGAGGTCCGCTTGAATAAGATAGAAAAATAAGCAACAAAAACATCACCCACTCTGATGGACCTGTGAAATTCTTTAGAGGGTGGAGGGGTTGAGATGAGTTGGGGACATCATAATTCAAATCTATAGTACTATGTAATTTATTTGTGTAGATTAGACAAAAATCAAAGAATTAGGGGAGGGGGGGGGGGGGTAAATCAGGCAATCTAAGCACTACAATGGAGCGTCAAAAACAAAAATGGGGATTGACTAGGCTAGGTGTGTTTGGGCCCAGGATCGAATGCTGGAGATTGGTTTAAAAACAAATATGCATGTAGCCAAAAAACATAGAATATTCAAAGCTTACAACATGCAGGGGGACAAAGGGGACATTCACAGCATATTCAAATCATGGTAATTAGAGACAGTTCAAAATATACTATACATTATCAAGCATAAAAAAACATAGATTGTGATGTTTATAAAGGAGAAAACTTACCTTAAGATAGTCCTCCTGAAGGACCTGGATAATGGCAGAGCAGGTCTCAGGGATAATGACGCCCAGAGCCTGGGGGGAGATGCCTGTCGAGAACTTGAGGTCCTGCAAGCTTCTCCCAGTCGCAAGGTATCGCAACGTGGCGATGAGCCTCTGCTCAGCAGTAATGGCTTCCCGCATAACGGTGTCCTGCCTGGTGATATAGGGGGACACCAAAGCCAAGAGCTGCTGAAAAACGGGGTCAGACATCCTAAGAAAATTCCTGAAATCATCAGGGTTATTCTCCCGGATCTCCCGCAGCAGAGGCATATGACATAATTGGTCCCTCTGGAGCAACCAATTCTTGGTCCATGAACTCCTCCTCACCCTCCTCATGGACCAGATCTGGGACATAGCAACAAGCCCAGCAGCAAGCACAGCACGATCTCGGCGACAAGAACGTACCCGCAACATGGCTTAGAAACGGTCGTCTAATCAGAACGAACTAAAAGAACGCACTGAAGAACAGCAAGGCCTATGAAGAACGAGCTGAAAAACAGTAACGAGCGGACAAGAACGCACTGCAAAAACAGATACGAACTCACTACACGCACTGAAAGCCAGATACAAACCCACAAGCACAAACTGAACTCCCGAAAACGATCTTTAAAGTACGAAGACTGAAAAGCGCGAATCGTCTCTTCCCAAACTTTTACTAACACGCGGTAACACGAAATCAGCAAAAGCAGCCAAAAGGGTGGCGCGAACAGAATGAAACTTCCCCTTTATAGTGCTGTCGTACGTGTTGGACGTCACCGCGCTTTGCTAGATCAGTTTTTTTCACGATCGTCTGTAGGCAAGGCAGGCTTGAGAGGAAACAAGAAAAATAACGTCGAGAAAATCGACGTTTTTTTCTTGACATGAAAAGCGGTCGTGTGTACGCGGCATAAGGCTTTGAACAATTTAAATAATTGCTCAGTAAAAATTTTCATTCTATAAAGGCAATATATAGTCTTTTCCCAAAGATTTTAATGCTTATTTAAGGCAAAAGAAATTGGTGATAGTGTAGTATAAAAAAAAAAAAAACATTTGCGTACCTAAATAAAATATAAAAAGGTGAAACTCCACTGTGTGCTCAACCATTAAAACGGTATAATGCCCAAATCAAATGGTCTTGCACAGACCTGAGCAGCATATAGACATAGTGAATAAGCACTAAAACGCAGCCGACCACGCTTAACCACTTGCTTACTGGGCACTTAAACCCCCCTCCTGCCCAGACCAGTTTCCAGCTTTCAGCGCTCTCACTCTTTGAATGACAATTGCGCAGTCATACAACACTGTACCCAAATGAAATTTTTATCATTTTTTTCCCCACAAATAGAGCTTTCTTTTGGTGGTATGTGATCACCTCTGCGGTTTTTATTTTGTTGTTAAAAAATTTTTAATAGACCAATTAAAAAAAAATACATACAAAACCGTTTTATATTTTGTTATAAAATTTTGCAAAGGGGTAATTTTTCTCCTTCATTGATGTACGCTGATGAGGCTCCACTGATGGGCACCGATAGGCTGCATTGATGGGCACTGATGGGCTGCACTGATGGGCACTGATAGGCGGCACTGAGAGGCGGCACTGAGAGGCGGCATTGGTGGCCACTGAGAGGTGACACTGAGAGGTGGCTCTGATGGGTGGCACTGAAGGGCATTGATAGGTGGCACTGGTGGGCACTGAGAATTGGCACTAATAGGTGGCACTGATAAATGGCACTGATAGGTGGCAGTGATGGGTACTGATAGGTGGCAGTGATGGGCACTGATAGGTGGCAGTGATGGGCACTGATAGGTGGCAACGATGGGCACTGATCAGCACTGGTAGGTGAGACTGATAGGCAGCACTGCTAGGTGGCACTGATGCAGCACTGACTGGCACCACTGGTGGGCATTGATAGGTGGCAGTGATGGGCACTGATAGGTGGCACTTTATTTTACTGGTGGTCACTGTGGGCACTAATGAGGCTGATGTGCCTCTTCCTCTTCGGGACCGATGTCCCTTACACAAGAGCCGGTGATCGCCTTTTTGTTCTCCTCACGCTGTCAGCGTGAGGAGAAAAAAAAACGATTACCGAGCTTTGTTTACATCACGTGATCAGCTTTCATTGGCTGACAGCTGATCATGTGGTAAGGGTCCAGGACCGGCCCCTTACTCGGATCTGTGATCACCCGAGTCTCAGTGACTCGGTGATCACAGCGCGCACCCTGCAGGGGGCGCCTGCAAAGGGGAGGACGTCTATTGACGGCCTCCCGACAATTGGGGTCCGCGCTGTAGCCATCATAAGGGAATATTCAGTAAGTGCTCAGTTGATTAAGACCTAGTTTCTATTTAGCCTGGAACTCCGCTTTAAATACTACACTATATACTGTACCTTCATTTTGGCTCTGTCTTTGGTGAGCATTTTGTCCCATGCAGTCCCATTATCCATATGCTCCTGCATATAGTATGTCTGGTCGGTTCCACTGTGTGAGGATTTTTCCCTTAAAGGGGACCATCCCTAAAAAGTGTGGATCGTTGGTGCCTACTTTCCGTTCACATTTTTGTGCAGCCATCTGATCTAGTGAGCGCATTATACTAGTAGTGGTGCACATCATGGGAACCTGTTGATTTGTATGGTGCTTACTTGATGTTCACATCTTTTTACAGCCATTTGATCTGGTGAGTGCATTATATTAGTGGTGGGGCACACCTGTGGCGATTTTTTCACTGAATATTCCCTTAAGTGAATTGTCCTTTAAGTGTGGACTGCTGTGTTTTAGTACTTATTCACTATGCCTATACGCTGCTCAGGTCTTTGCATGGCCATTTGATTTGGGCATTACCCCATTTTAATGGTTGAGCACACAGTGGTGTTTCACCTTTCATATTTTATTTAAGTACACAAATATCCCCCTTTTTTTTCATTTATTTTTTTTTAAATACTACACTATTACCATTTTTTTTTTTTTACTTTACTTTTCAGAGCATCCATTCCACAAACTCCTGCCATCCATCTGCTGTTCTCAAAGGCTATTGACCTGGCGGTTGTCATCTCCAGAAGGCCATCACTCCTGTGAGTCTGTCCCCAGGGTTACATCATTAAATCTGGATGATACCTTTGAGCCCAGTTTGCTGCCTATGACATGTGTAGCAACACTTTCTAGTGAGTGCATTGGATTAGTGGTGGGACAGTGGGGGAAGCACTTTGTTGGAGTGGTCCAGAGAGACTTATAGATCACTAAGGACTATCACTAGTCAAGAGTGACACTTATATATGAACCTTTTTTTTGTTATTTATTTACATCACTTTATGATATAATTTTTGGTGTTATATATATATGTAATTATGTAAGCGCTGCCTTTATTGTTTACCAAGGTTTGGGCATATTTTACCTTTAGTGCTAGCAGCAGTTTTTTTCTGCAAAACTATTGTTTATACTTTTTTCACTGTCATAAATTTGCTTGCTATAACAGAGGAAGGACCCCATTCACACAGGGGCGACTCGTCAGGCGACTCAGCCGCCTGACAAGTCGCGTCCCGTTCTGTACAATGGAACCATTATAATAGAAGCGACTCAAGTCGCTCCGACTTAGAAAAAGGTTCCTGTACTACTTCAAGACGACTTCAGGGCGACTTCCATTGACTTCAATACAGAAGTCATTTTGCAAGTCACCTTTGAAGTCGTGTTAGGATCGCCCGGCAGAGTCGCGGGACAAGTCGTGCCGCCCCTGTGTGAATGGGCTCTTACCTTTGCTGCTGCATTTTTTGTTATCTGAAGTAAAGAAATGATCCACAAGAAGAGTAAGACCCCTGCTGAGAACCCGAGTTTTATTTGACAGATATCAGATTACTACAATCCTCAAGGATATAAGAAGCCAATATAATTAGCTATATGTGAACTGTGTTGCAAACAAAGTGAATGCTTGACTTTGAAATGATAATGTCACAGAAATGCAAATAATAAGCTTTGTAAAAATGAAGAGAAATCAGTTTTTTAAACATAAGCCAAAGAAAAAAGAGTTATGTTAGTTTTCCATCAGGAAGGGCTTCAGTTGCGGCAGGGATCCACTTGCTGAAAGTTGAAGATTCTTCCTTTCCCATATCTTTGGATTTAGCCAGCTCTCTCTGAATAAGACAGCAGGACAGCACTACTCCATAGATGACACTGCAGGCAAGGAGCACGCTATATGCTATGAAAGCCGTTGAGAGGATCTCTGGATAGTCTGAACACAAACAAAATTTTTGTCAACTTTCTATTATTTTATTAAGTCAACAGCATAGAATCTTAGAAATGGAGATATGCCTAATTTATTGGCCAAATGCACAAAACTCAGGGTCAGCTCTGAGGGTCAGCAAAAGATTTCTGATTATTTGCTCTTCATAGGTTAGTGCAATTTGCTTTTTCTTTATTAAAACAGAACATATGATGGTTTTGTGGAAAATTTCAGGAAAGGCTTTACTGCTCAAGATAACTGATGTCTATATTTAGTTATACAACATAAAAAAATGATTAAAGCCCAATTGAGCTTTCAGTTTATCCCTTGCAGCCATCACCTCCCAAAACCTTAAGGCTGAGTTCACACTTATGCAAATTGGATGCGGGTCCACCGCATCCAACTCGCATAGCAGGAGACCAGCTCTCTATAGAGAATTGCGGTGTGAATTGCACAGAAGTCCTGTACATCTTTTGATCCATTTCAGGTCCAAATTCAGCCCAAAAGTCGGGCTTAAATGGGACCTGAAACGGCGAATCGGAGAAGCACCCGACTCCTGCTGTGAGCCTCTCCGTGTTCTAATGTGAACCCAGCCTAAGAGGGCTTTCCAATCGTGTGGCTGTCACAGAAAGAAGTCACATGATCGTAAGCTCTCGGTCATAAGTATACACTGGGAGCACCCAAGACATTCTAGTTACAGTACTGAGCACATGCAGTGTGTGCTCTCAGCACAGCTCCATGGGTGCATATATGGCTCAGTGTTAAAGCCCAACCACCGCATATATGCATGCAGATTAAATGATCTATATATATTCCAGGTACACGAAAACATTCTTACTTTTTTTTTTTTTTAAGAAAGCAGTCATCCACTGAGTAGAAATGCCTGTCCCCTGCCAGCATGCTGAAGCACCTTTTTTCTCAGTGTGGAAGCAGAATTCTCTCTGCGGAGGTCTTATAGCCACACTGCTGAGGCAGAGCAATAGCTCTGCAAGCAGAAAAGTTAAAGTGATTCTAAAGTCTCGGTTTTTTCATTTGAAAATAACAAGCTTGTTATACTCACCTCCGCTGTGCAGTGGTTTTATACAGAGCAGCCCTGATCCTCCTCTTTGGAGGGCCCTCTTCGGCGCTTCTGGCCCCTGTCCCCTGCAGAGTGTCCCGACAGCAAGCAGTTTGCTATGGAGGCACCCATGCTGAGCCACAGATCCGTGTGTCCATTCAGACACGGAGCCACCACCTGGTCCCACGCCCTCTCTCTCCTCATTAGCTCACTGACTTTGATTAACAGCAGTAGACAATGGCGATCCGCTGCTGTCTCAGCCAATCAGGAGTTAGAGTCCCGGCCAGCTGAGTTTCTCGTGCAACATGGCTGGATCGGGAGGGGGCTCAGGTAAGTATTAGGATGGCTGAGGGGGGCTGATGCACACAGACGTTTTTTTTATCTTAATGCATAAAATGCATTAAAGTGGTTGTATACCCACAAATATGAAATGCACCTACAGGTAAGCCTACATTAAGGCTTACCTGTAGGTGCTTGCAATATCTCCGAGACCTACACGGTCTCGGAGATATTTGCAAAAAAGGGTGCACCGCTATCTACGGCGCATGCACGCCGTAGA
The DNA here is from genome assembly GCA_029206835.1 of Rana muscosa. Taxonomy (NCBI): domain Eukaryota; kingdom Metazoa; phylum Chordata; class Amphibia; order Anura; family Ranidae; genus Rana; species Rana muscosa. Next base: position 85,159,531 of record CM055125.1, on the reverse strand, counting down.
TAACGGCGCAGGCGCACTGAGCGCAGAGGCTATTTGAATGGCAGTCTGCAGGACACTGCCGGAATTCATGCATGCGCGGGGATCGTGCCGTTCCCCGCGCATGCGTGGGAGTGACGTCATCGCCGCTCCGGCCAATCACAGCGCCGGAGCGGCGATACCCGGAAGTCACTCCGGGTATCATGGATGCGACGGAGGACGTGTCCGAGGACCGCTGCGGGGGCTTCGATCTAAGGTAAGTGATTGATAATGAGCTAGTATGCTCATTATGACTTTGCCTTGCAGGTTCTGAAAAAAAAAAAAAAGTTTTTCGATATACAACCGCTTTAAGATAAAAAAACTTCTGCTTTTACAACCACTTTAATGCTCAGCAAGGGGCATGTTGGACATTTGCATAGAGACCACTGCTTTCTAGCAAAGAGCAAGGGATCTTTCTTTGCAGCATGCCAGCAAGGGACAGGCTTTTTGAGTTAGGTGTGGCTGCTTTCTAAAATAAAAAACTAAGGCAAGACTTTACACACTTTTTGTTTTAATGCACCTGGAAAGTATACAGCTGATTTAAATTGAAAGTTCATTCAGGCCTGGTTCACACTGGGGCGACAAACGCTCCGACATTGGGAGCTCATGTCGCATGACGTGTGAAAATCAATGTTTCCCTATGGGAGCCGTCTTAACTGGTCCGACACATGTCGGTCCGACTTTGAAAATGCTCCCTGTACTACTTCGGTCCGACTTTGATCCGACTTCAGCCCATTGACTATCATTGAAGTCGGATCAAAGTCGGACCGCAGTCTTGCATGATCCGACTTTGGCATGCGACTTGTGCTGTACTGCTCTTGAGGGGGAACTCCAGGCCAAATTTTAAATAAAAAACCGGCATGGGTTTCCCCTCCAGAGGCATACCAAGCCCTTGGGTCTGGCCTGGATTTGAAGGGGCGCCCCTATGCCGAAAAAACGGTGTGGGGATCCCCCCAAAATCCAAACCAGACCCTTATCCGAGCACACAACCTGGCCGGCCGCAGGGGAAGAGGGAAGGACGAGAGAGCGGCCCCCCTCCCTCCTGAATCGTACCAGGCCGCATGCCCTCAACATGGGGGGTTTGGTGCTCTGGAGCAGGGGGGCGACCTACGGCCCCCCCACCCCAGAGCACCCTGCCCCCATGTTGATGAGGACAGGGCCTCTTCCCGACAACCCTGGCCGTTGGTTGTCGGGGTCTGCGGGTGGGGGGCTTATCGGAATCCGGGAGCCCCCTTTAATAAAGGGGCCCCTGGATCCTGGCCCCCCCACCCTATGTGAATGAGTATGGGGTACATCGTACCCCTACCCATTCACCTGGTGGAAAAAAATTGCAATAAAAAAACCACACAGCTTTTTAAAGTATTTTATTGCACAGCTCCGGGGGTCTTCTTCCGACTTCGGGGGTCTCCGGTGTCGTCGCTGCGCTCTCCGGTTCTTTCTTCTGCCGGGCCTCCGCTAACTTCTTTTTAGCTCTTTTGCTAGCGGGGCCCGGTCTTCTCCGTCGCCTTCTTCTTCTCCCGCTCTCCGGTTCTTCTCCCGCTCTCCGGTTCTTTCTTCCGCCGGGCCTCCGCTAACTTCTTTTTAGCTCTTTTGCTAACGGAGGCCCGGTCTTCTCCGTCGTCTCGTCCGGCTCTCCGTTGTCCTTCTGCCGGCCCGTCCACTAACTTCTTTAGCTCTTTTGCTAGTGGAGGAGCCGGTTTTCCCGTTGTCGCCGTCGGCGTCTTCTTCCCTCTTCTACCTTCTCGATGTTGACGCGTCGCTTCCTCCCGCTGTAATACTGGCTGTCCGCTCCGCATTAATATAGGCTTCCCATGACGTCACAGTCACATGTTCCCATGACGTCACAGTCACATGCTCCGGGGCCATGTGCCCCGGAACATGTGACTGTGACGTTATGAGAAGCCTATATTAATGCGGAGCGGAGCGGAGAGCCAGTATTACAGCGGGAGGAAGCGACGCGTCAACATCGAGGAGGAGAAGAGGGAAGAAGACGCCGATGGCGACAACGGGAAGACCGGCCCCTCCACTAGCAAAAGAGCTAAAGAAGTTAGTGGAGGGGCAGGCAGAAGGACAACGGAGAGCCGGACGAGACGACGGAGAAGACCGGGCCTCCATTAGCAAAAGAGCTAAAAATAAGTTAGCGGAGGCCCAGCGGAAGAAAGAACCGGAGAGCGGGAGAAGAACCGGAGAGCGGGAGAAGAAGAAGGCGACGGAGAAGACCGGGCCCCGCTAGCAAAAGAGCTAAAAAGAAGTTAGCGGAGGCCCGGCAGAAGAAAGAACCCGAGAGTGCGGCGACGACACCGGAGACCCCCAAAGTCGGAAGAAAACCCCGGAGCTGTGCAATAAAATACTTTAAAAAGCTGTGTGGTTTTTTTATTGCAATTTTTTTCCACCAGGTGAATGGGTAGGGGTACGATGTACCCCATACTCATTCACATAGGGTGGGGGGGCCGGGATCCAGGGGCCCCTTTATTAAAGGGGGCTCCCGGATTCCGATAAGCCCCCCGCCCGCAGACCCCGACAACCAACGGCCAGGGTTGTCGGGAAGAGGCCCTGTCCTCATCAACATGGGGGCAGGGTGCTCTGGGGTGGGGGGGGCCGCAGGTCGCCCCCTGCCCCAGAGCACCAAACCCCCCATGTTGAGTGCATGCGGCCTGGTACGGTTCAGGAGGGAGGGGGCCGCTCTCTCGTCCCCCCCTCTTCCCCTGCGGCCTGCCAGGTTGTGTGCTCGGATAAGGGTCTGGTTCGGATTTTGGGGGGGACCCCCACGCCGTTTTTTCGGCGTAGGGGCGCCCCTTCAAATCCAGACCCAAGGGCCTGGTATGCCTCTGGAAGGGGAACCCATGCTGGTTTTTTATTTAAAATTTGGCCTGGAGTTCCCCCTCAAGATTCATACCAAACACAGTGCCTGATATTGGCGGGGATCCAAGTCGGATCCCCGTTCATTGAAAGTCGGACATATGTCGGCTTCATGTCGCAGGGCAAAGTCGGATCCAAAGTAGGACAGATGTCGTGTCGCACTAGTGTGAACCCAGCCTCAGACTTTGTTGGCGGAGTCAGTTCAAGGAAAACTTGAAGCATTTTAAGCTAAATGACACTTTACAATACTCATGCTTCTCTGAATTTTTATCATAAAATTAAAATATATTTATTATTTGTAGAAAAATAAAACAGTTTTCTTCCTGAATTCAAGCCCGTGGTGCTGTGTTTCACCGTTCACAAAAAATTAGCAAATTTTACAATCTCTCTGTTTTTAAACAGCTGTTAGTTTGCAAATCATTGAGAAATTCCAACTGTGTAATTTCACCTCCCGAGGGGGAGTGAAAGGGACAGAGAGAAACTAAATGGAGGAAGAGAAATGAATTATACACTTCCCTCTACAGACATCTGCTGCGCTGGGACAGGGATGAGAGTTGGAAAGTTTGCTGGGGTTTTTTTTTTCAGTTAGTTTTAGATATTTAACCACTCAGGAATATTTATTGTGCTTGTCCCTTAACAACACAGATGTCTCCCTTTGTCCAAAATGACTATTGTTCACTGGAGGAGACTTAACCAGAAATAACAATGCAGCTGCAAAGGGGCCCAAAGGCTACAAGGGTCCCAATAATAACAAAGTTTAAAGTCAAACTCTAAGCAAGTATAAAATACACAAATGAATGCAGCATTGTAAGTATTAATACACCATTTAATATACTATTTTAAATGGCAGCAGTGTCAGTACCTGAATATGCATTGGTACCAGAATCTTGCAGCGCCTGTACAGCAGAACTCAGAGTGGTAAAGAAAGAAGAACCACAATAATTTTAAGTAGGGTTGTCCCGATACCGATACAAGTATCGGGACCGATACCGAGCATTTGCGCGAGTACAAATGCTCCTGATGCTTCACCCGATACTTTTTTTTTGTAGTGTAGAGTGGCTGGAGAGGGCGGGAGGAGTCAGTGGCTGGGGAGGGTGGGAGAGTGCGGGCAGAGTCTGGCTGGAGAGGGCGGACAGAGTCTGTGGACAGAGAGTGCAGGCGGAATTTGGCTGGAGAGGGGGCGGGCAGAGTCTGTGGAAGGAAAGTGTGGGCGGAGTCTGGCTGGAGAGGGCGGGCACAGTCGGTGGACGGATTTGGCGGGTAGAGAGCAAGTCCCCTCCAGCCAGACTCCGCCCACACTTTCCTTCCACAGACTCTGCCCGCCCCCTCTCCAGCCAAATTCAAGACTGAGTACATTTAGTGAAAAAGTGAGTATTGCAGCAAAAGTTATTTTTATTCTAATGAATGCAACGCGTTCTCTGATTGGATGAGGTGCAGTTTTACCATAGTAACACTGTGCTGGATGAGATGGAGAGCATGAAGTCACCTCTCCACCTCTTCTAATCAGACGACTCTTTGCATTCATCCAAAAAATACAAGGCATTCTCTGAATGGCGCTCCCATGATGAGCCAACCTCCTATATTCACAATGCATTAGGGCCAGTGGGAACTGAAAGAAAGTGGAGATCACTGGAGTAGCAGTGTCTTCTTTAGTGATTTCCAGCTTGCAGGGGGATTGGTCAGGTATGTACCAATTTACCAAGATGGACCAATGTAATTATGTATAAAATACCCATGCCTAGAATTATTCTTTACCCGCTTTCTGTCTGGCGGGATGATGGTCTAGTGGGAGGTTTTGCATCTTAGGTGGGTGTCATATGACTTCCTCGCAGGATCGTGCATGCCCACGGGCCGCATGATCTGTCCACTGGACACAGCAGATGACAGATCAGTGTGCCTGGCCGCTGCCGGTACCATGTGATCGCTGTGACCAGTTACAGCAGATCACATAACAATTGTACACAATGGATGGCTTTCATTCATAGCCATTCATTGTGTACTAATATATTGATCTCGGTAATTGGGCACAGTGATCACATGGTACGGACAGGGCCAATAACAGCCCATTTGTACCATGTGATCAGCTGTTATCAACCACACCTAATCACAATAGTACAGTACACACTGACTGAATGGATTTCATTCAGAAAAAAATGTTTGCTTATAGCAGTGATTTTCACTGTTATAAGCGATCATAGTGTATACAGAAAAAAAAAAAATCCTGATCACCTCCTCAGAGTAGCACAGTGTTACTATGGTAAAACTGCATTGTTCTGATCATAGTATGTGAAAGAAATCATAAATAAAATGTAAAACAACATACTTTCGCCAAACAGTGTCCCTCGGCACCACCACACCAGTTACCGTATATGATGATGCTGTACTGCACTTATGAGAGTATGTAAAAAAAAAATTATAATTGTGAAAATTTTTTTTTTTTACATTTCTTCATTTACCAAAAACTTATGACTAGGGATGAGCTCGGTGTTCGAGACGAACATAGGTTCGACTCGAACATCGGCTGTTCGCGCGTTCGGCGAACAACGAACGATTTGGGCCGTTCGCGACAAATTCGAGTGACGCGAACGGCCCACAATACACTGCGCCATCGCAGTGTAATCCCGGCGCTGTGATTGGCCAAGCATGCACTGTGACCCTGCATGCTTGGCCAATCACAGCGCCGGCAGCGAGGAGAGCAATGATTGGCCACAGGCAGGATGCCTGTGGTCAATTATAGCTGAGGGGGTTTAGTACACGCCCCACACTATAAAAGGCCGCCAGCGCGGCGGCCTTGTGTAGTGTGTTCCGGAGCAGGGAAAGTGAAGGATAGGCAGGGACAGTGTCAAATCTATTCTTTGCTAAACCTTGTGTGCAGGGACAGAGAAGGATAGGCAGGGAGAGTGTCAATGTCATATTCTTTGCTAAACCTTGTGTGTAGGGAGAGAGAAGGATAGGCAGGGAGAGTGTCAGTGTCATATACTTTGATAAACCTTGTGTGCAGGGAGAGAGAAGGATAGGCAGGGGACAGTGTCAGTGTCATATTCTTTGCTAAACCTTGTGTGCAGGGAGAGAGAAGGATAGGCAGGGAGAGTGTCAGTGTCATATACTTTGATAAACCTTGTGTGTAGGGACAGAGAAGGATAGGCAGGGAGAGTGTCAGTGTCATATTCTTTGCTAAACCTTGTGTGCAGGGAGAGAGAAGGATAGGCAGGGAGAGTGTCAGTGTCATATACTTTGATAAACCTTGTGTGCAGGGAGAGAGAAGGATAGGCAGGGGACAGTGTCAGTGTCATTGTTGCTAAGCCTCCTGCACATTATACACCTGAAGTTAGCCCGTATTGCTGCTTTTTCCTGGTGTGTTACACCAACAGGCATTTGCAGCACTTACAGCGGGCGGAGTGTGCCTCCTGATCATATTACACCTGAAGTTAGCCCGTATTGCTGCTTTTTCCTGGTGTGTTACACCAACAGACATTTGCGGCACTTACAGCGGGCGGAGTGTGCCTCCTGATCATATTACACCTGAACTTAGCCTGTATTGCTGCTTTTTCCTGGTGTGTTACACCAAGAGGATTTTGCGGCACTTACAGCGGGCGGAGTGTGCCTCCTGACCATATTACACCTGAACTTAGCCTGTATTGCTGCTTTTTCCTGGTGTGTAGTGATGAGCCGAACACCCCCGGGTTCGGTTCGCACCAGAACCCGCGAACGGACCGAAAGTTCGTACGAACATTAGAACCCTATTAAATACAATGGATGCGAACGTTCGAATTCTAAAGTGCTAATTATAACGACTATTATGCATGTTATTGTCCTAAAAAGGGTTTGGGAACCCGGGTTCTGCACCAGGGGACATGTATCAATGCAAAAAGAAGTTTTAAAAACGGTTGTTTTTCGGGAGCAGTCATTTTAATGATGCATAAAGTGAAAAAAAAAAGTCAAATATTCCTTTAAATATCGTACCTGGGGGGTGTCTAAAGTATGCCTGTGAAGTGCCACGTGTTTCCCGTGTTTAGAACTGTCCCTGCACAAAATGACACTTCTAAAGGAAAAAAAAGCCATTTAAAACTGCTTGCGGCTTTAATGTAATGTCTGGTCCCGGTAATATGGATGAAAATCTTTAAGAAAAATGGCATAGCTACCCCATGACCCCCCCCCCCCACCCCAGCCCATTACCAGCCCCTTTGGGTCTTGTATGGATATTAAGGGGAACCCCGCACATAAAATAAAAAAGGCCCTATATACTCTGAACAGCCGTATACAGGCGGTGCATACAAGACAGGGACTGTAGGTTTGTTCTTATGTAGAATCTGTTTGTAATTTTGAACAGGTACATTGTTTAAGTGTAGCTCCAGCCCAAAAATCTATTTTTAAACTTTTTGGAAAACATAGGTAAGGGTTATCACCCCTGTAACATTTGTTTTGCTGTCTGTGCCCGTGTTCAGAACATTTCACCTCACTTTCCGTCCCAATGACAACTGTTTTTGAAATGTGGTGTTTTTCTTGAAACAAGGATTGGTGATAAAGCATCAGTACAGAGGAGACACCTTTCTCCCATATTAATTCTTACAGGAGAGAATTTTCCTTCCAAGGGGTAGATTTCCTCTCACTTCCTGTTGTCTTCTTGCGTTTGCAAGTAGGAGTCGTTTGTAAGTTGGATGTTTGAAAGTAGGGACCTGCCGTATATACTCTGCAGAAATAGGCCCCTTAGTTGTTGGTGTTGGCACAACACTGTAAGCACTCACAGTTACTCTTGGTTGGTGCTGGAACGCCCTGCTGTCAACTATTATATCAGGAATTTTAATTACATATAATTGTTGAACAGTGGTAGTAAAAATTGGGCCTTTGATGGTGGTGCTGGTGCCACAACACTGTAAGCCCTGACAGTTACTCTTGGTGGGTGCAGCAATGGGCCCTGCTGTGAATTATTAGATCAAGAATTGTAATTGCATGCCCCTGTTGAACAGGGGCTGAAAAATTGGGCCTTTCGTGGTGGTGGTGGTGGTGGTGGTGTTGCCACAACACTGTAAGCCCTCAGAGTTACTCTTGGTGGGTGCAGGAATGGGCCCTGCTGTGAATTATTAGATCAAGAATTGTAATTACATGCCCCTTTTGAACAGGGGCTGAAAAATTGGGCCTTTCGTGGTGGTGGTGGTGGTGGCGTTGCCACAACACTGTAAGCCCTCAGAGTTACTCTTGGTGGGTGCAGCAATGGGCCCTGCTGTGAATTATTAGATCAAGAATTGTAATTACATGCCCCTGTTGAACAGGGGCTGAAAAATTGGGCCTTAGGCACTGGTGGCACAACACTCCAACCCCTCACAGATACTGTACTTGGAGCACAGCAATGAGCCCTGTTGCAAAGTATTGCTTCAAAAATTGTAATGACACGCCCCTGTTAAACAGGGGCTGAAAAATTGGGCCTTAGGCACTGGTGGCACAACACTCCAACCCCTCACAGATACTGTACTTGGAGCACAGCAATGAGCCCTGTTGCAAAGTATTGCTTCAAAAATTGTAATTACACGCCCCTGTTAAACAGGGGCTGAAAAATTGGGCCTTAGCCACTGGTGGCGGCACCCATAAACAAAAATGATCTTCCAAGCTATCATCATCAATCGTATCATTGAGGACTCGGAGGAGGAGGATAGCCAGTCAACATAACAGCACAGGCACTCAGCATCAGCATCAGTCTTGAAGGGATGTGACATGTTAAAATCAATTAGTCTGTTATATCAGCATCAGGTGTGTGGTAGCTGGTGGTGATCCAAGACTGGTTCATCTTGATGAAAGTCAGTCGATCAACCGAGTCGGTGGACAGGCGCACCCTGTGATCCGTGACAAATCCTCCAGCAGCACTGAATGTGCGTTCCGAAAGAACGCTGGATGCAGGACAGGCCAGTAGCTCAATTGCATACTGTGCAAGCTCTGGCCAGTGATCCATCCTCAAGACCCAGTAAGCCAGAGGATTTTCGGTGGGGAAGGTGTCCAAGTCTGACCTTGCCCCTAGATATTCCTGCACCATGTTTATCAGACGCTGGCGATGGTTGCTGGAACCGATCATACTTTGGGGCTGCGGACTAAAGAATTGTCTGAACGCATCGGTCAGACGGCCACCTTCCCCACCGCTCCTTCTTTGACTGGCCGAAGCCTCAGCAACTCGTTGTCCAGGACCAGGAGTTTGTAACCTCCCAGTCTCTGGGAACGCGTTGCACAGACCTTTCTGCAAGGCCTCCCGGAGTTGTCTCATCCTCTGCTCCCTCTGCGACGGTAACATAAGGTCCGCAACCTTACCCTTGTACCGTGGATCAAGGAGAGTGGCCAGCCAGTAATGGTCCCTCTCCTTGATCCGAAGAATACGAGGATCCTTCCGCAGACTTTGCAGGATCAGGGAGGCCATGCAGCGTAGGTTTGCTGAGGCATTCGGTCCGGAGTCCTCTGGGTCACTAAGGACGACATGATCCGCAGCCACCTCCTCCCAGCCACGTACAAGTCCACTGGTTTCTTGGGACTGTAAATCATCCCTAAAAGACTGCTGCTGATGATGCTGAGTGCCAGCCTCCACCTCCATGCTGACACAATCCTCCTCCTCCTCCTCTTCCTGTGCGATGGGTGGGACAGAAGGAACACTGTCTGGGTAAAGGGGGCCTTGAGAGGCAAGGAAGTCCTCCTCTTCCTGCCTCTGTTCTGCCTCAAGTGCCCTGTCCATTATTCCACGCAGCGTGTGCTCCAACAGGTGGACAAGAGGTACAGTGTCACTGATGCATGCACTGTCACTGCTCACCATCCTCGTGGCCTCCTCAAATGGTGCCAGGACAGTGCATGCATCCCTGATCATGCCCCACTGGCGTGGAGAAAAAAAACCAAGCTCCCCTGACCCTGTCCTGGTGCCGTAGTCGCACAGGTACTCATTGATGGCCCTCTGCTGCGTGTGCAGCCGCTGCAGCATGGCCAACGTTGAGTTCCACCTGGTGGGCATGTCACATATAAGGCGGTTCTTGGGCAGGTTCAACTCCTTTTGCAGCTCAGCCAGGCGAGCACTGGCATTATAAGATCTGCGGAAATGCACACAGACTTTCCTGGCCTGCCTCAGGACATCCTGTAAGCCCGGGTACCTGCCCAAGAACCGCTGCACCACCAGGTTAAGGACGTGAGCCACACAGGGCACATGGGTCAGTTGTCCCTGTCGGAGGGCGGAGAGGAGGTTGGTGCCATTGTCGCAAACCACCATTCCTGGCTTAAGCTGGCGTGGCGTCAACCACCTCTCGGCCTGGCCCTGCAGAGCAGACAGGACCTCTGCCCCAGTGTGGCTTCTGTCCCCCAAACACACCAGCGCAAGCACGGCATGGCATCTTTTTGCCTGCGTACTTGCGTAGCCGCTTGAACGGCTACGGAGCACCGCTGGTTCAGAGGACAAAGCACAGGAAGAGGCCATGGAGGAAGAAGAGGAGGGGGTGGAGGAGAGAGGTGTGTCACAACCAGTAGTAGCATTTTGGAGGCGTGGCGGTGGAACAACCTCCAACACTACTGCACCTTGTCCTGCATCCTTCCCAGCTGCCAAAAGAGTGACCCAATGGGCCGTGAAAGCAAGGTAACGTCCCTGTCCATGCCTGCTGGACCATGAGTCAGCGGTAATATGCACCTTACCGCTGACCGCCCTGTCCAGCGAGGCCAAGACATTGCCTTCCACATGCCGGTAGAGAGCCGGAATAGCCTTCCGTGAGAAAAAGTGGCGTTTGGGAACCTGCCACTGAGGAACCGCACATTGCACAAACTCACGGAAGGGGGCCGAGTCTACCAACTGAAAAGGCAGCAGTTGAAGCGCTAGCAATTTAGCCAAGCTAGCATTCAACCGCTGGGCATGTGGATGGCTGGGAGTGAACTTCTTTCGACGGTCCAGCAGCTGGGGCAGGGAAATTTGCCTGCTAGAATCGGACGTCGGTGTACTGCTAGCAGAGTGGCCGCAAGTACTTGGCTGTGACACACCTAATTCTACACCTTCATTCCTCTCAGTGCATGTTTCAGAGAGGACTGAAGTTATAGTGGGGTTGGAGATCCCAGCTGATGCGGTGCAAGGAGAGGTCCGCTTTGTTCTTTGGTGTGGGTCTTTGAGGTAGGCTTGCCAACGAGCTGCATGGCAGGTCAACATATGTCTGGTCAGGCATGTGGTACCCAAGCGGCTGATGTTTTGGCCACACGATATACGCTTGAGACATATGTTGCAAACAGCAGCTGTGCGATCTGATGCACTAGCCTCAAAAAAGGCCCACACCAAAGAACTTTTTGAATGACGGGCAGAGGCAGCGCCCTGCACAGGCGGAGCTCTGCGGTGTGATTCCGTCTGTGTACTGCCCTTACGCTGGCCACCAAAGGGCATCCTGCCTCGTTGGAGATGTGCCTCCTCCTCATCCTCCTCCTCCTCCTCTCTCCTATTAGGCACCCACGTGGAGTCAGTGACCTCATCATCCCCTCCCTCCTCATCACTGGAGCCAATCTGGCAGTATGCTGCAGCTGCTGGAACATGACTGCCAGATTGGTGTCCTTCTTGAGCATCCCCTCTGTCTGCTCTCACGCTACTGCCTTCCTGTAGCTGGGTTTCATCATCAGACCCTTCGAAACGCTGGGCATCCTCCTGGAGCATGTACCCAACACTGTGCTCAAACAGTTCGGGGGACTCCTCAGGAGGAGGACATGGTGGGTCTAGGGAAGGAGTGACTGATGATGAGTCTGACATTGATACCAGGGAAGAGGACGCTTTGGCAGCTGCTTTGCCAGTACCCTGAGCCTGGGTGAGAGAGGATGAGGAGGAGGAGGAGGGCTTGGTCATCCACTCTACCAAGTCTTCGGCATGATGTGGCTCAACATGTCCAGCTGCCGAAAAGAAGGACAAGCGTGTCCCATGGCCATGTGCTGATGACAATGCACCGCGTCCACGACCAGCACTGTTGCCCCCAGACACAGAGCCTGCTTGCCCTCTTTTATTGCCTCCTGACTGTCTGCCTCTCCTTGTTTGCCTTCCAGACATTCTAATAGATGGCCTGCAGGGAGATGGGAAAAAAGCAATAAGGGCTACCTTCAGGTGTCCTTCTCTGTCCCTTTACTTAAGGATTTCTAAATATGGTTGAGGATGATTGCTTTCGCACAGAATAGCACAACGACAATTTCCCTGACTGTCCAAAAAACAAGGATTTCAAAGATGGTTGATGAGGAATGCTTTAGCACAGTATAGCACAAGGAGAATTTCCCTCACTGTCCTTCCCTGTCCCTAGAAACAAGGATTAGCACAGTGAAAGAAACTGACACTCTCCCTACCTATAGTTTTCTGTCCCTAGAAAAAATGTTTTTTTAAAGATGGTTGATGATCAATGCTTTAGCACAGTATAGCACAAGGAGAATTTCCCTCACTGTCCTTCCCTGTCCCTAGAAACAAGGATTATCACAGTGAAAGAAACTGACACTCTCCCTACCTATAGTTTTCTGTCCCTAGAAAAAATGTTTTTTTAAAGATGGTTGATGATCAAAGCTTTAGCACAGTATAGCACAAGGAGAATTTCCCTCACTGTCCTTCCCTGTCCCTAGAAACAAGGATTAGCACAGTGAAAGAAACTGACACTCTCCCTACCTATAGTTTTCTGTCCCTAGAAAAAATGTTTTTTTAAAGATGGTTGATGATCAATGCTTTAGCACAGTATAGCACAAGGAGAATTTCCCTCACTGTCCTTCCCTGTCCCTAGAAACAAGGATTAGCACAGTGAAAGAAACTGACACTCTCCCTACCTATAGTTTTCTGTCCCTAGAAAAAATGTTTTTTTAAAGATGGTTGATGATCAATGCTTTAGCACAGTATAGCACAAGGAGAATTTCCCTCACTGTCCTTCCCTGTCCCTAGAAACAAGGATTAGCACAGTGAAAGAAACTGACACTCTCCCTACCTATAGTTTTCTGTCCCTAGAAAAAATGTTTTTTTAAAGATGGTTGATGATCAATGCTTTAGCACACTATAGCACAAGGAGAATTTCCCTCACTGTCCTTCCCTGTCCCTACAAACAAGGATTATCACAGTGAAAGAAACTGACACTCTCCCTACCTATAGTTTTCTGTCCCTAGAAAAAATGTTTTTTTAAAGATGGTTGATGATCAATGCTTTAGCACAGTATAGCACAAAGAGAATTTCCCTCACTGTCCTTCCCTGTCCCTAGAAACAAGGATTAGCACAGTGAAAGAAACTGACACTCTCCCTACCTATAGTTTTCTGTCCCTAGAAAAAATGTTTTTTTAAAGATGGTTGATGATCAATGCTTTAGCACAGTATAGCACAAGGAGAATTTCCCTCACTGTCCTTCCCTGTCCCTAGAAACAAGGATTAGCACAGTGAAAGAAACTGACACTCTCCCTACCTATAGTTTTCTGTCCCTAGAAAAAATGTTTTTTTAAAGATGGTTGATGATCAATGCTTTAGCACAGTATAGCACAAGGAGAATTTCCCTCACTGTCCTTCCCTGTCCCTAGAAACAAGGATTAGCACAGTGAAAGAAACTGACACTCTCCCTACCTATAGTTTTCTGTCCCTAGAAAAAATGTTTTTTTAAAGATGGTTGATGATCAATGCTTTAGCACAGTATAGCACAAGGAGAATTTCCCTCACTGTCCTTCCCTGTCCCTAGAAACAAGGATTAGCACAGTGAAAGAAACTGACACTCTCCCTACCTATAGTTTTCTGTCCCTAGAAAAAATGTTTTTTTAAAGATGGTTGATGATCAATGCTTTAGCACAGTATAGCACAAGGAGAATTTCCCTCACTGTCCTTCCCTGTCCCTAGAAACAAGGATTAGCACAGTGAAAGAAACTGACACTCTCCTTACCTATAGTTTTCTGTCCCTAGAAAAAATGTTTTTTTAAAGATGGTTGATGATCAATGCTTTAGCACAGTATAGCACAAGGAGAATTTCCCTCACTGTCCTTCCCTGTCCCTAGAAACAAGGATTATCACAGTGAAAGAAACTGACACTCTCCCTACCTATAGTTTTCTGTCCCTAGAAAAAATGTTTTTTAAAGATGGTTGATGGTCAATGCTTTAGCACAGTATAGCACAAGGAGAATTTCCCTCACTGTCCTTCCCTGTCCCTAGAAACAAGGATTAGCACAGTGAAAGAAACTGACACTCTCCCTACCTATAGTTTTCTGTCCCTAGAAAAAATGTTTTTTTAAAGATGGTTGATGATTAATGCTTTAGCACAGTATAGCACAAGGAGAATTTCCCTCACTGTCCTTCCCTGTCCCTAGAAACAAGGATTAGCACAGTGAAAGAAACTGACACTCTCCCTACCTATAGTTTTGTGTCCCTAGAAAAAATGTTTTTTTAAAGATGGTTGATGATCAATGCTTTAGCACAGTATAGCACAAGGAGAATTTCCCTCACTGTCCTTCCCTGTCCCTAGAAACAAGGATTAGCACAGTGAAAGAAACTGACACTCTCCCTACCTATAGTTTTCTGTCCCTAGAAAAAATGTTTTTTTAAAGATGGTTGATGATCAATGCTTTAGCACAGTATAGCACAAGGAGAATTTCCCTCACTGTCCTTCCCTGTCCCTAGAAACAAGGATTAGCACAGTGAAAGAAACTGACACTCTCCCTACCTATAGTTTTCTGTCCCTAGAAAAAATGTTTTTTTAAAGATGGTTGATGATCAATGCTTTAGCACAGTATAGCACAAGGAGAATTTCCCTCACTGTCCTTCCCTGTCCCTAGAAACAAGGATTAGCACAGTGAAAGAAACTGACACTCTCCCTACCTATAGTTTTCTGTCCCTAGAAAAAATGTTTTTTTAAAGATGGTTGATGATCAATGCTTTAGCACACTATAGCACAAGGAGAATTTCCCTCACTGTCCTTCCCTGTCCCTAGAAACAAGGATTAGCACAGTAAAACACACTGACACTCTCCCTACCTATAGTTTTCTGTCCCTAGAAAAAATGTTTTTTTAAAGATGGTTGATGATCAATGCTTTAGCACACTATAGCACAAGGAGAATTTCCCTCACTGTCCTTCCCTGTCCCTAGAAACAAGGATTAGCACAGTAAAACACACTGACACTCTCCCTACCTATAGTTTTCTGTCCCTAGAAAAAATGTTTTTTTAAAGATGGTTGATGATCAATGCTTTAGCACACTATAGCACAAGGAGAATTTCCCTCACTGTCCTTCCCTGTCCCTAGAAACAAGGATTAGCACAGTAAAACACACTGACACTCTCCCTACCTATAGTTTTCTGTCCCTAGAAAAAATGTTTTTTTAAAGATGGTTGATGATCAATGCTTTAGCACACTATAGCACAAGGAGAATTTCCCTCACTGTCCTTCCCTGTCCCTAGAAACAAGGATTAGCACAGTAAAACACACTGACACTCTCCCTACCTATAGTTTTCTGTCCCTAGAAAAAATGTTTTTTTAAAGATGGTTGATGATCAATGCTTTAGCACACTATAGCACAAGGAGAATTTCCCTCACTGTCCTTCCCTGTCCCTAGAAACAAGGATTATCACAGTAAAACACACTGACACTCTCCCTACCTATAGTTTTCTGTCCCTAGAAAAAATGATTTTTTAAAGATGGTTGATGATCAATGCTTTAGCACAGTATAGCACAAGGAGAATTTCACTCACTGTCCTTCCCTGTCCCTAGAAACAAGGATTAGCACAGTAAAACACACTGGCACTCTCCCTACCTATCCTTCTCTTTCCCTAAACTAAAGGAATCCAGGTTAAGCAAGAAAAAAAAATGTCACTGTCCCTGCCTATGCTTCTCTTTCCCTGCTCCGGAACACACTACACTAGGCCGCCGTGCTGGCGGCCTTTTATAGTGTGGGGCGTGTACTAAACACCCTCAGCAATAATTGGCCACAGGCATCCTGCCTGTGGCCAATCATTGCTCTCCTCGCTGCCGGCGCTGTGATTGGCCAAGCATGCGGGGTCACAGTGCATGCTTGGCCAATCACAGCGCCTGGATGACACTGCGATGGCGTAGTGCATTGTGGGCCGTTCGCGTCATTCGAATTAGGCACGAACGGCCCAAATCGTTCGATCTTCGTCGAACGATCGAACCGCCGATGTTCGAGTCGAACGTATGTTCGACTCGAACACCGAGCTCATCCCTACTGGTGTGTTACACAAACAGGATTTTGCGGCACTTACAGCGGGCGGAGTGTGCCTCCTGACCATATTACACCTGAACTTAGCCTGTATTGCTGCTTTTTCCTGGTGTGTTACACAAACAGGATTTTTCGGCACTTACAGCGGGCGGAGTGTGCCTCCTGACCATATTACACCTGAACTTAGCCTGTATTGCTGCTTTTTCCTGGTGTGTTACACCAACAGGATTTTGCGGCACTTACAGCGGGCGGAGAGATCAAGGTACACTGTGGAACCTGCTGTATTGGAGTTTTTATGGTTGTGGGAATACCTCATTTCCTATGCTAGGTGAGACTGTCATTTTACAGTCATGGCTTTCTGGTAAGCAGAAACATATTCCCTTCACTTTGGGTGTCAGCACTATCTAGAGGATTATACTCACGGGTTGAAGCTACTCTTTTCAAGGTGTTTTGGAGCACATAGTTTTCTTCACTTTGGACTCAGTTCCTTTTATAGGATTTCCACTTGGATTGAGTTTTTGGACTTTCTTTTCACCTTATATATTCTTCATTTATATTTTTTATCAATGTTTTATCACTTAGCACATTTATCATTATATGCTAATTTTGTTCAATTATGTTAATGTCATTGATAAGCGCTGCATATTTTTGACCACATTTGATTTTTTATAGTTTTATTTGTATTTAGGTATATATGCTAGCAGCTTACTTTTCACTTATTTTTGATTCATTTGATTCATCACACACTTTAGCACGGTTTATTTTGCGCAGCGTTTGGCCCTAGGGCCTTTTTCCTTTTTTTATAAAATAAAAATGCTTGAATAGTATCTGAACAATAACATACCTGCAGCTTGCTTAGATGTCAGTTCCTGTGTCACATTTGTCATCAGCTCTGGGGTAAGTGTGACTCCTTCCAGGATCACATTTGCTGGTTTACATTCTGAAACAAAGCAAGTGTAAATTTAAAGTCCTAATTGTGCAACAGTTGTTGTATATGTACAGAATATGGTAGTTAGATTTAAGTCTCTATCTGTTTTAAAGGAAAAAAGGTTCTACCAGACTGATTGCAGACTAAGGCCTGGTTCATATATTTAAGTACAAAATATAAGTGCAGCGTAATCACATTTAAAACATAAGACATAAACATAATCCCATAGCTGAAATAACTAATGTAGTATCAATAGTGTAACAGTCCCCAATATAGGAATCCCACTGTAGTGTGATAATCAAAGTGACAGTCCTTAAAAAACCTGCTGAAGAAGCCCATGAGGAGGGCATAACGCGTATGTGTGGGAGGAGCTGCTACCTGTGACCTCACAATTCACTTTAGTATCAGAGTAGTGAGCTGAATACATGCTTGTTTTACACATATTTATGTTAGTGTCTTTAATCCCTTGATCCAATTTTTTATAAATTTGTATCAGAGAGCACTATGGTTTCTCCATTTCTATTTTTTGGTATGTTATACGTTTGATTGAGACTCAAGAAGTGGATTAGCGTGATTCAGGGATGCCAATTGAGGAGTGTTCCAGTACCATCCTGGGTGGAGTTCACTGAGGCCCTTGTGACTCTGTGGTGGGGTCATACCTTGGAGGTGAGCAGGCATTTTATCCGGAGGTGGTGGGCACCAAACAGATTGGATGTTTTTTAAGGACTATCACTTTGATTATCACACTACGGTGAAATCCTGATATTGGGGACTGTTACACTATTGATACTACATTAGTTGTTTCAGCTATGGGATTATGTTTATGCCTTAATTGTGATTGCGCTGCACTTATATTTTGTACTTAAGTTATGGAAGGTGAGTGGACACACTTTTAGGGTGTTAGCAGCAGTCTTTGCCTTGATTTTTTTGGCAAATGATAATATTGTTTATTATGTGCACATAGATTAGAGTGGATGTTTGCACTGATTATACTTCACATATATTCATTCTCCTTCATATGATGCAATTTATTCTCGTGCCCTCTGCAGATGTCAAATTGGCGCTTATTTACTAAAGCTGGAGCATGCAAAATTTGGTGTAGCTCTACATAGAAACCAATGAGCTTCCAGGTTTTTTTGCGAAAGTTTAACCATTTAAGGACCGAGCCTCTTTTTCAGATATGTTGTTTACAAATTAAAAACAATTTTTTTTGCTAGAAAATTACTTAGAACCCCCAAACATTATACATTTTTTTTCCTAATACCCTAGAGAATAAAATGGCGGTCATTGCAAAACTTTATGTCACACCGTATTTGCGCAGCGGTCTTACAAGCGCATATTTTTTTTTTAAAATACACTTTTTTTAATTAAAAAATAAAAACAACAGTAACGTTAGCCCAATTTTTTTTATATTGTGAAAGATAATGTTACGCCGAGTAAATTGATACCCAACATGTCATGCTTCAAAATTGCACCCGCTCGTGGAATGGCGACAAACTTTTACCCTTAAAAATCTCCATAGGCGACGTTTAAAAGATTCTACAGGTTGCATGTTTTGAGTTACAGAGGAGGTCTAGGGCTAGAATTACCGATCACGGCGATACCTCACATGTGTAGTTTGAACACCGTTTTGATATGCGGGCGCTGCTCACGTATGCATTCGCTTCTGCACACGAGCTTGGCGGGACGGGGCACGTTTAAATTTTTATTTATTTTTTCTCATTTATTTTACCTTTTATTTTTATTATTTACAATGTTCTTTTAAAAAAATAAATTGTGCCACTTTTATTCCTATTACAAGGAATGTAAACATTCCTTTTAATAGAAAAAAGCATGTCAGGTCCTCCTAAATATGAGATCTGGGGTCAAAAAGACCTCAGATCTCATATTTGGACTAAAATGCAATAAAAAAAAAAAATGGCCCTTTAAGAGCTATGGGCGGAAGTGACGTTTTGACGTCGCTTCCGCCCTGCTATGGTATGGAGACGGGTGGGGGCCATCTTCCTCTCACTCATCTCCATACCCAGCACGAGAGAGGACCCGATTATCGGAAACTGGACCACCGCCTGAAGACGAGGATATCTGGGTTATGGCAGCTAGCTGCTACCATAACAGAGAGATCCCTCTTCAAAGTGCCGACGTTTATAGTCGTGCGGCGGTCCGGAAGTGGTTAATTGAGCAAGCTGAAGTTTGAAGCTGATTGGCTAGCGTAAATATGAATGGGACTACCTGCACGGAACACCTTTGCATCCAGTGTGGGCAAAGACAGTCCTTCGCACAAGTGCCCATATTGGGTATGTAGCGGCCTCACCCCATCTCCTTTTTCTAGGGGTATGTCACACGACAGGGTGAGATGCGCTACGGCCCATGTCCTCCCCATGGCTGTGGGTGAGGTGAAGGCCAGTATCAGTATCTTCCTCGGGCCAATGTGCTTTAGTTATGAAACTCAGTCCTGCTATGCTGGTACCCTCCTTTGCTCCCATTAACCAGAGTCCACACACCGATCACAGTCCAACTCTTGCTTTATTGTAAGCTCCACAATAAACAGTACTTCTGTAGCAAACTGGTTGGAACATTTTCTTAACAGCCTGATACGGTGGGATGAGCAGGTCGAGGCACTATCCTAATTTCAATCTAAACCACTGTGATTTCACCAGCGGTTATCGTAGCCTTGATTAGGACAGAACATAGAACTTGTGAGTCTCTACCAGCAACTCAAGAGAACGTATTTAGGAGTACCTTCGCTGCGCTGTGGCCCATATCAGGAGAAGATGTCCCTCTAAGGGAGTTACTGAAGGCCCATCCGTCATCGGGTTGATGCTGCTCCGGACTCTCCGGACGGGTGACCTCCCCAGCCTCCTCACCTCAGATGCGGGTCCTGTCCACCTCGGGACCCTCGCATCACTTGGCCCTTGCGGGACCCAGTCGAAGTTACTGGGCCCTAGGCCTACGATCTAGTACCTCACCCCAGGCTGAAGGTGCCTGGGATGGACTCCAACTCCATTCTGGCCAGGCCTAGGGCGCCTGGGCCAGTACTCCGAACCGCCCGCACTCAGGCCTAAGGTGCCTGGGTGCGTGAAGAGAAGATCCTCGAAGACCTCGTGGCGAGGGCGTCTCCCCCTTTTATCCCCTCCCATCGACACCACGGCAGGTTCCCCCGCCCTCGCCGTACCGTCTCCGGAAAGGGACAAAAGGGGCAGCACTGCGGTAGTGATTCTACCTCGAGCCTACGGGTACACCGCCACCCACAGACCAAGGAGAATAATACACCACCCAATCCTCCACGAATACAAAGGGGTCCAAAACCTCTCACAATTACACACCTGGGTCATACTACCACCCAGGTGTACCCCACTAAATTTAAAGACCCCGCTACAGGTACATCCCGTGAATGAAGCCTTTGCTTGGCAGTGATATATACCAAGCTGTGCCCAGCAACATTCAGTAGGCAAGGTCAGCTACCCTCTCAAAAACATGAACGTATTTTTTTTTTTACATATTTAAGTTACTTTATAAAAATGATTGGTTAAAATAGAACTAAAGAAAGGCAAGACTTTTTCTATTTTGGATAAATTAAGGGAGGGTTATAACCCCTGACAGTTTTTTGCCAATTGTGATCAACTGGGAAGATTTCCCCTTTGCTTCCTGTCCCATAGTCAAAACAGGAAGTGAGAGGAAATCCCTCCAAAGTAAGGAAATCCCTGGTTGTCCCAAGATTCACCAAAACCAGTGTCCCCATTGGAAGATTTCCCCTTAATTACTATTCTGGGGAAAACCCAAAATTTGGGATCTTCTTTTCCTTTCACTTTTGGTGATAACCATGAACAGGACAAGAAGAGGGTTAAATCTCCCTAATGGAGACAGTAATAAAAACCTGACAGATGATCTAATCTTTATTTACCCTGCCAAAAACTACAAAGAAAAAAAGAAAAATGCATTTGCCTTTAATTATAATTTAAATAAATTGTCTGATTACAGATAATAAAAGTCAAAATGCCATGTTTTCATTTTCAAGGTTTACTTTAATTTGATATGTACCTTTTAAGGAAAATGTGGTTTCCTGTTCAGAGGATGAAAGACTCGTGATCTGTACTCCTGACTCATGCTCCACCACACAAGTCATCTGTGCACCTTTTCTCCATAGCTTCACTGGGATTGTGGCTGAAGAAGTCCGATCATAGGAGCGGTCTATGTTTTGTACAGCTGGGAAGAGGACAGACTCCAGAGATTGGCTTTTGTTGTTCAGGAGCCACTTTATTCTTAAAGGTTTGGGGAAATAATCTTTAGCATGGCAGAGGAAAGTTGCTGTATGCTTGTACTGGATTTCCAAAGAAGAAGGCTGAAAAAATACAACGGAAGGTCTACGAATATCCTGTGTTTCTAGAAAAGAAGTAGAAATTCTTAAATTCTTACTTATTCATCTGTGTATATACTTTGTGCTGCTATTTATAACTTAGATCAGTGATACTGAACAATTGGCTTGTAAGAGCAATATTATACAGGACAGCGTTTCAGCAGGTGTTCAGTAACTGTCTGCCAAAACACATTTCCCCATAATCATAATGGCAAGCAAAGGTTGAATTATTTAAAGTAGTTGTAAACCTTTACATACACCCAGTGCGATGACTAGCCTCAGGTGATACACAGAGATGAAATAAATCCTCCTGCATAAGTTTTACCTGTTTATCTGCTACCCTCCCTGCTCCACGGCTGTTCAAAGTCCAGAATTTACACAGCATTTGTGAGTTTCATAAGGTTTTGGTAGATCCAAAGCTTAACCACTTCAATACCAGGCACTTACATCTCCTTCCTGCCCAAGGCAATTTTCAGCTTTCTGCGCTGTCGCTGTTTAAATGACAATTGCGTGGTCATGCTACACTGTACCCAAACAGAATTTTTATCATTTTGTTCCCACAAATAGAGCTTTCTTTTGTCGGTATTTGATCACCTATGCAGTTTTCATTTTTTGCTAAACAAATAAAAAAAGACCGAATTTTTTTTAAAAAATAATACGTTTTTCTTTTGTTTCTGCTATAAAATTTGTAAATAAGGAAGTTTTCTCCTTCACTGATGGGCACTGATAAGGCAGCACTGACGAGCACTGATAAGATGGCACCAATGAGGTGGCACTGATGGGCACTGACGATGGGCACTGATGGGCACTGGTAGGTGGCACTGATGTGTGGCACTGATATGCAGCACTGATGGACATTGATAGGCGGCACTGATGGGCACTGAAGGGGACTGATAGGCAACACTGATGGGCACTGAAAGGCTGCACTGATGGGTACTTATGAGTGGCACTGATGGGCACTGATAGGTGGCACTGCTGGGCACTGATGGGCATTGTTACATGGCACTGATGGGCAATGATATGCAGCACTGATAGGCATCCCTGGTGGCACTGGTAGGCATTGTGGGTGGGCACTGATTGGTAGCTGCCTGGGCATTGATTCGCAGCTGCCTTGGCACAGATTGGTATTTCCCTGGTGGTCTAGGGGGCATACCTGGTGGCCCAGTGTGGTGGCCATGTCTGGTGGTCCCGGCGGCATCCTGGTGGTCCTGGGCGGGCATCCGAGGGGGGGGCTGCGTGGATAAACAATCATCACAGAAAAAAAAGGCATACATTTTGTTTGGGTACAGCGTCGCACGACGCGCAATTGTTAAAGAAACGCAGTGCCGTATCGCAAAAAAAGGCCTGGTAATTAGCTGGGAAAGTCTTCCGATCCTTAAAGCGGAGGTTCCGCGGCAGATCGTTTTGTTTTTTTTGGGATGATTTCATGTGGTTTAACTATTGAAATGTACACTCACTTTTTAGGTCTCCTCCTTTATCCTGTGTCAGTTTTCGTAAGAAAAACGGAGTTATAAAATCCTTTACTGCTTATTTCCATTTTGCTTGTGGGCATTGTGAGGCCCACAAGCAAGTATTTCCTGGAAGCGGTGAATGCCATCCCAGCATTCACCGCTATAGCGTCGTAAACAAACTGGTTGCCATCACAACGGGTGGCGTCAATGATAGTTCACGCCCCGTTGTGATGGTTTGCAAAAAAAAACTGACATGGCTCAGTATGGGGATAGAGCTGCAGCTGCATAGGTAGTGTTTTTACGCTAGTATCGCCTCCTTTGCCTCGCGTGTGCAGGTAGATAATAGCAAGATTTACCTGCATGCCCTTTTTTAAAATGGAGAATGTAGAGACACGCTCGTCACGTGACCGGCGTCACGCGTCAGTATGTGAAATCTCTCGAGATTTCGCCGCTCGGCGATACACAAGAACTCCCAACTATCATTGCGGCTCAGGGAAAAGGCTTAGACACGCCTACTCCCGCGGGAGATGAATCCCGGAAGTCTCCATTCAAACCTAAATACTACGGTATGTATATATTTATAAAAACAGTGACCTGCCTTTTAATGATGTACATAGTGCATTAATTGATTAGAAAGATAGTTTATATTTTCGGTGAACCTCCGCTTTAAGTGGTTAAACACATGTCTTATGTAGGTACAGCACACTGTTTCTGTAGAACCGATATATAATAGAAAGCAGATATCGCTATCCACTTTCCATTATACTCCCCTCAGATATGCACACCATAGCTCACATTTTATGGCCCAGTCTGTGGTACCGCACAGAGCTCTCTCTGCTTAAAGCATATTTCCACTTTTGCAGTCAAATTTGAGAATACCCGACTATGTATTTGTTATGTGTTCCTATTCGCACAGTATACCAAATAATTATTTTAAAAAAATTCCTTTCCTTTCAGATGTTTCTAAGGAGATAGTCTCAGGGAGGCTGAGGCCTTGAGACTGAGCTATCCCTCATTAATATACAATGCAGGAGAGCAGTTTTTACACTTTTAAGCCTTTGTTAGGACAGACCGTGTCCAAATATAGTATACAGCTGATAATTAAAAAATCCAAAAACAGTACAGCCAGGGTTAATTATCTTAAACATTATTCCACAGCCCCTCCCAAGCATTACAATGAAGGGAGAGCATGTAAGGATTTTTAAGCAAGTGAAAGACACTTAAAAAGGTATCCAGTAATTTCCAAATATTTTGTAAATTATGCTAAATTAATGGGAACTAGTAGCAAATATAAAGTAGGTGTTATCCCAAATTGGCTGCAAATGTGGAAATACTTTAAAAAAAATAGAGATAGCTCCATGGTTAGAGCAGATCCGGCCATGTAACTTCCCTCCAACTAGTTTCTATTTCCCTTCATAAGCTTGAAACTTCTATTTCCCTTCATAAGCTTGAAACTGCATTTTATAAATGTACAGTCACTTTTTTTTTCTTTATAACAGCCATGCCCCGGTTTTTTAAATGGACACCCTTGTGGTAATAAATATATCTCCTTTGATCAGTACTAGCCAGTAGCCAGCTAGCCACACAAGGAAAACAGTCAATCCATGACAGAAGGGAATGTTTACAATGTATAACTCACGGCTTGATTTTTAAGTAGAGCTGTAAGGATGGGAGTTGTTAAACGTAAACTTTTGTGAAAAGGCAAATTTTTATGTTTTTATTGTAACATTTTCATAACAACTATTTTGATGTGACTTTCCCACTTGTACTTACTTGCTTTTTAATAATTTGATTATTGTATTTCACATATGGATTTATATAAGCTACTTCTGGTGATAATCGCTATGTCAGATTATGTGATTAGTGTTATCTGCATAATTGCTGTTAAAGGGAATGTATAGTACCTTTGCACATTATTTATTTATTAGGTTAATATACTTGACGTAATTGTAGCCGTATTAGTGCAATTGTGACAGAGAAAATTAAGTAGTGTCCGTGATACTTTTTTTATTTGCACTAACATAGAATTTTTCAGGACAAGCTTTCGGGGTATGTCCCCTTCTTCAAGGTCCAAGCAGTACTGATTCACAATTTTTTTAGCAGAATGTTGAAACAAAACAAGAAAAAAATCTCAGAGGGAAAGGAAAAAAAACACATACAAATCAATGGTAATAAAGATAGCAGCAGAGTTAGTGAGATAAGACAGAGTTAGTGAGATAAGACAGAGGGAGAGCTATAGACTTGAGGGGGGAGATGCTAGTCACAGAGGGGGTCATAAAACCTTAGTATAATGGGTAAGGAAACCAATATCTAAATTTAGGCCATTCGTTTTTGTGTTAAAAAGAATTATCATTCTTAGTTCAAATGTTTTCCTTTCCTGGATAGCTCTGAAATTCCCTTTAAGAACTAAAACATTGAGGTCTTCTATAGTGTGGTCTGGTTGTGAGAAGTGATGTCCCACAGGTGTGCAGAAACTCTCTTCTTTATGTTCCTTGATGGTATGTCTGTGAAAATTCATCCTCGCTTGCAACTTCTGTCCTGTTTCACCAACATAAGATCCTTTGCCACACCTGTTGCATTGGATGAGATACACAACATTACTGGAGGTACAGTTGTAAGATCCCATGATGGTGAAGGTCCCATTTGTGTGTGTGACACTTTTGGATGGATTGATCTGGTTGCACAGTTTGCAGCGTTTTTTATTGCAGGGTTTGCTTCCATTATTTGTGACTTCATAATCAGAGTGAAGTTTCCTGCTGATTAGTTTGTGTCTGAGGTTGGGTGGTTGTCTGAAAGCCAATAATGGGGGTTGTTGGAATATTTCTTTCAGAGTTTCATCCTCTGTTATAATGGGCTGTAAATCTTTGATTATCTTTTTGATCCCTTCTAGTGTTGGGTTGTATGTGGTGACTAGAGGTACTCGGTTATTTGTTTTTTTCTCTTTGTATTGGAGGAGATTTTCTCTTCGGGTTTTCAAGGCTGTGTTTATGCTGTTGTTGATGGTTTTGTCTTTATATCCTTTCTTCTGGAAAGAGCCTGCCAGTGTTCTGAGATGTTTATCTCTGACTTCTGGGTCTGAACAAATTCGGTGGTATCTGATGGCCTGGCTGTGTATGATGGCTCGTTTAGTGTGTTGGGGATGAAAACTGGAACTATGAAGATAGCTGCATCGGTCAGTCGGTTTTCTGTATATGGAAGTGTGAAGCTTGTCATCCCTGATGTATACTGTAGTGTCTAGGAAGTTGACATGTGTGTTCGAATAGTCCATTTTTAGTTTGATAGATGGGTGAAAAGTGTTGATCAATGAGAAGAATTGGTTTAGATTTTCTTCACCTTCAGTCCATATCATGAAGATATCATCAATATAGCGATAATATCTGTATGGCTTTTGTTGTATGCTGTTCAGGAATTTGTCCTCCAGGTCAGCCATAAATAAGTTTGCATATTGGGGTGCCATTTTGCTTCCCATAGCAGTACCCATACATTGGAGATAGATGTCATTGTTGAAAGTGAAGTAGTTGTGTGTAAGAATAAATTCGATGAGCTGTGTAACATCCTCAGCCGTGTATTTGTGGTTTGGTGTGGATGATAAGAATCTGTGACATGCTGCCAACCCATCCTTGTGAGGGATGTTACTGTACAGAGATTCTACATCCATAGTGACTAGAAGTGTATTTGGTGGTAATTGTTGTATATTGTTAAGCTTGTTCAGAAAATCAGTGGTGTCTTGCAGGAAACTAGTAGTGTTCATGACTAACGGTTTTAACATGTTTTCTACAAGGCCTGAGATATGTTCGGTAAGTGTATTCATACCTGTTATAATGGGTCTGCCTGGATTTCCTGGCTTGTGAATTTTGGGCAGCATGTAGAAGTCTCCAATATCTGGATTATCTGGAATCGCATAGATGAGTTCTGAATGCAGGTGGCTTGGTATGGTCGCAATCAGACCTTTTAATTGCTTAGTAAAATCCTGGGTCGGATCATAATCCAGTTTTTTGTAGTAAGTAGTATTTGCCAGCTGCCTCTGACCCTCTTGTATATATTTGTCTGTATCCATCACAACGACTGCTCCCCCTTTATCTGCTGGTTTGATGGTTATGGCCTGATTCTTGCGCAGATCGTGTACAGCTCTTCGCTCCAGTGGTGAAAGGTTGTATAATATTTTCTTTTGCTGGGTGGATATCAGAGATGTTACTCGCAGCCTGAAGCTGTCAATATAGGTATCCAGTTTGGGGTTGCGTCCTTGTGGAGGTGTGAAGTTGCTGTTCTTTTTCTTTTTATCACCTCCTATTGTCCTAGGATTCCTTTCATTACTGTGAAAATATTCTTTGAGCCTCAGTCTCCTAAAGAATTCCTCCATATCTGACCATACCTGTAAATTATCCAATTTGGTGGTTGGGCAGAATGTGAGGCCTTTGGAGAGGACTGTTGTTTCTGGTGCAGAAAGTTTATGAGCTGATAAATTTATGATTCCAAGATCCTCTGTTAATGTTAGGTTAATATGAAATAGTAGGTGGGCACTTATGTTTTAAAGGCTCTTAGTTTGTTTCTTTGATGAAAGAATCCTAATTTCACAGCTCTGTCGAATGTTGCTTGGTTTGGAGCTCAAATTGTCTGATATAAATCAGACAATTTGAGGCCCAAAGCAAGCAACTCTGCTGTGCTAGCTCTTTAGGCAACCCATAGTGCTTTGAGAGACCGTTGCAATTTATTTGTAGTAAAGGCTAATATCAGCCTGGTTAAAAACATTAGGAGGGAATGCCGACAATGGAGGGGCAACCTGGCTGGTAGCTCTGTGAATTCAGAATTGTCGAGCACTTACTGACATGGGGAAGCCACAGTTTTTTAATCACGTGACTGCAATAAAGCTGATAAAAAAATGTATTTACATTGATCTCTTTTACAAACAGCATGTAGCATAGGCATGAGGAGGGAAAGGCAATGTTTTTAAACAGAATTATTTTAGCCTTTAATTACATACTACATTACATTTTGCATAGGAAAAATGCAAAATAAAATAGTAGTAAAAAAAAAATCTAAACCAACACTTTAAAGCGGAGTTCATCCCAAAAATGGTGACCCCCCTGACATGCCACATTTGGCATGTAATTTTTTGGGGAGGGAGCGGATACCCTCTTTTTAGAGGCATCCAGCTCCCACTTCCTCCCGGGGCTCCGTGGTGCCGGAAGGAAGTTCACCTCTCCCCCCTCTCTCCCTGCAATCTTCTGGGACACATCACAGGTCCCAGAAGATTGCCCGGTCATTCACAGCGTGCAGCGCGGCTTGCGCATGCTCAGTGCGTGCCCAGCTGTAAAGCCACAGCCGGGCGCCCACAGAAAGAATGCCAGCACCGTGGAGAGGAGGGGGAGAGGAGCGGGGCTTTTCGTACGCCCGCATCGCTGGACCATGGGACAGGTGAGTGATTATTAAAAGTCAGCAGCTACACTTTTTGTAGCTGCTGATTTTTAATTATAATTTTTTTGGCGGTACTCCGCTTTAATACATATATTTTAAAAAAAACAATATAAAAAATTGACCCAAAACCATTTTAGTTTTCTTTTAAATAATCTAGTTCTGATGCAGCTGACAAGCGATCTTTATTAGGCAAAGCACAGAACAGCAACCCTTCTTTCAACTCCTATGCCTAATGCTCACCACAGGTGTCACTAAAACGTCATTCACAATGGAAAACATGTATGCAGTTTGTCTGTCTGTTGATGACCTTTGCTGTTGAAGCGAATGAAGTTTAGGCTGTGCATGCACTGGTGGTAAGTTACAAAGGTGAGAACATTTTGAAACGTTTACAGGCTGCACAGAAAAGATAACCTGAAATCTGCATTTTAGGGAAGTATATATCTTCTCGCACAACAGCAAACTCTATTATTCTCATAGTACTGGCTTACTTATCTCCCCATCTTGTTATTGCTGCATACAGTTGGTTTTGCTACAGCAATATATTCTAGTTATTTGAATTGCTATTATATATTTTTATTATCCATATTGTTCACCCTTGTTGGCTTCATGTACTTTTGTTGGAGTTATTGGACATGAAGAAGCAATATAAATAACTAAAAGGAATATTAATAACATTAATAAATGTACTTCAAAGTCAAAATCATAAGAAGAAATGTTCTCCTACCCTGCACCTTGACCTCTGTGCCCTGTCCAAAGATGTACTGGTTGGAGTACCACACTGCGCAGTAGTACAAGCCCTCATCACTCTTTTCTGCATTACCGATGGTCAGAGTGAAGGTATTTGTAGACTCCTCAAGCTCAGGGATGAATCTTTCTGCAATTCCTTCTCCATAAGCTGGGCGATTCTTATCCCTGTGACTCACAAGAAATTCTATCCCATTTCCTTCAGTTTGACGATACCAGGACAGCACATGGTTAGACACTTTGCTACCTTTCATGATGCATTTCAAAATAGGACTTTTTCCATTGCTGCTAATGGAAGGAAGAGGCTGCTCCAGTGAAGGGGTAGACATTAACCCACCAATTTGCTTGGGTACAGCAAGATCTGCAAAAACAAGATGGGTAAATGGAAAAGGTTAATTTTTCGAAACCATACAAACAAGTATGGGCTTCACCAATAAGATCATTATTCACAGGTAAGAGACTCAAAAAACGAAAATGTAATTTGAGTAAACAAAAAATTCTTGACTGATAATAGTTGTTGTACATGGTACTTATCAGGGCCAAAGACCTCACCTATGCTTTACCTTCCAAAGGTATTTGAAACCTATTTGCTTTATGCCTGGAAATTTTCTACTAGCCCTCATTATACTTCCCACGGAACATATTCCTTGTCACCAACGCTGGAGATAAAATGCACATGCTTCATATTGTGCTGCAGAGTGTTCACTTAAATCCTTTTAAATGCAGAACATAACATCTTGATCATCAAATCCGTAGCTCAATCCAACTTTAATCGCATTCCTTAGCTGAAGCATCTTAAGCAAGTCTAATAGTCAGTCCCCACAAGCGTCTCTTTAAGTAGCCCAAGATACCGAGAACCAATCCCTAGAGCAACACAGTCCCTGCCCCATGTTCCCCCTAGGAAAGGAGAAACTCCATTGAGCAATCACATGGCATGCCTGTGTATCTCTCACATACAGTATAGAACTTATTTGTACTTCAGCCTTTGCAGAACTTACTTTTATTAACAAGCAACCAATGCCCTTCCTCTTGACAAAACAAAGGATTCCTCCAATCACAGAAAGTAACCTCTGTTGCTAAACTATGGTGGGAGGAAGGGGGCAAACTTTTACAGTGCTGTTTACAAGTGTTTCCTTAAAATGGTATTAAACCCAAAAGCAAACATTTATTATATTGCAGCCTACCAGTTCTTAGATGTGGTGGCAGCATTCGTTTTCTTATTTAGGCTTCCTTTCCTTTATTTTCATCTGGTGATCTGGCCATCGGAGTTCCAGCCTGGGGGGAAAAATACTGTAGCTGCTGACTTTTAATATAAGGACACTTACCTGTCCAGGGATACAGTTATGTCGGCACCCTAAGCCGATCTGACTATCATCTTCGGGTACAGGTGCCAGCTTTGCTAATAAGGGAAACTGGCTGTGAAGCCTTCAGGCTGCGAATGCACGAGTCGTGTGGCGCTTTCTGAATGGGGGCACGATCCAATCGCGGAAATGAAGTACCTTGCCACAGAGGTGCAAATCAGGAAGAAAACAGATTACCACATGGAAGCCCAAAAAAAAGTCTAATGTGGTTTTAACTTGCTGCTATGAAGTGGATTGTGCAAAAATGGAAATGTGGGTGGAACTCCGCTTTAAGTCTGTTGTTTTTCAACAGAATAAGCTGTTCTGAAGATGTATCAGTTACAGGGTTGAGACAAACCATTTACTACTGACAGGGTTACTTAAAATGATCAGCTTTTGTTTACGTAAAACCTTTATTCCAAGAGGAAAAAAAATGTTTGCTGTAGCTGCTTATAAAGTATTAGCTGGAATTTGGCTTCAATTTATTAGTGTATTTAATTCCTGATAGTACATCTTCCCCAGAGGGAGGGTTTAATCCACAAAATGTATACCTTACCCATTACAATAATCAGCTATTGGCTTCCAGCAGACTGTTAGCACCATCAAGTAAAATGCCTTACTTCAATTGCAACTACTGAGATTTCAAGTAGGGCATGGTTTATTCAAAAGGTAATGACCAGTTCCTGCTAATTCTTGCTACGCTTAACTTTAGCACAATCACAAATGAAACATTTAAAAGCATGACCCGTAAGAACTTTCACAACGCTTTTATCTTTATGTAAGATCTGTAAACTCCTTGGATTCTTTTTTTCTTAGTGTTACGGTGGTACGAAAGCCCAATGGTTGTGGTCATTCCAGTAAAAATTAATTGCCAGAAGAGGGATTTGAACCCAATCTCCTATTTGGAGACAGAACACCCATACAAGGTTGAGAGACAACTCTTGAGCCTGGAGTCTTAGGCCACTCGGTCATTCTGACAAGACCCAATAAAGGCCTTAGATCTCTTAAAATATCTTCCACTCATGGGACCCCTTTATCAATTACTATTCTCAAAAAACGGTTATAAACACTCTGAAGTTAAGCTCTTTTGAAAACGCACTTAAAGCATGACCTTGGCACAAAGTCATGCTTTTCAACTTCTTTCTACTAAATCTGCTCTAGCAAACAAATTACATGAAAATGTCAACGGTCATTATCAACAGTGCAGCAAAACCCCAAACCATAAACAGAAACTGTTGGCAGGCTGTGCGGCCTTATAAATAAGTGTGACTTTGAATCAGAAAACTGAGTGTCCCTTCATGGTCATTGTATGTGGCACTTATCATCAATGCTTTACCTCCCAAAGACATTTGAAACCCATTTTCTTTATGCATGGAAATCCTCTAACCAGCCCTCATTTCATTTGCCACAGCACATATTCCTTGTTACTGCTACTGGAGATAAGATGCACACATCTCATATTGTGCTCTGATGCATTTACGTAACTCCTTTCTTTTTCGTACATCACGGGACACAGAGCGACTTAGTCATTACTAATGGGTTATATAGTTTACCTTCAGGTGTTGGCACTGGCCAATTCCAAACCGGAAGTACCCTCCCCTATATAAGCCCCTCCCACCCGGGAGCACCTCAGTTTTTTGCCAGTGTCTAAGGTGTTGGCCAAAGAGTAACATGTGTTTTTCACTGAGCTTGCGTACAGGTTCTTTTGGGCCTTAGTAAGCTGTTCCGGATCCCACCAAAAAAGCTTCATAGCTAAACGGTCGGTACCCGGGCCTTGCAGCAGAAGAGCAAGGTTTTGCCTGTAATGCTTCTCTTAGGAGGGCTGGACCCTGGGATCCAGAGCTCTGGTCATACCCACGACCAAGACGCTGTCTGTGCAGGGTGCTATACAGGTCCAGGGGAGTGGAATCCTTGGGAACCCGGTCCCTGAAGGTTTAATTACAATGCCTGCCGTGATAGGTGAAGTTTGGACTTTTGTGGACCAAACAAAGTCCTGCGGCGGGGATCAGGTAAGTGGGGGCCCTCAGGAACTTGGTTCTATTGGGGGACCCCCAAGCCTAATTTGTCTTTCTGTCTGTTACCTAACGGTATTCCCGCTAAATATCTGTGTTTGCCTATAACTACTGAAAATGTAAAATTTTAATAGTAGTCAAGAAAAAAAAAAAAAAACAGGGACCGCGGTACCTGTGTTAAACCACTAGAGGCCGCTGTAGTCCATTTTTCTTGTAAATGTGGATCTTTGGTTTTCTCAACTCAAAAGATCCAGGCAGCTGGTAAGTTTCTCTGAGGGAATCCACTTCCTCTGCCCTGTTGCTGCGTTCATCCACCGCACAGGCCCTCCGGCAAAAAGGGCCCTGGCTCCTAGTCCTCTGTTGGTTTTCGAAAAGGGCGCCATTGGCGCACGGGCGCGCGCGCGGGCGCGTGCACGCGCCTCCTATGAAAAAAAAGGGGCGGGGCGGGTGGATGACGCTCGATGCGCGCCGCGGCGCTTCTGCGCATGTGCGGGCGTCCCAGCATTGTTAAAAGACACAGTACAAGTGTCAGCTGCATGCAAACAGAGCTAGCAACA
Source organism: Rana muscosa (assembly GCA_029206835.1). Taxonomy (NCBI): domain Eukaryota; kingdom Metazoa; phylum Chordata; class Amphibia; order Anura; family Ranidae; genus Rana; species Rana muscosa. Next base: position 85,126,712 of record CM055125.1, on the reverse strand, counting down.
AACAGTGGCACACAGAGGCGGTTGATGCAGGCATCCCCATAGAAAGGCACTTTAGTGGACACCAGCTGGTATATAGCAGCACCTGTGTTAGACTATTACCAGCAAAAATTGGTGTATGACGACGGGAATACCTCAGCTTTGTGCTTAAAGGATATGTCGTCCAGACGCTCCGGAAATAGATCTTCCAGGAAGCCAAAGGGGTCTCCATCGGGCTCTGAGGATATTGGGCATGCTTGCACTGCACCAATCTCCCCTGAGAATGCAGAGGTCAGTAGCCGTAGAAACCCCGCAGGAATGCCTGGTGCTGCGGCTGTCCCCAGTCCACCTGCTCCTGTATATATAACAGAGGAGGTTTTATCCTCAACTCTGGGAGGATTAGAAGAGAGATTAACAGCATTGATCGCTGCTTCCCTATCTCAGGGAAAGCGCGTCCGATCTCCGTCTCCTCCTTCAGAGTGCCTGTTAGTGGAGGAACAGCCCCACACAGAGATCGACCTACCTGAAGGGGATCAGGATGAGGTTGATTCACTTATAGAGGAATCAACAGTGGAAGAACCTTTCTCAGCTTCTCAGGCTGAAAGATTATGGGTTCAGTCTCTGACTAACATGGTCCGATCAGCATTTAAAATGCCTCTGGCGGAACCACCATCCACTACGGTTTCCTCGCTGGGGTCGCTAAAAGCTCCCCAGGCGGTCTGTTCCTTCCCAATCCACCCTTTATTAGAAGGGCTTATTTACCAGGATTGGGAGCATCCTGATAAAATATTTGCTCCCCCCAAGAGATTTCCGGTGATCTATCCCATGGAGGATAAGTTCATAAGAAAATGGAGGGTCCCTATAGTGGACGCAGCCATCTCTTCTGTTAACAAATCACTGACATGTCCAGTAGATAATGTTCCAATGTTCAAAGACCCAATAGATAAAAAATTGGAGTCTTTACTAAAATCTGCTTTCTCTACAGCAAGTATGGTGACACAACCTGCGGTAGCAGCGATTGGAGTCTGCCAAGCAGTGAAAGATCAGTTGAAACAAGTCTTAAGGGACTTACCAGATCAGCAGGCTCATGCCCTAGCTGACCTGCCTAGAGCCTTGTGTTTTGCGGTGGACGCCATAAAGGATACAATCCAACAGGCCTCCCGCTTTACGCTGTCTATAGTACATATGCGTAGGCTTCTGTGGCTCAAAAACTGGTCTGCTGAAGCTCCCTGTAAAAAACTGCTGGTTAGCTTCCCATTTCATGGAGAACGCTTATTTGGAGAAGATCTGGACAAATATATCCAGAAAATTTCTGCCGGTAAAAGTTCACTCTTACCGGTTAAGAACAAGGGTAGAAGTCCTTCTTTTAAGAGGCCTACCTCTCCAGTCCCGGGCACATCGGCTGTGAAGCAGTTCCGATGGCCTCCGCGGTCAAATTCAGGGGGCAGAAATCAGGGACAATCACAGGGTAACAAGAAGCCCTGGATCAAGAGAGGTACAAAACCTCCCCCTAAGGCATGAAGTATTGCCCCCGCTCAATCGGGTGGGGGGAAGACTTCAGTTGTTCACAGAGACCTGGCGGGACACCATCAGAGACAGATGGGTGCTCTCCGCAGTAAGTCTGGGATACAAGCTGGAGTTAAAAGGCACTCCTCCTGCCCAATTTATGAGGTCAAATGTGCCAAGAGATCCCCAAAAGAGAGGATCCCTCCTTCTGGCACTAGAACAACTATTGCTCCAAGGGGTAATCATGAAGGTTCCCCTGGAAGAAAGCGGATTCGGGTTTTACTCGAACCTTTTCACAGTCCCCAAACCAAATGGGGACGTGAGGCCCATATTAAATCTAAAAGGGCTAAACAAGTTCCTAAATATCAGGACTTTTCGGATGGAGTCGATCCGATCAGTGGCCACCGCCCTACAAGGGCAGGAATGGCTAGCCTCGATCGACATAAGGGATGCTTATCTGCATATTCCCATCTTTCCGGCCCATCAGAAATTTCTACGCTTTGCAGTAGAAGGGCGCCATTTTCAGTTCAGAGCCTTACCTTTCGGTCTGGCCACAGCACCACGAGTGTTCACAAAAATTCTGGCCCCATTATTGGCCAATCTAAGAACACAGGGTGTAACGATAATGGCATATCTAGACGACCTGCTACTAATAGACCACTCAGTGGAAAAGCTGGAAGTAGCTATTCACAAGACAATCGAGTATCTGGAATATCACGGTTGGATTATCAACCGGGACAAGTCAGCTCTAAGACCAGTCAAAAGTCTGGAATACTTAGGGCTAAGGCTGGATTCAAATCAGAGAAAGATTTTCTTACCTCCAGAGAAGGTGTCGTCTTTAAGAAATTTGACCCAATTAGTGGGTACAAAAAAGAAAACCATCCATACGTCTCTGCATGAGGCTGCTGGGAAAGATGGTGGCTTCATTCGAAGCGGTACCCTACGGTCAATTCCATTCAAGGAATTTGCAAAGGGCCATACTGTCAGCCTGGAACAAAAAAGTTCAGGCTTTAGACTTACCAATGTCCCTGTCCCCTTCCGTTCGCAAGAGCCTCCATTGGTGGTTGGTGCCCCAGAATCTGGAAAGAGGGAAACCCTTCAGTCCGGTTTCTTGGAAGGTGGTCACTACAGATGCCAGCCTCATCGGCTGGGGGGCAGTGCTGGAGCAATGGTCTCTCCAGGGCAGGTGGTCAGAAGCAGAAAAGGCCCTGCCCATCAATCTCTTAGAGATACGAGCAGCCCGGTATGCCCTAGTAGCATGGACATCCAAACTCCAGGGGTCCCCTGTCAGAATTCAATCAGACAATGCCACGGCAGTGGCATATATCAATCATCAGGGTGGCACAAAAAGTCGTGCAGCCCAGAAGGAAGCAAATTGCATCCTGGAGTGGGCAGAAAGATATGTCCCAGCCATATCCGCGGTTTTCATCCCAGGAGTGGAAAATTGGAGAGCGGACTTTCTAAGTCGCCAACAATTATGCCCGGGGGAATGGTCTCTTCACCCCGAGGTTTTCCAGGCAATATGCCAGCGGTGGGGAACACCGGATGTAGATCTGCTAGCATCCAGATTCAACGCAAAGGTGGACAGGTTTGTGTCTCGCACAAGGGATCCCCTAGCTTGCGGCTCGGATGCCCTAGTGTTCCCTTGGGATCGGTTCAAGCTGATATATGCATTCCCACCGCCACAATTGTTACCGCGATTACTCCGCAGAATCAGGGTAGAAAAGAAACCAGTGATTCTGGTGGCTCCAGCGTGGCCCCGAAGGGCATGGTACGCGGAGATTGTAAAAATGTCAGTGAGGAGTCCTTGGACCCTCCCACTTCGTCCGGACCTGCTGTCGCAAGGACCGATATACCACCCTTCCTTACCAGCCCTAGGTTTGACGGCCTGGCTATTGAAGCCCACATTCTGAAAAAGAGAGGGCTCTCTAATTCTGTGGTATCTACCATGATCAATGCCAGGAAACCGGTATCCAGGCAGATCTATTATAGGATCTGGAAAGCGTACATTACGTGGTGTGAGACCAAGAAATGGCATCCACGTAAGTACATGATAGGGAGGATTCTGGACTTCCTACAGTGGGCTGTAGATAGGAAGCTGGCCTTGAGTACTATCAAGGGTCAGATTTCGGCCTTGTCAATATTTTTTCAAAGGCCCTTGGCTTCGCATTCACTAGTCAAAGCCTTTATACAAGGAGTGATGCGTATTAGCCCTCCGGTTAGTATTCCCATATGTCCTTGGGACTTAAACCTGGTTCTGTCGGTTCTACAGAAACAACCGTTTGAACCATTACAACACATTTCCTTGGTTCTTCTCACCAGGAAATTGGTTTTCTTAGTAGCCATTTGTTCGGCTAAAAGAGTGTCGGAATTAGCAGCTATGTCCTGTAAGGAGCCATATCTGGTTGTCCATAAGGACAGAGTAGTATTACGTCCTCATCCAGCCTTTCTTCCTAAGGTGGTATCGAGGTTTCATTTGAACCAAGATGTGGTTCTTCCTTCTTTTTTCCCCAAACCTAGCTCAGTAGAGGAAAAGTTATTACATTCTTTGGATGTGGTAAGAGCAGTTAAAGCTTATCTAAAAGCCACTGCTCAGATTCGCAGAACGGATTCTTTGTTTGTTCTGCCGGAAGGCCCCAGAAGGGGTCAGGCAGCATCAAAATCTACTTTAGCCAAGTGGATTCGACAGGTCATAATACAAGCCTATGGCTTGAGAAAGAGACCGCCTCCGTTCAAAGTTAGGGCGCACTCCACAAGAGCGGTTGGAACTTCATGGGCAGTGCATCACCAGGCCTCCCTGGCTCAAGTATGTAAGGCCGCAACATGGTCTTCGGTACACACGTTTACTAGATTCTATCAGGTAGACGTTAGAAGTCAGGAGGATGTCGCCTTTGGGCGCAGTGTGTTGCAGGCCGCAAAAGATCCTCATGCCTGATGGCGCCCAGCTTATGTACCCCCCCCTCATTTGGCATTGCTTTGGGACGTCCCATTAGTAATGACTAAGTCGCTCTGTGTCCCGTGATGTACGAAAAAGAAAAAGGGATTTTTATAACAGCTTACCTGTAAAATCCTTTTCTTGGAGTACATCACGGGACACAGAGCTCCCACCCCTCTTTTTGGGACACTTATTGCTTGGCTACAAAACTGAGGTGCTCCCGGGTGGGAGGGGCTTATATAGGGGAGGGTACTTCCGGTTTGGAATTGGCCAGTGCCAACACCTGAAGGTAAACTATATAACCCATTAGTAATGACTAAGTCGCTCTGTGTCCCGTGATGTACTCCAAGAAAAGGATTTTACAGGTAAGCTGTTATAAAAATCCCTTTTTTCAACTCAAAAGTAATAGTGATTCTTAGCACAGGCTTAAGCATTCTTTTTTTTTTTTTTTTTTTTTTACTTTATATTCTCTTTATTATATTTCTTTCATATTCAAATTAACAGTGTACATACTTATACAGATTTATTTTTTCATAAAAAAAAAAGAAAAAAAGGAGAAGATAGCAAGATATTATCGGTACAGTATCATTTACCCTCTATTACCCCTTATCCCTCCCTCCTTCCACCCTCCCACTTTCCCATTTCTCCTGGTGGGTTTTTCTATTTTCTTTTCTTCCATTTTTACACATCATTTAATATTAGTTTTATTTTCATTTACTTTTCCATAAACATTCTAATTAGGTCCAACAGTCTATCTCCACAAGAGTCTATTTAAGCAGCCCAAGACACAGAGGGGTTGATTTACTAAAACTAGTGAGTGCAAAATCTGGTGCAGCTGTGCATGGTAGCCAATCAGCTTCTAACTTCAGCCTGTTCAATTAATAATAAAAAATAATAATATTGGAAGCAGATTGGTTTCTATGCAGAGCTGGACCTGATTTTGCACTCTCCAGTTTTGGTAAATCAACCCCAGTGAGTCAATCCCTAGAGAAACACAGTCCCTGCAACATCCTAAACAAGTGGAAAGGGGTTTTCCCTAAACAAGGGGAAATTCCATTGAGCGTTTACATGGTATGCTTGTGTGTAGGGATGAGCTCGGTGTTCGAGTCGAACATACGTTCGACTCGAACATCGGCTGTTCGATCGTTCGACGAAGATCGAACGATTTGGGCCGTTCGCGCCTAATTCGAGTGATGCGAACGGCCCACAATGCACTACGCCATCGCAGTGTCATCCAGGCGCTGTGATTGGCCAAGCATGCACTGTGACCCCGCATGCTTGGCCAATCACAGCGCCGGCAGCGAGGAGAGCAATGATTGGCCACAGGCAGGATGCCTGTGGCCAATTATTGCTGAGGGGGTTTAGTACACGCCCCACACTATAAAAGGCCGCCAGCACGGCGGCCTAGTGTAGTGTGTTCCGGAGCAGGGAAAGAGAAGCATAGGCAGGGACAGTGACATTTATTTTTTCTTGCTTAACCTGGATTCCTTTAGTTTAGGGAAAGAGAAGGATAGGTAGGGAGAGTGTCAGTGTGTTTTACTGTACGAATCCTTGTTTCTAGGGACAGGGAAGGACAGTGAGGGAAATTCTCCTTGTGCTATAGTGTGCTTTAAAAAAACATTTTTTCTAGGGACAGAAAACTATAGGTAGGGAGAGTGTCAGTGTGTTTTACTGTACGAATCCTTGTTTCTAGGGACAGGGAAGGACAGTGAGGGAAATTCTCCTTGTGCTATAGTGTGCTTTAAAAAAACATTTTTTCTAGGGACAGAAAACTATAGGTAGGGAGAGTGTCAGTGTGTTTTACTGTACGAATCCTTGTTTCTAGGGACAGGGAAGGACAGTGAGGGAAATTCTCCTTGTGCTATAGTGTGCTTTAAAAAAACATTTTTTCTAGGGACAGAAAACTATAGGTAGGGAGAGTGTCAGTGTGTTTTACTGTACGAATCCTTGTTTCTAGGGACAGGGAAGGACAGTGAGGGAAATTCTCCTTGTGCTATAGTGTGCTTTTAAAAAACAATTTTTCTAGGGACAGAAAACTATAGGTAGGGAGAGTGTCAGTGTGTTTTACTGTACGAATCCTTGTTTCTAGGGACAGGGAAGGACAGTGAGGGAAATTCTCCTTGTGCTATAGTGTGCTTTAAAAAAACATTTTTTCTAGGGACAGAAAACTATAGGTAGGGAGAGTGTCAGTGTGTTTTACTGTACGAATCCTTGTTTCTAGGGACAGGGAAGGACAGTGAGGGAAATTCTCCGTGTGCTATAGTGTGCTTTAAAAAAACATTTTTTCTAGGGACAGAAAACTATAGGTAGGGAGAGTGTCAGTGTGTTTTACTGTACGAATCCTTGTTTCTAGGGACAGGGAAGGACAGTGAGGGAAATTCTCCTTGTGCTATAGTGTGCTTTAAAAAAACATTTTTTCTAGGGACAGAAAACTATAGGTAGGGAGAGTGTCAGTGTGTTTTACTGTACGAATCCTTGTTTCTAGGGACAGGGAAGGACAGTGAGGGAAATTCTCCTTGTGCTATAGTGTGCTTTAAAAAAAACATTTTTTCTAGGGACAGAAAACTATAGGTAGGGAGAGTGTCAGTGTGTTTTACTGTACGAATCCTTGTTTCTAGGGACAGGGAAGGACAGTGAGGGAAATTCTCCTTGTGCTATAGTGTGCTTTAAAAAAACATTTTTTCTAGGGACAGAAAACTATAGGTAGGGAGAGTGTCAGTGTGTTTTACTGTACGAATCCTTGTTTCTAGGGACAGGGAAGGACAGTGAGGGAAATTCTCCTTGTGCTATAGTGTGCTTTAAAAAAACATTTTTTCTAGGGACAGAAAACTATAGGTAGGGAGAGTGTCAGTGTGTTTTACTGTACGAATCCTTGTTTCTAGGGACAGGGAAGGACAGTGAGGGAAATTCTCCTTGTGCTATAGTGTGCTTTAAAAAAACATTTTTTCTAGGGACAGAAAACTATAGGTAGGGAGAGTGTCAGTGTGTTTTACTGTACGAATCCTTGTTTCTAGGGACAGGGAAGGACAGTGAGGGAAATTCTCCTTGTGCTATAGTGTGCTTTAAAAAAACATTTTTTCTAGGGACAGAAAACTATAGGTAGGGAGAGTGTCAGTGTGTTTTACTGTACGAATCCTTGTTTCTAGGGACAGGGAACGACAGTGAGGGAAATTCTCCTTGTGCTATAGTGTGCTTTAAAAAAACATTTTTTCTAGGGACAGAAAACTATAGGTAGGGAGAGTGTCAGTGTGTTTTACTGTACGAATCCTTGTTTCTAGGGACAGGGAAGGACAGTGAGGGAAATTCTCCTTGTGCTATAGTGTGCTTTAAAAAAACATTTTTTCTAGGGACAGAAAACTATAGGTAGGGAGAGTGTCAGTGTGTTTTACTGTACGAATCCTTGTTTCTAGGGACAGGGAAGGACAGTGAGGGAAATTCTCCTTGTGCTATAGTGTGCTTTAAAAAAACATTTTTTCTAGGGACAGAAAACTATAGGTAGGGAGAGTGTCAGTGTGTTTTACTGTACGAATCCTTGTTTCTAGGGACAGGGAAGGACAGTGAGGGAAATTCTCCTTGTGCTATAGTGTGCTTTAAAAAAACATTTTTTCTAGGGACAGAAAACTATAGGTAGGGAGAGTGTCAGTGTGTTTTACTGTACGAATCCTTGTTTCTAGGGACAGGGAAGGACAGTGAGGGAAATTCTCCTTGTGCTATAGTGTGCTAAAGCATTCCTCATCAACCATCTTTGAAATCCTTGTTTTTTGGACAGTCAGGGAAATTGTCGTTGTGCTATTCTGTGCAAAAGCAATCATCCTCAACCATATTTAGAAATCCTTAAGTAAAGGGACAGAGAAGGACACCTGAAGGTAGCCCTTATTGCTTTTTTCCCATCTCCCTGCAGGCCATCTATTAGAATGTCTGGAAGGCAAACAAGGAGAGGCAGACAGTCAGGAGGCAATAAAAGAGGGCAAGCAGGCTCTGTGTCTGGGGACAACAGTGCTGGTCGTGGACGCGGTGCATTGTCATCAGCACATGGCCATGGGACACGCTTGTCCTTCTTTTCGGCACCTGGACATGTTGAGCCACATCATGCCGAAGACTTGGTAGAGTGGATGACCAAGCCCTCCTCCTCCTCCTCATCCTCTCTCACCCAGGCTCAGGGTACTGGCAAAGCAGCTGCCAAAGCGTCCTCTTCCCTGGTATCAATGTCAGACTCATCATCAGTCACTCCTTCCCTAGACCCACCATGTCCTCCTCCTGAGGAGTCCCCCGAACTGTTTGAGCACAGTGTTGGGTACATGCTCCAGGAGGATGCCCAGCGTTTCGAAGGGTCTGATGATGAAACCCAGCTACAGGAAGGCAGTAGCGTGAGAGCAGACAGAGGGGATGCTCAAGAAGGACACCAATCTGGCAGTCATGTTCCAGCAGCTGCAGCATACTGCCAGATTGGCTCCAGTGATGAGGAGGGAGGGGATGATGAGGTCACTGACTCCACGTGGGTGCCTAATAGGAGAGAGGAGGAGGAGGAGGAGGATGAGGAGAAGGCACATCTCCAACGAGGCAGGATGCCCTTTGGTGGCCAGCGTAAGGGCAGTACACCGACGGAATCACACCGCAGAGCTCCGCCTGTGCAGGGCGCTGCCTCTGCCCGTCATTCAAAAAGTTCTTTGGTGTGGGCCTTTTTTGAGGCTAGTGCATCAGATCGCACAGCTGCTGTTTGCAACATATGTCTCAAGCGTATATCGCGTGGCCAAAACATCAGCCGCTTGGGTACCACATGCCTGACCAGACATATGTTGACCTGCCATGCAGCTCGTTGGCAAGCCTACCTCAAAGACCCACACCAAAGAACAAAGCGGACCTCTCCTTGCACCGCATCAGCTGGGATCTCCAACCCCACTATAACTTCAGTCCTCTCTGAAACATGCACTGAGAGGAATGAAGGTGTAGAATTAGGTGTGTCACAGCCAAGTACTTGCGGCCACTCTGCTAGCAGTACACCGACGTCCGATTCTAGCAGGACAATTTCCCTGCCCCAGCTGCTGGACCGTCAAAAGAAGTTCACTCCCAGCCATCCACATGCCCAGCGGTTGAATGCTAGCTTGGCTAAATTGCTAGCGCTTCAACTGCTGCCTTTTCAGTTGGTAGACTCGGCCCCCTTCCGTGAGTTTGTGCAATGTGCGGTTCCTCAGTGGCAGGTTCCCAAACGCCACTTTTTCTCACGGAAGGCTATTCCGGCTCTCTACCGGCATGTGGAAGGCAATGTCTTGGCCTCGGTGGACAGGGCGGTCAGCGGTAAGGTGCATATTACCGCTGACTCATGGTCCAGCAGGCATGGACAGGGACGTTACCTTTCTTTCACGGCCCATTGGGTCACTCTTTTGGCAGCTGGGAAGGATGCAGGACAAAGTGCAGTAGTGTTGGAGGTTGTTCCACCGCCACGCCTCCAAAATGCTACTACTGGTTGTGACACACCTCTCTCCTCCACCCCCTCCTCTTCTTCTTCCTCCATGGCCTCTTCCTGTGGTTTGTCCTCTGAACCAGCGGTGCTCCGTAGCCGTTCAAGGGGCTACGCAAGTACGCAGGCAAAAAGATGCCATGCCGTGCTTGCGCTGGTGTGTTTGGGGGACAGAAGCCACACTGGGGCAGAGGTCCTGTCTGCTCTGCAGGGCCAGGCCGAGAGGTGGTTGACGCCACGCCAGCTTAAGCCAGGAATGGTGGTTTGCGACAATGGCACCAACCTCCTCTCCGCCCTCCGACAGGGACAATTGACCCATGTGCCCTGTGTGGCTCACGTCCTTAACCTGGTGGTGCAGCGGTTCTTGGGCAGGTACCCGGGCTTACAGGATGTCCTGAGGCAGGCCAGGAAAGTCTGTGTGCATTTCCGCAGATCTTATAATGCCAGTGCTCGCCTGGCTGAGCTGCAAAAGGAGTTGAACCTGCCCAAGAACCGCCTTATATGTGACATGCCCACCAGGTGGAACTCAACGTTGGCCATGCTGCAGCGGCTGCACACGCAGCAGAGGGCCATCAATGAGTACCTGTGCGACTACGGCACCAGGACAGGGTCAGGGGAGCTTGGTTTTTTTTCTCCACGCCAGTGGGGCATGATCAGGGATGCATGCACTGTCCTGGCACCATTTGAGGAGGCCACGAGGATGGTGAGCAGTGACAGTGCATGCATCAGTGACACTGTACCTCTTGTCCACCTGTTGGAGCACACGCTGCGTGGAATAATGGACAGGGCACTTGAGGCAGAACAGAGGCAGGAAGAGGAGGACTTCCTTGCCTCTCAAGGCCCCCTTTACCCAGACAGTGTTCCTTCTGTCCCACCCATCGCACAGGAAGAGGAGGAGGAGGAGGAGGAGGAGGAGGAGGATTGTGTCAGCATGGAGGTGGAGGCTGGCACTCAGCATCATCAGCAGCAGTCTTTTAGGGATGATTTACAGTCCCAAGAAACCAGTGGACTTGTACGTGGCTGGGAGGAGGTGGCTGCGGATCATGTCGTCCTTAGTGACCCAGAGGACTCCGGAGCGAATGCCTCAGCAAACCTACGCTGCATGGCCTCCCTGATCCTGCAAAGTCTGCGGAAGGATCCTCGTATTCTTCGGATCAAGGAGAGGGACCATTACTGGCTGGCCACTCTCCTTGATCCACGGTACAAGGGTAAGGTTGCGGACCTTATGTTACCGTCGCAGAGGGAGCAGAGGATGAGACAACTCCGGGAGGCCTTGCAGAAAGGTCTGTGCAACGCGTTCCCAGAGACTGGGAGGTTAGAAACTCCTGGTCCTGGACAACGAGTTGCTGAGGCTTCGGGCAGTCAAAGAAGGAGCGGTGGGGAAGGTGGCCGTCTGACCGATGCGTTCAGACAATTCTTTAGTCCGCAGCCCCAAAGTATGATCGGTTCCAGCAACCATCGCCAGCGTCTGATAAACATGGTGCAGGAATATCTAGGGGCAAGGTCAGACTTGGACACCTTCCCCACCGAAAATCCTCTGGCTTACTGGGTCTTGAGGATGGATCACTGGGCAGAGCTTGCACAGTATGCAATTGAGCTACTGGCCTGTCCTGCATCCAGCGTTCTTTCGGAACGCACATTCAGTGCTGCTGGAGGATTTGTCACGGATCACAGGGTGCGCCTGTCCACCGACTCGGTTGATCGACTGACTTTCATCAAGATGAACCAGTCTTGGATCACCACCAGCTACCACACACCTGATGCTGATATAACAGACTAATTGATTTTAACATGTCACATCCCTTCAAGACTGATGCTGATGCTGAGTGTCTGTGCTGTTATGTTGACTGGCTATCCTCCTCCTCCGAGTCCTCAATGATACGATTGATGATGATAGCTTGGAAGATCATTTTTGTTTATGGGTGCCGCCACCAGTGGCTAAGGCCCAATTTTTCAGCCCCTGTTTTACAGGGGCGTGTAATTACAATTTTTTTAGCAATAATTTGCCATAGGGCTCATTGCTGTGCTCCAAGTACAGTATCTGTGAGGGGTTGGAGTGTTGTGGCACCAGTGCCTAAGGCCCAATTTTTCAGCCCCTGTTTAACAGGGGCGTGTCATTACAATTTTTGAAGCAATACTTTGCAACAGGGCTCATTGCTGTGCTCCAAGTACAGTATCTGTGAGGGGTTGTAGTGTTGTGCCACCAGTGCCTAAGGCCCAATTTTTCAGCCCCTGTTCAACAGGGGCATGTAATTACAATTCTTGATCTAATAATTCACAGCAGGGCCCATTGCTGCACCCACCAAGAGTAACTCTGAGGGCTTACAGTGTTGTGGCAACGCCACCACCACCACCACCACGAAAGGCCCAATTTTTCAGCCCCTGTTCAAAAGGGGCATGTAATTACAATTCTTGATCTAATAATTCACAGCAGGGCCCATTCCTGCACCCACCAAGAGTAACTCTGAGGGCTTACAGTGTTGTGGCAACGCCACCACCACCACCACCACGAAAGGCCCAATTTTTCAGCCCCTGTTCAACAGGGGCATGCAATTACAATTCTTGATCTAATAATTCACAGCAGGGCCCATTGCTGCACCCACCAAGAGTAACTGTCAGGGCTTACAGTGTTGTGGCACCAGCACCACCATCAAAGGCCCAATTTTTACTACCACTGTTCAACAATTATATGTAATTACAATTCCTGATATAATAGTTGACAGCAGGGCGTTCCAGCACCAACCAAGAGTAACTGTGAGTGCTTACAGTGTTGTGCCAACACCAACAACTAAGGGGCCTATTTCTGCAGAGTATATACGGCAGGTCCCTACTTTCAAACATCCAACTTACAAACGACTCCTACTTGCAAACGCAAGAAGACAACAGGAAGTGAGAGGAAATCTACCCCTTGGAAGGAAAATTCTCTCCTGTAAGAATTAATATGGGAGAAAGGTGTCTCCTCTGTACTGATGCTTTATCAGCAATCCTTGTTTCAAGAAAAACACCACATTTCAAAAACAGTTGTCATTGGAACGGAAAGTGAGGTGAAATGTTCTGAACAGGGGCACAGACAGCAAAACAAATGTTACAGGGGTGATAACCCTTACCTATGTTTTCCAAAAAGTTTAAAAATAGATTTTTGGGCTGGAGCTACACTTAAACAATGTACCTGTTCAAAATTACAAACAGATTCTACATAAGAACAAACCTACAGTCCCTGTCTTGTATGCACCGCCTGTATACGGCTGTTCAGAGTATATAGGGCCTTTTTTATTTTATGTGCGGGGTTCCCCTTAATATCCATACAAGACCCAAAGGGGCTGGTAATGGGCTGGGGTAGGGGGGGGGTCATGGGGTAGCTATGCCATTTTTCTTAAAGATTTTCATCCATATTACCGGGACCAGACATTACATTAAAGCCGCAAGCAGTTTTAAATGTTTTTTTTTTCCTTTAGAAGTGTCATTTTGTGCAGGGACAGTTCTAAACACGGGAAACACGTGGCACTTCACAGGCATACTTTAGACACCCCCCAGGTACGATATTTAAAGGAATATTTGACTTTTTTTTTTTCACTTTATGCATCATTAAAATGACTGCTCCCGAAAAACGACCGTTTTTAAAACTTCTTTTTGCATTGATACATGTCCCCTGGTGCACAACCCGGGTTCCCAAACCCTTTTTAGGACAATAACATGCATAATAGTTGTTATAATTAGCACTTTAGAATTCGAACGTTCGCATCCATTGTATTTAACCACTTAACGACCGCCCACCGCCGATTTACGTCGGCAGAATGGCACGGACAGGCAGAATCACGTAGATCTACGTGATCGCCTTTGTGCAGTTGGGGGGTCCATCCGGACCCCCCTTCACTGCAGTGAGCGGCCGTTAAGTGTTCGGGAGCGATCAGGCATGAGGGGGCGGCCGCTCGATTCCGCCCCCCCCCTCGCGATCGCTCCCGGCCAATGAAATTGCTTCCTCCGCCATGTGATGTAAACACAGGCTGGAGGAAGTGATGTCATCTCCCTCGCCGCGGTCTTTTCGTTCCCGGCGCCGAGGAGTGAAGACAGAGGTTAGTGCTCCAACAGTCCACTGACACGTAGGTACACATAGGCACACAAATCACCCCCCAGTCACCCCAGATCACCCCCCAGGTCACCCCAAAGCCCCCAATCACAGTGTCACTGATTGCAGTGATCATTTATTTTACTGATCACTGCATTTAGTGTCATCTGTGATAGTAAAAAGTTGCAGGGCAGTTAGGATTAGGCCCCTTTAGGTCCAGGGTAGCCCCCTAACCCCCCCTAATAAAGGTTTAACCCCTTGATCACCCCCCAGGTAACCCTTTCACCCCCTAACTTCAGCGTCACTAAGCGATTGTTTTTCCGATCGCTGTATTCGTGTCGCTGGTGTTTTAGATAGGCAGTTATTTTTTTTTTAGGTTCGCCGCAGGTTTTTATTGGTGTCAGGTACCCCCATATATTATTTTAATCCCCTGATTGCCCCTAGAGTTAACCCTTTCACCAGTGATCGCCGTATAAGCGTCACTGGTGTCACTGGTTAGCCAGTAAGTTATTTAGTTATTTAGGTTACCCGTCAGGTTTTTATATAGTGTCAGGTACCCCCATATTTAACCTAATAAAGGTTTTAACCCCCTGATTGCCCCTAGTTAACCCTTTCACCAGTGATCACCATATAAAGGTTACGGGTGACGCTGGTTGATTAGTTTGCTTTTTATAGCATCAGGGCACCCGCCGTATATAACCCAATAAAGGTTTAACCCCCCTGATCGCCCGGCGGGTGAGATCAATTAGGTTTTAGCGCCAGAGAGGGTCTGCGTCGCCCCAGGCAGTGTTAGGTTAGTGCCAGTAATGCTAACACCCACGCGCAAAGCATACACCCCCCTTAGTGGTATAGTATCTGATCAGATCTATACTAGCATCCCCAGCGGTTTAGGGTTCCCAAAAACGCAGTGTTAGCGGGATCAGCCCAGATACCTGCTAGCGCCTGCGTTTAGCCCCTCCGCCCAGCCCAGGCAAGCCCACCCAAGTGCAGTATCGATCGATCACTGTCACTTACCAAACACAACACACATAACTGCAGCGTTCGCAGAGACAGGCCTGATCCCTGCGATCGCTAACAGTTTTTTTGTAGCGTTTGATATATTTGCTGACGACAGTCAGGTGCTTTTTTTCCTGTGAATCTTACTAGTGTACCCCTAAATTTAGAGCCCAAAATGGCAAGACGAAGGTACACTAGTAAAGAGGCCTACGAGATTCTGAGCATGACAGATAGTGAAGAGGAGGTCACGTATCTGTCAGATTCAGGCTCAGAATATCTTCCCGTAGAAGACAGTGACGTCAGCGGCCCCACGTCAGATAGCTCTGACGACGAAGTTGAGGTCCCTGCTAAGGTCAGGCGTACCCGATCCCGATCTTCTGAGGTTGTTGAGGAGCAAGAACCGCAGGTCTCTCGTATCATGGAGCAGAGTAGTACTAGCGCCGCTATTCCTTCTGGTGAACTGGCAAGCACCAGCGGCCTAGTACAGCCTGGACGTACATCCAGCACTGCAGTAACACTTGGTGACGTGGCGAGTCCCATAAGTGCAGTTCAAGTTGGCGAGGTGGCAAGCACAAGTAGTGTCCCGCTGCCACCAAGAAGACAAAGGCAGGCCCGTCGTGCCCATACTGCCCTTCCTGCAGAATTCGCCTATCCTGATTGGGTCCCCACCACTTCTGCAGAACCCGTACTTCCCCCATTCACTGCCCAACCCGGTATTCAGGTGGAAACAGCTGATTTTATTCCAATTGATTTTTATTCGCTGTTTTTCACGGAAGATCTCTATAGATCTATTGTGGACCAGAGTAATTTATATGCTGGTCAATTTATCGCCGCTAACCCCCAGTTGCCTAAAATTGCCAGAAATTGGAAACCAATTACGGTTTCCGAATTTAAGACCTTTCTGGGCCTTTCCCTCAACATGGGCACACATAAATTTCCGTCATTGCGTGCTTATTGGTCCACGCACCCAATTGACCACATGCCCGTGTTCTCTGCCTCCATGTCCAGGGCACGATACGAGCAGATTTTGCGGTTCATGCACTTCAACGACAATGAACTTTGTCGTCCACGTGGGGACCCTGAATACGACCGGCTCTATAAAATTCGGCCCCTCATAAACCACTTCAACGAACGTTTTGCAGCCTTGTTTACTCCCGATCAAGTTGTCTGCGTTGATGAGTCCCTGATTAAATTTTCTGGCCGCTTGTCTTTCAAGCAGTACCTTCCCAGCAAGCGTGCCAGATACGGGGTCAAGCTCTACAAGTTCTGTGACAGGGCAACAGTCTATGTAGTGAACTTTACGGTTTATGAGGGAAAAGACAGTCAGATTGAGTCGGTCAACTGCCCGGATTACATAGGGAGCGCTGGCAAGATAGTGTGGAACTTGGTGTCACCCTTATTCGGAAAGGGGTACCACTTGTATGTGGACAATTATTACACGAGCGTGCCACTGTTTAGTCACTTGTTTGATCATAAGATTGGAGCATGTGGCACCGTGCGACCTAATCGCCGGGGCTTTCCCCAGCGGCTTGTAGATGCCCGTCTTAGGCTGGGGGAGAGAGCCTGCTTGAAGTGTAATAACTTGCTCGCTATGAAGTGGAGGGACAATAAGAATGTTTTCCTTCTTACCTCCCTTCATGCAGACACGACAGTCCAAATTCGTACGGCGACTGGTGTTGTGGAGAAACCCCTCTGTGTCCACGAATATAACCAAAATATGGGAGGGGTGGACCTCAACGACCAGTTGATGGCGCCGTATCTAATTGACCGTAAGGTGAGACGCTGGTACAAAAAAGTGTCTCTATCATTATTCCAATTGGATTTGCTGAACGCTCATGTGCTATACAGAGCTTCAGGCGGGACGTTATCTCTTCTAAAATTCCAGAATGAGATAGTCACAGAACTCCTGTATCCAGGCGGTTCTGCACCTCACCATCCCCAACCAAATGCAGTAAGCCGGCTGCATGAGAGGCATTATTCGTATGTCCTCCCGAGTACCCCTACCCAAAGCCACCCCCAAAAAAGATGTCGTGTCTGTAGCAAGCGCGGATTTAGGCGTGACACCCGTAGTTTTTGTCCACTCTGTCCTGACAAGCCTGGTCTTTGCCAAGGTGAATGTTTTGAACGCTACCACTCAAAAGTGAAGTTTTAGCGTAGGGTACAGCATTTCACAGACAAGGACACACTTACACAGGGTCTCCCAAGATGCCATTACATTTTGAGAGACCCGAACCATTACAGTTGTAAAGTTACAAAAAAAAGTGTAAAAAAGAAAAAAAAAACGTAAAAAACAAAACACAAAAAAAATATAAAATAAAAAAACCAAAAATAGTTGTCGTTTTATTGTTCTCTCTCTCTCTATTTTCTCTCTATTGTTCTGCTCTTTTTTACTGTATTCTATTCTGCAATGTTTTATCATGCTTGCTTTTCAGGTATGTAATTTTTTGTTTTCAGGTGCGCCATTCAACTGCAGCGCGGAATTATTTATCTTGACAGCAACAGCGTTTGCTCCCACGATACATAAAGCCGTGACTCCAGTGCTGTAGGAGGTGATTTCACCACCACAGTTAAAAAAAAGAGCATATATGCCGAAGCATGGGGGCAGCAGGGGCGGAGGAGCGATTTTGCTCCTAATGCCGCGTACATACGGTCGAAATTCCGACCGTGTGTACGCGGCATAACTTTTTTGCGGGAGGATGCCCCCATGCTTCGGCATATATATATTTTAGGCACAGGTTGCGTTAAAACATTTTTTTATTTTTTACTAGGTTTTGTTTTGGTATTTGCTTTGCAGGTATGGCATGGTAAGGTCTTACTGTTGTACTGTAATGTTACTTTGTTTTAATGTTAACCACCATTTGCTTAGCAGGTACGCCATTCAGTTGCAGCGCGGATCTATTTATCTTGACAGCAACAGCGTTTGCTCCCACGATACATAAAGCCGTGACTCCAACGCAGTAGGAGGTGATTTCACCCCCACAGTTAAAAAAAGAGCATATATGCCGAAGCATGGGGGCAGCAGGGGCGGAGGAGCGATTTTGCTCCTAATGCCGCGTACATACGGTCGAAATTCCGACGGAGGCCTGCCCGTGGAAAATTCCGACCGTGTGTACGCGGCATAACTTTTTTGCGGGAGGATGCCCCCATGCTTCGGCATATATATATTTTAGGCACAGGTTGCGTTAAAACATTTTTTTATTTTTTACTAGGTTTTGTTTTGGTATTTGCTTTGCAGGTATGGCATGGTAAGGTCTTACTGTTGTACTGTAATGTTACTTTGTTTTAATGTTAACCACCATTTGCTTAGCAGGTACGCCATTCAGTTGCAGCGCGGATCTATTTATCTTGACAGCAACAGCGTTTGCTCCCACGATACATAAAGCCGTGACTCCAACGCTGTAGGAGGTGATTTCACCACCACAGTTAAAAAAAAGAGCATATATGCCGAAGCATGGGGGCAGCAGGGGCGGAGGAGCGATTTTGCTCCTAATGCCGCGTATATACGGTCGAAATTCCAACGGAGGCTTGCCCGTGGAAAAGTCCGACCGTGTGTACGCGGCATAACCTTATATGCCGCGTACATACGGTCGAAATTCCGACGAAGGCTTGACCGTGTGTACGCGGCATAACTTTTTTGCGGGAGGATGCCCCCATGCTTCGGCATATATGCCCATCATTAGAAGTGGGTGGATGAAGGGAGGTATTCTAATGGTGGGCATACCCACCAATCAATCTCTTTTTTTCGTTCAGCCAATAGGCTGTATGAAAAAAAAGATTACAATACATGTCCAACAAGGACCAGCAACGTACTGGTATGTTGCTGGACTTTGAATGTTTATACCAGAATGATGCCTGCGGGTTTAGGTATCATCTTGGTATCATTCTTTTCAGCCAGCAGCCGGCTTTCATGTAAAAGCAATTCTAGCAGATAATTAGCCTCTAGACTGCTTTTACAAGCAGTGGGAGGGAATGTCCCCCCCCGGATATAAAAAGCGCCATTGGGAAATTGGGAAAGCATTTTATCACACCGATCTTGGTGTGGTCAGATGCTTTGAGGGCAGAGGAAAGATCTAGGGTCTAACCCCCCAATTTTTTTCAAAAAAAGAGTACCTGTCACTACCTATTGCTATCATAGGGGATATTTACATTCCCTGAGATAACGATAAAAATGGTAAAAAAATAAAATATGGAAGGCACAGTTTAAAAATAAAATAAAAAAGCCAAATAAATAATAAAAAAAAAAAAATAAATAAAAAAGCACCGCTGTCCCCCCCTGCTATTGCGCAAAGGCGAACGCAAGCGTCGGTCTAGCGTCATATGTAAACAGCAATTGCATCATGCATGTGAGGTATCACCGCGAAGGTCAGATCGAGGGCAGTCATTTTAGCAGTAGACCTCCTCTGTAAATCTAACGTGGTAACCTGTAAAGGCTTTTAAATGCTTTTAAAAATGAATGTAGTTTGTCGCCGCTGCGCGTTTGTGCGCAATTTTAAAGCATGTCGTGTTTGGTATCCATGTACTCGGCGTATGATCATCTTTTTTATTTCATCAAACATTTGGGCAATATAGTGTTTTTTAGTGCATTAAAAATAAAAAAAGTGTGTTTTTCCCCCAAAAAATGCGTTTGAAAAATCGCTGCGCAAATACTGTGTGGAAAAAAAAATGCAACACCCACTATTTTAATCTGTAGGGCCTTTGCTTTAAAAAAAATATATAATGTTTGGGGGTTCAACATAATTTTCTTGCAAAAAAAAAAAAATTTTCATGTAAACAAAAAGTGTCAGAAAGGGCTTTGTCTTCAAGTGGTTAGAAGAGTGGATGATGTGTGACATAAGCTTCATAATGTTGTGCATAAAATGCCAGGACAGTTCAAAACCCCCCCAAATGACCCCATTTTGTAAAGTAGACACCTCAAGCTATTTGCTGAGAGGCATGTTGAGCCCATTGAATTTTTTTTTTTTTGTCCCAAGTGATTGAATAATGACCAAAAAAAAAAAAAAAATGTACAAAAAGTTGTCACTAAATTATATATTGCTCAAACATGCCATGGGCATATGTGGAATTACACCCCAAAATACATTCTGTTGCTTCTCCTGAGTACGGGGATACCACATGTGTGGGACTTTTTGGGAGCCTAGTCGCGTACGGGACCCCAAAAACCAAGCACCGCCTTCAGGATTTCTATGGGTGTAAATTTTTGATTTCACTCCTCACTGCCTATCACAGTTTCGGAGGCCATGGAATGCCCAGATGGCACAAAACCCCCCCAAATGACCCCATTTTGGAAAGTAGACACCCCAAGCTATTTGCTGAGAGGTATGTTGAGTATTTTGCAGATCTCGCTTTTTGTCACAAAGTTTTGAAAATGTAAAAAAAGAAAAAAAAAAAGAAAAAAAAATGTCTTTCTTAATTTTCAAAAACAAATGAGAGCTGTAAAATACTCACCATGCCTCTCAGCAAATAGCTTGGGGTGTCTACTTTCCAAAATGGGGTCATTTGTGGGGGTTTTGGGCTATTTTGACATTTTATGGCCTTCAAAACTGTGATAGGTAGTGAGGAGTGAAATCAAAAATTTATGCCCTTAGAAACCTTGAAGGCGGTGCTTGGTTTTTGGGGTCCCGTACGCGGCTAGGCTCCCAAAAAGTCCCACACATGTGGTATCCCCGTACTCAGGAGAAGCAGCAGAATGTATTTTGGGGTGTAATTTCACATATAACCATGGCATGTGTGAGCAATGTATCATTTAGTGACAACTTTTTGTACATTTTTTTTTTTTGTCATTATTCAATCATTTGGGACAAAAAAAAAAATATTCAATGGGCTCAACATGCCTTTCAGCAAATAGCTTGGGGTGTCTACTTTCCAAAATGGGGTAATTTGGGGGGGTTTTGTGCCATCTTGGCATTTTATGGCCTTCAAAACTGTGATAGGTAGTGAGGAGCGAAATCAAAAATGTATGCCCTTAGAAACCTTGAAGGCGGTGCTTGGTTTTTGGGGTCCCGTACGCGGCTAGGCTCCCAAAAAGTCCCACACATGTGGTATCCCCGTACTCAGGAGAAGCAGCAGAATGTATTTTGGGGTGTAATTTCACATATGCCCATGGCATGTGTGAGCAATATATCATTTAGTGACAACTTTGTGCAAAAAAAAAACAGTTTGTCATATTCCCGCAACCTGTGGCAAAATATAAAACATTCCATGGACTCAACATGCCTCTCAGCAAATAGCTTGGGGTGTCTACTTTCCAAAATGGGGTAATTTGGGGGGGTTTTGTGCTATTTTGGCATTTTATGGCCTTCGAAACTGTGATAGGTAGTGAGGAGTGAAATCAAAAATTTACGCCCTTAGAAATCCTGAAGGCGGTGCTTGGTTTTTGGGGCCCTGTACGCGGCTAGGCTCCCAAAAAGTCCCACACATGTGGTATCCCCGTACTCAGGAAAAGCAGCAGAATGTATTTTGGGGTGCAATTCCACATATAACCATGGCATGTGTGAGCAATATATCATTTAGTGACAACTTTTTGTACATTTTATTTTTTTTTTCTTTTTGTCATTATTCAATCATTTGGGACAAAAAAAAAATATTCAATGGGGTCAACATGCCTCTCAGCAAATAGCTTGGGGTGTCTACTTTCCAAAATGGGGTCATTTGGGGGGGTTTTGTGCCATCTTGGCATTTTATGGCCTTCAAAACTGTGATAGGTAGTGAGGAGTGAAATCAAAAATTTATGCCCTTAGAAACCTTGAAGACGGTGCTTGGTTTTTGGGGTCCCGTACGCGGCTAGGCTCCCAAAAAGTCCCACACATGTGGTATCCCCGTACTCAGGAGAAGCAGCAGAATGTATTTTGGGGTGTAATTTCACATATGCCCATGGCATGTGTGAGCAATATATCATTTAGTGACAACTTTGTGCAAAAAAAAAAAAGTTTGTCATATTCCCGCAACTTGTGGCAAAATATAAAATATTCCATGGACTGAACATGCCTCTCAGTAAATAGCTTGGGGTGTCTACTTTCCAAAATGGGGTCATTTGGGGGGGTTTTGGGCTATTTTGGCATTTTATGGCCTTCGAAACTGTGATAGGTAGTGAGGAGTGAAATCAAAAATTTGCGCCCTTAGAAATCCTGAAGGCGGTGCTTGGTTTCCGGGGTCCCGTACGTGGCTAGGCTCCTAAAAAGTCCCACACATGTGGTATCCCCGTACTCAGGAGAAGCAGCAGAATGTATTTTGGGGTGCAATTCCACATATAACCATGGCATGTGTGAGCAATATATCATTTAGTGACAACTTTTTGTAATTTTTTTTTTTTTTTGTCATTATTCAATCACTTGGGACAAAAAAAAAATATTCAATGGGCTCAACATGCCTCTCAGCAATTTCCTTGGGGTGTCTACTTTCCAAAATGGGGTCATTTGGGGGGGTTTTGTACTGCCCTGCCATTTTAGCACCTCAAGAAATGAGATAGGCAGTCATAAATTTAAAGCTGTGTAAATTTCAGAAAATGTACCCTAGTTTGTAAACGCTATAACTTTTGCGCAAACCAATAAATATACGCTTATTGACATTTTTTTTACTAAAGACATGTGGCTGAATACATTTTGGCCTAAATGTATGACTAAAATTGAGTTTATTCGATTTTTCTTATAACAAAAAGTAGAAAATATCATTTTTTTTCAAAATTTTCGGTCTTTTTCTGTTTATATCGCAAAAAATAAAAATCGCAGAGGCAATCAAATACCATTAAAAGAAAGCTCTATTTGTGGGAAGAAAAGGACGTAAATTTCATTTGGGTACAACATTGCATGTCCGCACAATTTACAGTTAAAGCAGCGCAGTGCCGAATCCCAAAAACAGGCTTGGTCCTAATGGCCCGAAATGGTCCGGGGCTTAAGTGGTTAATAGGGTTCTAATGTTCGTACGAACTTTCGGTCCGTTCGCGGGTTCTGGTGCGAACCGAACCCGGGGGTGTTCGGCTCATCACTACTTGTGTGTAGAGACTGTATAAAATAGAATTAATTTGAATATCAGCCTCTGCAGAAATCACCTTTATCTGTAATTCACCTGTAAAGGGATGGTCATGAAGCTTGATTAGAAGACGGGAGCTTAATTTTACAGGAAATATTGAGATTTTCAGATACGGTAACTTCAACTTATTGTATTCCTATGGATTTCCTTATTGTGGTGCAATGAGCGTATTTGGGTTGAATTGCTGGAATAGGTCAGACTTTTGGAATTCCAACTTCTTGGGTGATTCCAAGTGAAAAGTATTTTGGCTCACAGGTTATATTCTTGTGACTTTATAGAAGCAAGGGAATATCTACCCCTTTCCTCCTGGTTGCCACAACTCCAGTGGATGTATTATGAGACTACACAGGGGTCATTTTATTTCTTAGTCATATTTAAAGAAAAGGTTATAGAAAATCAGAGGAACAGTAATATTGATGAAATTAGGGTTTTTTCTGGTTCTTCACCTGGAGGCCTGTATACCTGTATGAAAAATCATAATTCATTCATTTTGAGATTACTGTATATTTAATTCTAGGTGAAAACATATAATATGTTGAAGCTTCTCAGTCCATAAATGTGGTGGTTGTATTTATGTTTTCTAACGAGAACATTTTTAGCAATATAACTGTAAATCTATTGAATAACATCCTGGCTTCATATTACTTTTGGTGCCCATGTTAACACATGTCTATGAGATTCCTCCACTCTATTAAATTGCCATGAACATTACAAAGTTAAATAAAAATATTTTATGTACGGCTAATATTTCCTTCATAGTGCTAAAATAACAAAAATAAATGGTGAGTGTGGCTGGAATTGAGAGTAGGAATGTTATGGCTTTGTTGTCTTGGATGTAGTGCAACCTATATATGGAAATCTTGCTATTGCATTCTATGAGGTACAGTATACGTTGTACAAAAAGTCTGTGGGATATTCAACTTTTTTTACTCTTCACTTTACACTTTTGAGGGCAAATGGTTATTTATTTTCACAACTTTCTTATACTTGCACGGGCTCTTTTGTTTGGTGTTATCAGTCAGTCCAATCTTTATTTGTACTGTGGCATATTTCAGCACAACATAATCTTAGACATTGCATTTAGGCATTACATATTATCATTGCTAGAGCTTTCTTTATTTTACCATTTATTTTTTTATATATACCGTTAACCAAGGCATGTTTTAAACTTAATGATATCTTGTTAGCAGTATGACTGAAACCTAAAATCTAGATAAGACAAAATATGTATTGACAAAATGAAAAAACACCACTTTCCTGAGATATTTCTTTATATTTTTATGGACTTAAAATCAAATTACTTAATTTCACCTTTTGAGCCATCTGTTTAAATAATGAACATCATTTGTTTAAATAACTTTTAGGAATTTCTGGCATTTTTTGGTAAGAATAATCTCTAGGACTTTAATATCCAGTTTGTTATATTACTATTTTACCATTTATCATTTATTATTTCTGTTACTGTCATTTCAACCATTGTTGGTTTTGTTACCTTTGCCATAAATGCAATAAATGCAAATATGTAGTTTTTTATGTGTTTATTATTTAGCAGCTTCTATGGATTTTCTGAGTGTCACTTGTCAATAATAATGATTTAATGTGTCTGACCTAATTAAATTAAAAATGCCCCTTTTCTCTTACTGCTGACCTTACTAATAAACCATATAGCTTTTTTCCTTTGCAGTTATAAATCAGCAATTGTTTCAAAATAAAAAAAACTAAAACTTTTTTTTAGATTCATCCTTGATAGTTAACATTATGCTGACACAGTACTTACTTATTATTCTATCAATATATTGCATGTTCATAATATGCTACAGAAAACATTTTAACTGTGTATATTAGTAGTTAAGTATAATGAAAAGACACACTGCATACATTGTATAGTTTTGTTTTAAAAACCACTAAAACGCCTGCGTTATGTAAATATTAAGTAATAACATAAATCTAAATAAAACCAGTTAAATTACATAAAAATGTAAGTATCAAAGTCTAGCATTTTATGGCAGTTAAATAAAATATAGACTTTATGTTTACCACAAATATTTAATGATGTCGTATTTTATATCAATAATAAAAATTTTGGTATGCCACCTGCACAATGACAACTAATATAATGATTCAATATAAGTCAATTTTAATTTTACAAATTATTTTTAGCAAATTCAAATTTTAATTCTTTTAATAAAAATGTGAGCTATGAAAACAAAGCAAGTAAATTAGTTGTGGAACAAGACACCATTTATTAAATTATTTAACTCATGATAGTGGCAGAGACTTGTTCCACAAACAAATTTTAATTTATGATAAAGTATGTACGAATTATGGCTGATTTTGCTTTAGGCTCAATTCACAAAACTTTAGATGAGGTTAAGTATCTTATTTCAGCCATGTGACTATTACTTTTACCTTAAACATTAAACTGCGTAGAGGGTTTTTTACTATACGAGCGGTAAGGAGGTGTAATTCTCTTCCACAGGCAGTGGTTTCAGCAGGGAGCATAGATAATTTACAAAAACTATTAGATAAGCACCTGAGCGATCATAGCATACAGGGATATACAATGTAATACTGACATATAATCACACACACAGGTTGGACTTGATGAACTTGTGTCTTTTTTCAACCTCACCAGCTATGTAACTATGTAACTTTTAAGCCACATTGGATTCCATTAAAAAATAACTGTCACATTTTTTTGAAAATCAGGATACTTGTTCTGGTGCGTTAGCTTTGTGAACTGGTCTTTATGATCCTTATGACACAAGCAAACATACATATGTGCATGATTACATTTTTTTTGCAATGTTATGAGAATTATATACAGGCATACCCCACTTTTAAGTACACAATGGAGTTTATTTACTATAGCTGGAAAGTGCAAAATCAGGCTCACTTCTGCATAGAAACCAATGAGCTTCTAACCCCAGCTTGTTCACTTAGGCCTGGTAATAAAACCTGGAAGCTCATTGGTTTCTATGCAGAAGTGAGCCTGATTTTGCACTTTCCAGCGATAGTAAATAAACTCCATTGTGTACCTAAAAGGGGGTATGCCTGTAATATATTTATTTATTTATTTATTTTGTATAATATATATATATATATTTATATTTATTTATTTATATTTATACTGCATATATTGGTATTTACATGGTAGAAAAATTCCAAGAGCAAAGGTTCTACCTTTGCCGCTATGTTATTTACTAACATTATGAGATAAAAAATGGCCAAAGTTCCTAGATATGTCCCGTCCATAAGATTGTAACAAAATAGGTAGATTATGTCTGTGTAAAGCGATAAAGTTCACTTTAAAATGTGTTAATTTTTGGGATAGTTTCAATATATTTTGCCATATTTATTTATACAATTATCTAAACCATTTTAATAAAGAAATTTATATTTGCGGTCTTCACATCTGAATTCATGCTTTGTAACTTTCTAGTACATATTAAGGGTGGCTATATACGGCCAGATGTCCTGCTGAAAACACTGGTTGTTAAGACATCGGCCTCTCCTTGAACAAGCTGTGTGCCACAGGGAGTTTCTACAAACCATTTCCCAAACTGAATGACTACTGAATGCAGGCACACACGTGAAAGATTTGTATATCTTCCCATCTCTTAAAACATCAAATAAAGAGCATTCAAAACCCTAAAAAACAGCCAAAAATAATAAAGAACAGCACACTGAAATAATGAATGTTATACAATGGTGTATATTACCTACACAGGTCCAAAAACCTAGATTCATTTTGCCCAGTGATAAATGCGTACATTTATGATGTAGATCCATTGCTTGTTTTTTCAACACTTTACAGTTATCTAAAACTAACATAGAAACCCATAAGCTCCCACAGTCATGGCAACAAGAATAAAATTAACATTTCCCATTTGTATGCAAGATAAACATTAAAAAAAATATTGTAAATAAGTTTATTAATATGTCCTCAGGCAGATTAAACAATTATGATTTAGTCATCCTTAAGTCTATGTCTAAAAGTACTTTGTGAAGCTAAAGTGATGAAATATACTGACCTGCAATGAAGAAAATAGAAAGGACCATTAGGTATTTCATTGTGTTTAGTTATTGTGGCAAAGATGTGAGACAAGAGTTTTTGGTCGACCTCCAATAATACATTTCAATTTTGCCTTTTCTTTTATTGTTTCCTGCCATCACAGCAACAAGCTGGCCATAAAAGGATCAAAATCTAGACCTTCTAAACCAATCAGCACATTCTATGATTGTAACTTCAAAACACCAACACCTGTTGAGGTAAAGCTGAGTGAACACCGTTGGTTTACTCTAAGCCTTTTAAAAAGTTCAAGGTGCTTCAACATTTTTTAAAGTAATAGCATTCTTACTTATTTGAATTTAAAATAACCCTGTTGTGATGAAAGAAAAATAAGAGCTCCCATAACTGACCTTATGCTGATCCCGTGGCTTAAATTCTTTATTTGTTCCAGGCCATTGAGCAAACATGCAGAATTCTGAGGTTCAGCATGACAGCCAGGCAAATTGCGTATCAGAAGGAGAGGGTTTTCTAAGGCCTCTTCCACAAGTGCAGCAATGCTAACATCAGGGGCGGATCCAGAGTCTTTTCTCGGGAGGGGCACTGCCAAAAAATATGTTTTTTTGTGGGAAAGTTATCGGGGAAATGGCTGGTGTAGGCGCTTCAATTATCCCGGCACTATGGTTGTTATGGTGTCAGGATGATTGAAGCGCATTATTTCTATTATTACATTGTAATATAAAATTAAATAGTTCAATGCAGAATCAGTGGGAGCCCCGAGTGTGTCACTTGCCACACGTTGCAGATTGTCACTTGCCACGTCACCTGCCACATCTTGTGGATTGTCACTTGCCACACCTTGTGGATTGTCACTTGCCACGTCACCTGCCACATCTTGTGGATTGTCACTTGCCACACCTTGTGGATTGTCACTTGCCACATCACCTGCCACACCTTGCTGATTGTCACTTGCCTGCCACCAGAAGCAGATTGTCATTTGCCACGTCACCTGACACAATTTGCAGATTGTCACTTGCCACGTCGCCTGCCACACCTTGCGGATTGTCACTAGTTTTGGTTGTCTCTTGCTGTGTCTTAGACTCCCAGAGTCAGGCAGCAGAGAGATAATGTAATCTCTCTGCTGCCTGCACAGTGAGGGCGGAAGTCACTGCAGGAATGCAGGGCAGGCACGGGCGGTGAGAGATGATCTCATCTATCTGCTCCCCCGCTCCCGGCTAGCTGATTGGCCAGCTGCCACACTAAGCCTGCTCTCTCACTCTCACCTGCGCTGCCAACACACTGAGCAGCACGGTCTGCCCACGAACCGCGCCGCCTGCCCACAAACCGTGCTGCAAGCGGAGCCGCCCGCTTTCTTACCCGTCTGTGGAGCCACACGCTAACGCACCTGCCCGCAGAGCGGCCCGACGTGACTCACTGACGTCACTCGTTGCTAGACGCCAAGCGGCCCAGGCGTTAGCAACGAGTGCAGGGAAGAGGCTCCACCCACCTCCTCCTCCGCTCCTGGTATCATGTCAGTGCGTCGCATAACTACATTAGACGAGTCTCTCTCTCGGCGCCGCTGATCGGCTGATGTGAGAAACTGAGAGAGCGACTCAGAGAGGCAGCGGCAGCCGCAGAACAAGTACTGTATATACTCGAGTATAAGCCAAACCCGAATATAAACCGAGGCACCTAATTTTACCCCAAAAACTGGGAAAACGTATTGACTCGAGTATAAGCCTTGGGTGTCCATCTGCATGCCTCATTGTGCCTCACTGTGCCCATGCTTCACTGTGCCCATGACTAGACTGATGTTTAACATGGGAGTCTATTGAAAGAAGTGCCCGGCTTTGAAAAATTCTCCCTGGCCGTAGGTCTCCCAGACACCAAACTTTGCACACTTGTAGAGGAGACATGGGGCTACATGTGTGCCAAGTTTGGGGTCCAGGGGACCTACGACCGGCCTGTACCGGGTCCGAAAAGTCACTAGAGAAATTACCGTTTAACATTGGAGTCTATGGAAGGGGTGCCCGGCTTTAAAAAATCAGTGCTCCCTGGCCGTAGATCCCCCAGACACCAAACGTCACACACTTGTAGAGGAGACATGGGGCTACATGTGTGCCAAGTTTGAGGTCCAGGGGACCTACGACCGGCCGGTACCGGGTCACCAAATTCAGGGAGATCAGGCGCAAAAAAAAAAAAACAGAGCAAGCGAGTGTGACAGATGGTCTCGGGGGGGGCAATTGCCCTGTTGCCCCCCCTGGATCCGCCCCTGGCTAACATCCCGCTTAAAAA
This sequence comes from Rana muscosa, assembly GCA_029206835.1. Taxonomy (NCBI): domain Eukaryota; kingdom Metazoa; phylum Chordata; class Amphibia; order Anura; family Ranidae; genus Rana; species Rana muscosa. The sequence continues at coordinate 85,097,446 of CM055125.1, read as the reverse complement.
TGATCTGTGGTAGATCACTTTTCATAGAAGGTTTGCAGGTGTTCAGAAGGTGCCTCCTGAATGCCTGCTTTTTTTTTTTTTTTTTTTGCTTTTTCCCTCAAAGCGGGATCATGCATTTAAAAAAACGTATAGCAAGTTTGTGGCTTACGTCTGCAAAGCAGTCCCATCGACTTAAGAGAGTTTGACAGGTGGCACCTATCAACATGCCGCATGGGAGTTAAAACTGTCACGCCACAAAGCTAAGCATCACGTCCCTGGCAGCATGGCAGTGTGTACTCACCTGAGCACCCGCCATGTTTACTTGGTGGTTGGCAGCTGGTGAAAGGGGGGGTTTTATCGCCCCTCTGCTGTCTGTGTGAACCTAGCTATAAGGTACAACTAAGGGCAAAACTTTTTTTTTCATTTTGGATAGAGTACGGTAGGGTTATAACCCCTATCAGTTAATTTTTTGCCATCTGTGCCCCTTTGGGAAGATTTACCTTCACTTCCTGTCCCATAGCCAAAGCCGGAAGTCAAAGATAATCCCCCCAAATTAAGTAAATTCCTTGGGGAACACCAGGTAACCAGAACTAATGTCCCCATTAGAAGATTTCCCCTCTATTACTTTACTGGGGACAACCCAAAATTAGTGTTTTTCTTTACTTTGACTTTCAATGATAATGGTAAACAGGACAAATAGAGAGAATGAATCTCCCTAATGGGGGCAAAGACAGCAATAAAACCTGACAGGGGTTTTAATCCCTCTCCACTCTGTCCAAAACGTTAAAAAAGTTTTGCCTTTAGTTATACTTTAACCGGTTCCCGACCGGCTCACGCAGATTTACTGAGGCAGAATGGCTCCCCTGGGCAAAACCCCATATGGGTATGTCCTTCCTCTTTTCGGGCACCAGAGGGCTTGTGCACGCTGCACAGCGGGCGACCTGATGCGTGTGGCCAGCAGGCACGATTGCCGCCGGCCACAGACGATCACGTGCACGAGCACCAGCACAGGGATTTGTGTGTATTGTTAACACACAAATCTCTGTGCTGTCAGGGGAGAGGAAATACATAATTTGTTCCTAGTAAGTAGGAACAACGATATGTCCCCCCCCCCTAGTAAGTCATATCCCCATACAGTTAGAATACACTAAGGGAACACACAATTAACCCCTTGATCACCCTCTAGTGTTAACCCCTTCACTACCAGTGACATTTACACAGTAATCAGTGCATTTTTATAGCACTGATCGCTGTATAAATGTCAGTGGTACCAAAAGTGTCTGATCTGTCCATCGCAATGTCGCAGTACTGCTAAAAATCGCAGATTGCGGCCATTACTAGTAAAAAAAAAATGAATTAATAAAAATGCCATAAAAATGCCATAAATCTTTCCCATAGTTTGTAGACACTTTAACTTTTGCGCAAACCAATCAATACACGCTTATTACGATTTTTTTACCAAAAATATGTAGAAGAATATATATTGGCCTAAACTGATGAAGAAATTCGTTTTTTTTTGTTTTTTTAAATTGGGGATATTTATTATAGCAAAAAGCAAAAAATATATTTTTTTTTTCAAAATTGTCAGTCCTTTTTTTATTTAAAGCGCAAAAAATAAAAACCGCAGAGGTGATCAAATACCACCAATAGAAAGCTCTATTTGTGGGAAAAAAAGGACGAAAATTTCGTTTGGATACAGCATTGCATGATCGCGCAATAGTCACTTAAAGCAACGCAGTGCCAAATTGTAAAAAGTGCTCTGGTCAGGAAGGGGGTAAAATCTTCTGGGGCTGAAGTGGTTAAAGCAACATTGTCATTAATGCAAACTGGAACCAGACTAACATGAAAATAAGCAATAGAATGCTTAGCTTTTTTACTGCACCTGCTGCCAGAATACCGCTCTGTTCTTTTGTCTCCTGCTGTTCTCATTGACTCCTTCTGCTGTAGATCTTCTACTTTTTACGGGATACAGCAGCGTTGTAAAGGTCAACAGGAGGAACCAGTGAGAGCTGTGGGAGACATTAGTGATGGACACTACTGGAACTGTTGATTTCCATGCAGACTGCAAATATTATTGTATTTATTTGTAAGTGTCTTATAGGGTTGGGCTTGGTTTTGCACCCTCTGTGTAGTGATGGATTTATATCCTCTACACTTATGTATCAATGTATTCTAAGAACTGAAGTTACTTCTCCTCAGCCACCAATCAGCATCAAACCTCCTAAAAGCTTAAAAAAACATTGGTAGCTGTGGAGACAAAACTACTGTTCTTAGTAAGAACAGGTTGATTCATAAGGCCCTATCAGAGCAATCGAGAGCCTTGTGTCTAAAGTTCAACACAAGTCCTTTTGGATATTAAGGGAAAGGGTAAAGCTCACTTTAGTGTTTTTATTGCTGTCTTTTATACCAGCTAATATCTCCTTTTACATTGGTGACAGGGTATCACAGGGACGAAAAGTGAGGAAAAATCTGTCTTTTAGGAATGGAGACAAAACTAAAAGATATGAAATTTCCTCATCTCTGCCTAAAGCTAATTAAGGCCCCTTTCACACGGGGCGGATCCGTGCAGATCCGCCCCGTGAAGCTCCGCTTGCTCAGCGGGGATCGCTCCGTTGATCCCCGCTGAGCCGACGGATGACTGGGCGGTCCCCGCACACTGTGCAGGGACCGCCCTGTCAGAGCGCCGCTCTCCCCTATGGGGAATCGGATGACGACGGACCGTAGAGTCCGTTGTCATCCGCTCCGCACACGGAAGGAAAAATAGGGTTTTCCTCCGTCACACTTTGGCGGAGCGGATGTCAGCGGACATGTCACCGCTGACATCCATGCCTCCATAGGGGTACATGGAGGATCCGTTTCAGGTCCGCCTAAAAAACTGACAGGCGGACCTGAACGGACCTCCGTGTGAAAGAGCCCTTACAAAAGTTTTGAGAAATTAGAAGAGGGAAGGTCTGGACAGCCGCACTCCAATAAAAACGCCTTTATTGTGCAAAATAACAAAAGTACAAACCACAGCAGGGTACAGGATGAAAAAAGCTGACGGGTTTCACACTCTCAACAGTGCTTAGTCATAGCTAAAAAAGTTTTGGCTAGAGCTGTGCATTAATATAAGATTGTATTGTCCTTTCAATGGTTTTCAAATACACATGTAAATTAGCTTGATGTAAAATATTTTATCAATGTGTGTTAAACATCTAATTTCTGCGTATGATTTGTAATTATATACTGTATGTACATGAGGACAGACACATTTATTTATTATCAATGCTCAGCTTAGCTGTGCTACATAGCGGTTATGGTTTGATGGTCCCTTCTTACAATATAGTATGTGGGTTTGCTCCTGCATTGCCAACCTGTCATGCAGGATTTAGAGGGAGATAACAAGTAACTTCTTCAACACACATTTGGGGGAATTTAGTAAATCCCTAACAACACTTTTCTGTCACTATGACCCTATAAAATGGCCTGCGTCACTTTAAAAAATTCCTGCCGCCGGTTTCATTAACTTTACCGAGACATATAGCAGATTCAGGTAGTTCCTAATAGCGGCACTTTTACAAAGTGGTGATATTAATGCACCAAATGCAAAAATAATTACCTCCAGTTTGTAGATAACGAAATTTGAAGTATTGTATTTTGACAGCAGGCATTGCTGGCTAGACATGTGCACACTGAAATATTTCGTTTCGGAATTTCGTTTTCGTCCGAAAAATAAATTTATTTAGTTACTCCCGAAATTCGTTTTTATTTATTTCGTTTTTCGTTAGAAATTGCATTCGTCCGAAAATCTGAATTAATTAAGGTCGAATCTGTCATTGAAGGCTTATGGTGTCTGTCGAATGTTCAAAGAAGATTCGACGGAGCAGTGAAACTGTACGACGCTGCAATCATACATTTCCGGTCGAATGTTCCGCCCACAAGCTATAGAAGAATTCTAATGTTGTATGACTAGTAATAATTATATTTATTCATTACTATTACTAGTCAACCAACATTAGAATTCTTCTATAGCCTATGGGCGGATGCATTTGACCGGAAATGTACGATTGCAGCGTCGTACAGTTTTGCTGCACCGTCGAATCTTCTAACTTTCGATGCTTTGTCGAATCTTCGTCATTCTAGCTATTTTACTGCTCCTCCTCTTTGGTTACAATCAGCCAATAACATTCATCATCAACTTTATTTTTATTTTACTTCCCCCACCCAATTCCAGCAGTGATCTTTTCTCTCTATGTCGAATCTTTTCTCTCTATAATAACAAATCTTTTCTCTCCTATGTCGAATCTTTTCTCTCCTACGTCAAATCTTTTCTCTCCTATGTCAAATCTTTTCTCTCCTATGTCGAATCTTTCTCTCCTATGTCGAATCTTTTCTCTCTATAATGTCGAATCTTTTCTCTCCTATGTAGAATAATCTTGGACTAATAGAGTTAAGGTTAGGCACATTCGACCACAGGTTCGATAGACACAGATTGTTATTGTCAGCGTCACGTCGAATCTCCTATCTATATCGAACTGTTGTAGCAACGAAAACGAAAATAAAGCATTTGTTTATGTCGGATCTTTCGGTTTTCGGATTCTGTGCTTTCGTTTTCGTTTGTTAAAACGATAACGAAAATAGCTGAAATTCGGACGAAAATGCATTCGGACGAAAACGAATGCACATGTCTATTGCTGGCTGCCATGATAACTATACAGTGCCTGCAGCTGATTGGATGCAGGCACTGTTTGGCCAACAATTTTCCGACAAGCTCCTTCGACAAAAGTTGAACAATTGACATTTGTCAAATAGAGCGGTGATAGCAGGGCTATACATTGCTTGAATTTTGTCCAAGCCAGCATGAATCAACCCATTAATTGTACAAAAAGTCTTTAAGTGTAACAAGAAACCTCTTCAATTCTACAATGAAGTAGCTTCAGTTAGATGGCTCAGCTGTTTTTAGCTAACACTTGGTTGTGGTTTACCTTCTGAAGTGTCTTCTTATCACATTCAAACATTCATTGTTCTAATCAGATAAGGAAGTGTCTGAACACCGAATATATGTCAATTCTGAAATGCAGTTAGCTAAATGGTTATAAAGGTGTTTTCAAGAGAAAATGTTTGTGCATGCTGACAAGAATTTCCTTTCCTTAATTATGTATAAAAATACGTGGATTGAAGAATGACCGAACTGGACATTTTTACAGCCAGTCGTCCAGTCCCGGTCTATGTCTATGGTCTTATTTTTTAACAGCACCAAGTAGACTATTATAAGGAGTTTAGGTTTGCCAATAGTTTTTTCCTGTAATCAAAACCAATTAATTTTCAAATATAAATAAATTAATGTTTATTAATAAATGAGCATAAAAAGTGCTGTACAATATAGAGTGGGTACGGAAAGTATTCAGACCCCCTTAAATTTTTCACTCTTTGTTATATTGCAGCCATTTGCTAAAATCATTTAAGTTCATTTGTTGTCCTCATTAATGTACACACAGCACCCCATATTCACAGAAAAACACAGAATTGTTGACATTTTTGCAGATTTATTAAAAAAGAAAAACTGAAATACCACATGGTCCTAAGTATTCAGACCCTTTGCTGTTACACTCATATATTTAACTTAGGTGCTGTCCATTTCTTCTGATCATCCTTGAGATGGTTCTACACCTTCATTTGAGTCCAGCTATGTTTGATTATAGTGATTGGACTTGATTAGGAAAGCCACACACCTGTCTATATAAGACCTTACAGCTCACAGTGTATGTCAGAGCAAATGAGAATCATGAGGTCAAATTAGAATCACTAAGGCCCCTTTCACACTGAGGCGTATTTCAGGCGTTTTTGCACTAAAAATAGCGCATAAATAATGCCTGAAATACTCCTGCCCCAGCATTCTCAATGTGAAAGCCCTGCAAGCCGCATCTTTGGAGCGGTGTGTATACCGCTCCTTTACCGCTCTTTCCCATTGAAATCAATGGAACACCGCGGTAATACCGCCCGCAAAGCGCAGCTATAGCCGTGGTTTGCGGGCGGTATTAACCCTTTTTCGGCCGCTAGCGGGGGTTAAAACCGCACCGCTAGCGGCCGAATATCGCGGAATATCGCGGTAAACACGACGGTATAGGGCGCTGAAAATTGCGCCGCTATACCGTCACCGCATATGCCCGCCCCAGTGTGAAAGGGGACTTACAGAATTGAGCGATAGCGATTTGTGGGGAAATTGGTCATCAAACACTAAATCTAATGACAGCGACAATTCTGCAACTGAGCAAATTTCAGTGTTTTTGATTTGATTACATTATTGAATCATTATTATTATTATTATATTATTATTATTTGTTATAACTATTTATAGTTATTTATTATATTATAATTAATGATTTTGTGTTTCAAACTTTATCATACCCGGGATGTCTACTAGACTCTTGTTTGGACAGATTTAAGTGAGTTATTCCTAAGAATTGCAGGCCTACAATATAAAACACCAAATTTCCATGCAAAATAATTGTACCGCTTTCAGCACCTAAAATCTGACAGAATCATACCGCCAGGGAGGGTAATATGCAAGTTATTGTCATAAAAAGTGTTTGGGGACATTAAGCGGAGAAAGCCGGGGCTTACCCTATGATGTGACGGGTGACCCCGCCCCTCGTACGTCATGCGGGTTTCGTGTGGAGTGGAGACTGGAGGTGGAGGAGACTGCAGCATCGCTGGACATCGGATCACCGCGGGACATAGAGGACAATGCTGGACAGACTGGATTACATCGCTGGAATGTTTTTTTTATTTTTTTATTTTTAATAAAGGACTTTGAAAACTGTGTCTGTGTGTTTTTTAAAAAAAAATTACACTTTCTTTGTGAAATGGTGGGGGTAAAATGTACCCGTTACCAATTCACATAGGGGGTGGCCGGAATCTGGGGGTCCCCTTTGTTAAAGGGGGCTTCCAGATTACGATAAGCCCCCCGCCCACAGACCCCCACAACCACTGGGCCAGTGTTGTGGGGATGAGGCCCTTGTCCCCATCAACATGGGGACATCCTCCCCATGTTGAGGGCATGTGGCCTGTTATGGTTCAGGAGGGGGGGCGCTCTCTTGTCCCCCCTCTTTTCCTGCGGCCTGCCAGGTTGCGTGCTTGGATAAGGGTCTGGTATGGACACCATTATTTTTTTTTGGTGCGGGGTTCCCCTTAAAATCCATACCAGACCTGTAGGGTCTGGTGTGGATTTTTGGGGGGACCCCACACCATTTTTTAAAAAATTTTGGTGTGGTGTTTCCATTAAATATCCATAGCAGACCTGAAGGGCCTGATATGGAATTTGGGGGGGACCCCCATGTTTTTTTTTTTTTGATTTTGGTTTCATGCGCAAAATGTCATTTTTGAAGGAAAAAACGTAATTTAAAACTACTGCATCTATTAACCTCCCTGGCGGTATTCCCGAGTCTGGCTCGGGGTTAAATTTCAGCACCAAAAGCGGTAACCCCGAGCCAGACTCGGGCTGCGTCGCAGTGATCCAGGCAGGAGTTACTTACCTTGTCCCCTGGATCCTGCGATGCTTCCCCGCTGTGTGATCGAGCCGTTATCTCGCTCGATTCACACACTGCTGAATGCCGCCGAGCTCCGTTCCCTGCGACGTTACGACGCACGGGGACGGAGATCGGCGCCAAATTCAAAAAAGTTAAAACACAGTATACATACAGTACACTGTAATCTTACAGATTACAGTACTGTATGTAATAATAACACACCCCCATTGTCCCTAGTGGTCTGCCTAGTGCCCTGCATGCACTTTTATATAATAAAAACTTTTTTTTTCTGCCTGGAAACTGGAGATTGTCCATAGCAACCAAAAAGTGTCCCTTTATGTCAAAAGTGGTTTTAGACCAGCTAAAAAACAGCGATAATAAATTAGAATCACTCGCAGAATTAAGCGATAGCGATTTGTGGGGAAATTCCTCATCAAACACTGAAAAACACTTTTATTATTATTATATTATTATTTGTTATAACTATTTTATAGTTATTTATTTTATTATAATGTATAATTTTGTTTTTTGAACTTTATCATACCCGGGATGTCTACTAGACTCTGGTTTGGACAGATTTAAGTTATTCCTAAGAATTACAGGCCTGCAATATAAAACGCCAAATTTCCATGCAGAATAATGGTACCGCTTTCAGCACCTAAAATCTGACAGAATCATACCGCCAGGGAGGTTAATGAATTGTCGGGTCTGGCAATACAGAGAAAAGTCATTGAAAAAAACGTCAGGGGTTCCCCTTAATATTCATACCAGACCCAAAGGGCCTGGTAATGTACTGGGGGGGACCCCTGCCATTTTTTTCAATGACTTTTCTCTGTATTGCCGGGGACCCGGGAATTAATTATAGCCGCGAGTGGTTTTAAATGACTTTTTTTCCTTCAGAAATTACATTTTGTGCAGGGACAATTCTAAACACGGGAAACATGCGCTGCTTTACAGGCATACTTTAGACACCCCCCAGGTATGAAATTTAAAGGATTAATTCACTTTTATTGTTTCACTTTAAGCATTATTAAAATCACTGCTCCCAAAAAAACTGCCGTTTTTAAAACTGTTTTTGCATTGATACATGTCCCCTGGGGCAGGACCCAGGTTCCCAAACATTTTTTATGACAATAACTTGCATATTAACCACTATTAGCACTTTAGATTTCTCCCATAGACTTTTAAAGGGTGTTGCGCGGCTTTTCGAATTTGCCGCGAACACCCCAAATTGTTCGCTGTTCCCCGAACGGGCGAACAGCCAATGTTCGAGTCTAACTCATGTTCGACTCGAACATAAAGCTCATCCCTACTGGAGAGGATCTGCAAGGAGGAATGGTAGAGGAACCCCAAATCCAGATGTGAAAAACTTGTTGCATCTTTCCCAAAAAGACTCATGGCTGTATTAGATCAAAAGGGTGCTTCTACTAAATACTGAGCAAAGGGTCTGAATACTTAGGACCATGTGATATTTCAGTTTTTCTTTTTTCATAAATCTGCAAAAATGTCAACAATTCTGTGTTTTTCTGTCAATATGGGGTGCTGTGTGTACATTAATGAGGAAAAATATGAACTTAAATGATTTTAACAAATGGCTGCAATATAACAAAGAGTACCCACTGTATCTCCCATATCTGTTCATATAACCTTCTAATAACATCCCATTAGTTAATAACATCAATTCAGCAGCTTGTTGTTCAAATCCAACAAAAATTACTATTCACAGCTTCAATGATGGGATATTATAAACTCTACATGTTTTGCAGAGCAAGTCCACTTTCTCAGGAGCTATGTAGAGTATAGATTCTAAATTTATAATCAGAGATTTTTTTACATTATATCAATATCATATACATCACTTCATTGCTGAAACAATTAGATGCCAACTTATATGTTATGCGTACTTACTGGACGAGGTGGAAAGGTGGGACGGCGATGTCACTCTCTCCACCTCGTGCAATCAAAGAATAATCTGCAGTGATTGAAAAGCAATGTATTCTCTGAGCCAGGTTCCTGTATTCACAATGCAGTGGGGCAGCCATTCGGCATGGGACTCAGAAGCTAGTAGAGATCACTGGAGCAGCAATGTCTACTACAGTGATAACTTTTTACGTTTTTGTAGCTTTGGATAGAATGCAGAAAGGTTAGAACACCTGTCAAGGTTATCTGCTATTTGGGGCTCCAGTGGAGGGATTACACTCACTTTCTGCTCTAGGGACAACCTCTTACCAGACAGGAAGTGGGGAGAAAATCTGCAACAGGGAAGAAGCAACAATAAAAAGCTTGCATGGGTCCTGGCCTTCCCCTACATTTAAAAAGTATCTGTACTGTCTGTGTTAATGTTAAAGAGATTTCCTCTCACTTCCTGTCATGTGGACAACCTTTTTATTAGACATGATGTGAAGAAATCTCTTCAATGGAGCCTCAAATGGCAATAAAGCTGATGGGAGTTCTAAGCCTATAATCCTACTGCTCTATCCAAAACTAAGACAAAATTGGATGTAGGTGTAGCACACAGACCCTTCTGCTTCACCCATTTGCAGTAAGGCACACCTGCTACTTGCCCGGCATCCAACTCCATGTATGGAGAGGCGAGCGGTGTTAGATTTTGGGCCTTGCGGCGAGTTACCTCTCCAGAGTGGATCCCTGGTCTCCGTTGTCTAGGCGGAAGTCCCTTTGTAATAAAGCCAATGTCCACACAGGTGTAAAACCCAAGCAGCAAGGTTTTATTATTTTCTTGAGGTAAACTTGGAAGAGAGAGAGAGTAGAAGCGACAGAGTAGGGGAAGGTTTAGGCACGCAACACTCAAAGAACACTTTTGTCGCCACTCAAGCCTGAGTGGGTATAGCTCACCCGGACAGTCCCCCCAAGAGCAACCGGAGTGGAGCACGGATTAAAGCTTTCCTTTCCTTGTAATAGGATGTGATCAGGAGAACTCCTCTGCCACAGGAATGATTACTGTCCTGAACCTCCACAAATAAAGATGGTGGATCCCTCCCTAGGTAAGCCTCCAGGCCTCTCCCCGAGACAGCAGTACCGTCGCTATCTCCGCCAGGACCGATCCTCCCCTGGACTCCTTTCCCAAATGGTGGGCAGCCTGGGACCCCTCCGTAAGGTGTAGGCCCCAGCCAGCTGAGCCGGGCCTACCAAACAGCGATGCAGCCTCGGGCTGAAGGTGCCCAAGACTGAAGCACATGCACGCACCCCCTGGCCATGAAGGCCACAAAGGTGGGGTACGCGCCACACGTCCTCCAGAACCAAGGGGTCCCCTGGAGTCCAACCACCACTGATGGCGTCTGCCCCTTAAGTACCCCCTCCCAGCAGGCACAGCGGACCGACCATGCCCACCGTACTGCTGCAGAGAGAGAACACCCAATAGTGCTGCGATACCTCCTGTGGTTCAACCTGAGCCCAAGTGACAGCGCCACCCCAGGCAACAGGGAACTGTACTGCCAGGCAGCATCGCACCCAGAGCAGAAGCACAATTTGTTCTAATCAACAGGTCCGAACCTAACTAATGGCTCGGGCCTCCCCTAAATTTACACATATAGCGTCCCATAAATTGGGATGGGCTCTACACACACCCCCTCCTGAAAAAGACACTGTCCCCAGTGGCTAAAGAAACCAAAACCCTTCAATCCTGAAGGTCGTTGATTTCTTTGTAACTATAATACAAAAATGAAATGGTGCCTGAACCAAACATTTTTGAAGGTGGGAAGGGAGAAAAGAAAAGAAAAGAAAAGCAAACATATAAATGACATCCCATTCTCAAATGTCACATTTCAATTATACATTCCACCCCTTCGTTAATTACCTATCCCACCCCATTCTCCGGTGGTTTTGATAGCAGCTTCCGGTACCTGAAAAACAAACAAAAGCTAATGCATAATAAAATATATATATATATATATATATATATATATATATATATATATATATTTACATCCTATCCACTACTCACAATCTATTATATAAGTAAAGAATATTATTCCTTTGAGAGGGAACAATTTCCTTCTAAGGGTTCCCTATGCTAAGCCTAGCATGGAGGAAAGAAAAAAACATTCTAAACATTTCTACTGTTTATCTAGCAGACCACCGCCACCTAGCGTCGGCGGGACCTCAATGTTCTGCACAAGTTGCGCATAGGACTGCACATCACTCCTAACACTGCAGTCTTGACCACGGCGTCTTTTCACATGAATTCCTATCTGACTACCCCAAGTTAAATTTAAGAGGAAAAAAATTGTCACTTTCTTATGGAGAGAAAAGAACAAACACAAGCTCTCCAATTTTCCTCTGTGGAGCAGACGTCCCCTTTCCAGTGGAGCAAAGTTACTTGAATCCAGGGCACAGTTTGTCTGTGCAAAGACAGGATGAAGGAAAAAAAAACACAAGTTCCTGTCTCAGAGGTAATGGTCTGGATCAGGGAGAGTGACTAACTCTCCATTCTCATTCCGTGTGGTGATAGAGTAGATAGCATCTTCTTTCCATTCACTACAGACAACCACTCGGTCAGCGTAGATATGCTGACTATAGCTCCAGATTCGCCGAAGCACGTGAAATTCCTATGTCATGAGGAAATTTTCCTTTCCGCGGCGGGGACCCGAATAAGCCAAGTGATCCCAAACGGCTTCATCGTACCAGTGTTCCCTAATGTTTTCAATTTTTTCCATAACCGCCCAGGACACATAAGGGAACTCAAAACCGTACTCCTTTCTTACACGGTCCATCGGCATTTTCTGTAACCGGGCAAGTTTTGGCAGTGTCTTCCGGTCTCCCGTTCCAGGCAACACAAACGAGTCGGGTGGTGGTCTTATCACAGACCTAATCAGTTTATAAAAAGGTCCTTTCTCTGCTGCCAAAGTACATCTAATGCCATCCGGGGGCCCTTACTCGTGATGTCGCACCGACAGAGTCTTTAATTCCCACCTCCTTAAAATGGGAAGTGAGGGTAACAACTGCACTCTGATCCCGCAACAGTCCCTGGGGTTGAGTTTCGGCCCCGCTCCTTTTATGGAGCACCGGCTTCTTCCCTCCTCCCGGCAAACTTGTTAACACAGCCCCAGCCTTCTTACCATCACCTGGCGTGGACTTCTCGGGCATCCTCCCGCTCTTGAGGTCCGGATCTGGTAGGTGCTGGGGCAGGCTTCGACCGCGGCCGCGGGAGGCCTTAACATATCCCACCTTTCGCTTGGCTGGCGGGATATGTACTTCAGTAGTGACGGAGGCAGCATCTGCTGTGGTATCCGCCGATGCCTCTGCAGCAGCTGAGACATCTTCGTTGGCCACATCCGTGGCAGTCGATGCGCTGCGCGTGGGCCTGTCTGTGGGAGTGCAGGTATACTCCTCTGGAGTAACGGCACCTGTAAGGTAGTTGACCCGGTAGACCCGGGGTTTCTCTGTGGGCTGGTCCACTTCGAAGAGGAACTCTCCACAGGATGCACACCTTCAGAACAGCCAGTCATTGACATTTGGGGCAGAGCATGCCCAGGGCCTCCGCACCTTTGCAGATGTACAGAGCGAAGCGACCCCAGGGCCTGAGCCAGATCCCTCTATCCGTAAGCGGGGCTGTGAGTGGGGCAATGTCCATAGTGGAAGACATCGTAAACATCCGGGGTCCCGACAAAGTTGAGGTTCCTGGAAAAGCGGACATATTGCTGCTCACTCGATCCAACTCTCTCTGTCTTTTGGCGCCTATGCGCCCACGTGTAACACACAGGAACTCCTCCCCTTTTCTTCTTCCTGCACGTAGCTCGCAGGCTTTTTTTTCTTCTGGACATGCCCTCGAACTACGCAGTTGGAAAAACCACAGTTCTGTGCCCCTTAACCCCTTTTTCTCTCTCAGAATACAGTAACACAGATCAATCTCTTCCATGGCCGACTTTCCAAGCACATACAAAATAGTCCACTCGTGCGAGAGATAGCCACAAATCCCGGACTTGAGCCCCCACATGTAGCACACAGACCCTTCCGCTTCACCCATTTGCAGTAAGGCACACCTGCTACTTGCCCGGCATCCAACTCCATGTATGGAGAGGCGAGCGGTGTTAGGTTTTGGGCCTTGTGGCGAGTTACCTCTCCAGAGTGGATCCCTGGTCTCGGTTGTCTAGGCGGAAGTCCCTTTGTAATAAAGCCAATGTCCACACAGGTGTAAAACCCAAGCAGCAAGGTTTTATTCTTTTCTTGAGGTAAACTTGGAAGAGAGAGAGAGTAGAAGCAACAGAGTAGGGGAAGGTTCAGGCACGCAACACTCAAAGAACACTTTCGTCGCCACTCAAGCCTGAGTGGGTATAGCTCACCCGGACAGTCCCCCCAAGAGTGGCCCCAGCAACCGGAGTGGAGCACGGATTAAAGCTTTCCTTTCCTTGTAATAGGATGCGATCAGGAGAACTCATCTGCCACAGGAATGATTACTGTCCTGAACCTCCACAAATAAAGATGGCGGATCCCTCCCTAGGTAAGCCTCCAGGCCTCTCACCGAGACAGCAGTACCGTCGCTATCTCCGCCAGGATCGATCTTCCCCTGGACTCCTTTTCCTAAAGTTGGGCTCCCAAATGATGGGGAGCCTGGGATCCCTCCGTAAGGTGTAGGCCCCAGCCAGCCGAGCCGGGCCTACCAAACAGCGATGCAGCCTCGGGCTGAAGGTGCCCGAGACTGAAGCACATGCACGCACCCCCTGGCCATGAGGGACACAAAGGTGGGGTACGTGCCACATGTCCTCCAGGACTAAGGGGTCCCCTGGAGTCCATCCACCACTGATGGCGTCTGCCCCTTAAGTACCCCCTCCCAGCAGGCACAGCGGACCGCCCACGCCCACCGTACTGCTGCAGAGAGAGAACACCCAATAGTGCTGCGTTCTAATCAACAGATCCGAGCCTAACTAATGGCTCAGGCCACCCCTAAATTTACACATATAGCGTCCCATAAATTGGGATGGGCTCTACATAGGTAAAATTTAATAAAGTGTTATCCAGCTTCTCTTGTGAACATAATCCCAACACCCTACAATAACCTACTTTCCCACACAAGTTCTTAGATGGGACCACTGAGACAGAATCCACACCACATTTAATAAGACTAAAAATGTTTTAAATAAAACATTGCTTTAAAAAATGGGTTAACACTGAATCATGTCTAATACTAAAATAGTTTTAGATAGCTTCTTTTTGTACAGTGCGAAGTATGAAGTGGTGAGCCTTATGTATTCTCTCAATTCCACTGAATAGTTTATGACCATGTCACACAAGCGATCCTGTAGCTTTAACTAATTATAAAAATTATATATAAAACCACTACACCCCCTTTTAAAGCTGAGCTTCAGGCCAATATGAAAAATAACAACCATTGCATGTATTCATTTAAAGTGGTTGTCAACCTCTTACCTAAAAAATGAACAGAGCATAACCCACTATAGTGTGTACTAGCTTCAAACCAAAGCACCTAGAGTGGTTTCTGTTTGCCCTCTCTTCCCTCTGTTATCTGCATGAGCCACTTCCTACAGGTTATGTTGACAGAATCCCAGGAGAAGCCCCCCCCCCCCTCCCCTCCAGCACAGAGAAGTTAATTGGCAGCCTCAACTGTGCATGTTTACCCATGAGACTCTGTAGAGGTGCGTGTGTTCATTCCCTCTACTCTCAGGTCTCAGATTACACTCAGCTCCTTTCTCTATGCTGTGTGATATATGATGCCAGATCTCCACCCCCTGCCTCCTGGAGCTCAAAAATAGTGTTTCCTTTGAATGGCTGTAGAGGAGAAAGAGCTGCAAATAAACGGGTACAACGTAATAAGGATTTTTTTTTCATCTCTGTGCATCACCTGAGGTGTGTCACATCAGTGGGTATATGTACATGTTTACAACTGCTTTAAATAAATAATTTAGTGAATGTTTTACCATAAACCAGATAAAGACAGAAAGTGCAGTTAAAATCACACCTTTAATGTAATGGCAAAATTAACAGTTCAGGAACGCAGCCCAAATAAAAAAGCCAGGGTTTGGATGCCAGAGCCGGTAATCAGATGAGTTGGGGTCAGGAAATCAGAAGTCAGCATAGTCAGGAGCTAAAAAACGTAAAAGGAATCGGAGGGGAAGTCAGCCAGGCCCAGTTATACACTGGAGCACAGGAAGGAACACACTTAGAGAGATCACAGACCATGCAAGGGCAAGGAGGAAATGAGCTAAGCTGCTTAAATAGCAACAAGGGGCTGGCTGTAGGTTGGACTAATGAGGCAGGTTAATGGTAACCAGGTGAGTCACTGTGGTAACAAAGAGTGACTGGTAAATAAAGTGGAGTTACACCCTGAATTTTTATTTTTTTACCAAAAATCCCCCAAAAAATAGAAAAAAATATATTTTTACTTACCAGAAATAGCGGTTGCTGTGCGGAAGTCTCTTATCTGCCTCTTCATCATCTGCGGCTGGTCTTCTTCCTCCATCCTACTCGTGGTGGGGAATGGGGCACGCTTATAAACAAAGACACAAAAACACAGACAGAACCCAAGCTCAAACTTACCAACCAATCAGCAACCAACCAAAATCACCTGTCTAATAGTGCGTTTAAAAACAGGGGTTTAGTTGCACGCATTTGCAAATACATGTGTAAGCTGCAGGCCCCGCCAAGGCTCCCTGTGTACTGCAGTCCTAACTCTAAAATTTTAAGTCTTCTCAGTGGAAGCACATGTATTCTGATGGATAGATAAAGGACAGAAAACTGGAGGGGGCCCACCCTCCTTTTAAAGGGGCAGGAGCACACTAGGCACCCAGCACATAGAAGCAGAATGGGGCGCGCTGCCTTCTGGGGACTGTGTGTATCCCAGAGAGCAGTCGGCCCATTCACAAAGCGCCGCGCGGCTCGAGCATGCACAGTAGGAAATGGGCAGTGAAGCCGCACTGAGGATGGCGGCGCCGGGAGCTGCCAGGATTGAGGGATTGGCCTCGGGGGCGCCGACATCGCGGACACCCTGGACAGGTAAGTGTCCTTATTAAAAGTCAGCAGCTACATTGTTTGTAGCTGCTGACTTTAAAAAAAATAAAATTGCGGGTGGAATCCCTCTTTAACTGACAGCTGACCAGCTTCTGAGCACTGAAAGAAAACAGCTGCTCGTTAAGTAGCAGGAGCCCATCCCTGAGAGCGGTTTGACACTGGGGCGGTGGGGGCGGTGGCGGTATAGCGTCGCTATTTTTAGCGGCGCCATGCCGTCGGGATTGCTGAGGTATTCGGCCGCTAGTGGTGCGGTTTTAACCCCCGCTAGCGGCCGAAAAAGGGTTAATACCACCCGCAAACCGCGGCTACAGCCACAGTTTGCGGGCGGTATTACCGCGGTGTCCCATTCATTTCAATAAGAAGGAGCGGTGGAGGAGCGGTAAACACACCGCTCCAAAGATGCGGCTAGCAGGACTTTTTTTCACGTCCTGCTAGCGCACCGCTCCAGTGTGAAAGCCCTCGGGGCTTTCACATTGGAGAGACAGGAGCCGCTGTTTAGGCTCGGTTTGCAGGCGCTATTTTTAGCACAATAGCGCCTGCAAACCACCCCAGTGTGAAAGGGGCCTTACAGAAAGTGCCTGAATTCATCTTAATACCAACATCCTATAATCCCATACACAACATGGCTGTGAGATGGAAGGGCCGCACTGGATACCAATTATGCTCTGCTGAAATACACATGTGCCAACATAGGCGTGCGCACAGGGTGTGCCAGGTGTGCCCAGGCACACCCTAATCACTCTCCACAGTGCAGATTCCCCCTGCTGCCCGGTGTCCCCTCCCACAGCACGGCTGGCTTCCCTCCTCTCCCCATTGGCTACTGCAGTGGGCACACATAGATGATATTTCAGGATGAGTGGGGGAAGGGGTAATGTCATTTACTGGCCCCTTCCCTTTCTGAATGAACACAGTGAGAGATCAGTACTGTGTTTTTGAGCTTTCAGGTGCACACCCTAATGCAACAGGCTGCGCACACCTATGTGTGCCAACAGTAAACAGGCTGACAGAAGTAAAGAGAGATGAAGTGATGATTCATCAATACTCAACGTTACTGCCTACTATTAAGCACGCTGTGCTCATACTGCACTGGGGGATCTAGAACCTGGTTTGGCTGTCAGTTCTCAAGTACCCGCATTTATCGGCGTATAACATGCACAGGCGTATAACACGCACCTTAACTTTAAGAGGGAAGTTTCAGGAAAAAAACTTTCCACAGCCCCCTGCGTATAACACGCAGGCACAGTTTACCCTCTATTTTCAGGGTAAAAAAGTGAGTGTTATACTAAGGTGACCAGATTTTTTAAATGAAATCCGGGGACATATTTTCTTTTTACTAGTAATGGCGGCCATCAGCGACTCTCTGCCCGTCGACGCCTGATTCACAGCCTGTCAAGTCTCACTCTCCGGGCCCCAGCTACTACTGGGTGGGGAGCGGAGGAAGATCACTCCACCAGGGAAGACAAGGAGATAAGCAGGCAGGTGGCTGGCCGGGACTTGAGCCAAGGCAGAAGAACATGCGAGCGGAGCTGAATGGGCATGCACCCGAAACTGAAGAAATATTCCCTCTGCTCCGACCAGCACATGATCATCAGAAAGGGGCACAGATAATGGAAAAAATACACCCCCCTAAGCTAGTAGGAGCTGCGGAGCGGGGGTGTGTAATTCAGAATTTTTTTTTCTTTAATTCTGCACTGACTGTCTTTGAAATTGCCCCAGTCCTTGTTCAAATCCAATCCAGGGACAAAACCGGGGACAGACTTGGTCCGGGGACAGTGTCCTCAATCCGGGGACTGTCCCCTGAAACTGGGGATGTCTGGTCACCATATGTTATACGCCAATAAATACAGTAAGTGTTTTAACTGTATATTTAGCTGTAGTCCAGCTTGAAAGTGTACCAGCCAATTTAGCATATTTTTATAATTCTAGGGTCCTTTATAATTAAAATTTTTCATTTTTAATAATCAATATATACTAAATGTTAATTACATTTTTAAATGAGCATGTCAAAGTAATTTAAGAGTCATAACATGGAGGTAATGGTGCAGTATTGGGGCAGTATTTCTCATGAATGGATGAGATACCCCAGCTCCACATCTAGGTTTGTGCAGATCTATATAAAACATTGGCAGACATGATCATGGCCTGAACTGAATTTATTTGATGATGCAGGATGTATATCATAGTCAATCTAATTTAGCATTAACCTTTTAACGTAGCTTGTTTGATATCACTAAGCTGTTCCTAGCACTTCAGGGACACTATCAAGACAGGACTGGTTCAGTCTGACATTTCGGAAGTTGAGACATATTGTTCTATATGTGGAGATGCTAAAGCATTATTTTCTGACTACACAGATACATTACACATTATACAAGAGGCTAAATGAAGATTGAAGCTGATTAAATTGTCAGTTCAGGAAACCACTGCTTTATGAATCAATGCTGCTTTCTTCTGCACCATGTGATAACGCTCACTCATACATTTTTCCTATGAGATTTAATAAGATCTAGATTTCTGCAAGTCAGATCTGCTCTTTGGGTTTTTTTAGGTTGCCATCTAGTGTCTGATTGGTTAATTACCAATTTTAGCTTGCATGATTTTTGCATTGACTTCCATGTGCTGTTTCACCTTTCTAAACTATGCTCAACACTTAAAGAATATCTAATGTATAAAGTCTTTCTATAGCCAAAACATTTGTTTTAGTTTTGGACAGAGCAGGCAATAGATATTTTATCACCTGTATTCTTGTGGGGAGATTTATTTTAAAGTGTTTGAAAACCTCTGCCTTCTATAGTTTGTACCAATTGAGTCATTTCTGACAGGCTGTGTGGACTCTAATGCCCTGTACACACGATCAGATTTCCGATGGAATAAAATCCGATGGATTTTTCCATCGGAAATCCGATGAAGCTGACTTCCATCAGTCTTGCCTACACACCATCAGTCAAAAATCCGACCGTCCCAAACGCTGTGACGTAAAACACTCAGAAGAGCCGAGAAAAATGAAGTTCAATGCTTCTGAGCATGCATCGACTTGATTCTGAGCATGCATGGGTTTTTTTTTCTCCGATGGAGTTCCCCACAGACGATCGGAATTTGCTATCATTTTTTTTTTCCATCGGTAAAATTTAAAACATGTTCTATTTTTTTATACCGATGGAAAAAAGACCGATGGGGCCCACACACGATCGGTTTGTCCGATGAAAAAAGTCCATCGGTCTTTTTTCATCAGAAAAACCGATCATGTGTACGCGGCATAAGGGATCTAGGGGCATAGGAGCTCCAGCACACAGCCTGTGTTTGACAGCCTCAGCTGTGCATATTTCCCTATGAGATTGTGTAGAGGGGTGTGTGTCCATACCCTCCACTCAGGTATCACATTACACTCAGCTCTCCTCTCTGAGATGTGCAGCGTGTGATGTCAGATCCCTGCCCTCTGCCTCTGGAAGCTCAGAAACACTGTGTAATTCTGGACTTTGAACTGATGTAGAGGAGAAAGGGATGTAGGCAAACAGGTAACACTTATGTAGGAGGATTTATTTCAAGTCTGTGTATCACCTAAGGCTAGTCACCTCACAAGGTATATGTAAGGGTTTACAACCACTTTAACCTCCTGTCCTGTAGATAGAACAGAAAATGAAAGTAAATCCCTTCAAAGAAATCCCCATTTAGAAAGCTGTTACTGGAATGTGCCCTCATTGGAAGATTCCCCATCTATTCCTGTGACAACCTAAAGAGGAACTGAACTCTGGAAGCTGTGCCAAAAAATAGGATTTTTATAACAGCTTATCTGTAAAATCCTTTTCTTGGAGTACATCACGGGACACAGAGCAACATAGTAATAACTATGTGGGTTATACGCCACCTATAGGTGAATGGACACTGGTACACTCAAAAGACAGGAAGTGCCCTTCTATATAACCCCTCCCATACTGGGAGTACCTCAGTTTTTGTAGCAAAGCAATATAAATGTGTCCCAATAAAAGGGGAGGGACCTTTGTGTCCCGTGATGTACTCCAAGAAAAGGATTTTACAGGTAAGCTGTTATAAAAATCCTATTATCTTTGTCGTACATCATGGGACACAGAGCACCATAGTAATAACTATGTGGGATGTCCCAAAGCAATGCCATCTGAGGAGAGGGTGACGCAAACAAACGCGGCCGCCACCAGGCATGAGGACCTATACTGCTGCCTGCAGCACACTGCGCCCAAAGGCGGCATCCTCCTGCCATGTTACATCCATCTGATAGAATTTTGTGAATGTATGCACTGATGACCAAGTAGCGGCCTTGCAAATCTGAGCCATAGAGGCTTAGTGATGCACTGCCCATGGAGCACTGACTGCCCTGGTAGAGTGCGCGTTAACCTGAAAAGGCGGAACCCTTCTTTTCAGACCATAGGCCTGACTAATCACCTGACGAATTTACTTAGCCATATTTGAATTCGATGCTGCCTGGCCCTTTTTGGGGCCTTCTGGCAGCACAAACAAAACATCAGTTTTCCGTATCTGAGCTGTCACCTTCAGATAGGCTTTGACTGCTCTCACTACATCGAGAGAAAGTAACAATTTTTCTTCTGCAGAACGAGGTTCTGGAAAAAAGGAAGGCAGGGAGACATCCTGGTTCAGATGAAACCCCGACACTACCTTAGGTAGAAAGGTTTGGTGAGGACGCAACACCACCTTGTCCTTATGAATAATTAAATACGGCTCTTTACATAAAAAAGCAGCCAATTCTGACAGTCTTCTTGCGGAGGTTACCGCAACTAAGAACACCAATTTCCTTGTCAAAAGAAGCAAAGGAAAATTGCGTATCGGCTCAAAGGGTTGTCTTTGCAAAACCGACAAAACTAGATTCAAATCCCATGGGCACAAAGGTAACCTGACTGGCAGAATTATCCGAGTTACCCTGTCAGGGAATTCCTGTGAGACGTTTTGCGCATAGATGGGCGCAAGCGCATAGTCTTTGCCATAGAGCGGCGAACAGGCGCACACGCACAGGCTTTATTTCCCTTGGCGCCAGATGGCCTATTTAAAGGGAGTCTTGTCTCCTGTGCTTTGCTGACTGATCTTCAGCTGTGTCCTGTAGCTCGTTCTGATCCTGTGTGCTCTCCCAGTTTATGACCCGGCTTGCTCTTGACCTTGGCTCTATGTTCCGTTCCTTTACTGCTACCCACTCCTGACCCGGATCTGCTCCTGACTCTGGCTCTGTCTATGTTTTGGTACCTTGCTGCCCACTTGCTGACGAACCTGGCTACTCCTGAGACCCTGCTCCTGTCTATGTCCCTGGCTTCAGTTAACCCTCGGTTACCTGCCTGGCTGCCTTCTGCTCCTGCTCTGCACACCGCAGCTTACTCCAAAACCGCTGGATCCTGGCAAGCAGTCCATCCGGGACCATCCTCTTCAGGCACTCGTGTCCCTCTTGTCCTTCGGCTTCCTCTGTTTCACCTTCAGCGGAGCCAGGACAGGAGATATAAGAGAGGCCAACCTCATCAACTCAGTCTCCTATCTGATCCCTGACATACCCCTTTTATAAAGGGTCGGACCAAAGAATGCGAAGCAAGCGGCCTTTGGAAAAAAAACTGCCAAGGCCGAAATCTGGCCCTTGATCATACTCAAGGCCAGGTTCATTTCTACTCCCAATTATAGAAAGGCAAGAATTCTACCTATGACATACTTTCGAGGGTGCCAACCCTTGGTTTCACACAAGGAGACATAGGCCCTCCAGACCATATAATAAATGGTTCTAGAGGCTGGCTTTCTAGCATTAATCAGGGTGGTAACCACTGAACCTGATAGCCCCTGACTCTTTAGAATGTGGGCTTCAATAGACAAACTGTTAAATTTAGCGATTGTAAGGCAGGATGAAATATCGGCCATTGAGACATCAGGTCTGGAAGAGATGGAAGAGTCCATGAATCCCCTACTGCCATCCTCATGATCTCTGCACACCAGGATCTCCTGGGCCACACCGGGGCTACTAGGATTACCGGCTTCCCTTCCGTCTTGATCCTGCGAAGAAGCCGTGGCAGCAGCTGAACTGGGGGAAATGCATAAAACAGTGAAGACTGATCCCACGGGGTCACTAACGCATCTGTCCCGAGCGCGAGTGGATCCCTTGTTCTTGACACAAAGCTGTCCAACTTCTTGTTGAACCTGGATGCCAACAGATCTATGTCCGGTTACCCCATCTTTGGCATATGGCCATAAAGACATCGGGATGTAGAGACCATTCTCCCGGGAACAACTGCTGGCGGCTCAAGAAATCCGCCTGCCAATTCTCCACTCCTGGAATGAAGACTGCAGATAGGCAAGGAACATGTTCCTCTGCCCAATTCAGAATATGGTTCACCTCCCTCTGGGTAGCGTGACTTCTGGTGCCCCCTTGGTGATTGATATAGGCCACTGCTGTGGCATTGTCGGACTGTATCCTGACAGGACAATCCCGCAACCTGAACGTCCAGGCCATTAGAGCCAGACGTACTGCCCGAATCTCTAGGATGTTGATGGGCAAGGTCTTCTCGGACTCTGACCCCTCTGACCACTTTCCTTGAACAGTGGTCTCTTCTAGGACTGCTCCCCAGCCCCACAGGCGGTCATCAATCAGACAGAATACTGTATTACAACAGTCTTGAATGAAACTGGGTATAGGGAACTGCTTTGAAAGAAGCCACCATCTTCCCTAGCAACCTCATGCAAAGGCAAATGGAAGGACCCTTCCTTGCCTTGACCACCTTGACCAGCTCTCTTATAGCGTTGACTTTTGCCTGAGGCAAAAATACCCTTTCCTAGGCTGTATCTATGACCAGGCCTAAATACTCCAGTTTCTTTACTGGTCGTAAGGATGATTTCTCCAGGTTGAGAATCCAACCCAGGTGTTCCAGATACCTGACCATACCGGACAACCCCTGGTTTAACCGTGTCACTGACTGATCTACCAGCAGCAGGTCATTTAGGTATGTCATTACTGCTATACCCTGGCCCCTTAGTCTTGCTAGTAATGGGGCCAGAACTTTCGTAAATACCTGGGGAGCGGTGGCTAACCCGAAGGGCAAGGCCATGAACTGAAAGTGGCGCTGTTCTACCGCAAAACGGAGAAACTTCTAGTGAGCGGGAAAAATTGGCACATGTAGATACGCATCTTTGATATCTATTGATTCTAAAACTTCTCTTCCCCGTAGGCTGGATACGACTGACCGGTTACACTCCATACGAAAAAAGCGGATGTTTAGAAAGCGATTTAGATCCTTGAGATCTAGAATGGGTCCGACATCTCCATTCAGTTTTGGTACCGTGAAGAGATTTGAATAAAACCTCATGCCCTGCTCTTCTGAGGGGGCCTCTATTATCACTCCCTGAGACATCAATCGATCTAGTGCCAGAAATAAGGACTCTCTCTTTACTGGGTCTTTGGGAACGTTTGATCGTAGAAAACAAAACGGTGGAAACTCTCGAAACTCTAGCTTGTAGCCTAGGGCTACCACAGAGATGACCCACTTGTCTTGTATCTCCTCTTGCCAAGCCTCTGAAAACCACCGAAGTCTTCCCCCCACTCGATCGAGCGGGGGTGCCCCTTCATAAGGAAGCCTTGGGATTCTGCTTTGTGGGATTCTGACCCCAGGGTTTCTTCTGGCCCTGTGCTTGGCCATGAGGCTTACCTTTAGACCCTGACGGCGGAGGCCCTCGCGACTGCCTGGAGGCTGTAGCCCCCTGGCACTGCAGAGGAAGCACGTTTGAATGAAGGACGCCTACTCCTTCTCTTAACCGGCAGAAGGGTACTCCTACCACTAGAATTTTTTTGGGTGTATTTATCCAAATCTTCTCCAAACAACCTTTCCCCATGAAAGGGAAATCCAGCAAAGAGCTTTTTGCATGGCAACTCGGCTGACCAATTCTTCAGCCACAAAATCCTACGCATATGTACCAACATGAGTGCAAGGCTTGACGCCTGATGGATAGAATCCTTGATAGCGTCCAACGCAAAGCATAAGGCTCTAGGTAGCTCAGTTAAAACTTGGGCTTCTTCTCCTTGAGCAGGTACCTTCTTGATAACCTGCTTAACTTCGTCCCTGAGGGATTGACAAATGCCTATTGCTGCTACCGCACCGGCTACAGCAATTGAGGCTTTAAGCAAAGATTCCATTTTTTTATCGGCTTGATCTCTAAACACTTGGACATTGTCAAACTCCTGTTTACAGAGGAGATAGCAGCATCTACTGCTGGCAAACCCCACTTTTTTGTCAACTTTTCCTCCATAGGATGAAGAAGAGAAATCCTCTTATGCCTTGTACACACGATCGGAATTTCAGACAGACTTTTTCCATCGGATATTCTGACCATTTGTATGCCCCATCGGACTTTTTCCATCGGAAATTCCAAGGAATTCCGTCGGAGTTTAGATAGAGAACATGTTCTCTTTTACTCCGATGGAATTCCGTCGGAATTCCGATGTGATTTTGGCCGGGCAAAAGTCTGACTGTGTGTACGGGGCATTAGGAGGAAGAAAAGGCTTATCTGGGTGATCCCAGTCAGCGTAAATCAGTTGCACCAGCAATGGGTGTACAGGGAAGGCATGAGAACCTTGTGGAGGTTTTAGCAGTGCATCTACTGCCGAGCTTTAGTCCAGCAAATTAATAATATGCCACTATAATTGCTCAGCCTGATGCCGAGTAGACGTGCCTTAAGAATGCCTGTATCCAACACCCATATAGCTTACATGCCCTTGAATGCTCTGTGTCCTTCCGTCAGCCAACCAGACACTAAAAGCTTTTAAAGCCAGTAAGCCTTGCGCCTGCGCCGTGTATCACGTGAACGCCGTTTCCACGTGCACACCGGTGACGCCTAAGCTACGCCCCCCCCCCCCCCGCGTTCCCAGAACGCTCCTGCCCCCTTTTTTTTTTTAAAGGAGAGCTCTTCCCACACGTACGCACGTGGACAGGCTGGTCCCATGGGGGGGAGAGGGGTACTCACCAGGGGGATCCTAACCGCTGTGCTGTAGGCGGGTGGTCCCCCCAAACCCCTACTGATGGTCCGACAGAGCGGAGAAGGAGCAATGCTGTCTGCAAGAAGCGATTGCTGACACTGAGCATAAACACAGGGGAAGCATGGAATGTTAGATGCCAGGTATGTTTACATTTTACACCCTCTAGTGGCAAAACACAGGCAAGACACCGTCACTCAAAAAGGAAAAGTCCATAAGTGAACCATTATGCATTCCTTAGGACCTTTCTGACTTACCAGTCCCGCCACAGGATACTGCTGGAAATCACAGACAGACCCAATCTTCACCCATCACGGCGGGCCGTGTCATGACAGACCTTCAAGGACCAGGTCCCCCTTGTATATGGCGTCCACTCCCTTGGACCTGTACAGCACCCTGCCAGTGCAACTCTTTGGTATAGTATAAACATGACCAAGGTGCCGGATCCCAGAGTCCAGCTCTCGAAAGAGAAGCATTACAGGCCAAAACCTCGCTCTTCTTCCTCAAGGCCCGGGTACCATCCATTTTGTCTCTTTAAGGCACTTTGGATGGATCCGATTGCATAGCCCTTTGATCCCGTCAGGGATTTCTTAGCGGAGCTCTTCTTAGCACTTCATTAGCCGTGACCAACACCTTAGACACTGGCAAAAAAAACTGAGGTACTCCCAGTATGGGAGGGAGTTATATAGAGGAGGACTTCCTGTCTTTTGAGTGTACCAGTGTCCATTCACCTATAGGTGGCGTATAACCCACATAGTTATGTCCCGTGATGTACGATAAAGAAAAGGCTGAAAGAGGGCAAAGGACTAGTCAGCACAGCAATATTGTCTGTTGTCTCCCTGTAGATAATCTTTCCCCATTATTGACTTACTGGGGTTGATTTACTAAAACAGGAGAGTGCAAAATCTGATGCAGCTGTGCATGCATACCTCCCAACATTTTGAGATGGGAATGAGGGACACCTACTAACAAATGTATGTAGGCATAGGAAACGCCCCTTGCCACACCCCCTTAAAGGAGAATTAACCCCAAAAAAGGTTAATTAAATCCACAAGGACTTTTTTTTACCACTACTATTCCTTTATATTGGCTTTTAAAATGTACAAATGCAGCAATTTAGAAATTGGATGAAAGGTTTAGCACTGAGAAACACTTTTTGAAAGATAAAAAGTGTATTTTATATACAACTATATGGATCAGACCAAAATGAGGGACAAATGAGGGGGAAAGAGCGACAGAGGAACATTGCTCCAAATCAGGGACAGTCCCTCGAAATCAGGGACAGTTGGGAGCTATGGGTCTGTGCACCCAACTCTGGCAGCATCCAGACAGTTGCAGATAGCAGAGTGAGCTCATCAGGTGTGCTGCTATCCTTAATCGTCTCAGACTGGTATACCTCCCAACTTTTTGAGATGGGAATGAGGGACACCTATCAGCAAAAGTATGCCGGCATATGACACACCCCCTTGCCACGCCCCCTTAAAGGAAAATTTTACAAAAAAACAAGATTGGTTAAACCCACAAGTCCTTTTTTTATCACTATTATTCCTTTATAATGGCTTTTGGAATTTACAAATGCAGCAATTTAGAACTCAGATGAAAGGTTTAGCGCTAGAAAACACTTTTTGATAGATAAAAAGTGCATTTTATATACATCTATATAGATCAGACCAAAGTGAGGGACAAATGAGGAGGAAAGAGGGACAGAGGGACATTGCTCCAAATCATGGACAGTCCCTCAAAATCAGGGACAGTTGGGAGCTATATGTCAATAGCTGTATTTCTTTTTTTTTTCGTTCAAGCCTTTTTAAAAGCAAACAAAACAAATTCATTGTTGTAGGGAATTCTCCTTAAGCTGTTGATACTATAAAGATGATCAACATTTAATACTGTGCTTTGAAAAAGGAAATTATAGAGAAACACATCTTAAAAAATACAATAGAATTGGTTGATTTTGTAAAGCACATCCTTGCAGCTGCAAATGCTGGAGTTGGCCCTCAGCATTTACTCAGGCATACCCAGGACATTCTGCAGATGACTTGTGAGTAATACACAGGTGTCTGCTCCAGTGTCAAGTGGATTAGACAACAAGTCAGGACTTTATTCCTGGGTGAAAAGAAAAACAATAAAAACAGATACTGTCAGCCTTGCTATTGTATAGTAGTTCTAAATCAGAAATCAGAAAAATACAATGCACATTCTTACAGTTGTTTAACCTAATTTAGCGTACTTTTTCTACTTTTCACTTATTTCCATTTACTTCCTATAACAATATTTATTATTTGAGTACATGTGTTTGTTAACAGAACATACCATCTGTACAGACCGTGCAGCTGCACAAAAACCCTCTAGGATTTTAGGGCCTGTTTATACTAGATATGGGTCAGCAGGTGCTGGAACCCTCCTTTGCTGCCACCTAGACCTACAGTGGGTATAGAAAATAATCACATTTTGTTGCTGAGCAGCCTTAATTGAAGACAGACACAGTTTTTGTTTTATCCGGCTGTATTTACTAGTGCAACCTATAACATCCAAGTGAAAGATGGCAAACCAACATGTCAGAAAAAATAATAATTTTGAACCACATTTTGCTTTAACCTCCCTGGCGGTATGATTCTGTCTGGAATTATGTACCAAAAGCGATAAAATTATTTTGCATGGAAATTTGGTGTTATGTATTGTAGGCCTGCAATTCTTAGTAATTACTTACTTAAAGTGGTTGTATACCCAAAATAATGACAAGCACCTACAGGTAAGCCTACATTAAGGCTTACCTGTAGGTGCTTGCAATATCTTCGAGACCTACACGGTCTCGGAGATATTTGCAAAAAAGTCTGTACCGATATCTTCGGCGCATGCCGTAGATAATGGTGCACTGAGCGCGGCGGCTCTTGAATGGCAGCCCACCGGACACTGCCGGATTTAGCAAATACGCGGGGATCGTGCCGTTCCTCGCGCATGCGCGGGAGTGACGTCATCGCCGCTCCGGCCAATCACAGCGCCGGAGCGGCGATACCCGGAAGTCATTCCGGGAATCATGGCTGCGACGGAAGACGTGTCCGAGTACCGCTGCGGGGGCTTCGATCTAAGGTAAGTGATTGATAATGAGCTAGTATGCTAGTCATACTAGCTCATTATGCCTTTGCCTTGCAGGTTGTGAAAAAAAAAAAAAGTTTGGCGGTATACAACCACTTTAAACCTGACCAAACAAGAGTCTAGTAGACATCCTGGGTATGATAAAGTTTGAAACACAAAATCATAAATTATAATATAATAAATAACTATAAATAATTATAACAAATAGTAATGTAATTATAATAAAAATTATTCAATAATGTAATCAAATCAAAAACACTGAAATTTGCTCAGTTGCAGAATTGTCACTGTCATTAGATTCAGTGTTTGATGACAAATATCCCCACAAATCGCTATCGCTCAATTCTGCAAGTGATTCTAATTTATTATCGCTGTTTTCTAGCTGGTCTAAAACCACTTTTGACATAAAGGGACACTTTTTGGTTGCTATGGACAATCTCCAGTTTCCAGGCAGAAAGAACAGTTTTTATAATATAAAAGTGCATGCAGGACACTGGACAGACCACTAGGGACAAAGGAGGTGTGTCATTATTTGATACAGTACTGTAATCTGTAAGATCACAGTATACTGTATCTATACTGTGTTTTTCACTTTTTGAATTTGGTGCCGAACTCCACCCCCCATGCGTCGCAACGTCGCAGGGAACGGAGCTCGGCACTCGGCAGTGTGAATCGAGCGAGGAGACAGCTCGCACACACTGCGGGAGGACATTGCAGGATCCAGGGAACAAGGTAAGTAACTTCCCTGTATCCTGCAATGCGATCCCGAGTCTGGCTCAGGGTTACCGCTCTTAGCATGGAAAACTCACCCCGAGCCAGTCTCTGGATTACCGCCAGGGAGGCTAATTACAGCATTTAGACTGTTTGGATATTTCTCTACTAACTTTGCACCCCTGGACCTCAAACGTGGCACACATGTAGCCCCACTCTTCCTCTACAAGTGTGCAAAGTTTGTTGTCCGGGGGTGCTACGGCCGGGTAGCACCGATTTTTCAAAGCTAGGGACCCCTTCCATAGACTCCCACGTTAAACGGTAATTTCTCTGGTGACTTTGGGGACCCGGTACCGGCCGGCCGTAGGTCCCTGGACCTCACACGTGGCACACATGTAGCCCCACTCTTTCTCTACAAGTGTGAAACATGTTTTTTGTCCGGGGGACCTACGGCCAGGGAGCACTGATTTTTCAAAGCCGGGCACCCCTTCCATAGACTCCCATGTTAAACGTCAGTCTAGTCATGGACACAGTGAGCCATGGGCACAGTGAGGCAAAGTGAGGCATGGGCACAGTGAGGCAAAGTGAGGCATGGACACAGTGAGGCATGCACATGGACACAGTAAGGAAAAGTGAGGCACAGTGAGGCATGCAGAGGCTTATACTCGAGTCAATACGTTTTCCCAGTTTTTGTGGTAAAATTAGCTTATATTCGGGTCGGCTTATACTCGAGTATATGTGGTAATAAAAACAAATCATTTGGAGTCTGCTCCCTAACTGTCCAATGAGTAGGCTGAGAAAGGAATCATTTGCCTTTTTTTGGGGGGATGATTCTGGTTCAGGTAGTTGTGGCGGTGGGGTCTTAGCTGAAATAGGTTGGCTGTGCTGTTTCTGGGAGTGTTTAGGATAGTTAGGTTTGTTTCACATAGATCATGTCCGGTCAGTTCAGCAGGGGATCCATGAATAGATCCCCTGCTGAATTATAGCAGAATGGAACTTGGACAGACTTGGAGGTAAGTGGGTGTAAATGGACATATGTCCATCTACATTCACCTGTCCATAGACATACATAAAGGTTCTGATCAGGTCCACCTGAAAATCTGAGAGCTGGGCCTGATCGTGCACGGACCCTTATGATATAACGATTGTATAAAATAAAGATTTGCTTATGTACACAGATAGGACCACTCTGAATGTTTGGTATCCGATCTGAACTAATAAAACACATGCCTGACGAAGGGGCCCTGCGCGGCTCCGAAACGTTGCACTTATCTCTGTGATGTGATCTCTCTCAATAAAAAACCTTTGGATGGAAAAGTTGATCCATGGTGTGCTGTCGAATATGTACACTTGCTTGATGTTTCCAGGACCCAACTGGTAATCACTACAGCACCCACCATTTTAAGAGCCATACTTTCCAGGAACGTGTGTGATGGGAATATTGACAAGACTGAACTAAAAACCATGTAGGGACAACAGAAATAACCATGAAAATACCATGTCCATAACTTAGGTATAAAACAATCTAATATACCTGATAATTGAACAGCATATGGGCTTTTCAAGTTCATACAGATGTAGTTGCTGGGTTTTGTCCATCCAGAGTTTTAGTTCAGTAAAATTGACAAGTATGCTTCTGAGGTGCAAGAAAAGGTTGTTTGTACTCTTGCTCTGCAATTCTAGCTCTGACCCTCCTGTAGTACATGGAGGTGGAAACATTATGCTTTGGGGGTGTTTTTCTGCTAAGGGGACAGGACAACTTCACTGCATCAAAGGGACAATGGACGGGACCATGTGCTGTCAAATCTTGGGTGAGAACCTCCTTCTCTCAGCCAGGGCATTAAAAATGGGTCATGGATGGGTATTCCAGCATGACAATGACCCAAAACACACGGCCAAGGCAACAAAGGAGTGGCTCAAGAAGAAGCACATTACGTTTCTGGCGTGGCCCAGCCAGTCTCCAGACCTTAATCCCATAGAAAATATGGGGAGGGAGCTGAATTTTCTAGTTACCAAACGTCAGCCTCAAAACCTTAATGACTTAGAGAGGATATGCTAAGAGGAGTGGAACAAAATCCCTCCTGAGATGT
This sequence comes from Rana muscosa, assembly GCA_029206835.1. Taxonomy (NCBI): domain Eukaryota; kingdom Metazoa; phylum Chordata; class Amphibia; order Anura; family Ranidae; genus Rana; species Rana muscosa. The sequence goes on along the minus strand of CM055125.1, from coordinate 85,066,100 downwards.
GTGCAAACCCGGTGGCCACCTACAAGAAACGTCTGACCTCTGTGATTGCCAACAAGGGTTTTGCCACCAAGTACTAAGTCATGTTTTGCGAAGGGGTCAAATACTTATTTCACTCATTAAAATTCAAATCAATTTATAACTTTTTTGAAATGCATTTTTCTTGATTTTTTTTTTTTTTGTTATTCTGTCTGACCTCTGTGATTGCCAACAAGGGTTTTGCCACCAAGTACTAAGTCATGTTTTGCGAAGGGGTCAAATACTTATTTCACTCATTAAAATTCAAATCAATTTATAACTTTTTTGAAATGCATTTTTCTTGATTTTTTTTTTTTTTGTTATTTTGTTTTGTTACCGTGTCACTGTTAAAATAAACCTACCATTAAATTTATAGTCTGATCATTTCTTTGTCAGTGGGCAAACGTACAAAATCAGCAGGAGATCAAATTCTTTTTTCCCTCACTGTATACCAATACAATTGTATATAGTGTTTAGGTGTGATTTCTTGTATCTTCTTGAAGCCGTCTGAATTTCTGGCAATATGATCTATTCTCATGACATATATAAACTTCAGCAACAGAAAAAGAATGAGCTTCCTCACTACACAGCAGTAGCTGCCCTGTCACAGCAAAGTGCAAAGCCAATACATAACCTTTTGTATGTACCACATAGTTTCCTGGTGGAGAGAAATGCCAAAAATGAATCATCATTTACACTGTAATATGGGAGCTTGTGTCCCCTTTCTGAGCTAATCACTGAGAACTTTTAGTTATGTTGAAGGCAGATGTCAACCACAGTCTAAAGAGACTTTCTCATGCTCCACATGGGACTCCCATGCCAAATTTTCATCCACTGGGAGAAATACCAAGATGTAGCAGACAGGACAGAACATATAAACATCCCAGCTAAGCTTCCTTCCTTCCACCAGAATATACGCTGAACAGAAAAGAGAAAAAAAAATTAATCATCCCAACCGTGAGAAATTCTCAAACGTGGGCACCGTTCTGGTAAATATCAGCCAGATAAGAGGACGTGATCAAGGTCCAGATTATTGTCCAACACTTGGAAGAGCGGCACAGATGTCACATGAGGTTTTCATAACAATAATGTATCTTGGGTACAATTAACCTTTTTTTTTTCTGAGCTGTTTGTAAAATGTAATCTTTCAAATGTTTTTTTGGCATAGACATCTGAAATGTGCAGCTGTATCAACAACAGCTAGATGTTGTGATGTCAAAAGCAATTATTAATATTTGTTTGTCCATTAGTATGCATGCAATTTTTTTTAGCTTTGTTGGGTGCACTCTAAATGAACCGATGAACTGGCTGCAGAGTGGACTCTTTTTCTAAAGAAAAAAAGTAAATTCTAAGAAGATATAAAGAAAGAAAAGAAAAACTTGGTAAAGTCATAAATAGGACGTAATCCTAATAGCATAAAATATTCACAAATGTGCATGTCGGATTCAAACCTGAAAATATTTTAGATAAGTTTGTGACCACAAGGGAACATATTTTCCTACCAATAAAAGCAGTATTCAGGTTAGTAACTAATGCCGCGTACACACGACCGCTTTTCTTGACGAGAAAGGGTATACATAGACAGTTGGGTTGAACGAAAAAAAAAAAAACCTCACAGATCCATGTATTTACACAAGCGATTTGGAGGCAGGGATCTCCCCATCTGCACTCCCCAGCTGCACAACGGGCTCCCCCTCCCGTCAGAATACACAGATCAGCAATGCAGCCATGGGCTGAAAGTGCTGATTGAATGCTGGTTTTCCAGCAGGACCATTTGGCAGAAGCTTGTCTGTTAAACATACAGGGGAGTACATGTACTGAAATTCAGCCAATCCCTGCTTAACAGGCTGAGTATCAATACGTGTATGACCAGCTTAACATTGATGGTCAGTGGGGAAATTCCCACTTACGCATTGGTCAGTCAAGGTGGCCATACCATGGTGGGAAGTATACCCCCCTTACAGATACCTGTGAGTGGCTGATCTGAGAGGAATAGATTGCTTATTGTTCAAGGAACACCCTCTGGAGGAACCCTGGAGTACTACAGAACCCTGGTTGAGAAATATTAGAAGAAGGTCAGAAGGTCAGACAGTTGTTTTTAAAGTAAAATAAATCACACAAACATCTCATGAACCTCTGCTGGCTTTCAGGCATGAAGCAAATTGGGTATCCTTTAAACACTTGCCGACCAGTCGCTGTCATTATACAGCGGCAGGTCGGCTCGTTTCCGCAAATCGCCGTAGCTGTACGTTGGTCTGTTTTACAGCTGTAGCGGGTGGTTACATTTAGGGGGAAGCATCTGTGTGGTAGCTAGGCTCAGATGCACTAATTGTTAGGTTTCATGGACCATTTCTATCCCTGGAAGATGGTACTGGTGTGTAGTTCCCTGGGGCCTATAGGTGGCGCTGTTGCCATGGGCCCGGGATGAACCGCAGTACAAGGTTGTGCCTTTTTTTGTCCCCTCTTGGCAGCAGTACGGCGGGGCGGGGAACCTGCTGTGCCTGTCGGGAGAGGATATAAAAGGGGGCGGCCATCTTCCAGTGGGGTTGTCGGTTCCGCGCTCAGGCACCTTAGGCCTGGGTGCATGTGTGTCGCCTCCAGGTGCCCTAGGCCCGGAGGCCTGGTCGGGTTGTCTCCGGGTGTCCTAGGCCCGGAGACGGAGCTGCTGCTCCATCCCAGACACCTTCAGTCTGGGGTAAGGTACTTTGGAGAAAGGCCCGGAGCCCAGTAGCCTTCGGCTGGGATCCGCCAGGGACCGAGGCTCCCAGGGATCTGCCTTGCGAGGGGACCCGTATCCAAGACGAGGAGGCCAGGGAGGTGACCCTTTCTGAAGACCCAGCGCAGAGTCGTGGTGACAGATGGGGCCTCTGGTAACTCTCGGGAGGGATGTTCTTGTCCTAGAAAAGGGGCCAGTTTACTAACGGAAGGAAGTGCGTGTTCTTTAAGTCACAGCGGCAGTGACACTACGCACACAAGGTCAGTGGCAGTGGCTTTCATCTTTTTTCACCCGGTGAGTGGCAGTGACCAACTTCATGGTCTGTGGCAGAGACCGTGCGCCAAGCATGTTCGTGCTAATCAGAACAGGAGAAAACCCAATTCAAGTTTGTGCCTGGACCTCCTCCCACCTTATCTGACCTGTGTCTTGTCGTAACCTGTCTGCTCTCAAAGAGACTGTTTATTGTGCTGGGAAGAATAAATAAGAGTTGGACCTTTCAGTTGGTGTGGACAGTTGCTTACTGGGGAGAACTAAAGACTTCTTTCTGACTATCACAGAAACAAGGTCAGCACTGGAGGTTTTTAAACACTGGCTGCAGGCAGGCCCGAGAAACTAACACCGCTCAACCTCCCTATTCAGGAGGGTACGGGCTTGTGGTGCGGTGTGCCTCACTCTTTCCTGCGGAGGAGCCAAGCAGAAGAAAAGCAGGTAAAGTCTGGGGTTGGTGCGCTACACAGCTATAGCAGGCACGCGCAAGCTGCATGGCGAGGGAGCTGATGCACGTGGCCCGCGGCCGCGATGTCCACCAGCCACCCACGATCGCTCCACAGAGAGCCAAAATGGGGATCTGTCAATGTAAACAGATCCCCGTTCTGACAGGGAGGTACAGAGTGATCGTCTGTTCTTAGTGATTAGGAACAGCGATCTCTCTGTACTGCCAGTCAGTCTCTCCCCACAGTTAGAAACACCTCCTAGGGAACACATTAAACCCCTTGATCACCACTAGTGTTAACCCCTTCCCTGCCAGTGTCATTTATAAAAAAATTCAATGCATTTTATAGCACTAATCGCTGTATAAATGTCACTGGTCCTAAAAAAGTGTCAAAAGTGTCCGATCTGTCTACCGCAATGTCGCAGTCCCGCTAAAAATCGCTGATCATCGCCATTACTAGAAAATCTATCTCCTATTTTGTAGATGCTATAACTTTTGCGCAAACCAATCAATATACGCTTATTGAGATTTTTTTTACCAAAAATATGTAGAAGAATACATATTGGCCTAAACTAATGAAGACATTTGTTTTTTTAATAATTTTTTTAGGGATATTTAATATAGCAAAAAGTAAAGTTTTATTTTTTCAAAATCGTCGGTCTTGTTTTGTTTATAGCGCAAAAAAAAAACGCAGAGGTGATCAAATACCACCAAAAGAAAGCTCTATTTGTAGGAAAAAATACATCAATTTTGTTTGGGCACAACCTGGCACGACCGTGCAATTGTCAGTTTAAGCGACGCCGTGCCGTATCGCAAAAAATGGCTTGGTCATTAAGGGGGAAAATCTTCCGGGCCTTAAGTGGTTACCCTGTATGTATTTTTGTTAGAGTTGGATATCAGTGGATCTATGTTATCCTATAATTCAATTTATATTGAGTTTATAGCATTCATAAAGTATAAGGCACATAATTGTGAAGGGGAAGGAAAATTATAAATGGTTTTCTAAATGTATTACAAATAAATATGTGAAAAGTGTGGGGTGCATTTGTATTCAGCCCCCCTGAGTCAATACTTTGTAGAACCACCTTTCGCTGCAATTACAACTGCAAGCCTTTTTAAATATAGCTCAAGCTCTGTCAGATTGGATGGAGAGCATCTATGAACAGCAATTTTCAAGTCTTGCCACAGATTTTCAATTGGATTTAGGTCTGGACTTTGACAGGGTCATTCTAACACATGAATATGCTTTGATCTAAACCATTTCATTGTAGCTCTGGGTATGTTTAGGGTCGTTGTCCTGCTGGAAGGTGAACCTCCACCCCAGTCTCAAGTCTTTTGCAGACTCTAAAGCCTTGTACACATGATGAAAACAGTCCGATAGGAATCCATAGGAAATCCCTACAATCCAATGAGCATCCCTACACCGGATAGCCTCACACCGGAGGAAGTACCACACTGCATGAAGCTTCGGACGTCAGAGTGACACCCCCCGAATGACCCCACTAACTCCATTTTAATGCATGGTTTTCACTACTGCTCTGTGAGTAGCCATTTGGCTGTTTTTTAACAATTAATAAACCCTATGTTTACATACCTATGTTTACATACTTAGTAGGCGCATTTTTCTTGTTTCTTCTTGTTACTACAGAGTTTGCTTCACTCATCAAAGTGCTGCCAACGGTGCCCATGTAATGTGAACTTTTCCATAATCATCATTATTATTATTATCATCCCTATATGGACATTGCTCTCTTTAGTTATTGGGACATTACCATTTCTATTATTATTATTACTATTACTGTCAATATTACTACGATCCTTTACGATTATTGTTGCTTTTTCCATTTTTGTTTTTAGATTTTGTGCTAGCCACACATTTTTATTCATTTATTTTTAATTTTTAATATTGTGTGTTTTTTTGGCCCTCCCCTTGTGCCGTCATTTTGTCTGCAATATTAACCCTTTATGCATGGACATATCGGACATTCATGTTGAATTTCATGATTGAAAAAATATTTTTATTTGAAGAAAGACACATTCCACATACTCTAAAAAACTAAAAACAAAAATGAAAAACAAAACCATACCATAAATTAGTGCATTTGTTTTCAAGTTTGACGAGTTACTAGCCTAGATTGCATGATATCGACATCAATATTTCAGTTTGTTCAAAACATTACAAATAACCAAGAAATAATCAATCGATCGGCTAAGTTTAAACTCGACTGGTTTAAGCAAACTCTTCTCACAGTCAGAGCATAAGGCCACATCAAATGTTTTAATATAGCTAAATGATTTATATACGACAAATTAAACTTAAATCGAGCTAAAAATAATAACAATAATATACACCCCTGTACATCACTTTCCAAAGAAATAAGTGTATATGCATATGTTCAATAATTTTTACTACTCGGCTAGACTTATTAAATTATGATGAAAACAATTCTTCCTAGCTAAGCTGTGCTTTTTATAGTACTCCACATTAATGTTTCTACAACTAAACACATCTGCATATAGTAAATCATATTTACATATATGAATATTCATTCATAAAAATGGAACACGTCCCAATCGAAGTTCATGCCGGCTGGCTTTCTTGTGTTAAGAAAAAATATCCAATAGACTTCTCTTCTACAGAGAATTTTAAATTTATCTCCCCCTCTTACTGGCATTAAAATTATTTTCACCACTTGGATGCCCAAATCAGATACATCCATTTAGTGTATGTCATTCCAGTGGGGGTTATTTACTAAAGGCAAAACCACTTTGCACTACAAGTGCAAAGTGCACTTGAAATTGCACTGAAAGTGCACTTGGAAGTGCAGTCGCTGTAGATCCGAGGGGGACATGCAAGGAAAATAAAAAACAGCATTTTAGCTTGCACATGATTGGATAATAAAATCAGCAGAGCTTCCCCTCATTTCAGATCTTCCCCTCAGATTTACAGTGACTGCACTTCCAAGTGCACTTTCAGTGCAATTTCAAGTGCACTTTGCACTTGTAGTTGATTTGCCTTTTGTAAATAACCCCCAATGTCTCGCTATGTTCGTATTGTGATTTTTTTTCAATATCATATAAATGGTCATAAAGACGATCTTGCAGCCTGCGAGTTGTTCGACCAACATATTGCATTTGACATGACTTGCAGGTAATGACATACACCAAATATCTTGTGTTGAAATTGTTGAATGCTGTGATCTTAGATGTTGTACTAACTGCTGTGGCCTGAATAGTATCACCTTTCAAAATATGAGTGCAACATGGGCATCTATTTGAACCGCACCGAAAGGTGCCTTTAAATTGTAGCCAGTGGGTCCGTGATTTACTACTGAAAAGACTGGGTGACAACGTTCCACTCCATATCCTTGCCCTGTTCGCGGGGCAAGGATATGAATTGTTTTCAGAAATTGGTTGAGGGAGATTTGGCTCATCTCGCCAAAAAATCGTTTAGTAGCCATACACATGGCAATCTCACTTTTTCTGAAAGAACAGCTTTAAATAATCCTAAAAATGATGATAGTGTGGTTATTAGGAATGCAGACAAAAGGGGTTTAGTTGTTGTAAACCAAGTTTATTCAATAAACAATTTTAGGAGGATCAAGTTCTAATGGAAAATTCTAAATCTCTGGCAATGGTGCAATACTTTTACTCTTAGTAACTTTCATGATAACTGTTAAACTACTTAAACAGATGAAAAACAAAATATATATAAAAAAACGTTGTAGTGCTACCCCTGGAGGAGCCGCTGAATTGTTTTGTGATTTCTCTGCTAACCTGAAGATGACATACCTGGCTCACCCAACACTTACAGACACACTTTGACGTATTTCTAATTTGTTAGGCAAAGCATAGCCTAAAAGAAGAAAAAAATAGAACGTGTATTTACACAAACAATCAGTAAGACAATAACGTTACCCTGAGGCCTCGTACACACGACCGATTTTCTCGTCGTAAAAAACACGTCGTTTTTTTCGACGAGATTCTTGTTAAGCTTGTCGATTTTCTCGTCAAGCTTTCTATGCGTACACACTGTCATTTTCCAATTTCCTCGTGGTTCTCTGCGCTCACGTCCAGCACGTACGACGGCACTATAAAGGGGAAGATCTTTTTTCTTGGCGCCACCCCTTGGGCTGCTTTTGCTGATCTCGTGTTACCGCGTGTGAAGTAAAAGTTTGGGAAGAGACGATTCGCGCTTTTCAGTCTTCGTACTTTTCAGATCGTTTTCTGCGGTTCAGTTTGTGCTTGTGGGTTCGTATCTTGACTTTCAGGGCGTCTAGGCAGGTCGTATCTGTTTTACAGTGCGTTATTGCCTGTTCGTTTCTGAATTTCAGTTCGTTATTCATAGGCCTTGCTGTTCTAAAGTGCGTTCTGTTCTGTACGTTCTGATTAGACGACCGTTTCCTAGCCATGTCGCCTGGACGTTCTCGTCGTCGAGTTCGTGCTGTGCGTGCGCTTGGTGTTGGTCTGCTTGTTTTGGACCAAGACCAGTCCATGAATGGTGTGAGGAGGAGTTCATGGACCAAGAATTGGTTGCTCCAGCGGGACCAATTCTGCCACATGCCTCTGCTGCGGGAGATCGTCGAGAATAATCCTGAGGACTACAGGAATTTTCTGAGGATGTCTGACCCCGTTTTTCAGGAACTGTTGGCTTTGGTGTCCCCCTATATTACCAGGAAGGACACCGTTATGCGGGAAGCCATCAGTGCTGAGCAGAGGCTCATCGCCACGTTGCGTTACCTGGCGACAGGGAGAAGTCTTCAGGACTTGAAGTTCACCACAGGCATCTCCCCCCAGGCTCTGGGCCTCATAATCCCAGACACCTGTTCTGCTATTATACAAGTCCTGCAGGAGGACTATATTAGGGTAAGTTTTCTCCCTTAACATCACATTTTATGTATTACATGTATGCTAATGTATTGTATTTCTTTCATCCTTCCCTAATTACCATGATTGTAATATGCTGAGAATGTCCCCTTTGTCCCCATGCATGTTGGAAGCTTTAGATTGCCCCTTTTTTATCCTCCCTAAATATTTCCCCTCACTAACTTTTCCAGCAGGGGCGCCTGTTGCTCCAAATGTTGGGGGGTTCCAACCCCAATTTCGGAAATAAACTTCCTCCTTTTTTGCTCTGTTGCCTAATAAACGCCCCCAGTTGTCCCCTCCAATGCAGCCATTTAGTCCCCTCTAATGCAGCCAGTTTCCCCCCAGCCCTGCACTTACCTTCTTGTGGTCAGCGCCATCCTTCTTCTGTCCTTGATGTCTTCTCCTTCCCTTCATGTTGCATCAGCCAATCATGTTACCATTAAACAGACTTGGTGAACATGATTGCCAGAGCAGCCTGTCAGTGTTTACACAAGGAATGCCCCCTCCTTGCGTCCCCGATTTTTCTTTGAGGAAGCCAATTACATCCCTCAGGTTGTAATTTGCAAGACTTTTTAATACCTGTTTCTGCTCTGCAATTTTAACCCCCTAAATGACGCAATTATTCATATGTCGGTCGCTTTACAAGAGGCCATCCACCTGAATAGTGTGCGGCATAGACAATACATAGGTTCATGCAACGCATGAACCTATGTATTGTTCTGAGTGATGGGCACAGGAGAGAGGGGACAGTGCTCCAGCGCCCACTCTGGACGCACCGCCACTGCAATGCTATCCTGTGGCCAAACACATCTCCCCCCCCCCAAAATAATTTAGTAATGGCCCATCAGAGGTGGTGATGAATATGATAAATGAGCCTTCCATTATACTTTTTTTACACACCTTAATAAACGTATAATTAGATTGATGTTGGTCTCTAATTTTTTGGTTTAGAATTTGCTTGTAATGTATGCCTTTGTTTTTCTAATATTATTTCATCTTGTTTCACTCCACAGCTTCCTTCCACGCCACAGGAATGGCAGACTGTGGCATCGGAGTTTGCCACGCGGTGGGACTTCCCCAACTGCGGTGGTGCCATAGACGGGAAGCACGTCCGCATCGTGCCGCCACCCCGTTCTGGGTCCTACTACTACAACTACAAGGGGTTTCATAGCATTGTGCTGATGGCGGTGGTGTCAGCACGGTATGAATTCCTCTATGTTGATGTAGGGAAGAATGGCCGGATGTCCGATGGGGGATCCTTCATCCAGACGGAGTTTGCCCTCCGTCTCCAGAGTGACGACCTTGCATTGCCACCGGATGCAGGGAATATTGAAGGACTCCCCTTTGTTTTCTTGGCTGATGAAGCCTTCGGACTCGGACGGCATCTTATGAGGCCATTTCCACAGAGGACCCTGACCCCAGAGAAGAGTGTGTTCAATTACCGGCTGGCCAGGGCCCGAAGAGTCGTTGAAAATGCCTTCGGCATAATGGCCAGCCGGTTCCGCCTTTTTATGACTTCCATCCACTTGGCGGACTACAAAATAAACTATGTAGTGTTATGCTGCTGTGTGCTACACAACTTTCTGAGCCAAAAATCTAATTCGTATATGGCCTCAGTTTTGCCAGAGGCTGGACTTTCCCCTGCAAATCCCCTTCCGGGCCTGGAATCTGCCCGTCTTGGCTTGCCCCCCCAAAATGCCCGTGTGGTTCGGGACAAATACATGGAGTATTTCACGGGTAGGGGGGCAATTCCTATGCCAGCCTATGTCTAAGTATCCCAATAAAAATCTTGTTTAAACCTTTAATTATTTGTTCTTTCCTGTCTCCTAGTTTGTCTTTGTGCATTTGTAGTGGCAAGTGTATTTTACTTTAGTAAATAACAACCAATTTCACTATGTTACCTTACAAAAGAACCAAATAAGCTTAGAGAGTATTATAAAAAGAAGCTACACGTTGTTTGTGGTCAAATATTTTACTCTCTGCACTTTTTTTTTTTTTTTTACTTTGGGGTTGGCCTGGCCACAACCCGGCAAATTTTGGCTTATGAAAATACAAAAATACCACTTGCATTTCTAAAATGACAACATTGGATACCTCTGAGCAATCTGAGACATTCAGTTACACAAACTATGTCTCTATGTGCCCGTCCTAATATGGGCTCCTGCCACCCCTTGCCCAGCCAAAAATTCAATATGCACACATTTTTAATTTTTTGCAAATAGGAAGTTTACAATCCTGATCCCTATTGTCAACATGTGCTATCTGCCATCAGGGGTGATCAATGGACGTGTTTTGGGGGTGCATCCCCTTCCTCAGTTCACCGACTTTTGATACGAGGAAGGGGTTGCACCCACAAAAGACGTACATGGATATCCCCTGATGGCAGATAGCACATGTTCACACACTGTGTGCATATTCAATTTTTGGCTGCTTTGTTACTCAAAAAATTAGTAAAAATATAAAAACAAACATGTAAAAACAAATGTGTTTGGATGGCTTATTGAATTCTCCCCAAAACATCGAGAATGTCTTTAAATGTTTGTTCCATCACATGGATTCTTTGTTTAATTAGGTCCAGTTCCGTGCTACATTCCATCACTTGCTGGATGAGGCGGAGGGCACTGTCAGCAGAGAACGGTGTGCTATCCTTCACAACATTTCCATCCCCTAAAAACCATAAAAAAAAATTAATAAAACTCTGCAGGCCTACCTCGCTTACCTTAAGCTGTGGTGTCAGATACTGACCTGTTGTGGTGACCAGATCCACAACGTCATCCACCTCTCCTTCCTGCACTTCTCCTTCCTCCACCTCAACTTCCTGCACATCTTTCGGTTGTGGATCTTTGGGAGTTTGGGGTTGCTTGGAAGTTGTGGGGTGCATGTGCTCCCTGGAGTGTCCTCCTCCCAGTCTTCTCTCCCCTATGAGAATAAAACCAAAGGTCTATTTATCACACTGTAAAAATCTCATTTTTAAACTTAAAACAGGCTAAATTGTTTGGAAGTGGGGTACAAGTGTGTGTTTGTGCGGAATTTAAAGAAAAATGCATTATTTATGACCCCAAATATGTTTAGTATTCACATTTGGATGTAATTTTTTGGACATGGAGGCACCACAAATAAACTCTGATGCACCTGTGTGGGACACCCAAAAAAGGCGGGTCTGGTGGCCCACACTATAGTGCTCCAAAGTACAGATGTGGAAGCAGCTGCTGAGTGTCCTCTCCTTTACACTGATTAAAGTTTGCATTTCATTCTCCTTACAAACACATCATCTAGACTTAAAAATTAGCCACAATACTTGATCAAAAATGGCAGATGTCTAATTACTTTTGGGGGTCTTAAATAAGCCAAAACCGCGGATAGTGGCCGAACGAAGTGTCGGTAACGTAACGAACGATTACTGTGCCCAACCTAGTTCAAAATATTACATTTTGGAAGGGAGTCCAATATGAAAAAAAAAAAAAAAAAGTCAGTTTCTAAAAAGATTAATAGCAGAAAGGTCGTCATTTTACTTACTTTTAGCGAGCATCCTCTTTATGCTCCTCAACTGGTCTGGCTCCCTCAGTTTGAGGTCTGACCACCTCTTTCTGAGCTGCTCATTTGAGCGTTTCACCCCGAACTTCGCCCTCAGACTCTTCACAACTTTAGTGAGGATTTTGGCCTTCCTTCTATTTGGTTTGCTATACGGCCCATGCTTGGCATCATAATCAGCCTTGACCAAGATGTCCACCATCTCCGCCATCTCCGCCAAAGACATATTCGATGCCTTGAATCTCCTCCTTGATCGTGACGTGTCCTCGGTCTCCGGGCTTGTCTCCTCGCTAGTTGCGGAATTATCAGACACCTGCTGTAACTCCGCCATATCTGTCTGCGCGCCGAAAGAGAAGGGGCGGGGAAAAGATGTTAGTTAGAACGTCATGGGCGGGCGACGTGTGCGGAGCGACGTGTTCGAATTTGGACGCATGCGTGGTGTGTATATAGCAAACACACATGTGACTATAGTACGTTCGGTGTGCGGAGAGAGGAGTTCAAGTGATGGACGTGCGAACGAAGGTATGTGATTTTGTGAGACTTGTAAAAATTGTGGGCCTATACTGTCTTGAGATTGGTGGAGGATATATATGGTGACTAGGATGTGAAGGAGGTTAGACTGTTTGCCTCACATTATTTAAATATAAATTATTTTACTTGCAGATACAATATGAATGTCTTTATTAGCGACAAAGAGTTCCTGGCGGAATTTATTGACCGGGTAAGGGAGCTGCCGGCTCTGTGGGAGACCAAAAACCCCATCCATAAAAAAAAAGGGGTGAGAAAAGCAGCGCTGGAGAAGCTGCTCCCATTTGTGCATACCAAGGTGCCCACAGCCACAGCAAAACAAGTGGACACTAAAATTGGGAGCTTGAGAGGTACCTACAGGACTGAACGCTCTAAGGTGCTGGCTTCTCAGAGGTCAGGAGCAGCAGCAGATGATGTTTATGTCCCGGTTTTGTGGTACTACAGCAGGATGTCCTTCCTGGATGACCACATTGAGCCAAGGCCATCACTCTCCACTCTTTCCCCCAGACTTCCCTGCAGCCAACCTGAGCCTTCTCTGGAGCAAGAGGAGGCAGCCATCCTGGATGATCCTGATTTGTCCATCTGGAGCCAGGTATAGTATTAACTGAAAATGTAGTGGGATAAAATTAATGTTTCCCAAATATGTCAGGATGAGAAACATACATTATTTTGTATTCCACAAGTGAAATCATGATCTGTAGACATTATTCTGCACTTAATTGTGTGGTAAATAGTCAAGCTGATGTAGTGGTAAATTTAAAGCAAGGATTTATGCATTTACATTCTAATTGCTTCCATCAGGATTACAAAGTTTGAGGCAAAGATTAAACCAACATATTAAACTATGTTTCTTTTTCATACACAGGATGAAATCAGCCAGGAGGAGGGTCTGGAAACTGTCAGGCAGGAGGAGGAAGGGCCCAGTGGCAGCCAGGAGGTGGCAGGGCCCAGTACCAGCCAGGAGGTGGCAGGGCCCAGTGGCAGCCAGGAGGTGGCAGGGCCCAGTACCAGCCAGGAGGTGGCAGGGCCCAGTGGCAGCCAGGAGGTGGCAGGGCCCAGTGGCAGACAGGAGGTGGCAGGGCAAAGGAGAAGCACCAGATCCCAGGTGCCTCCCATCAGGCTTCACAAAAGAGGCAGGAGGGACAGGACCACCAGTGACGCAGCAATGGCCCTTATTAAAGAGGCCCATGCCACCCTCAAGGAGCCCACATCCCCTGAAGAGGCCATTGCCGGCCTAGTGGAGGCTAAGTTCAAGGTGATGAGCATGGAGCAACGCCTCCTATGCGAACCCCTGCTCATCACCTTGCTCAACAAGGGGGTGATGGAGCAAATTACCCCCAATACCGCCATATGTGAGGTGGCCCAACTGACCCAACCTCAACCTCCACCTCCACCTTCCTCTTCTGCCCCACCCCCTTCTGCTACCCCTCCACCTTCTGCCCCACCCCCTTCTGCTACACCTCCACCTTCTGCCCCACCCCCTTCTGCTACACCTCCACCTTCTGCCCCACCCCCTTCTGCTACACCTCCACCTTCTGCCCCACCCCCTTCTGCTACACCTCCACCTTCTGCCCCACCCCCTTCTGCTACACCTCCACCTTCTTCTTCTGCCCCACCCCCTTCTGCTACACCTCCACCTCCTCCTCCTGACAGGAGTACCCCTCCAGTGGGCCAGCCTCCAGCTAAACGAAGAAGGAAGGCTGCAGGAAAGGCTGCAGGAAAGGCTTCAGGAAAGGCTTCAGGAAAGGCTGCAGGGAAGGTTGCCAGGAAGAAGAGGAAGTGATGGCCTTGCTTCATTGTGGTCGCACTGGTCGGACAGAAGGCAGCCTGTTGTAGTACCACACACTTGGGACATATATCTCACCTGCTGCTGTTCCTGACCTCTGGGAGGCCAGCATCAGATTGTGTTCTGAAATGTGGGCCTTCTCAAGCTCCCAATTTTAGTGTCCACACAGGGTTGGTGTGTGCTCTGGGGTCCCTGGGATGCACAAATGGCAGCAGCTTCTCCAGCGCTGCCTTCTCTTTATTTAATTTATAAACATGAATAAATGTGTTTTTTGTTTAAGTTCATACTTGACTATGTGTATTTTTAAATTAAAAAAAAAAAGCTTTGGAGTAAGCAGATACATTTGACTGACAATAAAAGGCACAGATATCACCCCCCCAAAAGAATAACTAAATCTGATTAGCTCAAAAACATGGTGTGAAATTTTAAAAATATAGATTAGAAAATTAAATGTGAGATCGCTATCAAAACATTGAGAAATTATAATTAACATCATTTTGAAAAATCTAACCATTTAAATTATTCCTAAAAACTTGCACGATATAATACACATAAATCTTATAAAGAGCAGCATGAAAAAGGTTAAAAATAACTCTGTGTGAATATCAGCAGCAAAAGAAGGTCTCTCGTTTTGATTAATGTAACATTCTAACGAAGAATTCAATGCAGAACATTTAAACGATGAAATATTTATGAGCGTGACGAATGTGCTCTCTCCATTATGAAGGCTTGTTTTACCAGAAGATGCGCTCCCGTCTCATAGTTGCTTGTGAGCATGCGCGCTTTTGGAAGAGTCGTAAAAGCATACACACGAACCATTTTCTCGTCACAAAACAGGCCGACGAGAAACACGACGAGGAAATCTGGAATCCTGACGAGAAAATAGAGAGCAGGTTCTCTATTTTCTCGTCGAGATTCTCGTCAAGTTTCTCGTCGTAAAACCATACACACGAACGTTTTTCTAGACAAAAAAACTCTCGCGGCACTTTTCTTGACTGTTTACGACGAGAAAATCGGTCGTGTGTACGAGGCCTAAGAGATATGGATAAATACTTCCAGTATTCTACAAGTAATTAACAGAACTGAACTGCCTTTACCTAGCAACAGTATATAAAGTTCTAACTTGTTATAATAGCCCCAGTTTTACCTGACTGGCTAATAATTAATGAAAAAAAAATGGCCGGCAAAGTTGGGGCCCTTGAAAAAAGCACAACAGTTCCCAGCAGATAACAGATTAATTTGTCCAATATTAGTCTCTTACCAGACCCACAGCACCCTCTTCTGGGTCTCTGGATATTCTTGCTAGCTTTGTAATCTTCTTGTTTTTTTACATTCTGCTGTTGATTTCTGGCTTTTGACCTAGACCAAAATGATGTCATACATCTTATGAGTCCTCATGGGCATTGCTTTCTTTCATCTGGAGGAGGGGAGGGGGGGGGGCTTTCTCCGCTAAGAACACCTTCTTTCTTGCATGCTTGAGCTAAGGGCAGATGGATTCCAAGAAGCAAATGCCACATGAACCACCTACCCTTACTCAAGATGGCCATGGCTATAAATATAATATATCATTGCTATTTTCTTTGGAAGAAGAGACAATTTCAAGATATGATTGATTTTTGTCAACTGAAGAAAAAGCAGTTGTTTTGAATTCACTTTAAGAAAACTATAAACCAAATGCTTTCCATAAAATTCTTAATATGGGTTATAGCATTTATTTTATTAGTGTCATGAGCTGCCAGTTCTGGTCTGTGACTTAAACAATGCCAAATGCTTAAGTTATTCTGATTCAGCTTTTTACTAAATAGTTTTGCATACCATGGCACTAGCTCCAACAAGCAGTAAACAGATTAACAATTTTTAAAGCCCAACTGAACTTTCAGTTTAATTCAACTAAATACATTCCAAGTGCATCAAAACAGAAGGTGTTCAAAGTCCTACAGTTTGCTTTCATTAAAAAGCAGCCACAACCTGATTAGTAGGGATGAGCTCGGTGTTCGAGTCGAACATACGTTCGACTCGAACATCGGCTGTTCGACCGTTCGGCGAACATCGAACGATTTGGGCTTTTCGCGCCAAATTCGAGTGACGCGAACGGCCCACAATACACTGCGCCATCGCTGTGATTGGCCAAGCATGCACTGTGACCCCGCATGCTTGGCCAATCACAGCGTCGGCAGCTAGGAGAGCCATAATTGGCCACAGGCAGGTTGCCTGTGGCCAATTATAGCTCAGGGGGTTTAGCACACGCCCCACACTATAAAAGGCCGCCAGCGCGGCGGCCTTGTGTAATGTGTTTCGGCACAGGGAAAGAGAAGGATGGGCAGGGACAGTGTTGATATTCTTTGTGCTATTCTTGTGTGCAGGGAGAGAGAAGGATAGGCAGGGGGAGTGTCAGTGTCATATTCTTTGCTAAACCTTGTGTGCAGGGAGAGAGAAGGATAGGCAGGGGACAGTGTCAGTGTCATATTCTTTGCTAAACCTTGTGTGCAGGGAGAGAGAAGGATAGGCAGGGTGAGTGTCAGTGTCATATTCTTTGATAAACCTTGTGTGCAGGGAGAGAGAAGGATAGGCAGGGGACAGTGTCAGTGTCATATTCTTTACTAAACCTTGTGTGCAGGGAGAGAGAAGGATAGGCAGGGGACAGTGTCAGTGTCATATTCTTTACTAAACCTTGTGTGCAGGGAGAGAGAAGGATAGGCAGGGAGAGTGTCAGTGTCATATTCTTTGATAAACCTTGTGTGCAGGGAGAGAGAAGGATAGGCAGGGGACAGTGTCAGTGTCATATTCTTTACTAAACCTTGTGTGCAGGGAGAGAGAAGGATAGGCAGGGAGAGTGTCAGTGTCATATTCTTTGATAAACCTTGTGTGCAGGGAGAGAGAAGGATAGGCAGGGGACAGTGTCAGTGTCATTGTTGCTAAGCCTCCTGCACATTATACACCTGAAGTTAGCCCGTATTGTTGTGTTTTCCTGGTGTGTTACACCAACAGGCATTTGCAGCACTTACAGCGGGCAGAGTGTGCCTCCTGCACATTATACACCTGAAGTTAGCCCGTATTGCTGTGTTTTCCTGGTGTGTTACACCAACAGGCATTTGCAGCACTTACAGCGGGCGGAGTGTGCCTCCTGCACATTATACACCTGAAGTTAGCCCGTATTGCTGTGTTTTCCTGGTGTGTTACACCAACAGGCATTTGCAGCACTTACAGCGGGCGGAGTATGCCTCCTGATCATATTACACCTGAAGTTAGCCTGTATTGCTGCTTTTTCCTGGTGTGTTACACCAACAGGCATTTGCAGCACTTACAGCGGGCGGAGTGTGCCTCCTGCACATTATACACCTGAAGTTAGCCCATATTGCTGTGTTTTCCTGGTGTGTTACACCAACATGCATTTGCAGCACTTACAGCGGGCGGAGTGTGCCTCCTGCACATTATACACCTGAAGTTAGCCTGTATTGCTGTGTTTTCCTTGTGTGTTACACCAACAGACATTTTCAGCACTTACAGCGGGCGGAGTGTGCCTCCTGCACATTATACACCTGAAGTTAGCCCGTATTGCTGTGTTTTCCTGGTGTGTTACACCAACAGGCATTTGCAGCACTTACAGCGGGCGGAGTGTGCCTCCTGCACATTATACACCTGAAGTTAGCCTGTATTGCTGTGTTTTCCTGGTGTGTTACACCAACAGGCATTTGCAGCATTTACAGCGGGCGGAGTGTGCCTCCTGATCATATTACACCTGAAGTTAGCCCGTATTGCTGTGTTTTCCTGGTGTGTTACACCAACAGGCATTTGCAGCACTTACAGCAGGCGTAGTGTGATTCCTGCAAAATATACTCCTGAAGCTAGGCCTTATTGCTGGTTTTCCCATCTCCCTGCAGGCCATTAGAATGTCTGGAAGGCAAACAAGGAGAGGCAGACAGTCAGGAGCCAATAAAAGAGGGCAAGCAGGCTCTGTGTCTAGAGACAACAGTGCTGGTCATGGACGCGGTGCATCACCCTCAGCACGTGGCCATGGGACACGCTTGTCCTTCTTTTCGGCAGCTGGACGTGTTGAGCCGCATCATGCTGAAGACTTGGTAGAGTGGATGACCAAGCCCTCCTCATCCTCCTCATCCTCTCTCACCCAGGCTCAGGGTACTGGCAAAGCAGCTGCCAAAGCGTCCTCTTCCCTGGTATCAATGTCATCATCAGTCACTCCTTCCCTAGACCAACCATGTCCTCCTGAGGAGTCCCCCGAACTGTTTGAGCAAAGTGTTGGGTACATGCTCCAGGAGGATGCCCAGCGTTTCGAAGGGTCTGATGATGATACCCAGCTAGAGGAAGGCAGTAGCGTGAGAGCAGAGAGAGGGGATGCTCAAGAAGGACACCAATCTGGCAGTCATGTTCCAGCAGCTGCAGCATACTGCCAGATTGGCTCCAGTGATGAGGAAGGAGGGGATGATGAGGTCACTGACTCCACGTGGGTGCCTAATAGGAGAGAGGAGGAGGAGGAGGAGGCACATCTCCAACGAGGCAGGATGCCCTCGGGGGGCCAGCGTAAGGGCAGCACACCGACGGAATCACACCGCAGAGCTCCGCCTGTGCAGGGCGCTGCCTCTGCCCGTTATTCAAAAAGTTCTTTGGTGTGGGCCTTTTTTGAGTCGAGTGCATCAGATCGCACAGCTGCTGTTTGCAACATATGTCTCAAGCGTATATCGCGTGGCCAAAACATCACCCGCTTGGGCACCACATGCTTGACCAGACATATGTTGACCTGCCATGCAGCTCGTTGGCAAGCCTACCTTAAAGACCCACACCAAAGAACAAAGCGGACCTCTCCTTGCACCGCATCAGCTGGGATCTCCAACCCCACTATACCTTCAGTCCTCTCTGAAACATGCTCTGAGAGGAATGAAGGTGTAGAATTAGGTGTGTCACAGCCAAGTACTTGCGGGCACTCTGCTAGCAGTACACCGACGTCCGATTCTAGCAGGCAAATTTACCTGCCCCAGCTGCTGGACCATCGAAAGAAGTTCACTCCCAGCCATCCACATGCCCAGCGGTTGAATGCTAGCTTGGCTAAATTGCTAGCGCTTCAACTGCTGCCTTTTCAGTTGGTAGGCCCCTACTTTCAAACATCCAACTTACAAACGACTCCTCCTTGCAAATGGAAGGATACAACAGGAAGTGAGAGGAAATCTACCCCTAGGAAGGCAAATTCTCTCCTGTAAGAGTTAATATGGGAAGAAAATTGTCTCCTCTCCACTGATGCTTTATCACCAATTCTTGTTTCAATAAAAAAACCACATTTTCAAAAAACATTTGTCATTAGGACGGAAAGTGAGGTGAACTGTTCTGAACAGGTGCACACTGCACAGACAGCAAAACAAATGTTACAGGGGTGATAACCCTTCCCTATGCTTAAAAATAGATTTTTTGGCTGGAGCTACACTTAAACAATGTACCTGTTCAAAATTACAAACAGATTCTACTTAAGAACAAACCTACAGTCCCTGTCTTGTATGCACCGCCTGTATACGGCTGTTCAGAGTATATAGGGCCTTTTTTATTTTGTGTGCGGGGTTCCCCTTAATATCCATACAATTTTCTAATATTTTTGCATATTTCCGAATTAACAAATTTGTTGAATTTCGTTGAAAAACTAATTCAGAACAAATCGAATTGCACATGTATACTAGCAAGTACCATCACAGGACATAAATTTGCAGCCCTAGACTATTTTTACCTGGTAATTCTGTCAATAAAACCTTTCCAGGCCTAGGGTAACAACATTCACTCAACCTTCTGTATCAGGACAAGAGAAAGATAGGACTACAGAACCCCACCTCTCTGATATTCAGCATAACACAAAAGGACAGCGATAGTTGAGGACAATGTAACTGATATTAGCACAAGCAGAGAGCACAAGAAGTTAACAGCTGGCAATATATCTGGCAAGATCAACAAGTATTTGTTTATATATTCTATTTATCAATAGATATTACAGTAAAATGTAACCACTTCAGCTCCGTAAGGTTTACCCCCCTTTCTGACCAGGCCATTTTTTGCGATACGGCACTGCGTTGCTTTAACTGACAATTGCACGGTTCTATTTATCAATAGATATTACAGTAAAATGTAACCACTTCAGCTCCGTATGGTTTACCCCCCTTTCTGACCAGGCCATGTTTTGCGATACGGCACTGCGTTGCTTTAACTGACAATTGCACGGTCGTGCGACAGTGTACCCAAATATAATTGATGTCATTTTTTTTCCCCCACGAATAGTGATTTATTTTGGTCATATTTAATCACCTCTCCGGTTTTTATTTTTTGGCGAAAAAAAAAATAGAACGACCGCCAATTTTGAAAAAAATATATATTTTGTACTTTCTGCGCCAAAACCCGGAAGGGTAAAATCATGTATGTATACGTGATTCTGCACATAGCTGCCGCCCTGTGGCAATTAAATCTGCTATGAGGGGGTCATAAAGCGGTTAAGGCTCGGTTCACACTGCTGCGACTTGGGATCCGACTTGTGAGACCCCAATTTGCGAAACATGTGAAATCCCATGTTAGTCAATGAGAGATGTCTTAATTAGCCCTACTCAAGTCGCTCCAACTTTAGAAAAGGTTCCTGTACTACCTTAAGGCGACTTCTATTTGACTTGTGCCCATAGACTTTAATGGAAGTCGACTCCAAGTCGGATCCTCATCTTAATTGATGTGATTTGGATTTGACATTACATGAAGATTACACAGGCATTTCCTGAAAGTCTCTTCAAAGTCTATTCAAAGTCACTACAAAGTCTCATCAAGTAGTACTCAAATAACCAGTAAATCAGCAGGAAGTCGCCTGGCAAAGTCGCACAACTTTTTAGGTCACGGCAGTGTGAACCGAACCTTAATGATATATTTACTAGACAAAAAGGGAACAAATAAGAGAAGTTGATTGTAATGCCGCGTACACACGATCGATTTTTTCGACGGTGAAAACACCGTCGAAAAAATCGACGTTAAAAACGAGGAACAGCTTGTTCCCCTCACACACGGCCGTTTTAAATGTCATTTTTTTTTTGGTCGAAAAAAACGACCGTGTGTGGGCTCCGCGGCAGTGTTTCCCTATGGGAAACACTGCCGCGGAAAACATGTAGAAAAAAATTAGAACATGTTCTAATTTTTCTCGTCGTTTTTAATGCCGTTTTTCTCGTCGAAAAAAACGACAGAAAGCCCACAGACTATCGTTTTTCTCGTCGAATGGGAAAAATTTCGGTTTTTTCGACTGGAAAAACGGCCGTGTGTACGCGGCATTAGAGTTTATTTTCCCTTTAACTAGATACTGACCGCTCATCAGTGCCTGCACCCTCACAGTCCTGCACTCTAACCTGAGCCCGCCATTGACCACCCAACTGACAGCTATCATGTCTGAATTAAAACCATGCTTACAAGAGAGTTGGGGGCTGTAACTGATGCCCCACTTCTATGCTGTGGCACTACCAGACTACAGTTTATTGTCATGTATGACTTGAACCACCAGTGGCTATAATAACCTTTCATAAGAGTGTCCTGTCTTAATATTGTCTATTCAATTTATTCATAAATGATATAGTGGATGGGATAAATAACTCAATCTCAGTTTTTGCGGACCACATAAAATTAAGCAGGGCAATAACTTCACATCAGGATAAAACATTTCACAGAAAGACCTGAACAAAATATGGGAGTGGGCAAATACATGGCAAACAAGGTTTAATGTGGAAAAATGTAAGGTAATGCACTTGGGGGGAAAAAACATAAATGCAAACTACTCACTAGGGGGAGAACCGCTGGGGGAATCAAGGAAGGAGAAAGATCTGGGGGTCCTTGTAGATGACAGATTGAGCAACAGCATGCAATGTCAAGCTGCAGCTACCAAAGCCAGCAGAATATTAGCCTGCATAAAAAAAGGGATATACTTCAGAGATAGAACGATAATCCTACCACTTTATAAAACTCTGGTTAGACCACATCTGGAGTATTCTGTCCAGTTCTGGTCACCAGTCCTCGGAAGGGATTTGCTCAAACTGGAGAGAGTCCAAAGAAGGGCAACAAAACTAATAAGGGGAATGGAGGACCTCAATTACGAGAAACGACTGCAAACACAAAATGTATTCTCGCTGGAGAAACAACGCTTGAGAGGAAATATGATAGTGATTTACAAATACCTCAAGGAGTGTAAGAGGACATGGGGACACACAATGAGATTGGAGGAGAAGTGGTTTAACCTTTAACTGCACAGGGGGGTTTTCACTGTCAGGGCAATAAGGATGTGGAACTCTCTCCCACAATTAGTGATGCCTGCAGGTAGTATTGATATTTTTAAGAGACACTTGGGTGTGCATCTTGAAGAACACAACACACAGGGATATGGGAAATAATTATAGACACTGACACACATACACCTACACAGCTTGAACTGGATGGACTATTGTCTTTATTCAACCTTACCTACTATGAAACTATGAAACCTGCCATTGCAGAAAAAGAAGGTGTCTGTAACTTTTGTGTATGGAAAATCACATATTTCCTCAATTTTTTTTGTTGTTAACATAAATCAACGAGAGGTCTTTTTATTATGACACTCAAAATACTCACTTATTGTCTGGCAATTTCATTACTAAATATTACCAGAACAGACTATCCTCGTAACTGAATCCGGAAACTTCCCCAATACGTACCTCCCTCTTCCCTCTATCCTATTCCTCTTATTGTTCACTTGGACCCCATCCCTTCAGAAGGAATGTACTACCTTTTTGTCCGTGGTTAGCATCGTGTCCCCCCAATCACGTAACTCTTCTTTCCTTTCTCTCTTCTCCTACTCCTTTATATATCTCCTTTCCTTTACTCTCCTATTCTTATTGATGATAATATGTTCAATATATGTATGTTGTGGCTTATTGTAACTAGGGATGGGCCGAACTGACCCCTGTTCGATTCGCACCAGAACTTTCGAACACCACGAAAGTTCGGACCCGAATAACGAACCCCATTAAAGTCAATGGGACCCGAATGTCAAAAATCAAAAGTGCCAAATTTTGAAGGCTTAAATGCAAGTAATTGGGCATACAATGGTTATAGGGGTCCGGGTCCTGCCCTGGGGGACATGTATCAATAGAAAAACGTCATTTTTAAATGAGCAGTGATTTTTTTATTTTTAAAGTGAAAGCCTAAAAATGAAAAATTCCTTCCAATATAGTGCCTGGGGGTCCCCTTATTCTAAATGTAAAGTGGCAGATTTGTACCATGTATAGAATCTGCTGCAGCAATTATTGAATTTATAAAGCCAAAAAAAATGAAATTTTTCCTGCAAGCTGCCTTTATTTTGATCAGCAACAGCTGGGGAGCCAGTGTGTATGATGAGGTCACAATGTAGTGCACTGGGAACAAGATTAGAGTTTTTTTGGATACATTCTGGTGTCACTTTGACTTTGGATAGAAGTAACAGGTGCGTTAAAATTGGTCTTTGGGTGTCGGTGGCGCCTTCCCACCGTAACCCTATAGAGGTACTCTTGATGAAAGCAAGAATTGGCCTTGCTGTAAAAAATTGCAATGATATGCACCTGTCAAACAGATGCTGAGAAATTGGTCTTTGGGTGTCGGTGGTGCCTTCCCACTGTAACCCTATAGAGCAGGGGTAGTGAATTAAAATTCAAGGATGTCCGGTCACTAAAAAAAAATTACGGCCAAGGTCCAAATCACAAGTCTGTGCCATTAACGATTGTACGCGTCTTTCTTCCCTTTTTGGCGCAAGCGGCACTCTCTGGTGCTTTTCTTACGGTTTCCTCCACACGCTCTGGTCTCTGTGAATGTAAATGTCCCCAATAGTTTTTCCCCTTACATCAAGTACCCCTACCAGAGTAATTCATTACATTGGGTGTCCCCATCAGACTACCCCCATAAATCAGTTGCCACCGTCAGGGTACCCCCTTATATCAGGTATTCCCATCAGGTTTCTTCATCAGACGGCTCCCTTACATCTGGTGTCTCCCTACAGTGTGCCCCCTTACATCATTACATCATTTGTCCCCATCAGAGTGTCCCCTTACAGTAGGTGCCATCATTAGAGTGCCCCTTTACATCGGGTGTCCCCATCTGAGTGTTCCTTTACATTAGGTGTGCCCATCAGAGTGCCCCTTTACATCAGGGGTCGCCATCAGAGTGGCACTTTACATCAGGTGTTCCCATCACAGTGCCACCTTACATCAGGTGACCCCATCACAGTGCCACCTTACATCAGGTGTCCCCCATCAGAGTGTCCCTTTACATCAGGTGTCCCCATCAGAGTGCCCCCTTACATCAGGTGCCCCCATCACAGTGTCACCTTACATCAGGTGTCCCCATCAGAGTGTCCCTTTACATCAGGGGTCCCCATTACAGTGCTCCTTTACATCAGGTGTCCCCGTTAGAGTGTCCCTTTACATCAGGGGTCCCCATCACAGTGCCCCTTTACATCAGGTGTCCCCTTTAGAGTGCCCCTTCACATCAGGGTTCCCCATCAGAGTGCCCCTTTACAATAGGTATTCCCATCAGAGTGCCCCCTTACATCAGGTGTCCCCATCACTTCAGGTGTCCCCGTCAGAGTGCCCCCTTAACATAATATGTGCCCATCAGCGTACCCCCACTAACATAATATATGCCCATCAGTGCGTCCCCTTAAAATAAAATGTGCCCATCAGAATGACCCTTATTTTATGTTAGGGGGCACTCTGATGGGTACATTTTACGTTAAGGGGCATGCTGATGGGCACATCTTGTTGTGCCCATTACCGTGCCACTTAACATAAAATGTGCCCATCAGAGTGACCCTTAACATAAAATATGCCTATCAGCATGTCCCTTAAAATAAAATGAGGGGCATGCTGATGGGCACATTTTATGATAAGGGGCACTCTAATGGGCACGATTTATGTTAAGGGGCACTCTGATGAGCACAACAAAACGTGCCCATCTGCGTGCCCCATAACATAAAATATGCCCATCAAAGTACCCCTTAACATAAAATATGCTCATCAGAGTGCCCCTTAACATACAATGTGCCCATCAGAATGACCCTTAACATAAAATAGGTAGCATGCTGATGGGCACATTTTATGTTAAGGGGCACTCTGATGGGCACATTTTATATTAAGGGGCACTCTGATGGGTACAACAAAATGTGCCCATCCGTGTGCACCTTAGCAAATTCTGCCCATCGGTATGCACCTTAACAGATTATGCCCCACATATCTTGAGGCCAGGAGAGAGCACTTTTGGCGAGCTGCAGGGGGGCGGAAGCTGCAAGATATACCTTGCATGACAGCCAGGAGCAGGGAGCCGGTGTCCTGTCGAGATGGGTACGCAATCGGATAATGCCCAGGCTGGACTGCGCAAGCGCAAACGGAGCCACCGAAAATCGCAGAGAATGAGCTCTTCAGCTGTACACGGCGCCGTGAGCAGCAGGGGTGGGGCGCGCGTGATGTCATGCCCGGCCGGAGAGAGCGAGAGCTGCGGTGAGGAGCAGGAGGCGGGGCGCACGCGCGCGACTTCATTGGTTGCTGGGAAACCCGCGGCCCCAGCAAACCAATGACTGGTACTGCATTGGCTGCCTGGCGGTCCGGCAGGCAGAAGCGTCCCGCGGGCTGTGCCTGGACCGCGGGCCACCATTTAGTGACGGCTGCTATAGAGGTACTCTTGATGAAAGCAAGAATTGGCCTTGCTGTAAAAAATTGCAATGATATGCACCTGTCAAACAGGTGCTGAGAAATTTGTCTTTGGGTGTCGGTGGTGCCGCCTCACCTTCAGTTTCCTCCTCTGCTCTATCTGGCACCCAAGTCGCATCAGTGACCTCATCATCATCATCATCTCCATCTCCATCTCCTCCATCTTCATCATTACCCCTGGAGACAACTTGGCAATACGCTGCGGCTTGGGGAACATGAATGCCAATTTGTCTACCAGTGTTTCTCCCTCTCTCATGTTCCTATCATCCTCAACCTCAGAACCGACATCTGAATCCAGTAATGGCTGGGCATCATCAAGGAGCAAGTGGCTGACGCTGTGGTCAAAAAACTCAGCTGACTCCTCAATGGCTGATGTTGGGGCTATGGCAGGAATACATGTGGACAAGGAGGCAGGTTAATCCACTCTGTCAACTTGTCTCTGCTTGCGTGACAGAGGATGAGGAGGATGAGGAAGGTTTAGTAAGCCAGTTCACCACCTCCTCTGCATGCTGTGGCTGGATAGCACGGGCAAACTCACTAAACAGAGGAAATGGTGCCCTGCCTGAGGACTAACCACCATGTCCACCTTTGCCTGTGGACACATTTGTTGCTGGCCCCCTTACAGTGCCAAGGGAACATCTGCCTCTCCTTGTTGTCCTCCCAGACATTATTGGGAGGGAGGGGGCGGTGCTTATAAGCAAATGTAAAGAAGTTGAAATCTGTACGTAGATGCACTTTAATCAATGTAAAGAGGTGTTTGGTGCCCTTTAATTTGAGTACCCAAACTACACAGACACACTCCACAGATACACTATAATATACTGCAATATAATGCGCCAAACGTACGTGACACACAACTATATGGCGTTAAACTGGCAGTAACGCACACAAATCTATATGGCGTTAAACTGGCAGTAATGCACACAGAACTATGTGGCGTTAAACTGGCAGTAACGCACACAAAATGAGATGGCGTTAAACTGGCAATAACGCGCGCAAAACGATATGGTGTTAAACTGGCAGTAACGCACACAGAAGTAAATGGCGTTAAACTAGCAGTAACGCAATCAAATAGACAGTGTTCAACCGTCACTACACTGACGCTATCTGAACTGTCCCTACTCTAGCTATACACTAATGTCAAGATTACTGACACGGTCTCACTACACTACACTGAAACTATCGGAGCTGTCCCTATTCTACACTAATGTATGTTGGAATGACACGGTCTCACTACACTACACTGAAACTATCTGAGTGAGCTGTCCCTACTCTAGCTGCTCACTATGCAAAGCTGAATGATGGTCCTCCTCACTACACTCACACTATCCCTAGACTGACACTAAACTAATATTCTACACTGACAATTGAAGCAAAATAGCACAGTATAGCACACTAACTAACTAATAGCACTGAACAGAGCCCTGTTCTATCTCTCTCCACGCCAAAATCACACTGAAAATGGCTGCCATTGAAAGAATACTTTTATACTGTGGGGCGGGAATGAACCATGATTGGATAAAGTCATGATGACAGTGTCCAATCATGACTCTGACAGTGCTCTGTGCCCTGATTGGCTGAAGCTTTCACTGCTTCAGCCAATCAGGGCTTGCAATGCACTGTTCAGCGCCGCAATGCATTGTGGTCGGTTCGGGGGGCCGAACAAATGGTCGAACGACCCGTTTGTTCGGCTGTTTACCGAACGACCGAACAACGAAATTCGGCCCGAACTTATGCTCGGGCCAAATCGTTTGGCCATCTCTAATTGTAATCTGAGGCCACTGAAGGGCCCTCCTTATTGTCTTGATTTTGTATGTTTTTGTGGAAGGTTACACTTCACTTTCATCCCTCCATTTGTTTGTTTTATTCTGTACCCACAACTATTTACCTATATGCTGCCAGAAAAGCAGACTTTCCCCCTTTTGGGTGAAGTTCCTCTTTAATCTGTTAAAAATCTTCCAACAATCTTTTAAAAACTAAAAGAGAAATAAAAAAATATTAAAAAAAATATATAAAAATAAAAATGTATTTAAAAAAGTATAAAAAAAGTAATAAAAATATTTAAAATCTTTTAAAAATCTTCAAAAATATGTTAAAAATCTTCTAAGCCATGCTACAAACAGCACAATGTCTGTTTGCAGAAGAGTAAAAGTAGTTGGAAGTCAACTTGGCTCTTTGGATTCGGCCTCAGAGCAGAGAGATAACATTTCTGTCATTATTAGCCTCAGCTCTTGGCTGTAGGAAGTTTTCTCCTTCAGTTTTCTTTTCATGTAACTGGAAAGTAGAGGAACGGAAGATACCGGGGTCAGGATCCGGCAGCCGCTGCCAGATGACTTTACCAGCTGCAAATAAGAAAAAAAATGAAGCATAATAACCATTTCTTAACTGGGCGAACCACAGTATGCAACAAAATGGAGCTTTGCAGTGATGTCCCGGTAACTCAGGAAGTGAAAGGGTAATCCGCACAGCTGCAGGTCTCTAAAGAAGGAATGCTGAATTGCTGATTCTCCATTTATCATTGGCCCATTCATATCCTCTACATAAAAACAGACAGCAATAAGGAAGTCTTCAAACAGCCTGCACAGCCAACCAAGAGTACTGTGATTTAGTGTTCTTTTAAAAGAAGACATTCATTAATAAACTATTCCTGGATTTATATGGAGGTCAAATACTAATACATTTTGCAAAGTCTGCTCATTCTGAAACAAAGCTCTATTTTCTATTTTTACCTTAATTTATGCCCTAGTAAACCCTATTTTCATGTCTGTTTATTGTAAGGAGATTTAGTAAAACAAACATTATGTAAAGGGTTATTATTTGTGCTGAAAGGAACTTATATATCATAGTCAAACGTCTGTGAAGACTATCAGTGAATATATAAAATGTAGCATATTAATTAGCATTTTGAAAATGGTTTTAGCAACCAGTAAGGATTAATTGTATTTTGTAAAGTGCAAAAATTATAATACAGTAATAATAAAATATTTTCTTACATATCTTAGGCTGCTTAAAGAATATATTGTATATGATGTCGGGTGGACTGCCACTAAATCCTCTATTCAGAGTATCCTAGCCTTAGAGACCAACTACAAGGTTTTTTTTTTTTAACAGAGATGTGCCAACTACAAGGTTTTACCTACTGGTACGTGTTTCCTTCTCACCTGGCTAAATATGAACCCAATTACTCGCCCAAATGTTTTCGTCGCTGCAATGACATTGACACTCATCTCCACATTTGGTGGACATTTTGGTCAATCATTTCAACTTTGATGGGTACTGTACTTGCACCTGATCCTCTATTGGCCTTGCTAAATCTATGCCCCCCCTCCCCCCAGTTTAATACAGTGGAAACAAAAAATAGGATCACTATGGTGATGATCCCTGCTAAGCTGGATGTGATCCTCCTAGATGGAGTTTAAACAGTACATCAAACTATGGCAACCTTGGGTACATCACTCCTCCCCACTTCGATGAGACCCTCTTACTTCTGTGATGTAATTACATCTTCATCACTCCTGGCACTCAAGCCTGATTGCGAGGATGGTTATCGAGCGGAACTCCAGGACCCCACCACTTTCTGACTCCAAACCCTTCCATTCCCACCCCACCCACTACCCCCACCTTTCTTTCTTCTTTTCTCTTTTCTGCCTTATTACTTTCTAGGCTCCTGAACTCTCGCTTTGGTTCATGCATGACATTGTTACAGCAAGACTTTTTAGCCTGTTGTGCCCCTCCTTTCTATTGTCAAACCTGCTAATATCCTCTTTGGCCTCTGTAATATGCTTATTTTGTCTACTTTATATGATTACCTAGTGACCCGAGGCGCCTATTAGGAGTTTACCTGTTTTTGGTTCCCCTTGTTATCTTTGTCCCTATGGAACAGTTAATGTGTTGTACTCACTGTTCATGACTTTAATTATTGGTTCACCTTTAATGCACCACTCGCACATCATGCTTCTCCTATGTTAACCATGTTTTGATACTCACTCAGTAGTATATTATACTCTTTGTTTTCAATAAACAGTTTGAACAAGAAATAAAAAAAGAATACCGGCATGCTACTGGAAAATAACAGTGCTGAATTGTGTTTGGGTTCTATGACCTAATTTTCAACCTGTTTGGCCATGTGATGTGGCAGTGATTTGGAGAAGGGACTTGGATGGTGCTTTGCATAGCACAGTTCGGACACTCCACCGGAGATTTGGCTGCTGAAAGGCTCAGAGCCACAGATGAGCACAGATAAAAAAAAACACAAAGCAGTGATATGCACCTGAATACTGTTTCACTTATACTTTGCTTAGGAAAAGCAAAAACAGGAATGCTGAATGGAGAAACCTAAAAGTAATTCAGATAAAGAGAAAGGGGGTGGGGCATAGAGGAAATAGAAATGAGAACCTGCAGAGACCATGGAGAGTAGCAAGAAAAAGAGAGTGATAAAATGCCTGGGACAAACGCATTACAGCCCCAATCTTATATTTTTCCCACACAGATAAATTACTAGTCAGGGTCTTGGCATTATAATAATCCAGCTCCTCTTAAACCGATGAAATGCATTGCCTAATTTTGCTGATTGCAACAACTAATAAATATTAATCTGAACAAACCAATGGATTGATGTGTTTATCTTTTACACTTTCCCTCATGCTTTTACAAAGACTGCCACGGAGGCTCCTGTGAAATTGTAAAGTTGCCTGTAAACCCACACATAGCAAACACATACAATTTACTGGAGCTATAAGTACACCTATAAGTTCATGATTCCACCCCCCTACCGCATTATAGATTTTTATTGTGTGGGACATTCTCTCTATTTGTTCTAGTGATCACTCACTCTATAGCAGACCACTCAGTACAAAACGTCATTGAGAGACAGCTGTGTCTAAAAGAGAGCTTCTTCTGTGGTGTCTTTTTAACAAACTCACGGTGCTTTGATAGTCTTTTTTTTACTAAATCCTTATTTGCACAACAAATATTGTTTTATTTCTAAATGCAAATATACATAAGTAGCTTGATATGTATTATATATGTTAAATCAGTTATTTATTATGCATGGGATGTATAGAACTTCCTATTACCTTATAGCGTAGGTCTTCAGGGTAATCCTTTTTGTATTCAATATGGTCAGGCAACTGGGCGATTTTATACGTCTTATCTGGAGATGTAAGTTGGTAAGATATAGGAAATCTTTTCAACATATTTTTTTTTTTTTTTAAATGTATATAGAGTGCTATCCCCGTAGGAGCCACTTGGTTATAATGGGTTTTCTGTTCTGCCACAACTCTTTAAGCTGTTTGGTCCCCACTGACACACCTGTGTAATTTAAATGTTAGTAAGCTACCACTCGATAATAATGCACAGAATATAGGCCACAGGTAACTTAGTGGTAGAATAATAAAGTGTATTATGGCAAGGCAGTAAAACAATGCATGAATCCATAAGCAAGCAATTGAACATGTTTAAAGATGCAGTACTAGATAACGTGAACACTGACCCATAAGATGCCAATCAACTGAACTGTAGCAACACAAAAGTCATTTTTAACTGATGCAAACCGGGTTAAATGTATAGGCATTAAATCAAATGAAATAAACATCCACCTGTGCACACTACACATACAACCCCAATAGTGGGTGGGTGTATGCAATCCTGACAAAGGGGTACCCCAGGAGGTGACTACAAGTACCTAATTGTCAGTATTGGCCTGCTATCGTTGGGCCCTTTCTGTAAGGCGGTGAACATAAAGCTGTCCTTTTAGATCTGTACCATGGATGGCTGGTGGGCTGGTAAGCAAGGATCCGTCTCTATTGGTATTAACTGTATGCAGCAAGGGATAAACTTGGCTAAACAAAACTAAAAGTGAACCCAGATGGGTGAAAACAGCAGGTCTGTGCCCATGGGCGTCCGCTCCATAGGGCAAGGGGGGTCATTTGCCCCCCCTGAAATCGAGAAGGTGTTGGCCAAATTGGCAGTGTTCTACACCCTCCGCCGCCCTTACACCCACTTCCAGCCCTGCACAGATCTGCACCGCAGCACATGTAAAGGGGTCCAGTGATACAGGGTGCTGTGTAATGTAAAGGGGTCCAGTGATGCAGGATGCTGTGTAATGTAAAGGGGTTGAAGTGATGCAGGGTGCTGTGTAATGTAAAGGGGTCCAGAGGTGTAAGGTGCTGTGTAATGTAAAGGGGTCCAGTGATGCAGGATGCTGTGTAATGTAAAGGGGTTGAAGTGATGCAGGGTGCTGTGTAATGTAAAGGGGTCCAGTGATGCAGGGTGCTGTGTAATGTAAAGGGGGCCAGTGATGTAGGGTGCTCTGTAATGTGAAGGGGTCCAGAGCTGTGGGGTGCTGTGTAATGTAAAGGGGTCCAGAGGTGCAGTTGTGGAGAGGGGGTACACAGTAGTGACAACGAGATATTTAAAGATGCCAGGGGCACAGTGGGGTGTTTTTACATTTTAACGTGGGGGGGTCGCTTTTAACCCCCCGCTAGCGGTCGAAGAAAGGGTAAAATGCAACTGTGTATCGCCACTGCTGAAGCGCCCCACCCCTGAAAAAATTTCAGCGGACGCCCATGTCTGTGCCCCACAGTCCACATCACCAAAGGCTCTCCATGGCTTAGTTTTAAGCCTATAAGGATGCAGCACACACTCCAGTCCTCACCAGGCTCTCTTTCCCAGAGCAGACATGCACAGCAGCAGGTCCATGTAGTCTGGTTTCCCCACACTGTCTGCCCTTACCAGGAAAAGTTCTGGTCTCTCCTCCTCTTATTTGCAAGGTATCCTGGGAGGTTCAGCAGCCATTTACTTGCATTGTACTGCACCCCTTTAAGGACTACACATCTAATGATCCTTAGCGACTGTGTCATCTAATCTCCAACTCACAGATTCTCCACTGCTGCAGTAAAGAGGGAAGGGGGAGAAGCCAGAGTAAGTGAGGGATTTTCACAGATCTTGCTCCACTCGCAGCCAGCAGGGAAGTGAAAGAAGAGATGCATATGCAGCCGGCAGCACGCCCGACTAAATAATAGTGGCGGGGGACAGAGAAGAAGAGTGGGTGCAGACACACAAACAGCTCACTCCTCCAGCAGCCTGCTGAGCACCCGGCTACATGTGAAATCTATATTCTTGCAATTTGGGGTATCTAGAGTTTCCATAAAATACATTTAAAGGAGAAGTATGGGTTTCTTTTTTATTTAAGATTCATACTTACCTCGGTGGATGGAGCATCAGACCGATGCTCCATCTGTCCCCCGCCGTCTGTGCACTGAGAACTGAGCCACCGAACATCGCCGCTGGCTCGGATCTCATAGATCCCCGAGAGGAAAGAGGTTGACTGTCAGTCAGCCTCTTTCCTCTCTGCTTCTCCATGCTCATTGGAGAGCTGAGCAGTGGAGGGGCAGGGAGAGGCTGTCTCAGCATCTCAGCGGCTCGCTGATACGCTGAGACTGCCATCAATCAGGGAAGCTGGCGGATCCCGACTTGGGAAGTCATGATGCCGCGTTGTCCCGACTGATGGCAGTGACGTCAGCGGAGAGCAGACTTCAGACCGCTCTCCGCTGAAAACGGGTCACAGGAGTGCAAAACTAATTGCACTCCTGTGACCCATAGGAGAAGCCCAGCCTGAAAAGCTCAGGCTGGACTTCTCCTTTAATTTGAGATTGGAGCTTAGAACATTATTTATTTCTGGAAACTTGGCTCAAAATAGACATTTAAAACCGTAGTCAAGTTGAATGTGAAATTAGCACAGTTGACTTTTCAGCAGAAGGGCGTTTTAAACAAAGCATTAGAGGGGTCTCCATGTTCCCTAATTCATCACTGGGTGCCTCCTCTGCAACTCCTTCTATCCCTGCCGTGACCCCTTGGGCTGAACTTGATATTCATAGACACATCATTGGATCAGCACAGGCGATGGCCAAGACCCACAATCTGGCCAACTCTGGTGCTGTTGCCAAGGATAGTAATAGTAAAAGATGACGCATAGACCATTACTTCCCTCGCATTCCCAATACGAGTGCCTCTGACGAACCTATTGTTTCTGACCTTTCCTTGCCTGCTCCTTCCCCCTCCCCCATTGGCCCTCCTATCACTCTACCACCAACTGCAATTAGTCCAAATAGGGGGATCGACAATGATGTATCTCGCTTGGAGGTTATCAATTTGTCCTCCTATCCCCTGAGTGATGTAGAGATGAATCTTCTTAGTCTGGGTCTCAGTTTTTGTCCTAACACGTCTTCAAACAAATTTGAGCTTATTAAGGATATATATCTTTACGCTCGAAAATTGACCCTCAAATTTATGTATGATAAAGAACGCTGCACTAAACAAACGGAAATTTCCCATCAGGAAATTTGGAAGGACTTCACGGTGGCTGAGTTTCGAGCACTCAAGAATCTTGTTTTGTTATTAGATGAGAGTGAGGGGACTGAAGTCCCTGAAATTAGTCTGGAGACCGAGGTGGAAAGAGGCCAACGTATCCAAAACACCCAATATCAAAATTACATTGAATCACTAAGGAGGGCTGTAAAGAAGAAATCTACCCATTTCCCCTCCTTACATATCAACTCCAATGTCTGGGCCTTTTTAACCCAAGCCACTGGGGATGTGGAGTCGTTGGCCCTGACCAGATCGGCTCACCAGAACCTCTCGTCACAACAACGACAGGCCCTGATGGGCCTAAGCCGCAATTCTCATTTGGTAATCAAGCCCTCGGACAAGGGCAGAAATGTGGTGGTTATGGGCGAGCTCAATTATAGAAACATGTGCTGGGACATCCTCAAAAACCGGGATTGGTACAGGCCAATCTCTGAGGATGTCACAGTTAAATATAACCAGCAATACAATGATACCATCCAGTCCGCCCTCTCCGAGGGCTTGATTACCAAGGAGATATTTGAGGGCATTCAGGTACCCTATCCCAAGACCCCATGCTTCTACTCACTCCCAAAAACGCATAAAAATCTTCTCAGACCCCCCGGTCGCCCCATAGTATCGGGTATAGGTGCTAAGACGGAACGAGCGAGCAAATTCGTCGATGAGTACCTGCGACCCCATGTAACCACACTTCCTTCCTATATCCAGGATACTCCAGACCTCCTTAGAACCCTTGATTGCCTTAATGTGCCTCCAGGATGCTATTTGGTAACCATCGATGTGGAAGCTCTTTATTCGTCAATTCCACACAAATTAGGGCTTGAAGTCATTGCTAAATTCCTGAGGGAAAGAGGTCCCAAATCCACCAGCCTTAATGGCTTTGTGCTTAGACTTTTGGAACATATCCTGACAAAAAATGTTTTTTCATTCGATGGGTCCCACTTCCTCCAGGTACAAGGTGTCGCTATGGGCACTTGCTGTGCCCTGTCCTATGCGAACTTGTACCTGGGGGGGTGGGAACGGGAGGTTTTCTCCAATGAAGAATTTGGACATCTTTTTTCTTTTGTGTTGGGGTGGTTTCGTTTTATTGATGATGTATTGATGCTATGGGCAGGATCATTGGCTAGTTTGAATGCATTTATGCAAAAGCTGAGTATCAACAGATACAATCTCAAATTCAGCATGATATATAGCCAAACGACGATCGCGTACTTGGACATATTGATTTACATTACAGAAGAAGGTTCTATTAAGACCACTCTCTACCGCAAACCCACAGCTGGGAATACTATTTTACACGCAGCCAGCTCGCATCCTCGTGCGTTGGTACAAAGCATACCTTTTGGGCAGTATTTACGTCTAAGACGTAACTGCACCGATGATACCAAATTCAAAGAAGAGGCTGACCTTCTCTATGCACGTCTCACAATGAGGGGGTACAGTAGGAATTGCCTTTAAAAGGCCTTCAACAAAGCCCTCATGAAACCAAGAAATACTATTCTCGCTAGAGCCCCTAAGAAGTCCACCTCTGATGTGGTTAGATTCATAACCACATATTCCGACCAACATGCCCAAGTTAGGTCCATCATGCAAAAACACTGGCACATTTTGACTGCTGACCCTGTTCTGGAAAAGTACATTGGAACAAGCCCAGAAATTACATTTCGATGGGCTGGTTTCATTCGGGACCGTCTGGTACAAAGTAATTATTCCAGGACTGATACCAAACCATGGGAACCGAACGGACTATATAAATGTGGTCAATGCGACTACTGTAACCTTTTAATCGAGGGTCCCAGGATATCTCTTCCCAATGGCCAGACCCATTTTCTCAAACATCATATTACTTGTCAGACGAAGGGAATTATTTACATCATCTTTTGCTGTTGTGAGTCTTTCTACATAGGAAAGACAATTGGAGCTTTTTGGAGAAGAATTAAAGATCATGTATATTACGCTACAAGTGGCCTTTTAAATACAACTATGGGCCACCATGTGGCGTTTAAGCACCGATATGAGCCACAGGTCTTCAGAGTTGCCGCCCTGGATCGGGTCTATGAGGACCCACGGGGTGGCAACTTTGACCAAAGGGTCCTACAGTGCGAGACAAAATGCGTATACAAACTTAAAGCAACCCGATACCCCGGCCTTAATGATATGGTCAGTTTTAAACCATTTCTGTAAAAATACACTAAAACGCATAAAGTCCAACCAAACTCATGATGTCTCCATCTAATTTGTTGCCCCTTTACATTGTCCCTCCCTTCATCGCTCCGCCATGATGTATCTTTCCATTATTTATAATCTATGATTGATTCCTTATCCCTGACCAATTCATTGTAATAATAAAAAGGTTTAGGCTGTTTTCTATAAAAACGTCTCTCTTTCCTTAAATGATGAAGATATATGAACATATATGCTATATACATTGCACTAAATGGAATTTTTTCTAAGTAAATAATTATCTATGGTATTTATGCTATGTATTATCACATTACAATGTTATTCGGTTTTGTTTTGTTTATTAATGCTTGTTTGCCCTCCCTGCGCATCTTTGATTTAAGTGTGGTGATTGCCACAATTAGCGACTTAGAGCCTCTCTGTATGTTGCCATTGTGTGGTCTGTTCTGGTAATGTTTTTGCACAATATAACTTTGGTATTCATTCCCTGCGGCCCCTACTACTCTGCTTTGGTTCTCTTGCGGTTCTTTTATGGATACCGCTTTGGTCTGCTGTTCTCTTTTCTATGTTCCAAGATAGTGTGTTCGATACTTCCGCCCACACGCTTACTAATAGAGGACGCCCGCTCTGGTTCGTTGTCCTTTCCATGCTCCAAGATGGCATGCTCGATATTTCCGCCCATACACTCACTAATACAAGACACGTGCCATACACATGGCGCATACATATGACGTCAACGCGTCGCACATCGTCCGTGTTTTGGCGCGGTTTTTCATTATAAATAGTTCATCCAGTTGAGCCTGGCCTTTGAGTTCAGCACGAAGCTGACTCCCGGAGGTTTTGGGGCTTGATGTCCAGTAACTAGGTAAGCTATTTTTCTATGTGGTGGTATCTTACATCCATGTTAGCTAGCTTTATTATTATTTTTTCTCAATTTTTTTTTTTCTCTTTACATCCAGATTCAAGCAGTGATATACTCATCACTGCACTGAATGTGCTATTTGCTTCTTATTTGCAAGTACCCGTGCTTGGATTTTGTGGTGAACATGGAAAATTCCCTTTTTATATACTAGGACGTCCCCTACCTCTGTCTGGGCATACCCCATTGGATATACCTGGTAATTTACCTGAACACATTTTCCTTCTACTGGCTTTATGAGTTCCTGTTGCTATCTTTGTTTTTGTTTTGTTTTCTTACTTTATAGTTTATATATTTGCTCTCTGTGACTATATTAATTGGTATTTATAGATCTGTCTAGCTATTTCTGCTAGCTGTAAGCATCAGGCTCTTTCCATATGTGGAGTGTATCCCGGCAAGAACATATTTTTCTTGATATTTTTTGACCAGCAGGTAGGAATCCCACGTTGTGAACATTGAACATTTTTTACATTTTATTTTATTTTATTTTTCTTATTCTATGTCCCTATATATATATATATATATATATATATATATATATATATATTTTTTTTTTTTCTGTGCACTTATTAGACCACACATGTAGCTGCTCCCACCATACTATACATATGAACCGACAACCCTTGAGCAACACTTTGCTGTCTTGGATTTCCTTTCGAGGTATCTCTTTTCAATTTTTGTTTATTGTTTTTGGCTGTTTCATCCTTTGATCATGATGTGCATGAAGGGCAAGGCTATGCGTTTTTTAACCAGAATTCTTTTATCATTTTTTAATTGTATATATTGTTTAAATTTCTATGTATCTCATTCCAGATAGTGAGATTTGTCCCAAGTGTGTGTAAAAAACCTTCCCATTTTGTCCGTCCTGACGAAGCCTCGCGGCGAAACGCGTTGACGTTCAAGGGACCTCTTAAAGATATATATTGTATGGTTTTTATCCGTATTTAACATTTATGTGACAATAAAGTAATTTTTCTATTCCATTTCTTGTGTGTTGCCTACAAAGTCCGACCCTTGTCTTGCTCCTCCCGAGTAGATCATTTTTTTTCCCGGCATTTTAAACAACTTTCAAACAATTTGGGCAGAATGGCTTCAGGTTTCCAATCTGGTACCAAATTAGTGAGAATTTGAAAGATGCTACATACTCAGGAATGTTGGAATAACATTCTGTATGGGAAAACCAGAGGGATGGCATAGATTAGAATGTATAATGTTTTAAATATGTAATATTAGGTTTAGTTAGATAGTTATGTTTTTTATTTGTTGGATGTGATTTTCTTGTATTAAGATTAGGGCTGTGGAAATTAACTATTAATTCCTTGATTAATCGATTAATTGTTTTGATCAATCAAAATTCTTTTGATCGATCAAAATTCTTTGGGCTTGCCGTGTCCATCTGAAGGGCTCCTTTGCTGTGCCTTCATATCTGCATGCCGGCGGGACCTTACTATCTGCCACACGCAAGGGCTGTTACACTTCCCTCTATCACTTCCCTCTATCAACCTGGGATTCTACAGCCATCCACTGGGAGTTGTGATAGTTCCCTTCACAGGACATCTACATGCCGACAGACTGATGTTAGCCCCTTCTCATCTGGATTCAGCAGTGGTATCGTTGTACACATTTTTATACCAGTATCATACTTAGCTACATGTTTTTATGACTGCTTTTGCTACCGTTTGGAATTACTCACACCATTTTTACAGTTTATGTAGCTACATCGATTTTATCTCCAGTGCAATATTTATTTTGTTACCTACTTGAAGACTATAAAAGTTTTAATGCTATTCCCATCGAGCGTTGCCTTTGTGTGTTTTTTCTATCCTGCTATCGATTTTTCCAGTGGTTGGTAGCTGCACCGGGAATCGGCCTGCAAGGAGATCAGCTAAAAGTAGTTGGATCTGTATGTGCGTTATAATTAATTGAAATTAGTCGATTAATCGATTTTAAAAAAAAATAGATTAATCGAACATGAAAATTTTAATCAGTAACAGCCCTAATTAAGATGTCTTCCTGTAGTATATGTGTAAATTGAAAAAATATATGTAAAAAATATACATATAAAATGACAGCTTAAACAATCATATATTCAAAAATATGTTAATATTACTCAACTATTATTATTTTTTATTAATCATTTATTTTAGGTGAGAGAGTACTGTTTCTTTCAGAAAAGATATACTTTACTCCTTAAAATATTTCACACAGCAAGAAAATTGACCCTACAATATATAAAAATTATTTCACTTGCAACCACTTTGTCAAAGTAACCTGACCAAGGGCAAGATGCCCTTGAAAAATAGTACTTATCAATCTCCCTTTAGTCTGTGAAAACATAACTGTAAAAGGTTTACCCTGGAAAATGGTATTTTATACATTTAAGTTAGTTTTCACTAGAAGAAAATGTTTATCCCCTCCAAGCTGAAGTGTAACATCCTGTAAGATGCATCAAGTTAATCAAAGGAAAGAAAAAAATCTCCAGGAAACAAGTACATCTGGAATGATTCTGTATATGATGTGGAGAAATGTATAAACAGGCTTTTTCTCTGCAGGGAAAACAGATGGATTTTTCTTTCTCAAAACTTAGAAACTAAGTGGCTTTAATGAGAATCAAATATTTAGGGTCCCATCCTTGCAAGTCACCTCCTATCCACAGCCAAGATAGATAAAATACAAAGAAATCCAGTGGGGGGCGTTTTTCATGTTAATGTTGTAGATTTCTTAGTATCGGTCAGCCTGGGGGTTTGTACAGGAACAGATCTAGGCAAGGGGCTGATATAGATCATAAAGACTTTGTGTCTTACATTAGCTGCAATCCTTTTCCATGTTTTTTTAAATACGATGGTATTACATCAGTGTTTCATCACTTTATTACCATTTTAATGTTTACAAGTTTATACTCTAATGTTTTCTATACGTAGCGCACCAACCCCAGACTTTACCTGCTTTTCATCTGTTTGGCTCCTCCGCAGGAAAAGAATGAGGCACACCACACCACAAGCCCGTACCCTCCTGAATAGGGAGATTGAGCGGTGTTAGTTTCTCGGGCCTGCCTGCGACTGGTGTAAAAAGGCCTCCAGTGCTAAACCTTGTTTCTGCAGTAATCAGAACAAGTCTTTAGTTTTCCCCAGTAAGCAACTGTCCACACCAACTGAAAGGTCAAACACTTGTTTATTCCTTCTTGCACAATAAACAGTCTCTTTTAGAGCAGACGGGTTGAGACAAACACGGGTCAGATAAGGTGGGAGGAGGTCCAGGCACAAACTTAAATTTGGGTTTCTCCTGTTCTGAATAGCACTAACAGGCTTGGCGCACGGTCGCTACCACCGACCATGAGGGGGTCTCTGCCACAGACCAGGTGAATAGGGCCTCTGCCACAGGCCCGGTTGTTGGGTCTCTGCCACCGACCAGATTCACGATGGGTCTCTGCCACAGACCATGAGAACGTGGATTACCTTCTAAAAGTATTGACCCCTGTCAGGGAAAGGACATCCATCCGGAGAGTTACCAGAGGCCCCACCATCACCAGCGATACCGTGCTGGGTCTTCGGGAAGGCTCACCTCCCTGGCCTCCTCGTCCTAGATTCAGGCACCCACTTCCGGGGGGCACCCTAGGAGCCCTCGATCCCTTGTGGGACCCAGTCGAAGGTACTGGACCCCGGGCCTCTCTCGAAGTATCTCACCCCAGACTGAAGGTGTCTGAGATGGAAACAGCAGCTCCGTCTCTGGGCCTAGAGCACCCAGAGACCACCCGACAGGCCTCTGGGCATAGGGCACCCGGAGGCGACACACCCGCACCCAGGCTTAAGGTGTCTGAGTGCGGAACCGACGACCACTCTGGAAGATGGCCGCCCCTTTTATATCCTCTCCCGACAGGCACAGCAGGTTCCCCGCCCCGCCATACTGCTGCCGAGAGGGGACAAAAAGGACACAACCTCGTACTGCAGTTCAACCCGGGCCCACGGCAACAGTGCCACCTATAGGCCCCAGTGAACTTATCCACCAGTACTATCTCCCAGGGATAGAAATGGTCAATGAGACCTAACAATTGGCACATCTGAGCCTGGCTACCACTCAGATGCTTCCCCCTAAAATGTATCCACCCGCTACATATACTTTTTAAAATATTTGTAGAATATCTTCAAATTGCAATTTATTTCAGAGTGCATTCATGACAGTTTCAAAGGAATGATGGGCTTTCTCATAAGAAAATCCAGCAGGGACATGTCCTTCCCCTGCACAGTCAAGTTTCACAAGAGCAGTTGTACGAAAGGAGAAGACATCTTTATTATTTATTGTGCTACCTAATGGCTACAAAGGGGTACATATGAAAAATAATAATAATATGAAATTAAAATTTGAATTAGTATTTTTTTACAAGCTTAAATAATATGTAAATAAAGAAAGGGACATTAGATTCCTCTGGGGAAGTAAGGTTACTGTCAGTAAAGAATTAGGAACTGGGCCCCCATTTTCTATTCCCTATGGTAAATGTAGTTGAAGCTGGTGGTCATACCTTTGACCGGAAACAACCATAGCATTGAAAAGGCTGGTTGACTGGAGACTTTTGAGCAGCTAATAGTGCCTAGGTAAGTTCACAGCTGCAAACAATAAAATGGCCTCCTTTGCGGCAATAGTGAGGAAGATTGTAGTTCAAGAACAGTAAAAAACAAGCAGTATGGCCTCCTTGGCTCTTGGGTTTAACTGCAATTGCAACCAAAGTCACAATACCATCAAAATGATATTGCTTTAAAAGAGAAGTATGGCCAAAGCTTTTTTCGTCCTACTTTTTTGGTGGATCACAGGAGTGCGCTTGCTTTTGCACTCCTGTGACCCACAGTTAGCAGACAGTGGGCTAAAACCCACTGTTTTGTCGCGTACACACGACCGGAAACTCCGACAAGAAAAGTTTGATGTGAGCTTTTGGTCGGATATTCTGACCGTGTGTAGGCTCCATCGGACTTTTTCTGTCGGAATTTCCGACAGCTTGAGAGCTGCTTCTCAATTTTTCCGACAAGAAAAGTTCTTGTCGGAAACTCCGATCGTCTGTATGCAATTCCGTCGCGCAAAAAAACACGCATGCTCTGAATCAATTTGACGCATGCTCGGAATCATTGAACTTTTTTTTTCTCGGCTCGTTGTAGTGTTGTACGTCACCGCGTTCTTCACAGTCGGAATTTTGTGTGACCGTGTGTATGCAACACAAGTTTGAGCCAACATTCCGTCGGAAAAAAATCCACAGTTTTCTTGTCGGAATTTCCGATCGTGTGTATGCGGCATCTGTTGACGGCACAGAGCCGCTCCAGGTTTTGGAAGGATCCCCACTATATTGCGAGGATCCACCCAGCTGCCTGATTGACAGCTGGTTCTAAAACCCACTGTTTTGCCGCGTACACAGGATCGGAAATTCCATCAAGAAAAGTTCAATGTGAGCGCTGAGAAACAGTTGACAATGGTATAACATCAGTGTTTCATCACTTTAATACAATTTTTATGTTTAGAAGTTTATACGCTAATGTTTTCTATACTTTTTTAAATATTTGTAGAATATCTTCAAATTGCAATTTATTTCAGAGTGCATTCATGACAGTTTCAAAGGAATGATGGGCTTTCTCATAAGAAAGTCCAGCAGGGATGTGTCCTTCCCCTGCACAGTCAAGTTTCACAACAGCAGCTGCATGAAAGGAGAAGACATCTTTATTAAGTATTGTGCTACCTGATGGCTACAAAGGGGTACATATGAAATAATAATAATATGAAATTATTTTTTTAATTTTTTTACTAGCTAAAATAATATGTAAATAAAGAAAGGGACATATATTGCGAGGATCCACCCAGCTACCTGAATGACAGCTGGTTCTGGCTCTTAGCGCTTGGCTGAGAGACAGCTGCGCCCACTCCTTCTCCAGCCAGTGCTCCAATGAGGCTTAGAGCCGGTGGAGGACAACTGCATAACACCTACGCTGCAGCATAGTGGTGAGTGTGTAGATTTCTTCTTTTTTTTTTTAAAACACAAACTTCTCCTTTAGCATCTATGAATTGAGATGTTTGCGGCATTGTCAATTTCTCACAGCAGGTTTAGGCACAGGAATTTTCAGGGCCAATATAATTTACAAATGATAAACACTCAAAACGATATTCAAAATTCTAACAGCTTAAAATGAACTTGTTACCAGCATACCCTTAAAGAGACACTCCATGTAAGACAAAGTAATAATGACTCTAAAGTGCATCTGCACATTTTGTATTCACCTTATCAGCATCAGCTGGCACTGAAATATATATGGTCGGCTGCTATGAGCATCAATTATGTCACTCCCCTGGTCATATGGAAGTGCTTGGGCTTAGCTTGGGCTAGGCCTAGTCCTGCCACACAGAAGGAGATTACATGCTGCCCCATACCTGGAAGTGCTGTGTGTTGTCACCAGCTGCAGAAGCAGCAAGGAAGCACTGGTAAAGTGAATATAACGTTTCAAAGGCACTGCCACTTTGCCTTGAATGGGGAAGGTTACAGTGCTTCTTTAAATTTAACCTAACCATGCCAAATTGACCTTGCTAGCCCCAACAGCTGTACATAATTTTTTTTTCCCCCTCAGTATTTCATTCTTATTCCCCCAGTACCTTATTCAGTCACCAGGAACAAGGGAAGGGAAGCCCTGTGCAAGTTCCAAGTCATGACTTGCAGCTTACACAGGGTTAAAGGCTTTCCCTCACCACTCCATGTGACAACACTGGGTGTCTCATTGGCCAATTGTAAAGCTCCAGCATTGCCATGTACCTGAAAATACCATTTTATTTTTTCATCATTGCGGGTGATTAAAGGCAAGGTGAACAAAGCAGATGTTTGCTTTAAAGGAGTAGTAAAGTTACATTTTTTTTTCCCTAAATAGCTTCCTTTACCTTAGTGTAGTGCTCCTTCACTTACCTTATCCTTCGATTTTGCTTGTAAATGTCTTTATTTCTTCTGAGAAATCCTCACTTCCTCTTCTTC
Source organism: Rana muscosa (assembly GCA_029206835.1). Taxonomy (NCBI): domain Eukaryota; kingdom Metazoa; phylum Chordata; class Amphibia; order Anura; family Ranidae; genus Rana; species Rana muscosa. The sequence goes on along the minus strand of CM055125.1, from coordinate 85,021,771 downwards.
TGTCTGGAACTCCACACCATAATGGGAGCCTTTCTCCCTGGTGTGGAGTGTCGTGCTCGCTCCCTCTCTTGGACTACAGGAGAGCGTCAGGACGTTCTCTACGTTGAAGATAGAGAAAATAGCTGTGGGTTAGTGGGCGTGTCTACATCGCTGCAGCGCCGCCCCCCTTGGCTTAGTTTCATTTACTAAGCTTCACTGCCCTGCCTGGACTCCGCCCCCATTGCTGCCTGAAGATAGAAGGGGCGGTGTGTATCTAATAGGGGCGGCGTGTGTACACGAGAACTTTGCTCGTTCTCGTTCTGTGTTCAAAAAAAAAAAACGCAGTGCGCATGCGCGATGGCGCTAAGCCTAATGGGAAATGTAGTTCCCATTAGGCCGTTATGAACGCGCACCGCAAACCCGGAAATATAGGACAGCAAGAAGAAAGGAAGGCAGGAGGAGGATATTCAAGGTAAGAATTTTATGAAAAATAATGTTTTTTAATAATAATTAATGCTATATTCTTTAACAGTAAGCAACACACATTGCTTACACGCAAAAAAATATATAACTTTACTACTCCTTTAAGTTAATCAAATTTCAGGATTTATTGCTCAAACTTAAAATCTATTAACCAATCTCCTAAACCAAATCCTTACCCTAACCCCTAAACCTAACAATTAAGCTACCCTAGAACTTGACACTTTCAAATGTTTTTGTTGTGTTAGTGTAATTATATTCTCTGGGTTGCTTGCCTTATCTTGTAATGATGGGCTCACATGTTGTGGCTGCAGTTTGCAGTATCATAACTGATCACCAATTCCCCTACGTCCATGTATTCATTCACCTAGCTTGTCCTTATTCGCTAAACTGTAATGTTAGATTAAAAGTTTAAGCATTAAAAGCATTATAAATTCTCTTACCTGAGCCTTGTGGGGTTTTTTTTACCTGCATGAGCTGTGCATTGATCATGTAGTGTCATTGCATAATTTGTTGGCCTGTATGCGCCTCCTATAGTAGAGAAAAACGTCACATTTTGCTGTCAGAAGTTTCTGTTTGTGTTAAAACATGAGGCATGTGCCATTACACTACACATTTTAATGCAAGACCTCTGTCTGTAGTCTATGAACTGACACTTCCTCTGAAGAAACGACATGCCCGACAATCCCTTGGTCTCTCAATCTAGCATCAGTGCAGGTGCAGTTATTAGATCTAACACAGCCACAAATAGAGCATTCACAAAGAGGTCACCATACTGGAAGCGTTGAGTTTCATCATATAATACTCCCACATACTGCATGTGATGCAACTTAGAGGAAATTGTGAAGCATTGATTGGATGCTGTGTGACTTGGAACAAGAAGGCACATAAGCATATACAGTCATGGCCAAATATATTGGCACCCCTGCATTTCTGTCAGATAATGCACCACTTCACCCAGAAAATTGTTGCAATTACAAATGTTTAGGCATTCTCATGTTTATTTATTTTGTTTGTATTGGTATGACACAAAAAAGTGGAGAAACAAAAAGCCAAATCTGACACATTCCACGCAAAACTCCAAAAATGGACTGGATAAATTTATTGGCCCCCTTAATTTAATATTTGGTAGCCCACCCCTTGGAAAAAATAACTGAAATCAATCACTTCCTGTAACCATAAATTAGTTTTTTACACCTCTCTACTGGAATTTTGGACCACTCTTTTTTCGCCAACTGCTCCAGGTCTCTCAGATTGGAAGGGTTCTTTTTCCCAACTGCTGTTTTGAGATCTCTCCACAGGTGCTCTATGGGATTTAGATCTGGACTCATTGCTGGCCAGTTCAGTACTTTCTAGCACTTTGTCTTAAACCATTTCTGGGTGCTTTTTGATGTGTGCTTTGGGTCATTGCGCTGCTGTAGGACCCATGACCTCTGAAGGAGAGCCAACTTTCTGACACTGGGCCATACACTGCACCCCAGAATCCTTTGGTAGTCTTCATATTTCAATATGCCATGCACACAGTGAAAACATCCAGTGGCGGCTGGTGCTCAAATTTGCAATTGCAGCCACTGTGCCATCAAATGCAGCCACTGTGCCCATCATATGCAGCCAACTGTGCCCATAATATGCAGCCACTGTGCCCGCCCGCTTGCTTGCCCGCCCGGCTGCTGTCTACCCGGCACTTACCCCATCGTGGTGGTGGGTCAGGCAGCGGGTGACAGCGGCGAACTGTGGGATGGGTAGCGCGGGTCAGGTGATGGCTCCTGTGTCCTCCCTGCGTCTCTTCTTCCTGTTCTGCTAGGCGGCCAATGGGATCGGCTCTGCCTTCAGCCAATCAGGTGACCAGTATTATATCCACGCCTCCTGATTGGCGGAGAGGCGGTTCAGTGTTAGCAAAGCAAATATTCAGTGCCTGAAGCAGCAAAGCAACCCCAAAACATCAGTGAACCTCCACTATGTTTGATTGTGGGACTATACTCTTTTCTTTAAAGGCCTTGTTTCTTTTTTTGAAAAGAGTAGAATGATGGGCTTTACCAAAAAGCTGTTTCGTATTTCCACAGCACATTCTCCCAAAAGGATGTTGGCTTCCTCGGGTAAGTTTTGGCAAACTCAGATCAATTTTTCCCTTTCGTCCACGTCCAGGGAAATTAGCTACAGTGCCACGGGCTGTAAACTTCTTGATAATGTTGAGCACAGTGGACATAGGAACACTAAGATCACTTGTAACCACTATAATCATTAATACACAATCAAATATTTTTTTTAGTGCAAGCAGTGTAAGTATTTAAATGTGGTTTGGTACCAGCCACTGGCAGTCACTGGACAGCAGACAGCAGTGTGAGAGGCAGATGCAGTACAAGTAGCTGTCAAGAAGCATGCTGATAGAAAAAGAAAACAGAGTGACAGAGAGATGAGCTCATCACTGTGCTACTTCTCCTTTCACTGTCCAGTCACAGGCTGGGACTGATCCAGGACAACCTGGGCTCAGAGGCAGTGGGTTGAATGATGCTGGCCATCAGGCAAAGGAAATCTGGTGGCAGAAAAAAAAGGTACTGCAAGGGAAATCTCAGGATTGAAAGTGAATAATAAGTCAAACTTAAATATCCTTAACTCATTTTTCATGGTGAGAATTATTATTACATGGTAAAAATTATTGAATACAATAATTACTGCTTTGGACTATAGCTGCTGGCAGCATGTAGAAAAATCTGACAGGTTGGTTGACTTGGGTGCAATCAACCTGCCCATACATAGATCACAATTTGTCCGGTCCATGCTGAACCAGCCAAATTTCAATCTTTGTATGGCTAGCTTAAGGCTTTCTTTCCTAAAAGCCTGAGCACATTTGTTACCTTTGTCTTCACACTGTCCTAGTACAGAAACATGTATGCATTTACTATGGAGGCTCCTATTGAAGGCAATTTACTACAACCATGACATAATACTGTACTAGCTGCCAAACTTTCCTTTACAGACACACCTTATTACTACAATACAACTACAACGTTTTCAGCTTGCCCCGTGTTTTCAGAGTCTAGGCCTCTTTTTTTTATTATTTAAGGTGATTTTAGGACATTCTGGTGCGTGCCTTGCACTTCATTAGATTTATTAATATAATTTTTTTCTTTCTCCGTTGCCATAGCGAATAATACAATGGCAATGTGTTGTTGATTGTGCTGGAAAATAAATAAATACAATGCAGCAATGCAGAAATCCCCTCTCTAGGGATGCATAGTCTGGCAAAGTAAAGAGAAATACAACATAAGGAAGGAATTTCTGGCTCTCCCAATTGGTTGCTGTACAGAGGTTATACAAGAACAAATTAATCCCTGAGATTCCTGCATTTCTGTTTTTGACTTTTTATGGCCTATGTTAGAACTCCCTTGTGAAAATTAGCTCCATTAATTGAATTTCTGAAAATTCTTTTGGTGCTTAGCTTTGCTCTGGGCTCCATTGGGTGAGTTAACTCATAACATCGTGCAAAGTGGAATGATGTGTAGGATCCTATATGGATTATTCATAGATCAGCTTTCATTGATTGGATCATGATAAACGTCGCTAAACTTATGCCTTATTTGATGCATTGTTACTAAAAGTTCCAACACACAATCGACAATCCGATTGTTTGATCAATTTTCCATTGGGTGCAGTGGATTTTTAAAATGCCTGTAAAGGCTTAGGGAGATGATCCCTAAAAGTTTCTGAAATACAATTTTTTTTATCACCCTAGAAAAACAAATTGCATTTAAGGTCATTATCTGGAGCGGATTTTCATCTACAGTATTTGTTTGCAGTCGGCTTACATAGATGATCCTTATTACAGGGATTTTAAGCAGGCCACATATTTTAACAGAGTAGGGATAAGCCTGAGTTCAGCCCAAACACATGTACAATGGAACCCAGAAGGAAGTTGTCAATGCTGAGCCAATCAGCTGCAGGTAAGGCATTCCCCACCCACAAAAATTGGTGTAGATCCATGCTAGGGCAAAAATGTATGCGGCTTGTGATACAAAACTCTTGAAATATGGTAAAGCAATCTTGCAGAGCTCTAGTGCTCAAATGACACATGCAATTGAACTTTAGTAATCCATAAAGTAACAAATGTGAAAAAAGTGAAATATTAAAAGTGATCAAAGTCCAGAAAAATATTGAAAACATCAATTTCAGTGATCCCACAGCTGTGATGGAAACAAGAGACACAAGGTGACATCCTTCTCTCTCATGCTCTGCTTACCGAATAGAGCGTGACCCCTAAAAAGAGTGGTCAACATGCTCTCTTATTACAAAGCCAATCCAGCGTCTCCGGCAGGCTGGGAGATCCCTCTCAGAATGGCGACCAAAACAACTCCAGAAACAAGGCAGCAGCAATGAAGGCTTACACACCCATTCCTTTACTGGTTAGTGTGTCCTCTTTGGCCAGCATTAACTGAAATGAAATGTTTCTGGTAACTGTTGATTAGTCCTGCTTTGAGGAATTACAGCAAAAAGTCGTTTTGGAATGGCCCCTGGTTGGCTTACTGGCTCAGTCAGCATCTTTTTTTTTTTTTTCGCACCCACAGTTGCACGTACCGAAAAGGGCAGAGATATTCATTACATGAATCACATATACATATGGGCAATTTCGTCTGATACGGCTAAAAATGGGTTTAGACCAAGCTCAAGCTGAACCCAAGCTCATCCCTAGTACACGGAATTTAAAGGCAATCCTTTTTCATTTTAAACTTGTAAATATGTTTTGCATTTTTGCTATGTGTATTTTGTTACCAGTACCTCATTGGGTCACTCAAGATTTAATATGGGCATTTTATGTTCTCTCTGGTTCTATGTATCAGAACAACCAGCAATATTTATTACCTTGCCTTTACATCACCATGATCTCTGTATTTCCAGATTACTAATGAGCTCAATTATTTGGTAGCAGAGTACAACCCACGTTGCTAGGACACTCCCAGCAGTTACTGCTCACCCCCACATCACAGGAGTGAGCTCTCAAACCCCCACATATCTGTGGTCCACTATCTCCTTTGCCGGCTGAGCTCAGAGCAACTGCGACAGAGGAGAGAGAATGTATGTGAGGGGGTCTGAACAGGCTGGGGGTGTCTTAGAAACATCCTAGCAACAAGGCAAGATGGAATAATTCCATATCTGGGAGTTTTTGAGTCAAGCTTGGGGAGGTACATAAATAGCCTACATTTATAGCAAGGAGATTATTCAACTTTGGTCAAAACTGTGCAATTTGTTTTATCTACAAGTGCCCCTTACCTGCATAGGCATTTTTTTGGGTAATGGTGAACTAACCCTTTAAGGTGATTATAGCCATACACCTGCAATAACACAGTTGGGTACTATCTGTGACAGTGGCGGTGCGTCCATTAAAGGGCACACGGATGCCACCCCCTCTCTCCAGCCACCCACCTCTGTGTAGAATGAATAGATTTATGCATTGCATGAATCTATCCATGGCCGCTGTAGCCATCCCCTATTCAGGCATCCAGCCCCTTTTCGGATGCCGGGCGCCTGAATTCCAGCGGCGGGGGATGTTTTTGAAGCACTTGATTAGAGCCATAGGCTCGAATAGGCTTCAAAAAAGGTGACCTGCGACCACAAAGCATTGCACTCACCATTGCAGTTCACCCAGGTGTGTTAGAAAAGCAAATTAATATTTGCTTTCCTAACACTGAACCGCCTCTCAGCCAATGAGGTGCAGGGTCTGTTACCCATCACCTGATTGGCTGAAACAACAGGTGCTATGATTGGACGCCTTTCGGGAGGAGGGGAGGAGACGCAGGGAGGACACATGAGCTGCTGCAAGGTCCCACCGCTCGCCCCTGTCACCCGCTGCCTGACCGAGACAGGTTAAATCAGCAGGCAGCAAGCGGGCAGGGGGTCACATTGGCACTATTTGATCATTACAGTGGCAGCATTTGATGGCACAGTGGCAGTGTTTGATGGGCACAGTTTGATGGGCACAGTGGTAGTGTTTGATGGGCACAGTAGCAGCATTTGATGGGCAGTTTTATGGGCACAGTGGCAGTGTTTGATGGGCACAGTGGCAGCATTTGATGGGCACAGTTTGATGGGCACAGTGGCAGTGTTTGATGGCACAGTGGCTGCATTTGATGGAAACAGTGGCTTTGTTTGGTGAGCACAGTGGCTGCGTTTGATGGGCACAGTGGCTACGTTTGATGGGCACAGTTGCTACGTTTGATGGGCACAGTGGCTGCATTTGATAGACACAGTGGCTCCGTTTGATGGCACAGTGGCGGCGTTTGATGGGCACAGTGGCTGCGTTTGATGGCACAGTGGTGGCATTTGATGGCACAGTGGCGGCGTTTGATGGCTCAGTGGCAGGGTTTGATGGGCACAGTGGCTGCGTTTGATGGCACAGTGCTGCATGTGATGGCACAGTCAGGCTGCAGATGATGGGGTTTTTTTCAGAATTTTTCAGTTTGTTTGTGGCCCCCCAAAATTTTTGAGCACCAGCCGCCACAGGTCTGTGATCAGGTCAATCTTTCGGGGTATACCCTGTTCTTCTAAGATCCATGTACCTGTATTGCTTGAACTTTTATGGGCACAGTGGCAGTGTTTGATGGGCACAGTGGCAGCGTTTGATGGACACAGTTTGATGGGCACAGTGGCAGTGTTTGATGGCACAGTGGCTGCGTTTGATGGAACAGTGGCTGTGTTTGGTGAGCACAGTGGCTGCGTTTGATGGGCACAGTGGCTACGTTTGATGGGCACAGTGGCTACGTTTGATGGGCACAGTGGCTGCATTTGATGGCACAGTGGCGGCGTTTGATGGGCACAGTGACGGCGTTTGATGGCACAGTGCTGCATGTGATGACACAGTCAGGCTGCAATTGATGGGGTTTTTTTCAGAATTTTTCAGTTTGTTTGTGGCCCCCCAAAAATTTTGAGCACCAGCCGCCACAGGTCTGTGATCAGATCAATCTTTCAGGGTATACCCTGTTCTTCTAAGATCCATGTACCTGTATTGCATGAACTTTATAAGAAAGGGGTATACTCCAAAAAATTCACCTGAAAATTTAGCTTTTACTGCAAATAAAAAAGTATCATGCACAGTACTCAATTGGCATGTCAGAGAAGAAACTGACATTTTTCAGACGAGGGAATGTTTATTCAGTCTTTAGTTGTCCACCTTTGGTGATTCTGAGGTGTCCATTGTATCCTCATTCTTCTGTACTTAGTTAACAGGAAGGGAGCTCAGGCCTTCTGCACATCGTAGAAAGAGAGACGGAAGTGCAGGCAATGCACATAATTCAGTAATCAATATGCAGCAACCTCTAGTGTACTACTAGATTATTGCAGACAAATTTATGTTATGACTCATGGTGAACTTGTGAGTCTGGAATTGGTTCAGGGTTTACTGCAGGTCAGGCTGGGTGATGCACAGAGGCAGTCTCTGGTACCTCTCCCTGGGTCTGGAAGTTGGAGAAACTTATGGAAGTGTATGGGCGGAGGCCAGGAAGACTGATCTGCATACCTGAAGGAAATTCTTCATTCATTTATTCTGTCATCTTAATTGACTCCCATATGTGTCAAGAGCCCATTTTGATGATTGGATGGCCTCTTCATGATTGATAATCGTGTAGAGTGAAGAAACGTCTGCCATTGCTATTAAATGCTCATGATTGTCTAATTTACTTGTGTCGAGTATTTGGATCAAATGTTTTGTATCTTTCAGATACGGTGTAATATTCTGAACCAGTGGTTGGAGAAACCGATCGATATATTCACGTAACCTTGCATTAATCGATTGGGTCCAGGTTACAATTGGCCTTCCAGGGGGATTCACCTGATCTTTGTGGATTTTCGGGATAGTATATATAATAGGTACCTGACAATTGTCTGGTACCAAATATCTTGCTTCCTTTTTGATCAGAATATTTCTGTTAAGACCTTTTTCAATCAGTGCCTTTAGCTCTTTTTTGTATTTTCTTATCGGATTCCCCATAAGTTTCAAATATGTGACAGGATCATTGAGTTGTTCCATCAATTCTTTATTGTAGTATTCTTTAGAGAGGACCACAATGGCTCCTCCCTTATCAGCAGGTCGAATGACCAAATTTTTTCTCTTTTCCAGTGATTTGAATCCTTTTTTAATATTCAGTGGATTCTGCATTTTCTTCAATTTCAGACAGTCCAACTCCTTTAATACCATATGCTTTAATATTTCAATATGTTCATTATTATGTACCGCTGGGTTAAATAGAGATTTATTTCTGGAGTTGACTCCATATCAAGTCGTCATCCATGACTCCTCTATTAGCTGCTATTGGTTGATTCAACATATATTTCTGAATATTTAACTTCCTTGTGTATTCTGTATATCTATGTACGTGTCAAATTAACTCAGATTGCGTTTTGGTGCAAATTTTTTTATTTTTTTTTCCTTTGTCTTTCTTTTTTCACTCTTTTTTATTTTATTCTGAAGTAAAACACAGAGGCGTACATTCCGTAGATATCATACATAACATATCACCCGTCTCTAGATATTAATTGCAGACCATTATATCATTCTATTCTCTGTGTTATATCTTTACCATCATTATTCCCCCTGCCGCCTTCCTCATGGCGTCCCGGGGGAGACTTCCCAGAAGAAACTTCCCAAACAAAAAACAAACAAAAAAAAAAAAAAACCCCAAACCCCCCCCCCTCCCCCCATGTCTTGTCCCCTTCCCTTCCTGAATAGCATTTACTCAGTTTGCATCTATAAGGGATCTGCCCTCTTCTGTATATTTAAAATGATTCCACATGGACCATGTTTCTAAATAAATCCACCTTTTTTGCCGATTTGTCCACATCAGGTCTTCCATAGTATTAATTTGTTCTACTCGTTTGAGCCACATCCCGACCGAGGGTGGTTGTGTCTGTTTCCATTTACCTGGGATGCATGCTCTTGCTGCGTTCAGGAGGTGGCACAGAACCGATTTTTTAAATTGTTTAACCGTCATTTCGGTATTTTGCAATAAGAAAAAGGTCGGGTCCTCCGGGATCTCCCTGTCGCTGAATTTTTGTGCAATCCTCCGAACCTCTTTCCAAAAACTTTTTATTCTAGGGCAGGACCAGAAAATATGACCCATCGTCCCACCTCTCCCCCCACATCGCCAACAGTTATCTGGTGTATCAGGATAACATTTATGTATCATAGCCGGGGTACGGTACCATTGTGCAAGGATCTTGAAATTAGTCTCTTGCATTCTTATGCAAGTTGCAGATTCAAACGTGTTTTGTAGTATCTTGCTCTGTTGTTCCTCTGTGAATGCCTGTTCTATCTCTGCCTCCCATCTCCTAAAAAATGGCAACCGGAAATCCTCGGCCGGTGCCACCACTAATGTTATCACTTTGGCTAGAGTTTGGTTCATCATCCCGCTCCCCGTACAGTATTCCTCAAACCTTGTTAACTTCCTCTCATAGCTACTTAGTGGCGTCAAGCTCTCCAGGAAATGTCTCAACTGCACTGCCCTCCAGAAATCAAGTTGGTAAGGTGTAACACCTGTTATCATTTCCTGTATTGTAGGCCAGGTTCCTGATCTCATAAAATGAGCGGCTTGGAAGAGCCCCTGGTCTATCAACTTTCCAAACGGTCCATTCCTTAGTCCTGGGCTAAACTGCGGGTTTCCTAAGATGGGGAAAAGGGGTGAGTCTATTGTTGATAAATTACCTTTAGAGAAAAACCCATATCCTATTCGGAGGGTGGGGCCTATCAAAGGGTGTGTCTTTATGCTATTCTTTAGATCCCTAAAACACCAAGCGGCTCGTTGTAGGAGCACATTGCTCTGCGCCTGTTCTAAACCAGGCCAAATTTTCCACTCCTTATGTCTGCTCCAATCAACCAAGCGGCTCAGCAGAGCAGCTTGGTAGTATTTATATACATCTGGGACCCCCAATCCTCCATATCGTTTAGGTAAGGACATCACTGATCTCTTGATTCTTGGGTGTTTGTTTGCCCAAATGAACCTAATGATGAGAGAGTGTACTTGTTTGAAAAATTCTCTGGGTATGTTAATTGGCAATGTTTGGAAGAGGTATAAAAACTTTGGTAAGATATTCATTTTAATAATGTTACACCTCCCAAACCAGGAATGAAACCCCCTCTGCCATCCCTCTAGTATAACTCGCACCCTAGATAGTAGTGGGGGGGAAGTTCAGTCTATATGTCTGTGCCAAATCTGTTGGAATAAAAGTTCCTAGGTATTTCAAAGCTTGGTCTGTCCATTTAAATTTATAATTGGATTTCAGTGTTCCCAATACTTCTTTAGATGTTGCTACCCCCATCGCCTCTGATTTTGAGAGGTTAATCTTAAAATGTGATAACGAGCCATACTTCTCCATTTCCTGAATTAGATTGGGGAGAGATACTAACGGGTTGGTCAGTGAGTACAACATATCATCTGCATAAGCAGAGATTTTATACTCTATTCCTCCAATTTTCAGACCTCCTATATCTGAGTTTGCTCAGATCTTGCATAGTAACGGTTCAACTGACAGAGCAAAAAGGATTGGGGATAAAGGACATCCCTGTCTAGTCCCATTAGCTACTCTAAAAAGGGGGGACACAATTCCATTCACCTTGACTTGCGCGGACGGTTGAGTGTAAATACTTGAGATCCACTGAATCATATTTTTCCCCAACCCTAAATGTCGTAGGACCGCAAACATAAATTGCCAATTAATACGATCAAACGCCTTTTCCGCATCTGTCCCCAAGAATACGCGGGGTGTTCGAGATATATTAGCTACATGGATCAAATTTAGAGTCTTGATTGTATTATCCCTTGCTTCCCGCATCTTCACAAACCCTACCTGGTCCTGATGGACCAGGGAGTGTATCTGCTGTTGGAGTCGTGTCGCTATGATTTTAGAGAAGAGCTTCAGATCCGTATTTAAAAGGGATATTGGTCTATAACTCCCGCACTGTGATGGGTCCTTCTCCTCCTTAGGTAAGATCGTAATTAAGGCTTTCAATGTTTCTACATGGAAGGAGCTTGTATCTCCTAATCCATTAAACATTTTTACAAGATACGGACCTAAGATTGGGAAAAAAAGCTTATAATATTGAATAGAGAAACCATCCGGGCCCGGCGTCTTTCCTCTTTTTGTTTCTTTTACTGCCTCCTGAATTTCTTCTAATGTAATCGGTCTTTCCAATTCCTGCCTTATAGGTGATGACAAACTAGGCATTCCTGAATCTACTAAGTATTCTTCTATAACGGTCTGATTCTGGAGTTTTGGCTGTAGGTTGTACAGGGATGCATAATAATCTCCAAACCTTTGTGCTATCTCCCTCGGTAATGTAATTTTCCCACCTTCCGCACCCGTAATCATTGGGACATACGTCTTAACTTGGTGTTCCCTCAAGGAGTTCACAAGTTGTTTCCCACATTTGTTACCATATTCATAATTCTGTTTCTTTCCTGTCTGAATTGCCCTCTTAGCTTTATAAAGGAGTAAGTCTGTAACCTGTCTGCGCGCAGTCAATAAATCTCTTTCCAATACTGAGTTGGCGTTCTGTTTATGTAATATTTCCAACCTGGAAATGTCTGCCATTAATAATGTTAATTTTGCTTCTCTTTCCCTTTTAATCCGTGCCCCATGTTTTATTAATACTCCCCGTATCACCGCCTTATGGGCCTCCCAGATCACACCCGGGTCGCAGTCCAGAGTATCATTAGTCTGAAAGTACCATGTTATTTCCCTCCGGACATCTTCCAAAACTGTATCATCTTGTAAGAGACTTTCGTTTAGTTTCCAACTCGTTGCGCCGGGGAGTTGAATGTCCGAGAGCTTATATTTCAGGGATACTGGAGCGTGGTCTGACCACGTAATCTTCCCAATTCCCACTTCCTTTACCGCATGTAATTGATTATGTGGGATAAAAAAATAGTCAATACGTGAGTATATCTTATGCGGAGCGGAATAGAAGGAGTAATCCCTTTCTCCTGAGTGAAACAGTCGCCATACATCTACTAGCCTCCCTCCCTGCAAAGACCGCAAGATCCGTCTCCGTGTACCTGGTGGTGCCGCCGAGACTCCAGAGGAAGTATCTTCATTCGGAACCAAGGGTATATTCAGATCCCCCCCATAATCAGTTGACCTTCCTGGAATCTCGGGAGTTTATCCAAAAATCTTTCAAAAAATATATCTTGTTGGGCATTCGGAGCATAAAAAGCGGCCAGGGTCACTTCAGATCCTCCAATGTTGCCCTTCAGGAGCAGATATTGTCCTCCAGGATCCACCAGGGAGTCTGTACATGTCCATGGAATCCTGTTAGATATCAATATAGACACTCCCCCTTTTTTAGCCACCGGATTAGGGGCATGGTATCCAGTCGGAAAGAATCTATTTCTGAGAAACGGGATACTACGTTCCCTAAAATGCGTTTCCTGAATAAATGCTATATCATTCCCCGCACGTTTCAGGTCCTGAAGGAGTATACGTCTTTTTTCAGAAGTATTTAACCCCTTGACATTGATTGATACTATTGACAACGTATCCATTTCTGGTCGTAAGATAGCAAATATTATTCACAGACAATCCGGTGTGGGAACAAGACAAAAAAAAAAAAAAAAGGAAAAACCCCCCCCCCTCCCCCCCAACCTCTAATACCTCGGTGTACCGAAGTATGCAAAGCTATTTAGCTTTAAGCACTCCAATCCCCCCACCCTTTATGAGTGCTAGCCTACTAGGGGGAAGTGGATGCGCAAGATCCGGGGATGCGAGTCCCGGCTCTACCCCCCGCTCCATTTTCCACGTCTTGGTGCATATTTACATTAAATATATTTACATTCAAATCAAATCAGATCTTACATAAACCAGACCCAGCGTTGCCTTATCTCTTACCCGTCCCTGGTTACAAATCCTGTCTTCCCATCTTCCTTACTCATGTATATAGAAAGAATGAGAAGTAGGGCGGAAAAGCAAAAACAAAAAAAACAAAAAAGAAAAAAGAAAAAAATTCCCCCAACAATGGGTCCCTTTCCTCAAAGTGAAGGGCGTAGTATACCGTATGTTATATTACCATATTCCTTTGTATCACATTCCTGTATTTATCATCATCTATGTCCAAGTTTCTTTAATTATGTCTATCTACACACCCCCACATATATATTTATATCCATTATCTTATTGCAGTATATCCTTTAGCAAGTGCACAAAAAAGAGAAATACAGATAGATATGGGAAAGGTAAGAAGAAAAAAAAAAAAAAAATTTCTCCTTCGATCCACCCCCCAGGTTGCAAAAAAAAAAAAAAACCCTGCTTAGTAAGCTAATAGTGATAATAATATCAGTAATATCAACAATAACAGTTTCTAGCCACTTCTTTTAACTTTATCATCCCCATTTTTTATTTTATTCCCTTTCCCTCCTCCTCCTAACCCTGCTCCCCTCCCCTACAGGATCCCCACCATTCCTTTCCATGTAGGGTGTAAAGTGTTTCTATATATCCCTGCGTGCGTATATGTGAAATATGTGTACGTGAATATATTTATAATTAATAATTTGTAATAATTAATAATTAATGTATTGTATATAAAAAAATATATATATATATAAAAAAAAAAGGGGGACCCCCTTTTATTGTGTTCTTTTATTTACTATATTTACTATATATTTACTATATACTATTACTAGTGTGTGTGCTTATTCCCCCTGATTATTCCCCTTGATTATCTTGTCCCTTCCCCCTTCTCCCCTCTTTTAGAGGGTCACATCTTGGTGCAAATTTAAGGCCCTTATCTAATACTGACAATTCCATTCTTGTAGGTTCTACACCACTCAGATTAAACACCCCTTTCTCCTACTGGTCTCTTTTTCTTTTGAGCCTTGAATCCAGCTCTGCATCCCTTCTTGTGTTTGGGCTTCTTCTTCTGTTCGCTGGCCAGTCTTGTCTCGGGGGAGATCTCTCCCATCTCTCCCGATCTAAAAAATGTCATGGGGTTCCATCATCATATTGATCTCCAATGAGTTCATACCTATTGTAAGTTGGTACTGGACTTCTCGATTCCTCATTACAATAATCCCCCTGTTGGTTGTAATTCCCCTGTTGATTGTAATGATAATCTCTCTGTTCCCTGTGTCCCTGATTAATATAACCTTGGTTACCTTGATTATCATGATTATATTGTGGATTCCTTGGTCCTTTATGATTCTTAATGTGCCAATTTTGATTATTTCCATTGTTTTTCCAATGAGATGTTCTTGGTGATTTATATCAAGGTTTGGTGTTGCCTTTATTTTGCCACCATGGTTTAGCTGTATGGGGTCCAGAATAATATTGGTCATTGGGACCTTGTCTTTGGGGTTCAGGTACCCTATATGGTTCTCTCACAGGGGTAACAATGCGTACCTCCCTCTCAGATGTAGTGACAGTGGATGCCGAATTATCAGATTTCAAATTCAACTGCCATTTAAACACCTGATCCAACTTATAATCGTTTAGATCTCTGGCATATTTTTTCTTTTTTTCTCTGCTTCACCTCTATATCTTTCTGTTCTAAGACCCTGTTTTGTTGGCTCATTAAAGCTGTGAATTGTGGCGACTCCTTATGACTTTCAAGTTTATCTTTAAATTCTGCTAACTGTTGGTTAATAACGGCCATTTTGCTTTGTTTTCTCTTTATAATAAAATGTAAAATTTCCAAACCCTTTTCATTAAAAAATGTATACCACTCATCAACGGACTCTTTATCCAATAGTCCATCATTGATGGGAATATCTACTCTGTCTCCTGGGAAATCTTCCTTAATATATTGTTCATGTGAAATAAGGTCCCACCAGAGACTGACCTTTTTCTCCATTAAAGAAAGGCAGATGGAATCAAGCCAAAGTCAATGTTCTGGGATACTAATGACCTTATGCTCTGTATTTGGCTTTGCTGCTTATTGATAGGTGCAGCAACAAGTGTGATAGATTTTTCGTGGCAAAGTGTCAATGGAGAGAAATGGCTCTTTCGCAAGTTTAGACTAAAGAAAGGGTTAACAAGTGGTTGTAGCTGTAAAGTGGACCAGGGACCTTCTCACCAGATTCCTCTGTGGCAGTCCTCCGAAGGTAGCAAGTGGTCTGTATATTGGGGGGCCCCCTTAAGCAGCAACACAGCAGATGGCAATTGATGCAATAGAAGCCTGAACAGCTTTTCTGGATGCAGATGTCCCTGCTCAGATCAGCCTCCTGGTTCCAGCGCCCAGCACAGCAACCTGCTCCCTGCCTCTGGCACTGCACAGCTTGGTACAGCACAGCTTGGCACAGTTTGGCACAGCTCGGCACAGTACGGCTTGACAGAGATCGGCTCAGCACAGCACAGCTCCACACAGCATGGCTCTCTTACCCTGATTGGCATGCTGGTGATTGGCATGGCTCTCTCTCCTGATTGGCATGCTTCTCCCAACTGCCTGGCTCCTTCTCAGGCTTTTGCTTTTATAGGGTCTCTCCTGCTCCCAGGTGCTTATGGGCCCTGTAGTTGCAGCCCACAAATGTCTGTAGTTAGAATCCTTCTTCAAGTCTACATCTCCTAGACTGCTCCTGGCAATCTGTAATCCAGCTTTAGTAAATAAATAGTAAAGTATATAATTTTACTTATTTTAAACTTTTTTTTACATTTCTCCACTTGGTTTCCATGCCTAGGCAAATGATGGCATAAATCCCAGGAGCCTTCAGGAAGAAGGGAGGGGTTTACTCAGCCAAGCACACCCCTCTGCCTGCATGCCTGAGCTAAGGGCAGCAGGATTCCAGGAAGTAAATGCCACATGAATCATCTGCCCTTCCTCAAGATGGCCATTACCAGAAATGCTAGGGGGTGTTTTTTAAAGTTATTACTAAGCATAATAAAGCATGGAGACATGGATGGATGGGTGATTTTGCTTTAAATAATACAAATTAAAATGGTTGTTACCTCAGTACAATACAATTCTCCCATCCCCTCTGTAACATAACGATATGTGACCCTGTGCCTGTGTTATATAAAAAAATATGCTGATCTGTATCTATTTTAGAGTGTCTTCTAGCACTCACGTGACTCCTTGGCTCCTTTCTCTGTCCGTCTGACAGCTATAGCGGGCAGGGCCAAGCACTCCCACTGACGTCAGCCAGGGAGGAGGAGAGGTGAGAGGAGAGAGAGCCGAGACGGCAGCTTTTTTTATAAAACACAGGGACAGGGACACATATCATTATTCATTATGTTACAGAGGGGATGGGAGGATTTTATTTTAGTTATAAAGGCAGCAGGAGAGGAGGGGGCGGGCACTGACACAGAACAGACAGGCAGGGAGGGGGGAGAAGGACAGAGAAGGACAGAGTAGGGCTGCGGATGATGGTGGCACGAAAACTGACCACAGTGTCAGGGCTCAGCAGCCATGATAAACCATGGTCAGTTTACAGGGGAAGGGCAGAACCAGGCAGGATCAGCCAGGGTTTTTTGAGTGATAGAAGGAGACAAATTACACAGCACAAGCACTGTGCTGTATAACATGCTTTAAAGCGGAAGTAAACCCATTGATTTAACAGTTTCAAAAAGCAGTTACATTCCCGGCATGCCGGGAATGCCAACTGTCACATTGGTTGTGCTCTCAACCAAACTGTCAAACCATCCAATGGCTGCTGTCATAACTGATCACATGTGCAGCATCATGGCAGTTGAAGATTAAACAGAGGCCAAGATGGCAGCTTCCTTGCCTGAAAATGATAGGAGGGTTTACTTCCACTTTAAGGAAACAGGATCTGTGGATTTTTTTTTTAGGGTAACAAACACTTTAATTAAAAGAGAAGTATGCATTTGCTGTTTTTTTTCCCCAGTCATACTTACCTAGGTGGATGCTGCATCTGTCCCCCTGTCTCCTCTTCACTGAGAACCGAGCCACTAAACATCGTCGATGGCTCGGTTCTCGCAGATCCCCGAGCGGAGAGCTGCTGCCTGTCAGTTAGCAGCTATCCTGTTCTGCTCCTCCATGCTCATTGGAGCTCTGAGATGTGGAGGGACAGGGAGCGGCCATTTCAGCCTCTCAGCGGTTCGCTGAGAGGCTGAGACTGCCATCAGTCCAGGCACCTGGCGGATCCAGACTTCCAGAGTCGGGATGGCGCGCTGCCTGGACTGATCTGTGTGACCTCAGCATAGAGCAGACTTTAGACCGCTCTCTGCTGAAAATGGATCACAGGAGTGCAAAACAAATTGCACTCCTGTGACCCTTAGGAGAAGCCCAGCCAAATGAGCTCAGGCTGGACTTCTCCTTTAAATAGCATTTTTGGTTTGTGGTGCTCAGATGATCTGTAGTTCCATGATAAAGCGGAGTTCCACTCAAAAGGGGAAATTCCACTTATGCATCTCCTCCCCCCCTCCGGTGCCACATGTGGCACCTTTCAGGGGGGGGGGAACGGGTACCTGTTTTTGACATGTACCGTTCCCCACTTTTGGGAGACGGGGCCGCAGCGTCGCCTCCGCCGCCAGACCAATTAAAAAGCGCAGCGCGCTTCGCGAATGCGCAGTAGGCAACCTGCTGTGAAGCCGAAAGGCTTTACTGTCAGGTTCCCTTACCAGGAATGGCGGCGGTTGCACCCGACAGCCGATCCGAAGTATGGCTAGGGTGCTGACATCGCGGGCTCCCTGGACAGATAAGTGTCCATATAATAAAAGTCAGCAGCTGCAGTATTTGTGGATACTGATGGTTAAGTTTTTGTGGGGGGGCTGGACCTCCTCTTTAAGCAAGAATAATTGGCAATGCCATCTTGTGGACAAATAAGGTTCTGCAATTCAATAACATTGCCCAGTGTTACACCTATGTTCCAGTTTGAACTGTTGTCATGATAGTTGCCCCAGGTTTCCTTTTTCAAGGTGACTCCTTTCTCTTACAGCACCCTATAGAGCAGTGATTCTCAACCAGGGTTTCGTGGAACCCTAGGGTTCCTCCAGAGGTTGCTAGGGGTTCCTTCAGCATTGGGCAATTTCTGCCTCTCAGATAATTTCCTACTGACACCATTGATCTTTTTAGCTATCTGTAAGGAGGTAATTCTTCCCAATGACCACATGTGTAAGGACCATTCTTCCCACTGACCATCACACTAAGGTTTCATGAATTGTAGATCTGTAATTTTTAGCAGGGGTTCCCCGAGACCGGAGAACTATTTCAAGGGTTCCTCTGTGTTGATAAGGTTGAGAAAGGCTGCTATAGAGCCACGCTTGCATACATGGACTAGAGATAAAAAAATAAAATTGTATGTTTTTAAGAAACTGACTGCACTCAATGTGTATGGTGTATGTGTATGTAAATGGTCAATTTCCTCAAAACAGTACATACAATGTTGGTTAAGAAGCCAATCAAGTAAATTTTTTCCCTTTATGTTGACCAACTGACTTCAAGTTAGAGATAGTTTGAAATTAATTACTTGTATAAGCAGCAATACTCTCATCGCTGTGGACAGATTAAGGCTTCGTTCACACTGGCATTAGTATCAGGTATTTAGGGCGTTTTCGCCTCTCCCCAAAAGCCTAGCAAAGAAGCCTATATGGATAATATGGACGGCGGACAGGGCTGTTCACATTTAAAAAACATGTAGCGTTTTTGTACTTCATGTTGCTGTGCAGCAAAAATGAGGCTTACATGTTGAGTTTGGGAGGCCCCCGAAGCCTGACAACTCCTTTCATTAAAGTCTACATTAATGCGCTGTAAAAGGGTCTCTAGCGTTTACAGCGTTTATGGCACGTTTACAGTTCATTTTACCAAATATCAGTTATTTCCTCTATGTCACTTCTGTAAGCTTTAGCAGGTAAAAAAAAGTACACATAACCTGGCATTAAACTGTATGTATAACCAAAACTTTTTTCAGTTTGGATAAAGAAAGGAAGGGTTAAATCCTTGTAAGTTTATTTGGGGATTTGCCCTTTAAACCCCCTATCCCAGTGAGGCAAAAGAAAGTTAGAGGAAATCTCGTACACACGATCGGAAAACCGTGGATTTTTTTCCGACGGAATGTTGGCTCAAACTTGTGTTGCATACACACGGTCACACAAAATTCCGACCATCAAGAACGCGGTGACGTACAAGACGTACGACGAGCCAAGATCAATGAAGTTCAATAGGCAGTTCGGCTCTTCTGCTTGATTCTGAACATGCGTGTTTTTTTTGCGCGTCGGAAAGTTCTTGTCGGAAAATTTGAGAACCAGCTCTCAAATTTTAGTTGTCGGAAATTCCGACAGAAAAAGTCAGATGGAGCCTACACACGTTCGGAATTTCCGACCAAAAGCTCACATCAAACTTTTCTTGTCGGAAATTCTGATCGTGTGTACGAGGCAAAAGTGTTTTCCCCCTCACTTTTTTTCTTGGTGACAATGGTCACCATACAAATAAAGGGGTTAGTCACCCTAATAGGGACACAGACAGCAATATAAATGTAACATTGAGTCTAACCTTTCCTCATGCTATAAAAATGTAAAAAAATTATTTTGGTTAAAGATGCATTTTGGATGCACTGGAAACACACCTTAATGCGCAATTGTATTAGACGTGCACCCTTTTTGCGCAGCGTACTGCAATACACCCCATCCACATTGGGGTTCGCTGTGGTGCGTTGTCCACTACATTGCCGTTTATTGGGGTTTCAATTACAATAAATGGCACTGTAATGCCCCGAATTGATAAAGCACAAGGTCAGATGTTTAGACTTTACTCAGCTAGGCAAATAGCCTGTACAGAAAAGGGCCATTGATAACAACATTTATAATTTCCTTGTACGGCTTTCCGGTACTTTGTACCCATGGAGAGTACGTATGTTCATTGTATGACTAAAAGCTGGGGGAAAAAAAGAGTATTAATGATCCCAAGCTTCCTCCACTTATTTTGTTCTGTCCTGGAGTGCCATCTGCAGGTTAAATATCAGCAATAAAGACACGGCCGTTTGGACTTTTTGTCCAGTAAAAAGGATGCAAAAAAAAATTGGCTGCTCAATTTGGGATTTGGTTTACATGAGTTGTTGCTTAGCGGGGCATGGTTAACTAAAATCTGAGCCTTATTCAATATACACAGTCCGCAGTCCTTACAGAAACAAAATACTCCTTAATTACTGTGCGATGAGTCAGGCTGCATTCACACCTAAGTGTAGCTTTTTTTGAGCTCTTTTCCAGCATTTTTCTGCATGTTTTTTTGGGTGGTTTTGGCGCATTTGTATGCAGCGTTTTTGGGCTTTGTAATTTTTTTATTAGCCAGTACAGAAAACTATTATCTGTTGCATCATTTGTTGCTAGGTATTTCAGCTTTTTTTAGCTTTTCCATTAGCTTTTATTATTATTCATATATAATACTGTTTTTTTAATAGGGTAAGAGTTCAGTTTAGGTTAGGGTTAGGATTAGGAGTTGGGGTTAGGTTTATTTATTATTATTTTATTTATTTTATGTTATATTTTATTATACAAATAATAATAAATGAATAAATAATTCTAAAATAAATACACAAATAAATAAAAATCATAAATAAAAAATAAATAAATCCAATAAATACTAAGTGACAATAAATAAATAATTAACCCTTAACTTTAACCCTTACCCCTTAAATAAAATATTAATAAATCACTAAACACCCTAACACATATAATATTATTATTAATAATGTATTTTTTTGTTCACGTTTGGGTGTTATTTTTTTATTAATATTATTATTAATAAATATAATAATAATAATGTATTTAATATTTTTTAAGTTTAGAGGTTAATTATTATTTATTAATGTATTACTACAATTTTTCATTTGAGCAGGAAATTGCACAAAAGCGTGGGACAAAATGCGCAAATACACACAAAAACGTGCCAAAAACGCCCAAATCTGCCCGATTTGAGCATTTGGCTTCAGGCGTTTTGGAGTGGAGATGTGAACCATCTCCATAGAGAATAATAGATTTTTTCCCCTCCAGCGTTTTGGAGCTTCAGGCTTCAAGCTGAGGTCTGAATGGGGCCTTAACGTCTCACACACATAACCTGGAGGATCATATAAATAAAAAATACAGAAAAAGAGCTAATACTTTATCTGAGCCTGCCTCAAAGAAGAAATTCAATAAAATGGTTGTAAACTACACAGCAACTGTAAGAAAATAAACACTTTGGGCGGGGCTATGTAACATGCAACATAGATACAAAGTTCAATCGGGCCCTGGGAGTTCAATGACCAGGTCTATGTAACACATGAGTGTTTTGAAAACGTCAGGATTACGCAATGCACAGCATAGGGTATAGAGTACAGTGGTCAGAAATATGTATCATAGGGTTCCTTACATTGCTGGTCAGTGGGAGTAAAAAAAATGCCTGGGGTCAGTGGGAAGGGGAGCCTGCTATGATTAGGGTAATAAAAAACTCTGTCAGTGGTCCTTGGAAAGAAAAAAATGCCCCAGAATCTGTGAGAAGAAAGCATCCTAATGTCAGTGATCGGTGAAAGGTAAAAATGCCCCATGTCAGTTGTCATTGCAAAGAAAAAAATTCCTACCATAAGCATTCGGCGTGAGGGAAAATGTCTGGTCTTCGGGGTCAATGGAGGAAAGAAATTCCTAGCGGTCAATGACATTGGGAGAAAAAAGCCCTGATGTTGGTGGTCAGAGGGAGCTAGTGGGGGGGGGGGAAAGAAACCCTGGTGTTAGAAGGGGCTGAAGGGGTACATTGGTGGTCACTGGGGGCTGAAGGGGTACGTTGGTGGTCAGTAGGGATGAGCTTTATGTTCGAGTCGAACATGAGTTCGACTCGAACATTGGCTGTTCGCCCATTCGGCGAACAGCGAACAATTTGGGGTGTTCGCGGCAAATTCGAAAAGCCACGGAACACGCTTTAAAAGTCTATGGGAGAAATCTAAAGTGCTAATTTTAAAGGTTAATATGCAAGTTATTGTCATAAAAAGTGTTTGGGGACCCGGGTCCTGCCCTAGGGGACATGTATCAATGCAAAAAAAAGTTTTAAAAATGGCCGTTTTTTCGGTAGCAGTGATTTTAATAATGCTTAAAGTGAAACAATAAAAGTTAAATATTCCTTTAAAATTTCATACCTGGGGGGTGTCTATAGTATGCCTGTAAAGTCGCGCATGTTTCCCGTGTTTAGAATTGTCCCTGCACAAAATGTAATTTCTGAAGGAAAAAAAGTAATTTAAAACCACTCGGCGGCTTTGGGTTTGGTTTGAATATTAAGGGGAACCCCGAACCAAAAGAAAAAAAAGTGTGGGGTCCCCCCCAAATTCCATATCAGGCCCTTCAGGTCTGGTATGGATATTAAGGGGAACCCCTGCACCAAAATGTAAAAAAATTGGCGTGGGGTCCCCCCCCAAAAATCCATACCAGACCCTTATCCGAGCACGCAACCTGGCAGGCCGCAGGAAAAGAGGGGGTGACGAAAGAGCGCCCCCCCCTCCTGAACCGTACCAGGCCACATGCCCTCAACATGGAGGGGATGTCCCCATGTTGATGGGGACAAGGGCCTCATCCCCACAACCCTTGCCCGGTGGTTGTGGGGGTCTGCGGGCGGGGGGCTTATCGAAATCTGGAAGCCCCCTTTAACAAAGGGGACCCCCAGTTTCCGGCCCCCCTATGTGAATTGGTAATGGGGGGGCCCGAGACGACGTGACCTATCACGAAACACGTAGGACGGAACGAGCGTCGCGCTGACATCATCACCCTCCACTGCTCGATCTCCACACGGACGGGTTTGTTTGTTTGCGGTCGGCCGGGGCAGCTTACTTAAGGCTGTTCCTTTTTCTCCAAAATTGCTGATCGTTTAACCCGTGGAGACGGTGGCTATTAGTATTCAGCTGGGATTTACTATATGCGGTTTGAGGTCCTCCGTCATAGGGGACCAAGGTGCTCTGGTAAGCATGTTTACTTACTGATGGTGGTGGATTTCACTCCGGTCTTCAGTCTTCAATTGAAGAATCTGATTGCCATTTGGATATCTGCACGGGTGTTTATCAACACAGATGTCATATATGGACTATCTCCTAAATTTTGCACTTTATGAACTAATTTATGTGGTCACTTCATTGATAACACACTGTCATTATTTTTGCACTTTATGGATTGATTTATAGATGAACATTTATACATCTTTTTATATCCACATCGCAATTTACTTGAGCTATATTGTGGTTTGCCAGACTTTACTTCACGGTTCCTGGGAATATATCAATTATTCATTCCAGGTTTAGCGGCGCGCAACTATATATATTTTTTCTATTGCTTATTCACTGATCTACGTTTTCAGGTTAGTTGCTGCTTAAAACTAGAGCTATAGGTGTTCCTTTATCAATAATTGATTGCCACTTTTTTATCCAAGCACAGTTTCTTTTTTCTTTTTCAGTAGATATGTACTGCGTATGTTTTTTTTTTATTTTTTATTATGCCCAGGTATACACTTTAATTAAAATAATGTTAGCATGCAAAAAATGCCAAAATGTGAAGTGCAAAACTAATTTCACTTTTTAACGAATCTGGTCGCTAATATCATATGACTGCTCCAACTATCCGATTTTACCAAAAAATGTCTAGTGAGGTTGATCGATCTACCCACTTTAAGGTGTTTGAAGCTGTTTTCTGGTTAGGCAAAGTGGTTAATGCATACCATCTTCCTTGTGTGATATAAGATAAACCCAGAAGGGTTCATTCTAGGTGCCCATCGCTGTGGGAGACAAGCAGTCTTACACTATTGTCCTCGTTTTTTACATCTAAAATTAGTTCTGACATCAAAGTGCGTATTCTGGCATGTTTCCGATCTCTTTCCTGCCATTTTAATTCCACACAACAGTTCCCGCTGATTATAAATAAATCATTCTGCGGAAAAGTATTTATGTAACCTGTGACACACTTGACGAATATTATTATAATCATTTACCGGCTGAATATGTCTGGAGCAGATAAACGGTATTCTTAATTGCCAGTATGAACGTACTTTAATTTCCTGTTTATTTTATTTGTTTGTAATAAACTTTGCTATGGGAAAGAACGCTGATACGCTGTTGTTGGTGTTGTGAATTTCTTTTTGGTAGAATACAGTTTAAATTTATGGAGACAGTCTACTGAATACCAATATATTTCTGAAGTGAAGCTTGTTAGTCCCTTGTGTCTTATATAGCTGGATATTCCATGAGATCTCTCTGCCCAAATGATGATGCTGTTCCTGTCTATCAGGGAGTTCCAACTCCTTCTGTTACATTCTCCTTAAAGGGGTTGTTAAGTCTCAAGGTTTTTCACCTTAATGCATTACACATTAAGGTGAAAAACCTTCTTTGCTGCAGCAGCCCCCCAGACCCCCCCCCCCCCCTTTTACTTACCTGAACCTGTTCGTTCCAGCGTCAAAGATGAGCCCAGCAGCTCCAGCCACTGTTTCGGGTGCTTATTAGATAGATCGATAGCAGCCATTGGCTCCCACTGCTGTCAATCAAATCCAGTGACATAGGAGCCGTGGGCGGGGCCAGGTACTGCTGTCTGTGTCAATGGACACAGTGCTGCCATGGAATGCTTCTCTCCATGGGGGCACGCGATGAGCAAGAGAAGCCAGGAGATACCACCTGGAGGAGGATCGGGGCCACTCTGTGCAAAAACCCTTGCACAGAGGAGGTAAGTATCAGGGACGTGCAATCAGGGGAGGCAGGTGAGGCAGAGCCTCACCTGCCATGAACCTTTAGAGGTCGTAGCTCAGCGACCTGAGACCTAAATCCTACCCCACCACTGGTAAAAATTTGAGGCTCCTACGACCTATTGCAGGGATCCTCAAACTACGGCCCTCCAGCTGTTGCAGAACTACAAATCCCATGAGGCATTGCAAAACTCTGACATTCACAGACATGACTAGGCATTATAGGAATTGTAGTTCCTGAACACCTGGAGGGCCGTAGTTTGAAGACCCCTGACCTATGGTTATGGAGATACGGGGCTCCTTGCGCAGCCTATCAGAAGCTACATACAGAGCGCCCAGTTTAAATACAAGCTGGCACGCTCTGTTTGCAGCAGACTGAGAGGTTGAGCTCACAGTGTCAGAGGTACTGAGCTCAATGAACAGCTTGGAGTCTTGGACCGATGGTAAAGTACCATTTGCCCCAGCTGTCCAATAAAAATGCTGCAGTGGCGGCGCGCCTCTCACTGCAGTGTCATAGAAGGGGGCATGTGTCTCCCTTCCAGCCCAGCCCTCTTATATACCACAAAAAAACATGTGTTTATGTGTATAAGATTTACCCACAATCCCATGTTTTTCTCAAACAGTTAAGAGGGAGAATGAGAATCTGCTGCTGTTGAAAAGGTACTGTTATAATCAAGCTAAATCATATATTATTATGCTATATGTTATAAGATAATAATTTATTATTTATCTATTTACTGTGAAATTACTGGTTTGAAGTTATAACTTCAAACTTTAGTAATTTGTTCGTTAAGCCACCTGCTTGAGTACAGTTTTTGAAAAATTTAGTAAATTACCTTAAATACAATATATAATAATTATTATGGTAATTTGCCACCTAGGCCAATTCTGACACTCCTCTCCTATATGTAATAATTATAATGTTTTTGCTAGAAAATTACTCAGAATACCCAAACATTATACAGTATATATTGTTTTAGCAGACACCCTAGGGAATAAAATGGTGGTCATTGCAACTTTTTATGTTACACTGTATTTGCGCAGCAATTTTTCAAACACGTTTTTTTTTTATCTGTTTCATAAATATAAAAAAGAAAAAACACTAAAGATAACCTGATTTTTTTTGTATAATGTGAAAGATGATGTTATGCCAAGTATATAGATACCTAATGTAACGGCACCCCAAATACGAAAGGGGTTAACGCCGTTTAGAATATTCCCTCTCTGAACACACAACCACTATCGACCCTCCACAGCCAGGCGACCACTTCCCATAAGATTAATCCTTCCAGAAGAAACGAGACGTACTTTGTCTCTTCCAGGATATGAGACAACGCTCTGTATTTCAAGTTCCAAAACAGGGAATGACTTTATTTTCAAAACACATGGTAACACATTTCTCTTCAAAACCCTTCCCTCCCATCCTTGGGGAACAGGGCGGGTTAAACTGCCCAATGACAATGGTGATACAGGTCAGGTGTGTTCAAACTTCTCCTTCAGTAAACAGTCTTAGCAGGAGGGGTGATTCCCCCCCCCCCCTCCTCACAGAAGACACTTCAACATCCCATAATATGCAGCGAGACGGTCGACCAGCTCCAATCCACATCGTCACAGTAGCAGACTTAATTCATAATAGACAATAGAATGCAAATCACCTTAACTCCCCACAGCAATGATTACACAACCCCCCCCCCCCCCCACAGTACACATCCAATCTAGATACAATGTATGTGCAGCATTGAATATGGCTATCATAGACCATATTGGGGTTTTCATTCACCCTGTGCCCCTAATAGAGACACAGGGTGGTTGACACATAAGAGGCATTGGGGGAGCTGAAGCAAGGGTATCTCATACTTTCTAAGCGATTCTGAGTTCCCCGGGCCTTTCCGTTACACCTAACATGTCAGGCTTTAAAATTGCACACACTCGTGGAATGGCACCAAACTTCAGTACTTAAAAATCTCTATAGGTGACGCTTAAATTTTTTTACATATTACATGTTTACAGAGGTCTAGTGCTAGAATTATTACTCTCGCTCTAAGGATTGTGATGTATGTAACCTGTGTGTATCTG
Source organism: Rana muscosa (assembly GCA_029206835.1). Classification (NCBI taxonomy): domain Eukaryota; kingdom Metazoa; phylum Chordata; class Amphibia; order Anura; family Ranidae; genus Rana; species Rana muscosa. The sequence continues at coordinate 84,994,629 of CM055125.1, read as the reverse complement.
GCTCTGATACTAGCCAGTGCCTCACCAGCCACTGACCTCACCGCATGTCCCTTATGACATGTTTGTTTTTGTTTTTTGTTTTTTAAAAGAACCTTTGCAATCACTTTAAGGCTGGGTTCACACATATGTGGCAGTGGTTTCAGTGTGGCAGTCCGGTACAATTCCCTTCACTGATTCAGTGTGAATTGTTACCTGAAATTGCACCTGAACTGGACCCAAAATCGCACAGGACCCTTTTTAAAACCTCACCACGGCCACCCAGCACATGTGTGAACCAGCTCCATTGAAGGCCGGTCCGGTTCACATGTTATGCGAATTGGATGCAGTTAAAAATGCATCCAATTCGCATATATGTGAACCAAGCTTAAAGCGGAGTTCCACCCAAATTTGGAACTTCCGCTTTATCCACTCCTCGCCCCCTTACATGCCACATTTGGCATGTAATTTTTTTGGGGGGGGGAGTGGGGGCTTCAGTAGGAGTGGGACTTCCTGTCCCACTTCCTCCTTCCGCCCTGGGCTCACCTAGGCGATACGTCATATCGCCTTGTGGCGGCCCCTCCCTGTAGGCGATCACCTGGGAAGTGACAGGTCCCAGGCGATCGCCTGTCCATTCAGAGAGCGCTGCGCTGTTCGCGCATGCACAGTGAGTGCCCGGCCGTGAAGCCGAAAGCTGTCACGGCCGGGTGCCCACACAATGAATGGAGGCGCCGGCGGAGAAGGGGGGGAGAGGAGCGGAGCTCCAGGCGGCGCAGCGTTGGATAGTGGAGCAGGTAAGGGTATGTTTATTAAAAGCCAGCAGCTACACTTTTTGTAGCTGCTGACTTTTAATAAACATAAAAAGAGGGTGGAACTCCCCTTTAAGGCTGGCCATACATACATGTTCAATTTTCTTGTACAATTTTCCATTAGATTTACCTTATGTAGTGCAAGGGCCTAATTAGTACCTAATTGGATTTTGGTAAATCTAAAGTAAAATTGTACAAGAAAATGTAATATGTATGACCAGCCTAAGGCTACATTCACAATGGAGGTTATTTACGAAAGGCAAATCCACTTTGCACTACAAAAAACAGCATTTTAGCTTGCACATGATTGGATAATAAAATCAACAGAGCTTCCCCTCATTTCAGATCTACCCCTCAGATTTACAGCGACTGCACTTCCAAGAGCACTTTCACTGCAATTTCAAGTGCACTTTGCACTTGTAGTGCAAAGTGGATTTGCCTTTCGTAAATAACCTCCATTGTGAATGTAGCCTTAGGCTGGTCATACATATTACATTTTCTTGTACAATTTTTCTTTAGATTTAGATAAACAATACAAATAAACACAATGGGGGTCATTTACTAAAGGCAAATCCCCTTTGCACTACAAGTGCAAACTACAAGTGCAAAGTGCACTTGAAATTGCACTGAAAGTGCACTTGGAAGTGCAGTCGCTGTAGATCCAAGGGGGACCATTTCAAGTGCACTTTGCACTACAATTGCAAACTACAAGTGCAAAGTGGATTTGCCTTTCGTAAATTATCCCCAACGTGTATATGATCTGAATTTTGAAAGCCGCCAAAAGGGTAAAGAGTTATGAACATGTCTCTCTCAGGTTCTGAAAATAAAAATAAAAAACAAATCGGATTCAACCGAATTGAAAACAAAACTGATTATCTCATAAGTCCCAAATCGAACAGTTGCCGATCCCAAGGTGTATAGACACTTCAATATGAAAACACCACCGTGCTCAAAAATGATAAGATTAGCTGCTTACCAGACCCACAGAGGTCGTGGAGCTAGGGTTGCCACCTTTTCTTCAAGCCAAACCCGAACACTTTAGCAGCGCACGGCAAAAAAAAATTTTTGTAGTACATTAAATCCATTATGTACGGGAGAGGAGTGCGGAGGGTATAATGGGGCAGTATGTACGGGAGAGGAGTGCGGAGGGTATGATGGGGGCAGTATGTACGGAAGAGGAGTGTGGAGGGTATGATGGGGGCAGTATGTACGGAAGAGGAGTGCAGAGGATATGATAGGGGCAGTATGTATGGGAGAGGAGTGCGGAGGGTATGATGGGGGCAGTATGTACATGAGAGGACTGCGGAGGGTATGATGGGGGCAGTATGTAAAGGAGAGGACTGTGGAGGGTATGATGGGGCAGTATGTACAGGAGAGGAGTGCGGAGGGTATGATGGGGCAGTATGTAAAGGAGAGGAGTGCGGAGGGTATGATGGGGGCAGTATGTAGGGGAGAGGACTGCGGAGGGTATGATGGGGGCAGTATGTAAAGGAGAGGACTGCGGAGGGTATGATGGGGCAGTATGTACAGGAGAGGAGTGCGGAGGGTATGATGGGGCAGTATGTAAAGGAGAGGAGTGCGGAGGGTATGATGGGGGCAGTATGTAAAGGAGAGGACTGCGGAGGGTATGATGGGGCAGTATGTACAGGAGAGGAGTGCGGAGGGTATGATGGGGCAGTATGTAAAGGAGAGGAGTGCGGAGGGTATGATGGGGCAGTATGTTAAGGAGAGGAATGCGGAGGTTATGATGGGGCAGTATGTAAAGGAGAGGAGTGCGAAGGGTATGATGGGGGCAGTATGTAAAAAAGAGGAGTGCGGAGGGTATGATGGGGGCAGTATGTACGGGAGAGGAGTGCGGAGGGTATGATGGGGCAGTATGTACAGAAGAGGAGTGCGGAGGTTATGATGGGGGCAGTATGTACAGAAGAGGGGTGTGGAGGGTATGACGGGGGCAGTATGTACAGAAGAGGGGTGTGGAGGGTATTATGGGGGCAGTATGTAAAGAAGAGGAGTGCGGAGGGTATGATGGGGGCAGTATGTACAGAAGAGGGGTGTGGAGGGTATGATGGGGGCAGTATGTACAGAAGAGGGGTGTGGAGGGTATTATGGGGGCAGTATGTACAGAAGAGGGGTGTGGAGGGTATTATGGGGGCAGTATGTAAAGAAGAGGAGTGCGGAGGGTATGATGTGGGCAGTATGTAAAGAAGAGGAGTGCGCAGGGTATGATGTGGGCAGTATGTAAAGAAGAGGAGTGCGGAGGGTATAATGGGGGAAGAGGGGTGTGGAGGGTATTATGGGGGCAGTATGTAAAGAAGAGGAGTGCTGAGGGTATGATGTGGGCAGTATGTAAAGAAGAGGAGTGCGCAGGGTATGATGTGGGCAGTATGTAAAGAAGAGGAGTGCGGAGGGTATAATGGGGCAGTATGTACAGAAGAGGAGTGCGGAGGGTATGATGGGGGCAGTATGTACAGAAGAGGGGTGTGGAGGGTATTATGGGGGCAGTATGTACAGAAGAGGAGTATCATGGGGGCAGTATGTACAAAAGAGGGGTGTGGAGGGTATAATGGGGGCAGTATGTAAAGAAGAGGAGTGCGGAGGGTATGATGGGGGCAGTATGTAAAGAAGAGGAGTGCGGAGGGTATGATGGGGGCAGTATGTACAGAAGAGGAGTGCGGAGGGTATGATGGGGGCAGTATGTACAGAAGAGGGGTGTGGAGGGTATTATGGGGGCAGTATGTACAGAAGAGGAGTATCATGGGGGCAGTATGTACAAAAGAGGAGTGCGGAGGGTATGATGGGGGCAGTATGTAAAGAAGAGGAGTGCGGAGGGTATGATGGGGGCAGTATGTAAAGAAGAGGAGTGCGGAGGGTATGATGGGGGCAGTATGGGGAGGGATTTCTTGCAGTGTCTGTGGGGTGACTATGGAATGATGTCCCTCAGCTGGGGGGTAGGAAGCAGCTCTGAGTGATGTCTGGGGGTGATGTAAGCTGGGGGGAGTGGGGGGCTGAGAAGTGGTCAGATAGTGATGTCTATAATTTAAAAAAAAAAACTATTGTGGTCATCTACTAAAATATACAACAATACTACTCAATGAAAACATTGTGTTATAAGATGCTGGCCCCCAGCACTCTGTATGTCCAGATGATATGAAGGTAATTGATGACCATTCATGTAACCCGTGTTCTCCAGGCTCTGAGTCTGGACAATCAGAGGTGTACACTCATTACATACACACAGGGTTAAGTGAATGGCCATAAATGAACTTCACATAATCTGGACAGAGGGATGTTTGTATAGGTAGATAAGTGTGCCGCTTGGGAGATACTGTGAATCGGCTGTGATGTGATCATCAGGTTGCAGACTCCCCTCTCCTCCCCACACACGCTTGCTGTGTCTTCAGATTCTGCTTATCTTAAGTTCAATGCAAAATAAATCCTCCTGGAACTTTCCACCCTGGGAAAAAAAGTCAGCTCACCTCCTAGTGAGCAGCGGCAAACCGGCAAACCCGACAGCAGCTACAGTGATCTCCTCAACTCCGCCTCTCCGCCTCCCCCTTCTCTCGGAACACGGCACTAGTGACTGGAGAGAGGGGGGGTCAGAGATAACAGAGACTGCAGGAGCCTGGATGGGGGAGACAGAAAGGAGCTTCAGATTGCCACTACACACACCAGCACAGTGTGTGTATTTAATGAGAAGAAATGACACTGCTGCTGTGACAGTCTGCACAGTGGCAAGTATGCTAATGAAGCTTCCCCCTCTGCCAGAATGGTCTGTCCGGGTTTCAGGCAGTCTGAAAACCAGACAGATGATTCAGAACCCGGACTGTCCGGGTGAATCCCGTACAGGTGGCAACCCTACGTGGAGCGTGTGTGCTGATTCCCAAATCGTGTGAATTTGCGATGGACAACAGATCCCAGCAGACCCGGTTAAATTGGTAATTATGGGTACTCATCTGTGGCTGATGGAATGGGTTCCTCTGTACCTTCCTGCAAGGGATTGAGTGGATCCCTGATTAACAGCTCATGGTGGATGATGAGAAAAATTGGAGGAAGACTAAAGCCTAGTACACACGTCCGAGAATCTCGTCGCAAAAAAAAACGTTTTTCTCTACGGGTTTCTTGTCAAGCTTGACGAGATTCTTGTCAAGCTTTCCTTGCATACACACTGTCAATCCAAAATCTCGTCGGTCTAAAGCACGGTGACGTACAACACGTACGACGGCAGTATAAAGGGGAAGTTCCATTCTCATGGCGCCACCCCTTGGGCTGCTTTTGCTAATGTCGTGTTAGTAAATGTTTAGTGAGAGACGATTCGCGCTTTTCAGTATTCGTGCTTTCAGTTTGTTACAGAGTGACGAATGTGCTATCTCCATTCTGAACGCTAGTTTTACAAGAAGGTGCGCTCCCGTCTCATACTTGATTCTGACCATGCGCGGTTTTTGAAGACTCGGAAAAGCATACACACGACCGGTTTTCTCGTCCAAAAACAGTCTGAGGAGAATCACGACGAGAAAACTGAGACTCCAGACGAGAAAAAAGAAAGTAGGTTTTCTTTTTTTCTCGTCAAGATTCACGAAAGGTTTTCTTGGCAAGAAATCTCTCCCAACAGTTTTCTTGTCGTTTCTTGCCGAGAAAACCGGTTGTGTGTACGAGGATTAATAGTGCATTATCTCTTGATAAAAAAAAATCTATTTATTCTTAATAGCATTTACAAAAATGTAAAAATGTTACAATAAAAAGTCATGGCACGGCCGCCTGCAGTGTGGTCCGTGCTCCCTAACATTACAACTATCTCCCTCCGACGCATTTCGCCCTAGGAGGTGCCAGGTACCTCGAGAAATAGGTCAGACATTTAAAAACACGGCTTCTCTAAAAGGGACATCTTCCTTGGCCCTGGTTTAGCCTAATTTATTCCCCCAGCTATTCTACAACACATTAACTTTGTATTTCTTTATAGGTTCATTCAATTCTATTCTCTTCATAGATGAAATAATTATATTATATTATTTCAATCAACTTAATTTCTCAATTACTTGTCGTCAAATAGCTGCCATGAAGCTATGATTATGACACTTCATGTTACATAATCTTATCCTACAATCCGCTAGGCTATCTACTTTCATTTACATTTATAAGAGCTACTTTCCTGAATGATTACGCCTTTTTCTACTATACTATTGTACATGTTCTGTTAATGGAATATCTATTTCTATTATATTATTGTACATGCTCTGTTAATGGAATTTTGTTGATAATTATAAAATTCTATAAAATATTCGAAACAGAAAAAGGGACATCTACACTAATAATCAGGGCACCGATTATCAGTGTCCAAATAACAGTGCAGTCCCAACAGTGCCCATCAGTGCTGCCAATTAGTGTCCACCAGTGCTGCTAATCAGTGCTGCCAATCAGTGCCTCCTCATCAGTCTCACCTATCAGTGCTGCCTACCAGTGCCCACTAGTACCTTCTATCAGTGCCCATTAGTGCACATCAGTGAAGGAGAAAAATTACCTGTTTGAAATTTTTTATAACAAACTATGAAAATGTTTTGTCTTTTTTTCAAAATTGTTGGTCTTTATTCGCTTATTTAACTACTTCAATACAGGGCACTTACCCCCTTCTTGCCCAGACCAATTTTCCACTTTCAGCGCTGTCGCTGTTAAAAATTACAATTGCGCGATCATGCTACACTGTACCCAAACAAAATTGTTATCATTTTGTTCCCACAAATAGAGCTTTCTTTTGGTGGTATTTGATAATCTCTGTGGTTTTTATTTTTTGCTAAACAAATAAAAAAAGACTGAAATGAAAAAAAAAAAAACGTTTTTCTTCGTTTCTGAAATAACATTTTGTAAATAAGTATGTTTTCTCCTTCACTGATGGGCACTGATGAGGCTGCACTGATGGGCACTGATAAGGTGGCACTGATGAGCGCAGATGAGGTGGCACCAAAAAGGTGGCACTGATGATGGGCACTGATACGCGACACTGATGGGCACTGATAGGCAGCACTGATGGGCACTCATAGGCGGCACTGATGGGCACTCATAGGTGGCACTGATGGGCACTCATAGGTGGCACTGATGGGCACTCATAGGTGGCACAGATAGGCACTCTTAGGTGCCACTGATTGGTACTGATAGGCGACACTGATGGGCACTGAAAGGCTGCACTGATGGGTACTTATGGGCGGCACTGATGGGCATTGCACTGATGGGCATGGATGGATACTGATGAGTGGCACTGATTGACACTGATTGATGGCACTGATGGGCAACACTGATTAGGAAGCACTGGCAGGTATTGCTGGTGGGCACACATTGGCATCATGTGTGGGCACACACTGCCACCCATGGCCACCAGGGATGTAATCCCTGGTGGTCATCAGTGGTAGCCATCTCTGGCCGTCCTGCTGGCATCCCTGGTGGTCCTGGGTGGGCATCTGTGGGGGGGGGGGGGGGTTCCGATTACCAGAAGTGAAAATTTAAGGTGGAGCTCCACTTTAATGATTACAGAGTCCTATTCATTCATACCTGGTGTCTATAACACATTGCTAAGTATCACACCAGTTATACAGCTTCATAAAACTGTGTCATACACTTTAGTATGTGAATTGTGAAATCCAGAGGCACAACAACAGTCCCCACACGGCCCAGCCCTCTGTCAGAGCTTCCCATCCCAATATATAATAGAAAGATATGAAACTCTTTGGAGAACTACAACTCCCGGCATGCTCCCACACTGACCAACCACAGGCTAGCAGGACCAACCAATGGCTTATTTTTCGTCAACACGCGCGCAGCATCCTGGGAGATGTAGTGAGCTTGCCGCTAGTTGTCAATGCAGCAGCTCCTGCATGGCCACAACCCCCACAATGCACCACGGGGCGGACTTGAACTGTGCGGTTGAATTGTAAAGCGAAGTAAGAATTGCTGGAGGGGCCCCAGACGTGTCAGGTATGTGGGAGGCTGTGTGTTATCCTTTCTGTTTATAACTATGGATGGAGTGTGTATAAAGTGGGGGAGGGAGAGTTTGTTATTGAATTGCACATGACTGGTGATTGTGGATGAAGTTAGTTCACTTCTTTCTTTCTTTCTTTCTTCTTCTATTAATCCCTCAGTGTGAGCCGGAGCAACACTAGAACACATGCATGGAGGGGGGTCACCTTCTATAATTCACAAAGAAATCTGATAAACTTTCCCTGCATTTCTATATTCATCCATAATGGTGAGTGTCTTCCTGTGCTGACACTGCACCCATCACAGGGCACTCTGCACCCATCACAGGGCACTCTGCACCCATCACAGGGCACTCTGCACCCATCACAGGGCACACTGCACCCATCACAGGGCACTCTGCACCCATCACAGGGCACTCTGCACCCATCACAGGGCACTCTGCACCCATCACAGGGCACACTGCACCCATCACAGGGCACTCTGCACCCATCACAGGGCACTCTGCACCCATCACAGGGCACTCTGCACCATCACAGGGCACACTGCACCCATCACAGGGCACTCTGCACCCATCACAGGGCAGACTGCACCCATCACAGGGCACTCTGCACCCATCACAGGGCACTCTGCACCCATCCCAGGGCACGCTGCACCCATCACAAGGCACACTGCACCCATCACAGGACACTCTACACCCATCCCAGGGCACACTGCATCCATCCCAGGGCACTCTGCACCCATCCCAGGGCACTCTGCACCCATCCCAGGTCACACTGCACCCATCACAGGACACTCTGCACCCATCCCAGGGCACACTGCACCCATCACAGGGCACACTGCACCCATCACAGGACACTCTCCACCCATCCCAGGGCACACTGCACCCATCCCAGGGCACACTGCACCCATCCCAGGACACTCTGCACCCATCACAGGACACTCTACACCCATCACAGGACACTCTGCACCCATCACAGGGCACACTGCACCCATCACAGGGCACACTGCACCCATCACAGGACACACTGCACCCATCCCAGGGCACACTGCACCCATCCCAGGACACTCTGCACCCATCCCAGGGCACACTGCACCCATCCCAGGGCACTCTGCACCCATCCCAGGGCACACTGCACCCATCACAGGGCACACTGCACCCATCACAGGACACTCTCCACCCATCCCAGGGCACACTGCACCCATCCCAGGACACTCTACACCCATCACAGGACACTCTACACCCATCACAGGACACTCTGCACCCATCACAGGGCACACTGCACCCATCACAGGGCACACTGCACCCATCACAGGACACACTGCACCCATCCCAGGGCACTCTGCACCCATCCCAGGGCACACTGCACCCATCCCAGGACACTCTGCACCCATCCCAGGGCACACTGCACCCATCCCAGGGCACACTGCACCCATCCCAGGGCACTCTTCACCCATCCCAGGGCACTCTTCACCCATCCCAGGGCACTCTGCACCCATCCCAGGGCACACTGCACCCATCCCAGGGCACACTGCACCCATCACAAGGGACAGTGCACCCATCACAAGGGACAGTGCACCCATCACAGGGCACTCTGCACCCATCACAGGGCACTCTGCACCCATCACAAGACACATTGCACCCATCACTAGGCACTCTGCACCCATCACAGGGCACACTGCACCCATCACAGGACACTCTGCACCCATCGCAGGGCACACTGCACCAATCCCAGGGCACACTGCACCCATCCCAGGGCACTCTGCACCCATCCCAGGGCACACTGCACCCATCCCAGGGCACACTGCACCCATCACAGGGCACACTGCACCCATCACAGGACACTCTACACCCATCCCAGGGCACACTGCATCCATCTCAGGGCACTCTGCACCCATCCCAGGGCACTCTGCACCCATCCCAGGGCACACTGCACCCATCACAGGACACTCTGCACCCATCCCAGGGCACACTGCACCCATCACAGGGCACACTGCACCCATCACAGGGCACACTGCACCCATCACAGGACACTCTCCACCCATCCCAGGACACTCTCCACCCATCACAGGACACTCTACACCCATCACAGGACACTCTACACCCATCACAGGACACTCTGCACCCATCACAGGGCACACTGCACCCATCACAGGGCACACTGCACCCATCACAGGGCACACTGCACCCATCCCAGGACACTCTACACCCATCACAGGACACTCTACACCCATCACAGGACACTCTACACCCATCACAGGACACTCTGCACCCATCACAGGGCACACTGCACCCATCACAGGGCACACTGCACCCATCCCAGGACACACTGCACCCATCCCAGGGCACTCTGCACCCATCCCAGGGCACACTGCACCCATCCCAGGCAACTCTCAACCCATCCCAGGGCACACTGCACCCATCCCAGGGCACACTGCACCCATCCCAGGACACTCTACACCCATCACAGGACACTCTACACCCATCACAGGACACTCTGCACCCATCACAGGGCACACTGCACCCATCACAGGGCACACTGCACCCATCACAGGGCACACTGCACCCATCACAGGACACACTGCACCCATCCCAGGGCACTCTGCACCCATCCCAGGGCACACTGCACCCATCCCAGGACACTCTGCACCCATCCCAGGGCACACTGCACCCATCCCAGGGCACACTGCACCCATCACAGGGCACACTGCACCCAACACATGACACTCTCCACCCATCCCAGGGCACACTGCACCCATCCCAGGGCACACTGCACCCATCCCAGGACACTCTGCACCCATCACAGGACACTCTACACCCATCACAGGGCACTCTGCACCCATCACAGGGCACACTGCACCCATCACAGGGCACTCTGCACCCATCACAGGACACACTGCACCCATCCCAGGGCACTCTGCACCCATCCCAGGGCACACTGCACCCATCCCAGGACACTCTGCACCCATCCCAGGGCACACTGCACCCATCCCAGGGCACTCTTCACCCATCCCAGGGCACTCTTCACCCATCCCAGGGCACTCTGCACCCATCCCAGGGCACACTGCACCCATCCCAGGGCACACTGCACCCATCACAAGGGACAGTGCACCCATCACAAGGGACAGTGCACCCATCACAGGGCACTCTGCACCCATCACAGGGCACTCTGCACCCATCACAAGACACATTGCACCCATCACTAGGCACTCTGCACCCATCACAGGGCACACTGCACCCATCACAGGACACTCTGCACCCATCGCAGGGCACACTGCACCAATCCCAGGGCACACTGCACCCATCCCAGGGCACTCTGCACCCATCCCAGGGCACACTGCACCCATCCCAGGGCACACTGCACCCATCACAGGGCACACTGCACCCATCACAGGACACTCTACACCCATCCCAGGGCACACTGCATCCATCTCAGGGCACTCTGCACCCATCCCAGGGCACTCTGCACCCATCCCAGGGCACACTGCACCCATCACAGGACACTCTGCACCCATCCCAGGGCACACTGCACCCATCACAGGGCACACTGCACCCATCACAGGGCACACTGCACCCATCACAGGACACTCTCCACCCATCCCAGGACACTCTCCACCCATCACAGGACACTCTACACCCATCACAGGACACTCTACACCCATCACAGGACACTCTGCACCCATCACAGGGCACACTGCACCCATCACAGGGCACACTGCACCCATCACAGGGCACACTGCACCCATCCCAGGACACTCTACACCCATCACAGGACACTCTACACCCATCACAGGACACTCTACACCCATCACAGGACACTCTGCACCCATCACAGGGCACACTGCACCCATCACAGGGCACACTGCACCCATCCCAGGACACACTGCACCCATCCCAGGGCACTCTGCACCCATCCCAGGGCACACTGCACCCATCCCAGGCAACTCTCAACCCATCCCAGGGCACACTGCACCCATCCCAGGGCACACTGCACCCATCCCAGGACACTCTACACCCATCACAGGACACTCTACACCCATCACAGGACACTCTGCACCCATCACAGGGCACACTGCACCCATCACAGGGCACACTGCACCCATCACAGGGCACACTGCACCCATCACAGGACACACTGCACCCATCCCAGGGCACTCTGCACCCATCCCAGGGCACACTGCACCCATCCCAGGACACTCTGCACCCATCCCAGGGCACACTGCACCCATCCCAGGGCACACTGCACCCATCACAGGGCACACTGCACCCAACACATGACACTCTCCACCCATCCCAGGGCACACTGCACCCATCCCAGGGCACACTGCACCCATCCCAGGACACTCTGCACCCATCACAGGACACTCTACACCCATCACAGGGCACTCTGCACCCATCACAGGGCACACTGCACCCATCACAGGGCACTCTGCACCCATCACAGGACACACTGCACCCATCCCAGGGCACTCTGCACCCATCCCAGGGCACACTGCACCCATCCCAGGACACTCTGCACCCATCCCAGGGCACACTGCACCCATCCCAGGGCACTCTTCACCCATCCCAGGGCACTCTTCACCCATCCCAGGGCACTCTGCACCCATCCCAGGGCACACTGCACCCATCCCAGGGCACACTGCACCCATCACAAGGGACAGTGCACCCATCACAAGGGACAGTGCACCCATCACAGGGCACTCTGCACCCATCACAGGGCACTCTGCACCCATCACAAGACACATTGCACCCATCACTAGGCACCCTGCACCCATCACAGGGCACACTGCACCCATCACAGGACACTCTGCACCCATCGCAGGGCACACTGCACCAATCCCAGGGCACACTGCACCCATCCCAGGGCACTCTGCACCCATCCCAGGGCACACTGCACCCATCCCAGGGCACACTGCACCCATCACAGGGCACACTGCACCCATCACAGGACACTCTACACCCATCCCAGGGCACACTGCATCCATCTCAGGGCACTCTGCACCCATCCCAGGGCACTCTGCACCCATCCCAGGGCACACTGCACCCATAACAGGACACTCTGCACCCATCCCAGGGCACACTGCACCCATCACAGGGCACACTGCACCCATCACAGGGCACACTGCACCCATCACAGGACACTCTCCACCCATCCCAGGACACTCTACACCCATCACAGGACACTCTACACCCATCACAGGACACTCTACACCCATCACAGGACACACTGCACCCATCACAGGGCACACTGCACCCATCACAGGGCACACTGCACCCATCCCAGGACACTCTACACCCATCACAGGACACTCTACACCCATCACAGGACACTCTACACCCATCACAGGACACTCTGCACCCATCACAGGGCACACTGCACCCATCCCAGGACACACTGCACCCATCCCAGGGCACTCTGCACCCATCCCAGGGCACACTGCACCCATCCCAGGACACTCTCCACCCATCCCAGGGCACACTGCACCCATCCCAGGGCACACTGCACCCATCCCAGGACACTCTACACCCATCACAGGACACTCTACACCCATCACAGGACACTCTGCACCCATCACAGGGCACACTGCACCCATCACAGGGCACACTGCACCCATCACAGGGCACACTGCACCCATCACAGGACACACTGCACCCATCCCAGGGCACTCTGCACCCATCCCAGGGCACACTGCACCCATCCCAGGACACTCTGCACCCATCCCAGGGCACACTGCACCCATCCCAGGGCACACTGCACCCAACACATGACACTCTCCACCCATCCCAGGGCACACTGCACCCATCCCAGGGCACACTGCACCCATCCCAGGACACTCTGCACCCATCACAGGACACTCTACACCCATCACAGGGCACTCTGCACCCATCACAGGGCACTCTGCACCCATCACAGGGCACTCTGCACCCATCACAGGGCACTCTGCACCATCACAGGGCACACTGCACCCATCACAGGGCACTCTGCACCCATCACAGGGCAGACTGCACCCATCACAGGGCACACTGCACCCATCACAGGGCACTCTGCACCCATCCCAGGGCACGCTGCACCCATCACAAGGCACACTGCACCCATCACAGGACACTCTACACCCATCCCAGGGCACACTGCATCCATCCCAGGGCACTCTGCACCCATCCCAGGGCACTCTGCACCCATCCCAGGTCACACTGCACCCATCACAGGACACTCTGCACCCATCCCAGGGCACACTGCACCCATCACAGGGCACACTGCACCCATCACAGGACACTCTCCACCCATCCCAGGGCACACTGCACCCATCCCAGGGCACACTGCACCCATCCCAGGACACTCTGCACCCATCACAGGACACTCTACACCCATCACAGGACACTCTGCACCCATCACAGGGCACACTGCACCCATCACAGGGCAGACTGCACCCATCACAGGGCACACTGCACCCATCACAGGGCACTCTGCACCCATCCCAGGGCACGCTGCACCCATCACAAGGCACACTGCACCCATCACAGGACACTCTACACCCATCCCAGGGCACACTGCATCCATCCCAGGGCACTCTGCACCCATCCCAGGGCACTCTGCACCCATCCCAGGTCACACTGCACCCATCACAGGACACTCTGCACCCATCCCAGGGCACACTGCACCCATCACAGGGCACACTGCACCCATCACAGGACACTCTCCACCCATCCCAGGGCACACTGCACCCATCCCAGGGCACACTGCACCCATCCCAGGACACTCTGCACCCATCACAGGACACTCTACACCCATCACAGGACACTCTGCACCCATCACAGGGCACACTGCACCCATCACAGGGCACACTGCACCCATCACAGGACACACTGCACCCATCCCAGGGCACTCTGCACCCATCCCAGGGCACACTGCACCCATCCCAGGACACTCTGCACCCATCCCAGGGCACACTGCACCCATCCCAGGGCACACTGCACCCATCCCAGGGCACTCTTCACCCATCCCAGGGCACTCTTCACCCATCCCAGGGCACTCTGCACCCATCCCAGGGCACACTGCACCCATCCCAGGGCACACTGCACCCATCACAAGGGACAGTGCACCCATCACAAGGGACAGTGCACCCATCACAGGGCACTCTGCACCCATCACAGGGCACTCTGCACCCATCACAAGACACATTGCACCCATCACTAGGCACTCTGCACCCATCACAGGGCACACTGCACCCATCACAGGACACTCTGCACCCATCGCAGGGCACACTGCACCAATCCCAGGGCACACTGCACCCATCCCAGGGCACTCTGCACCCATCCCAGGGCACACTGCACCCATCCCAGGGCACACTGCACCCATCACAGGGCACACTGCACCCATCACAGGACACTCTACACCCATCCCAGGGCACACTGCATCCATCTCAGGGCACTCTGCACCCATCCCAGGGCACTCTGCACCCATCCCAGGGCACACTGCACCCATCACAGGACACTCTGCACCCATCCCAGGGCACACTGCACCCATCACAGGGCACACTGCACCCATCACAGGGCACACTGCACCCATCACAGGACACTCTCCACCCATCCCAGGACACTCTACACCCATCACAGGACACTCTACACCCATCACAGGACACTCTGCACCCATCACAGGGCACACTGCACCCATCACAGGGCACACTGCACCCATCACAGGGCACACTGCACCCATCCCAGGACACTCTACACCCATCACAGGACACTCTACACCCATCACAGGACACTCTACACCCATCACAGGACACTCTGCACCCATCACAGGGCACACTGCACCCATCACAGGGCACACTGCACCCATCCCAGGACACACTGCACCCATCCCAGGGCACTCTGCACCCATCCCAGGGCACACTGCACCCATCCCAGGACACTCTCCACCCATCCCAGGGCACACTGCACCCATCCCAGGGCACACTGCACCCATCCCAGGACACTCTACACCCATCACAGGACACTCTACACCCATCACAGGACACTCTGCACCCATCACAGGGCACACTGCACCCATCACAGGGCACACTGCACCCATCACAGGGCACACTGCACCCATCACAGGACACACTGCACCCATCCCAGGGCACTCTGCACCCATCCCAGGGCACACTGCACCCATCCCAGGACACTCTGCACCCATCCCAGGGCACACTGCACCCATCCCAGGGCACACTGCACCCATCACAGGGCACACTGCACCCAACACATGACACTCTCCACCCATCCCAGGGCACACTGCACCCATCCCAGGGCACACTGCACCCATCCCAGGACACTCTGCACCCATCACAGGACACTCTACACCCATCACAGGGCACTCTGCACCCATCACAGGGCACACTGCACCCATCACAGGGCACTCTGCACCCATCACAGGACACACTGCACCCATCCCAGGGCACTCTGCACCCATCCCAGGGCACACTGCACCCATCCCAGGACACTCTGCACCCATCCCAGGGCACACTGCACCCATCCCAGGGCACACTGCACCCATCCCAGGGCACTCTTCACCCATCCCAGGGCACTCTTCACCCATCCCAGGGCACTCTGCACCCATCCCAGGGCACGCTGCACCCATCACAAGGCACACTGCACCCATCACAGGACACTCTACACCCATCCCAGGGCACACTGCATCCATCCCAGGGCACTCTGCACCCATCCCAGGGCACTCTGCATCCATCCCAGGTCACACTGCACCCATCACAGGACACTCTGCACCCATCCCAGGGCACACTGCACCCATCACAGGGCACACTGCACCCATCACAGGACACTCTCCACCCATCCCAGGGCACACTGCACCCATCCCAGGGCACACTGCACCCATCCCAGGACACTCTGCACCCATCACAGGACACTCTACACCCATCACAGGACACTCTGCACCCATCACAGGGCACACTGCACCCATCACAGGGCACACTGCACCCATCACAGGACACACTGCACCCATCCCAGGGCACTCTGCACCCATCCCAGGGCACACTGCACCCATCCCAGGATACTCTGCACCCATCCCAGGGCACACTGCACCCATCCCAGGGCACTCTGCACCCATCCCAGGGCACACTGCACCCATCACAGGGCACGCTGCACCCATCACAGGACACTCTCCACCCATCCCAGGGCACACTGCACCCATCCCAGGGCACACTGCACCCATCCCAGGACACTCTACACCCATCACAGGACACTCTACACCCATCACAGGACACTCTGCACCCATCACAGGGCACACTGCACCCATCACAGGGCACACTACACCCATCACAGGGCACACTGCACCCATCACAGGACACACTGCACCCATCCCAGGGCACTCTGCACCCATCCCAGGGCACACTGCACCCATCCCAGGACACTCTGCACCCATCCCAGGGCACACTGCACCCATCCCAGGGCACTCTTCACCCATCCCAGGGCACTCTTCACCCATCCCAGGGCACTCTGCACCCATCCCAGGGCACACTGCACCCATCCCAGGGCACACTGCACCCATCACAAGGGACAGTGCACCCATCACAAGGGACAGTGCACCCATCACAGGGCACTCTGCACCCATCACAGGGCACTCTGCACCCATCACAAGACACATTGCACCCATCACTAGGCACACTGCACCCATCACAGGGCACACTGCACCCATCACAGGACACTCTGCACCCATCGCAGGGCACACTGCACCAATCCCAGGGCACATTGCACCCATCCCAGGGCACTCTGCACCCATCCCAGGGCACACTGCACCCATCCCAGGGCACACTGCACCCATCACAGGGCACACTGCACCCATCACAGGACACTCTACACCCATCCCAGGGCACACTGCATCCATCTCAGGGCACTCTGCACCCATCCCAGGGCACTCTGCACCCATCCCAGGGCACACTGCACCCATCACAGGACACTCTGCACCCATCCCAGGACACTCTGCACCCATCCCAGGGCACACTGCACCCATCACAGGGCACACTGCACCCATCACAGGGCACACTGCACCCATCACAGGACACTCTCCACCCATCCCAGGGCACACTGCACCCATCCCAGGACACTCTACACCCATCACAGGACACTCTACACCCATCACAGGACACTCTACACCCATCACAGGACACTCTGCACCCATCACAGGGCACACTGCACCCATCACAGGGCACACTGCACCCATCCCAGGACACACTGCACCCATCCCAGGGCACTCTGCACCCATCCCAGGGCACACTGCACCCATCCCAGGACACTCTCCACCCATCCCAGGGCACACTGCACCCATCCCAGGGCACACTGCACCCATCCCAGGACACTCTACACCCATCACAGGACACTCTACACCCATCACAGGACACTCTGCACCCATCACAGGGCACACTGCACCCATCACAGGGCACACTGCACCCATCACAGGACACACTGCACCCATCCCAGTGCACTCTGCACCCATCCCAGGGCACACTGCACCCATCCCAGGACACTCTGCACCCATCCCAGGGCACACTGCACCCATCCCAGGGCACACTGCACCCATCACAGGGCACACTGCACCCAACACATGACACTCTCCACCCATCCCAGGGCACACTGCACCCATCCCAGGGCACACTGCACCCATCCCAGGACACTCTACACCCATCACAGGACACTCTACACCCATCACAGGACACTCTACACCCATCACAGGACACTCTGCACCCATCACAGGGCACACTGCACCCATCACAGGGCACACTGCACCCATCACAGGGCACACTGCACCCATCACAGGACACACTGCACCCATCCCAGGGCACTCTGCACCCATCCCAGGGCACACTGCACCCATCCCAGGACACTCTGCACCCATCCCAGGGCACACTGCACCCATCCCAGGGCACACTGCACCCATCCCAGGGCACTCTTCACCCATCCCAGGGCACTCTTCACCCATCCCAGGGCACACTGCACCCATCCCAGGGCACACTGCACCCATCACAAGGGACAGTGCACCCATCACAAGGGACAGTGCACCCATCACAGGGCACTCTGCACCCATCACAGGGCACTCTGCACCCATCACAAGACACATTGCACCCATCACTAGGCACGCTGCACCCATCACTAGGCACGCTGCACCCATCACTAGGCACGCTGCACCCATCACAGGGCACGTTGCACCCATCACAAGACACATTGCACCCATCACTAGGCACACTGCACCCATCCCAGGGCACACTGCACCCATCACAGGACACTCTCCACCCATCCCAGGGCACACTGCACCCATCCCAGGACACTCTACACCCATCACAGGACACTCTACACCCATCACAGGACACTCTACACCCATCACAGGACACTCTGCACCCATCACAGGGCACACTGCACCCATCACAGGGCACACTGCACCCATCACAGGGCACACTGCACCCATCACAGGACACACTGCACCCATCCCAGGGCACTCTGCACCCATCCCAGGGCACACTGCACCCATCCCAGGACACTCTGCACCCATCCCAGGGCACACTGCACCCATCCCAGGGCACACTGCACCCATCCCAGGGCACTCTTCACCCATCCCAGGGCACTCTTCACCCATCCCAGGGCACACTGCACCCATCCCAGGGCACACTGCACCCATCACAAGGGACAGTGCACCCATCACAAGGGACAGTGCACCCATCACAGGGCACTCTGCACCCATCACAGGGCACTCTGCACCCATCACAAGACACATTGCACCCATCACTAGGCACGCTGCACCCATCACTAGGCACGCTGCACCCATCACTAGGCACGCTGCACCCATCACAGGGCACGTTGCACCCATCACAAGACACATTGCACCCATCACTAGGCACACTGCACCCATCCCAGGGCACACTGCACCCATCACAGGACACTCTCCACCCATCCCAGGGCACACTGCACCCATCCCAGGACACTCTACACCCATCACAGGACACTCTACACCCATCACAGGACACTCTACACCCATCACAGGACACTCTGCACCCATCACAGGGCACACTGCACCCATCACAGGGCACACTGCACCCATCACAGGGCACACTGCACCCATCACAGGACACACTGCACCCATCCCAGGGCACTCTGCACCCATCCCAGGGCACACTGCACCCATCCCAGGACACTCTGCACCCATCCCAGGGCACACTGCACCCATCCCAGGGCACACTGCACCCATCCCAGGGCACTCTTCACCCATCCCAGGGCACTCTTCACCCATCCCAGGGCACACTGCACCCATCCCAGGGCACACTGCACCCATCACAAGGGACAGTGCACCCATCACAAGGGACAGTGCACCCATCACAGGGCACTCTGCACCCATCACAAGACACATTGCACCCATCACTAGGCACGCTGCACCCATCACTAGGCACGCTGCACCCATCACAGGGCACGTTGCACCCATCACAAGACACATTGCACCCATCACTAGGCACGCTGCACCCATCACTAGGCACGCTGCACCCATCACAGGGCACTCTGCACCCATCCCAGGACACACTGCACCCATCCCAGGGCACTCTGCACCCATCCCAGGGCACACTGCACCCATCCCAGGACACTCTCCACCCATCCCAGGGCACACTGCACCCATCCCAGGGCACACTGCACCCATCCCAGGACACTCTACACCCATCACAGGACACTCTACACCCATCACAGGACACTCTGCACCCATCACAGGGCACACTGCACCCATCACAGGGCACACTGCACCCATCACAGGACACACTGCACCCATCCCAGTGCACTCTGCACCCATCCCAGGGCACACTGCACCCATCCCAGGACACTCTGCACCCATCCCAGGGCACACTGCACCCATCCCAGGGCACACTGCACCCATCACAGGGCACACTGCACCCAACACATGACACTCTCCACCCATCCCAGGGCACACTGCACCCATCCCAGGGCACACTGCACCCATCCCAGGACACTCTACACCCATCACAGGACACTCTACACCCATCACAGGACACTCTACACCCATCACAGGACACTCTGCACCCATCACAGGGCACACTGCACCCATCACAGGGCACACTGCACCCATCACAGGGCACACTGCACCCATCACAGGACACACTGCACCCATCCCAGGGCACTCTGCACCCATCCCAGGGCACACTGCACCCATCCCAGGACACTCTGCACCCATCCCAGGGCACACTGCACCCATCCCAGGGCACACTGCACCCATCCCAGGGCACTCTTCACCCATCCCAGGGCACTCTGCACCCATCCCAGGGCACACTGCACCCATCCCAGGGCACACTGCACCCATCACAAGGGACAGTGCACCCATCACAAGGGACAGTGCACCCATCACAGGGCACTCTGCACCCATCACAGGGCACTCTGCACCCATCACAAGACACATTGCACCCATCACTAGGCACGCTGCACCCATCACTAGGCACGCTGCACCCATCACTAGGCACGCTGCACCCATCACAGGGCACGTTGCACCCATCACAAGACACATTGCACCCATCACTAGGCACACTGCACCCATCCCAGGGCACACTGCACCCATCACAGGACACTCTCCACCCATCCCAGGGCACACTGCACCCATCCCAGGACACTCTACACCCATCACAGGACACTCTACACCCATCACAGGACACTCTACACCCATCACAGGACACTCTGCACCCATCACAGGGCACACTGCACCCATCACAGGGCACACTGCACCCATCACAGGACACACTGCACCCATCCCAGGGCACTCTGCACCCATCCCAGGGCACACTGCACCCATCCCAGGACACTCTGCACCCATCCCAGGGCACACTGCACCCATCCCAGGGCACACTGCACCCATCCCAGGGCACTCTTCACCCATCCCAGGGCACTCTTCACCCATCCCAGGGCACACTGCACCCATCCCAGGGCACACTGCACCCATCACAAGGGACAGTGCACCCATCACAAGGGACAGTGCACCCATCACAGGGCACTCTGCACCCATCACAGGGCACTCTGCACCCATCACAAGACACATTGCACCCATCACTAGGCACGCTGCACCCATCACTAGGCACGCTGCACCCATCACAGGGCACGTTGCACCCATCACAAGACACATTGCACCCATCACTAGGCACGCTGCACCCATCACTAGGCACGCTGCACCCATCACTAGGCACGCTGCACCCATCACAGGGCACTCTGCACCCATCACAGGGCACTCTGCACCCATCACAAGACACATTGCACCCATCACTAGGCACGCTGCACCCATCACTAGGCACGCTGCACCCATCACAGGGCACATTGCACCCATCACTAGGCACGCTGCACCCATCACTAGGCACGCTGCACCCATCACTAGGCACGCTGCACCCATCACTAGGCACGCTGCACCCATCACAAGGCACACTGCACCCATCACAAGGCACACTGCACCCATCACAGGGCACATTGCACCCATCACAAGACACATTGCACCCATCACAAGACACACTGCACCCATCACAAGGCACACTGCACCCATCACAAGGCACGCTGCACCCATCACAAGGCACACTGCACTGATGAGCTTCTATGTGCTCACACAGGCTGCACTAAGCCTCACATGCTTCCCTTTCCTCAGCTCTGTGCAGTATTATGTTTACACAGAGATGTTTGTATTATACCCACAAAACATCGCTTTATTCTGTTGTTAGAACAAACCTCTTTTTCCACATTCCTTAAAGCTGAACTCCGGGGGAAAAGAAACACTCTCCCTTGTAGCGGGGCTGTGCCTGCACTGCAAGGGTTAAATGCCCATGTAAGGTCTCATAGTTACATGGTTGGTGAGATTGTAAAAAGACACAAGTCCATCAAGTTTAACCTATGTGTGTGTGTGCTTTTATGTCATGGATTAAGAAACGCTTTAAACTCTCCTATCCTTTACAGCAGGGGTCTCAAAGTACCGGCCCGCGGGCCATTTGCGGCCCGCGGCCCGGTTACAAATGGCCCCCAGGCAGAGGGGGGCCACGGAAGGGGGGGGTGCCGCACTGCGCTGAAGAGTTTTATGTCTCCTGTGTCCTTTTCGCTGCATGCTGCTGTAGCTCAGCTGGATACAGACACCGCACAGGAGAGCAGAGAGAGAACAGAGCAGAGGGCGGATCCGCCCATTGCTCCGCCCACCTAGGCACTGATGATAGACCAGAGCCACGTCTCCAGGGTCCTGCTGTCATCTCAGGGCGGGAGATGATCATGGCGTTCTCGGGGTGCCCTGTGTTAAAGCCAGGACCTTACAGGAGGAGAGGACTTGGGAGGCAGCAAATCAGACCACCAGCTGACTGCCAGGAGGAGAGGTAAGTGAGCCATCACACTGAGGCTGAGTGAGATTTGTGAAGAGGGGGTATTTGTGGAGTGTAGGGGGGTGTCTGGAGTGTGGGGGGGGTCTGTGGAGTGTGGGGGGGTGTCTGTGGAGTGTAGGAGGGAGTCTGTGGAGTGTAGGGGGGTGTCTGTGGAGTGTAGGGGGGTGTCTGTGGAGTGTAGGGGTGTCTGTGGAGTGTAGGGGGGGTCTGTGGAGTGTAGGGGGGGAGTCTGTGGGGTGTAGGGGGGTATCTGTGGAGTGTAGGGGGGTATTTGTGGAGTGTAGGGGGTGTCTGTGGAGTGTAGGGGGGTATTTGTGGAGTGTAGGGGGGGTGTCTGGAGTGTGGGGGGGTGTCTGTGGAGTGTGGGGGGTGTCTGTGGAGTGTAGGGGGGAGTCTGTGGAGTGTAGGGGGGGTGTCTGTGGAGTGTAGGGGGTGTCTGTGGAGTGTAGGGGGTGTCTGTGGAGTGTAGGGGGGTGTATGGAGTGTGGGGGGGTGTCTGTGGAGTGTAGGGGGGAGTCTGTGGAGTGTAGGGGGGGTGTCTGTGGAGTGTAGGGGGTGTCTGTGGAGTGTAGGGGGTGTCTGTGGAGTGTAGGGGGGTGTCTGTGGAGTGTGGGGGGGTGTCTGTGGAGTGTAGGGGGTGTCTGTGGAGTGTAGGGGGGTGTCTGTGGAGTGTAGGGGGGTGTCAGTGGAGTGTAGGGGGGGTATTTGTGGAGTGTAGGGGGTGATGCTGGGGGTAATAGTGCGTCCGCTGACTCCAGTGCTGGGGGTTAATAATGCGTCCGCTGACACCAGTGCTGAGGGTTAATAATGCGTCCGCTGACACCAGTGCTGGGGGTTAATAATGCGTCCGCGGACACCAGTACTGTTGTTTTTGAAGTTTGAAAGTTTGCATGTGGCCCCCAGGGGATATGAAAACTTGTCTTGTGGCCCTCTGGTAATTTGAGTTTGAGACCCCTGCTTTACAGCCTAGGACGCTGATTCTGTTTAAACTGCAACTGCCGTGATGCTGCACATGTGGTCAGTTATGACACCAGCCATTTGATGGTTTGGTTGAGGACACAGGCAAATGTGTCGGCAATCCCGGCATTTCAGGAATGTAGCTGTGTTTTAAATCAATGGGTCTAGTTCCGCTTTATAATTTACTGCTGTTTGGGGGCTCTGGGCTTCAGCAAAATGGCAGCCTCCAGCAAGAAGCAAGTTGTTATGGGTAAAGTTCTGCTTTAAATTTCTGTTTTTATGCCCAGAGTTTAGCCCCAGCAGAATGGGGTTGAACACATGCTGCAGCCACTGTAAAATGTATACTTTGTTACATTTGGTGAGCAGTTTGGATATTGTTTAAAGATCCATAGTGTGCTGGCGATATGTGCTTTGACCATTTAACTGAATGCCCAGTCCTTCTCTGTTATTCTCACCCCCTGGCCCTATGTAACTCCTGTATTGTTGTAAGGGTTGGCTGGGGAACCACAACATGCAGCAGGGGACTAGGAATTGAGTGTACCAGATGCTGAAGAATCTTCAGTGGGGGTATCTATGGGTGAACAAAGCAATGCCACGGACAGTGGAACAACTAGGTATAAAGCCACTTCTTTTCCAGGCAGCATGGTTTTTGATTTCTGGTGCCCAGATGTCTATTTTAAAAGAAGTATCACCATACCTTGAAAATCCTTGTTGATTCCTTCAGGGTTTTTCTGTTTGTCCTGTAGCTTCACCCCAGACTGAAGCCCAATTTATTGGTGTTTCTATGGGGGGAGGTAGATTACAGCACTGTTGCCCAGTGTAGAGATAACTACAAAAGGGCAGACAACAGAGCAGGCCTGCTCTCCTTGGGAGAGAGTGTAGACCACTAACTTGCAGCTTGTGTTGCAAATGATGGTGCACACAAGCATCGTCATTCACAACTCAAGCTAGTACACTGGTCTCTTGCCAACTCCTTCATTAAGTAACTTGGAGTTCCTGCAGAATGACATCAATGGTCTGGATGAATATGGCTCAGCACTATGTACAACATGATTCGGGATCTTGTCACCGCAGCTGTATTGCCTGCCTCTTCTCGCTGTACAAAAGCTCAATGCCACGTCTAGTTGGCTTTAAGAGGTGGAGTAACGTGTAGGTCTGGATCTGGGGACGCAACTTCTGTGGGGTCTCGTCTGTGTGTACTCTGTTATGCCCCTTCGCCTCTGTGTACGCTGGCACTCAGAGCTAATTATGTATATACATTCTTCTAAGCAGCATGATTAGACAGAAGTGGGGAGCATGAATGCCAACATGTACCTGTGACATACTGAAGCAGAGCATAATCTCCTCCCTTTGGAGACTGGGCCGCAGAGCAGTATTCCAACATGATAACGACCCTAAACACACCTCCAAGACGACCACTGCCTTGCTAAAGAAGCTGAGGGTAAAGGTAATGGACTGGCCAAGCATGTCTCCAGACCTAAACCCTATTGAGCATCTGTGGGGCATCCTCAAACGGAAGGTGGAGGAGCACAAGGTCTCTAATATCCACCAGCTCTGTGATGTCGTCATGGAGGAGTGGAAGAGGACTCCAGTGGCAACATATGAAGCTCTGGTGAACTCCATGCCCAAGAGGGTTAAGGCAGTGCTGGAAAATAATAGTGGCCACACAAATATTGACACTTTGGGCCCAGTTTGGACATTTTCACTTAGGGGTGTACTCACTTTTGTTGCCAGCGGTTTAGACATTAATGGCTGTGTGTTGAGTTATTTTGAGGGGACAGCAAATGTACACTGTTATACAAGCTGTACACTCACTACTTTACATTGTAGCAAAGTGTAATTTCTTCAGTGTTGTCACATAAAAAAAGATATAGTAAAATATTTACAAAATGTGAGGAGTGTACTCACTTTTGTGAGATACTGTATATACTGCCTGTAGCTTTAGCTACATACAGTACACTGTACTGCAGGGCTTGACAAATTTGCTTGGAATCTAGGAGCCAGCTAAAAAAATTAGGAGCCATGTTTTGTGATTAGCGCAGCGCGATGCCGACATCCTTGGCGGGCTCTGCACGTGTTCAATGCGAACACGCCTGAGCTCATCACCACTGATCAGACAGCCCGTGTGAAAGGGGCCAAGCAGGGAGATGACAAATTAATTTTAGTTAACCACTTCAGCCCCGGACCATTTTGCTGGCCAATGACCAGGCCACTTTTTGCGATTCGGCACTGCGTCACTTTAACTGACAATTGTGCGACGTGGCTCCTAAACAAAATTGATGTCCTTTTTATCCCAGAAATAGAGCTTTCTTTTGGTTGTATTTGATCACCTCTGCGTTTTTTTTTTTTTGCGCTATAAACAAAAATAGAGTGACAATTTTGAAAAAAACACTGATATCTATACACTGAGTGGCATTCAGTGTACCAGATATCAGTGTGCAATAGTGAATAGCACCTGGTAAATAGGCCGGACAGGGCAGGGCAAGAAGGAATGAAGTCCACCATTCAATGCCCAGGGAAGCCTTGTATTTTTACCAATGAATTCAAGGCTTCCTCTGATTGACCAGGCCAGGGTTGAGAGGCAAGTGGATTAACAATATCTTCACGGATCAAATTTAAAGGCTTCTCCTGAATGGTGGAGATGCCAAGAATAACTCTTTATAGGCAGCAACAGAGGAGAATTTGCTTGTATTGATGCTGCATGCTGGAACAAAGCAGTGCTTAATGCTGGACAAAAAATAAACTATTCAAAGTGAACTGAAACCATTTTTAATTCTTATTTATAAACTGATCCCATTCCCAGTGCCACTGCCAGTCAGTTGTTCAAATCAAAACCATCCATATATACTGTATAAAATAGCAGCTTCTGGCTGCATTGAGTCACTCTCACTCTCTCTCTCTCTCTCTCTCTCTCACTCTCTCACCTTAATGCCGCTGTCCGCGCTCTGTGTGTGATATCACCGGTATCACGTGACTGACATGTGCACTCTGCACTGTCTGCAGCCTCCAGGCAGCTCCTTTACCGAGTGACTCCCCGTGGCAGTGACGTAGTGGCTCCGCCCCCTCAGCGGAATTCCCCAATCCCCCAACTCTCTGCTGTAATTATCCCCGACCCTGCACACAGATAGGCACAGCTGACGGCGGCGGCTCCATGACATGCTCTCTCATCCGAGGATGATCCGATCCATCCCGGCCGGCAGCTCGCCTCTCTCCAGTCCCCTTGGTATGCCCCTCGAAAGCATAGGCCGCAAAGCCGCGGCCTCAATTAGCAGCCATGGCGGCCTGACGAGATTGCGCGATCGCGGCGGTGGGGGGGTTGCGACGCACAGAGACACAGGGTTCCCCTGGGCACCAGGTCGCTAATTCTAGTCGCAATTGCGACCTGGCGCCCGGGGTTTGTCGAGCCCTGCTGTACTGGATTCTGGCTGTCAGTCAGAGACTTCTAGTTTTTACACCCGGAACAATACAGAGTCAGTCTGAGCAGCGCTCAGCCATTCATATGCAGTATTGTATTCTGTAAATAAATACAAAGCTTCCTCTGATTGGTGTCGAAGAGCATGGCGTCATCGGCTCTCCGGCCAAATTCTTATCCACATATGGGCAGGCTGGTTGTATTGAAGTCGATACATCGATCAACTTCAGTACAACCAGCCTGTTGTTTTTTTTTTCCACCCGATCACTGCCGACGGCTATAGCTGCCAGCAGTGATAATTGTATTCTGCCAGTGAAGAAGGCTCCCCGCCTTCACCCCCAGCAGAACACAATAGCGCTGTGGGAGGTATTCCCCCCCCCCCCCCCAGCCAGACTGGTAACAGGGAAAAAACCTTGGGAATCGATCACCCCTTCACTGAGGACCCTGCATTGGCTAACCGTAAAGGATCGGGTCACATTCAAGACCCTTTGCCTCACCCACAAGTGCACACAAGGAAACGCTCCTCCAATATTTATGCGAGAAGATAAAACACTACACCCCCAAACGCATTCTCCGATCAACCAATCAAAACCTCCTCCACATCCCCAAGTCCCGCTACAAATCGAAGGGAGAACGAGGATTTGCAGTCCAAGGACCACGGTTATGGAACGCTCTACCCACGGACATCCGCATGGAAGAAAACCATCGGGCCTTCAGGAAAAAACTTAAGGCCCATCTCTTCTGAAGAAATATGAACATATGATTGATAAACCATTGTTTAGTCGGGAGCCTTGCAGACTGATATCAGGATAGATACAGACAGATCAGCTTATATAATAAATTATCTGGATATATTTGTGTTGTAATGCTCATGATGCAATAAAAAATGTTACTAACAAAGTTTTGTCCAGTAAGATGCTTTTAAAGTGATACTCTGTAATTTCACCTTATGAAATTGAATTTAAAAAAAGCTAATGATTTCCATATGCTATATATACATACCTAAACCTAGTATGTTCATCATTTTATTGTATTAATTTCTACAAATTGTCTTGCTTTATTTTTTTGGTAGGATTAATTTAAACGGTTGTTTTTTTACTTCTCTGCGTGCACTGCTATTCATATGGGGATGCTTTAGGCTGGGTTCACACCTCCGAGTGCGGCTCACAGCAGGGGTCTGATGCATTCCTGTTTTCTGTTTCAGGGACGAATCAGGGCCGAATTTTTGCCTAAATTCGGCCCTTAAACTGAGCCAAAGACGCACAGCGTTCCTGTGCAAACCGCAATGAAGATATGTGAACCGGCTCCATATAGAGCCGGTGTTCTATTGAATAGTGCCTTCCATCAAAAACTCCCCGCGCATGCGCAGTACGGAAGGGCACTCCAGCTGATTTCCCGATCAGCTGGCGTGACGTCACTAGAGCGCATGCGCACATCGTAGGAGGCTTTTTTTGACTGGAGATGCCATTTCACGGGCACAATTGAAAGCTATGCAAAGAACGGAGGGACACCGTAGTTGTCAGATTGTGCTTCATTGTTGCAGGGCAGGTTGTGGTTGTGTTGAAGGGCAGGTTTTGTCTGTGTTGCAACCCACCCTTCGACACAGGCAAAACCCGCTGTTCAACACAGCAAACCCGCCCTACAACAGATAAAACACGATTTTGAGCACACTTTAAACCCGCCCTGCAACAATGAGGCACAATCTGACAAATACAGTGTCCCTCCGCTGTTTGCATAGCATTCAATTGTGGCCGTCAAATAGTATCTCCTGTCGAAAAAAAAAGCCTCCTATGATGTGCACATGCGGTTATGGTCACGTCACACCAGCTGATCGGTAAATCAGCTGGAGTGCCCTTCCGTTCTGTGCATGCGTGGGCACTTTTCGACGGAGGGCACAAACCGACAGAACACCGGTCACAATCTCCTGTCATGCGAATTGGATGTGGGGAAACCCACATCCCATTCACATAGGTGTGAACCCAGCCTTAAGCTATGTAAGTGGCTTATTCCATCAGGTTAGTGTGATTGCAGCGGCCATTTCTTTGTACTCCTAGAAATGTCCAGTAAACAACCATTTAAATATGATCAGGAGGACACATAGCAAAATGAAGAATCATGAAAACAAGGAAAGAAAGGTATTTAAATATCGTGAAAACACTAGAGGTGTCCAGTGACATTAAAGTAATACTAGAGTAAGCTGTTTAGGGTTCCCCCTGTCATGAATCATATCATTGCCTAAGACATTTAGAATGTCAGATCTAATTTTCGGATGTTTCGGGTGTACTGAAATGCAGTAATTATGACAATGCTAACAGAATATTGAAAGTTAATAAGAAAACTTGTAGATAGTCTAGCTTAATCATCAGTTCTGCTTTATGCACCTTAGCAACCTTTGATACCAGACAAAAAAAGGCAAGGACGATCGAGGAGCTGAACAAAGATCTTCAACTGTCGGCAAGAGCACAGAGTGAGGAAAAGGTGAGATATCTATCTATCTATCTATCTATCTATGGGTATATATCATCATTTTTTAAAACTGAACAGAAAATGGGACGCGTTTTGGCAAGTTTTTAGATAAAATGTATCAAACTTTAATTACACTTAATACTAGGGATGCACCGAATGGGTTTTTTGGTGCCCAAACCGATACCAAAAATAAAAATTTCAGGATCCTGAAACAGCACCGAAAACGAAATAGGCTTTTTTTATATATTAAACAAAATAATTATTTTATATACAAAATTGTGTTACATTCGTATTCGTTATATTATTTATATTCAACTTAATCATTAATTTTATGAAGAAAAGAATACTACAATCCAGTAATGTAAATAAGTACCGTATATACTCGAGTATAAGCCGAGTTTTTCAGCACTTTTTTTGTGCTGAAAATGCCCCCCTCGGCTTATACACAAGTCTGTGTCCATCTTCACCTTTGTGCGCCTGATCCCGGCCAAACTTGGCACACTTGTAGCCCCACCCTTCCTCTACTAGTGTGCAAAGTTTGTTGTCTAGGGGACCTACGGCCGGGGAGCACCGGTTTTACAAAGCCGGGCACCCCTTCCATAGACTCCCATGTTAAATGTCAGTCTAGTCACACAGCGCCGGAGATCAGGTAGGGAGATTGGGCACAGTGAGGCATGGACACAGTGAGGCATGCAGATGGACACCCTAGGCTTATACTCGAGTCAATACGTTTTCTCATTTTTTTGTGGTAAAATTAGGTGCCTCGGCTTATACTTGAGTATATACGGTACTTTAATAAAAAAGTAAGTAATCCACATAAATTGGACAGTGGACACAGAAGATAAAATCTAATAAAATACAAAATTAAAAAAATTATTAAAGTAAGACTGCAGTCAGTGCACATTGCACCATGACCATACCAAATAAAAAACAGGCATAAAAATAAAATTAATAATAATATAATATTACCAATAGAAATATATAAAAAATGCCAAAGACTGACTTTTTTTTTTTTATTATTTCCAATCAGAACTAGTAATTCAGTTCTCTCTCCCTAAGGTGTCAGCGGCTGCATGTGCGCTAAGTGTATGTATGTAGCTGCGGGTTACATACATAGTCATACAGTAGACCGCACTGTGTTCCGGCCCTGGGTATGGGCAGAGACTTCCCGGAACACAGACTAGTCTACAGCAGCGGTGCTCAGCCAATCACAGCAAGCAATGTAAACTAGTCTGTGTTTCTGGAAGTCTCCGTCCATACCCGAAACACAGTGCGGTATAGTGTATAGTACTGTAGTATGTAGACAGCCACAGATGCAGAACATACAGTTTTGCACATGCAGCGGGCTGACAGCTTAGGGAGAGACAATGACATAGTTTGGCCCAACAACAACAAACTATGTATAAAGAACAACTCTCTCAACTAACCATAACAGAAATATGGCAGAAGGCCGTTATTCTGTTTCACAATTTCTGTAAATATAACATATTATGCTATAATAAAAAAATGTATTTTATTATTTTCAACTTAAATGAGAACTAGTAGTTTTTCCCCAAGTTCTCTCCCTAAGGTGTCAGCGGCTGGATGTGCGATATAAAAGTGTATGTATGTAGCTGCGGGTTAGATACATAGTCATACAGTAGACCACACTGTGTTCCGGCCCGGGTATGGGTGGAGACATCCTGGAACACAGACTAGTCTACAGCAACGTTGCTCAGCCAATCACAGCAAGAAATGTAGACTATTCGGTGTTTCTGGAAGTCACCGCCCATATCCGGAATACAGTGCGGTATAGTACAGAACATACAGTTTTGCATTTGCACATGCAGCGGACTGACAGCTTAGGGAGAGACATAGTTTGGCTCAACAGCAAGCAACAAACTATGGTACAGTAGTTCAAAAGCTGGAGTTCTCTCTTAAATTGAAGAAGTGCAAAAAACTGTAGAAGAACTACAATGAACAACCCACAAATGGCACAACTAGACAATTGGGACATACTAGGTAATCAGTCATACTATGTTGTATGTTCCAATTGTCCAATAGCACAGTCCAATACCAATTAATTTACCATGTTCAACATGGTAAATGAATTGGTCTATGCTACGGATTTTTAAATCTATTTCAGTAAAAGTGGCAGATTTCGCTTTAAGAACAAAAGTTGTTCAGCTTTCTCACAGGAGAGACGGTTTCTCTTCTCATCA
This sequence comes from Rana muscosa, assembly GCA_029206835.1. Lineage (NCBI taxonomy): Eukaryota > Metazoa > Chordata > Amphibia > Anura > Ranidae > Rana > Rana muscosa. Next base: position 84,962,473 of record CM055125.1, on the reverse strand, counting down.
AGAATATGAGATGATAGACTGAATAGTCTTTCACTCTCTGTACTGGTGCTTGGGGCAGATAAATATCTGCGTGCAATCTGTGCAAGCAAGGGAAAACGTTCTTTGTTGATGCGCCAGTACTCAAGGGGATTGACGCTTCTGGCGATAGGCTGTTCAGCTAAGTAAATGTCCAGCTGCTGGGTAGCTGCACTTGTTGTGGCACTGCTATGGATTGGGGTGCATTTGTGTACAATTTCTTCAAACATATCAGATATGGAGGGAGTGTGTGTTCCTCTTCACTTATAAGCGACCGTTTCTTCTCACTTTCCTCTATGCTACACCTCGAAACTCCTTCACCAGATGCTTCCACCACCTCCATTTGTGCCAGTATCGTTTCCCGTGCACGCTGCTTTTACTCCACATTAAAGTAATGCTCTTTAAATCGAGGATCTAGAACTGTTGCAATGCAGTACAGAGGGTTGGACTCGGTGTCTTGAAACCGGTTGGTAACGGCCTCCAGTAGAGTGGTTTTAGCCGTTTTTACGCCATGGTCTGTTTCTACCTCTTTTCCTAGCAGACGCTTCAGTGCAGCAATCAAGGGAATGACTTCAGCAATGAGCTTATTTCTTTTGTTAGCTGTTGAAATGGAGATAGAAGAGACAAACTGTTTTCAACTAACGTCCACTGATGTGCACTCAGTGTTGCTGGCAGCTCGTAATCTGCAATGTATGCAGCTAAAACACGCTTTTGTTCAAAAAGACTTTGTAGCATATAGTAGGTGCTGTTCCAACGAGTGGCTACATCTTGCTGCAGTTGTTTCGGTGCCATTCCAAACTGCATCTGCAAAGCTTGTAATCTGGAATAAGCAAGCGGAGACGGCTTAAAGTGACCCACAATTTTTCTTCCTTTTGATACGATATCAGATATGGTGCGCTGACTCAGCAATCCTTCATTCACAGCCAGTAGCGTGTGTGCCAAACACGGTATGCTTTGAAGTTCACTGTCCTCCATTGCCTTTGCATGTTCCGCGCATTATTTCGGACAATCAAATGTACTTTAAACTTCTCAATGTGCCAAGTGTCAAGCATGGTTTTTAAAGCGTCAGATATTGCTGCTGCAGTATGTGATCCAACAAACTCACGTGCGTTAAGTAGGATGTTTTGCAATTTAAATTTGTCAACTATTCACTGCGCTGTCAGGCTGAGCATGCTCGTTGGACTGACATCTGAACTCCAAATGTCGATAGTAAAACTGATTGCTATGATGTCGGTATTCATGAGCTTATGAACGTGTTTTCTAACACTGCAAAACAATTCATGTAGATTGGTATCTGCAAAGTAGCATCTGCTTGGTAGTGAGTAACACGGCTTAATATGTTGCATGAGCCTACGGAATCCAATGTCCTCCACAACAGAGAATGGCTGGTCGTCTAATGCAATACATTTCTTAATTTTATCTGTAATGGCACGATTTTTGGGACTGTCCCTTGCATATTTTTTAACCTTTTTAAAGACTGTGGCCACAGATGGTGTTAAGCCTGAGAGTGAGGCATTTCTTGGAAGTGGCGCTGTTTTCTTGTAATCTGAATGCTGAATTGGATGACGTGTTTTCAGGTGGTGTATCAAACCTGTTGTTGAAAAATGCCTTGGCACTGTACCCCCTTTCTGCTGAGCAAAGACTACAGATTGCAAATTTGGGGTCTTTATCAGAAACTTTAAAATATTTCCACACTGCAGATATGGTCCACCTTTGCTGGTAACGTAGAATAATAGCAAAGAATGATTTATAGTGGGAGTGAAATCTGAGGGGGGGAGGGGACCAAATAAATTTTTTAAAAGCTAAACCCCAGGAGGCAGCTTTAAAAACAAAACAAAAAAACAACTAACCAATCTTTTTTTTTTTACGGTGCTGCTCTTGCCATGCAAGGTAGTTATGTCTGCACTGCAGTACAGCTGACTTGTACCAAAACAATATAAATTATTGAACTGAATAAATTGCTTTTTTTTTTTTTTTTTTTTTTTTAGCTATTCTGTAGTATACTTCATGTGCCTTGTTGTCATTGAATTTGTCACTTTGTCTCAGTGTAGTATATAAAGTTATACAGTTAGAGCCCATTCACACAGGGGCGGCACGACTTGTGTCGCGACTGTGCTGGACGATCTCAAGACGACTTCAAAGCAGACTTCCAAAATGACTTCTGTATAGAAGTCTATGGAAGTCGCCTTGAAGTCGTCTTGAAGTAGTACAGGAACCTTTTTCTAAGTCGGAGCGACTTCAGTCGCTCCACTTAGAACGGTTCCATTGTACAGAATGGGACGCGACTCGTCAGGCGGCTGAGACGCCTGACGAGTCGCCCCTGTGTGAATGGGGTCTTATACGACACTGACATGACAGCAAGCGCATTAATTTTTTAAACATGACAGTACGCAATAAATATAATTATTAATATTTTATATATGAAAAATATATATATTATATATTTATTGTATACTGTCATGTTTAAAAAATTAATGCGCTTGCTGTCATGTCAGTACTGTATAACTTATTGAATGTGTCACTTTGACAGCGTAGTATAACAGCAAGCGCATGAATTTTATACTGTATACTACAGAATAGCTCAAAAAATAAATAGCTTGCAATTGCAATCCATTCCATTTCAAATCTTATTTAATCACTCTACAAGTCAGATCAGATGTACTGCAGTGCAGACACACAGTCATTTTAAATAGTCAGTACTAGTACTATAATAAAATAATCAATAAATAAAATTACTAGTTTGTTTCTGTCAGTTTAAGAAAGGCAAAAGCAGCAATGTTCACCAGCAAATAGTAATGGTAGCCATCCCGGAGTGTGCCCACTCTTGTACTTGAATATGCTATGTGCAGCCCTCTATAAAGCTGTCTCTCGCTTCCTAGTACCGTCTCTCGGGTCCCAGTACCGTCTCTCGCTTCCCAGTACTGTTTCTCGATTCCCAGCAGCGTCTCTCAGGTCCAAGCAGCGTCTCAGAAGCACGAGGAGCGTCCGCGGGGAAGGTGCCAGCGTCTCAGCAGGGAACGTGCTTACGAGTGCAGCGTTGCAGCGTCAGTATCGGCAAGAATTCTCTTTCGGCATTTTGCCAAAAAGGCCATTTTCGGCCCATATGTTTCGGCGGCCGAAATTTCAGTGCATCCTTAATACGTTTAGGCACCAACATGAATATAAATACACATACATTTAAAAACAATTAAAAGATGTCCTATCCAACATGCATATCGATCCAATATCCAACAACACCCTATTAGAGTAATACTAGTAGTATTGCACCAGTTACTATGCATTAGAGACAATGATTCAAAAATTATTTATATTGACCAATAATGTGTACATTATCAATAACTTTGTAATTGAGTGCAAGTAACCATGTACTTGTGCCCGTTAGGCTGGGTTCACACTATACGACACGACATTCATCCGACTTTCATCCTACTTTGCTCTGCGACATCAGTCCTACATTGATCCTACATTGGTCGACATCCATCCGACATTCATGAACAGGATACTACTTTGATCCGACATTGTGCTAGTCTGACTTGTCCTTTGACCAATCAAAACAATCCCAGGGTGAGATAAATTCCTTTTACTGCTGCTGTAATCACCATGTCGGATGTCAAATGTCGGATGGTTAGGACAAGGATCCTACTTTGATCCGACTTCAATGATATTCAATGGGCTGAAGTAGGATCAAAGTCGGACAGAAGTAGTACAGGGAGCATTTTTAATGTCGGACCGACTTGTGTCGGACCAGTTAAGACGGCTCTCATAGGGAAACATTGATTTTCACACGTCATGCGACATGAGCTCCTAATGTCGGAGCGTTTGTCGGACAAGTGTGAACCAGGCCTAAATCTACAGAATATCTGGAATATTTGAAAATCCACTACTAGATATATACAAGGTGTGCTTCCTTAGTGAGTCCAGTATATTGCAACCCTCCTGCAGATATATTGCATAGTATAGCTTGGGACTACTATGGGACAGTAAATGATATATACTCCAAATACCGACAGGCTGCCTAAACATCTGGGATCTCAATTTTCATTTTATGATTTTACCCATAACTCCCCAGTATTGAAAGAGGGATTACTCCTGGACCATTAGTGTGTCCCCTGAAAGTGCTTGTCACATCCCCAATATAGAATTGCTGGAGAGGACCTTTATGTAGGACCACAGTTTATAGAGCCAATTATATTTACCACTTAGGGAGGTCAAGTCTTATATTTTCAGAGATAAGTAATCCAGGTCTCCTAAGAAGTGTATAAATTAAATATCCACTAAAAGTGGGTGTATGATCATCTCCTGTGCATTATCTTCAGTTATTCTGAGGCATCTTAAGTCCCATCTATACAATAATAATACCACCAGGATGTCGAAACCCAAGTCCAAGAATGCTGAAGCCATGTGATGCTCTGACGTGTTTCTTCCCAAACAGGACTTCCTCAGACTCCTGCCAGCTGATGAAATGCTATGAATTAGGAGTCCTTGCTACAAAATAATAAAACCACAGTGTTCTCAGTTTTTTTTTCTTTTCTTCCCTGACATGATTATTGCTCTCAGGTTCTATATTCAGAAAATGAAAGAATGGATCGGTAACATCTGTGGGATGTGAAAGTGTGTACTGGGAGTACATTTTTTGCCTGGTTGTAGTTGACTTGAGCAGTGAGGGAGCACATTGCTCAGGGCATTGTGGCAAGAGATCAACTTCCAGTAAATATCTTCATGCGGCCATCGAGTCCCAGCAGTCTAAGATCCAATGACACCATTTACCCTGGGAGTACCATAATCACCACAATTTTTACTGGTGCCACGGAGTCAGCTCACAAAACCATGAGCTGCTATTTCTTGTAGATGAGAGCAGGGATCACAGTATTCCAGACACTGAAAATACAGGTATTGTTGGTTGAGATTCTAGCAGCTATTTTTGCACAATTGAATTGTTTTGTTTTTTGCTCTTCTTGGAATCTACCTTTGTTTATTTATACAATTTCTGTGACAGTAATGGCCCGTACACACGATCCAAATATCGTACGAAAAATGTCGTCTGATGAAGAATCGTACGATAGTCGGATCGTTAGTACAGGGCTTCCGTGAGCCAATCATGACAGTTCATCCGATATTATTTTATCGAACATGCACGAAAATTTTCCTCGTACGATAACTAATCGTATGATTTTCGTTTAGTCAGTATAGTTGTCATTCGAAAATACAACACAAATACATTACAACACATGACATCACTTCCGATTTTTTTTTTTTTCTGTCGTGCGAGAATTTTCGTGACTAGTAACCTATTCAATTTCTACTTGCGACTAGTAAACGAAAAAAGTCGGACGATCTGTTGTCCGATTTTCGGATCGTATGTACGGGGCAAAAGAGTGAATCTAATTGCAATTCAAGAACAATCAGGCTTTGTTCGCATCAGCACATTGCAGTAAGGCACCATATACCCGTTGGAGCATTACGATGCTGGTAATTTTGAATGGCTTCCCAATGCGCCTGCCATGCACAGTAATGCTCTACTATGCACTGCATTATCAAAAATGCTACAGGTGTGATTTTTTTTTTGTGCGCTAGGATTCTATCCAAATGAAAAGGTAGCCTAAACACAACACTGGCAAAGTGAGAATAGACCCAAAAAAACAAAAATGTAATATATTACAGCAGGGCTTGACAAATTTGCTTGGAATCTAGGAGCCAGCTAAAAAAGTTAGGAGCCAGGAACGCGCCCCGTCCCGCTGAGCTCGCGTGCAGAAGCGAACGCATACGTGAGTAGCGCCCGCATATAAAAGCTTTGTTCAAACCACACATGTGAGGTATTGCCACGATTGGTAGAGCGAGAGCAATAATTCTAGCCCTAGACCTCCTCTGTAACTCAAAACTTGCAACCTGTAGAATTTTTTAAACGTCGCCTATGGAGATTTTAAAGGGTAAAAGTTTGTCGCCATTCCACGAGCGGACACAATTTTGAAGCGTGAAATGTTGGGTATCAATTTACTCAGCGTAACATTATGTTTCACAATATAAAAAAAAATTGGGCTAACTTTACTGTTTGTCTTATTTTTTGATTAAAAAAATTGTATTTTTTCCCCAAAAAGTGCGCTTGTAAGACCGCTGCGCAAATACGGTGTGACAGAAAGTATTTCAATGACCGCCATTTTATTCTCTAGGGTGTTAGAATAAAAAAAATATATATAATGTTTGAGGGTTTCTAAGTAAAGGGAAGGAGATGGGCGAGCAGTGAAAACAGGCAGAGGAAGCTCCATTGGCATTGCTGGTTGTCTTGTCATACCAACGGCCACCACAAGAGGGCGCCAGATTCCAGAAGGAAGCATAGGACTGTAGAAGGCCGCAAAGCCGCGGCCTCAATTACCGGCACGGAGATGGGATACCCCAGCTGTGCCGTGCCGCCCCAGGCACCAGGTCCCTAATTCTAGTCGCAAATGCGACCTGGCGCCCGGGGTTTGACAAGCCCTGTATTACAGCTTACTAGTCCTTGGATTTGGCGGATACATTAGCTTTCCTTTTTTAATGCTTCTTTTTTGTTTTATTTTCCCCGCTGATCCTGCTACAAATGCATCATCTCTTAAAGTGACAGCGCTCACTTACTGTACTGTGTTTGTTGGAGGAACCGTATTGTCACCCTGGACTGCTTTGGACTACAAATGCCTCTCACCTTCTCATCTTTATTGCATTGGCATAAGTTTTTTTGTGGTTCAAAGAAGCCATCTTAGTAAGCTGATAACATTGAGATTTCAGTTCAGTCCACTGGAAGTTACAATGACTCTTTCTGGAAGGATCAAAGGTTATTTTTCTGTACTTGTAGAATGTATAAAGCTAGAGAACGAAAGTAGTCACTATAGCAAGAACTGCTAAGCTGTAGAGCTGCGCGATTAATTGTTAAAAAACCTTGATCTCGATCAAACCCCCTTCACGATCTTAATTCCGGCATTTCCACAATTCTTGTAATAAGCGCAGAGCCGTTCTCTGCTCAAAAAAAAAAAAGGCAGCTGCAAAGTTTATCACATCTCTCAGCGCTGAGAGATAAAAATAAACCTTGTATCATTTGGTTCTTTTAGATCCGTGTTTCTCCAGCTTTTTTGTCTTGCGGCACACAAAAAAGATCAAAAAATGTTTTGTGGTCAGCAGTAAATATAATATATACAAAAGCATCAGTCTTGTGTGATCCCCAATATTATATATCTATATCAAACCTCATTGGCTGGAAGCGCCTGGCACGACATCTTTCCTGGCAGCCAGGCCGAAGCCTAATCCTATTGGTGATCCGAATACGCAGGGTCTAGTGGCGGCGAACATCAACCAATCCAATTCGCGCTCAGGCCAGGCAGCACAGATGACTGTCTGTGTGAGGCCTGCACACTTGCTCAGTGAGTGACAGACAGTCAGCACTATGCTGGCAGAGCTGCGGAGTTTCGCGGTGTGGCACTGGCGCAGCCACCGCCGAGCCCGGCAAACAACCTGAATGATCCCGCGGCACACAGTTTGAGAAACACTGTTTTAGATCAAAGGGATGAACTTCGGTCTGTAAATGAGGTTAGTTAACCACTTAAAGATTAAGCCTTTTTCTGACTTGTTGCTTACAAGTTAAAACCAGTCTTTTTTGCTAGAAAATTACTTAGGACCCCCAAACATATATATTTTGTTAGTAGAGACCCTAGAGAATAAAACGGTGGTCATTGTAATATTTTATGACACAATGTATTTGCGCAGCGGTCTTTCAAAAGTAATTTTTTGGAAAAAATGCACTTTAATGAATTAAAAAATAAACAGTCAGCCCAATTGTTTTGTATAATGTGAAAGATGATGTTACGCAGAGAATCGTGAGAGAATCCTGATGTTAATTCTAAGCAAAAAAATAGTGATTCTCCTTTTATCCAGAATCGTGCAGCTCTACTAAGCTGTAAAACATTACATTTTTGTTGTAGAGTTTAGATATCATTTAAAGTGTAAGTTCACTTTTTCAGAAAAAAAATTAAAAGTGAACCAACGCTCTACAGTACACCCTTTCAACCCCCCTGGTCTCTTTACAGCTTATCCCCCCTGTACTTACCTCTGTGGGTGATGAGCTGTCAGTGCCCACGCAGCTGGTGTAGTGTTCCCAGGATTTGAAGTGCCCACTCTTCTACCTTCTGCAGGGCTAATTGCAACTGTTCTGATTGGTTCGCACTGGCATATAGCATTGCTCTGATCTGTCCAGGAGTGTTGCAGAAAAAAGAAGAGCAGGGATTTTTAAATCTCTTGACCGCTGCATGGGCACTGACTGACAGCCCATCATCCACGGAGGCAATTACAGCAGGGACTCGGGTGGAGAGTGTAGGGGGGTTAGTATCTTTGAATACAAATTAGGAGTCTATTTGTGGCTTTACTGTATGTATTTGGCTTGAAGAATATTGGATAGATTGTGCACTGCCCTGTGAGGTATATTCTACCCTGCATATCCCTTTACCACTGCGGTAACCTGCACACCTGCCATGAAGAATTATACTAGAAGAAACTGAATCGGTACAATGAATCATTTCATTTTTAGCCACATAAGGGTTTGTTCACTATGTGAGCAGTGCTGAGCTTAATCATGGATTATTATTGTAACGCCAAAGCTTTTGGATTGAAAGAGCCCATTCTTCCTTTTTATAACATAATGTGGTTGATTTACTAAATTAGAGCAGCAGATTCACTTTGAAAAGTGAATTTCCACTATGCATGGACATTTTCGCTGAGCTTAGTGAATGAGGTGAAGCACTGCTGACTTTTTTTTTTTCTTATATGTGACTGGATATTCTTTGCATAGTGAATTTTTACCACACTCACTGAGTTTCCCAGAGTTTACTGTTCACTGAGTGAACATGCTTTGCTGCTTAAAGTGGAGTTCCACCCAAAAGTGGAACCTTCGCTTATTTGCTTCCTCCCCCTCCGGGGCCACATTTGGCACCTTTCAAGGGGGGCGGAGGGAATGGAGACCCCACTCTTGGCAGCCCTCCACCTTCCCCTGCCACCGGGCCAATTAGAAAAAAATATTTTTTTCCACAGTTTAGGCTGATATGTATTTTTCTACATATTTTTGGTAAAAATCGCAATAAGCGTATATTGATTGGTTTGCGCAAAAGTTATAGCATCTACAAAATATTTGTTTTTCTTTTGTGGCATTTTTATTAATAATTTTTTTTTTTTTACTAGTAATGGCAGTGATCTGCGATTTTTATCATGACTACGATTTTATGGCGGACACATCGGACACTTTTGACACATTTTTGGGACCATTGTCATTTTTACAGCGATCAGTGCTACAAAAATGCACTGATTACTGTGAAAATGACACTGGCAGTGTAGGGGTTAACCACTAGGTGGCGCTGAAGGGGTTAAGTGTGTCATAGGGAGTGCTTCTAACTGTAGGGGGGATGGGCTACGTGTGACATGACACTGATCACCGCTTCTGATTACAGGGAGCTGTGATCAGTGTCCTGTCACTAGGAAGACTGAGGAAATGCTTGTTTACATCAGCATTTCCCCGTTCTTCCTCTCCGTGAGACTTTCACGGTTATCCCCGCAGACATCGAGTCCGTGGGACCCGCAGTAGGACTCACGGAGCTTGCGGCGGGCGTGCACGTGCGACCACAATGCCGCTTCTTAAAGGGGACATATATATACGTCCATCTGCTTGCCCGTGCCATTCTGCCGATGTATATCATTGTGCGATGGTCGGCAAGCGGTTAATAAATCTTTACCAAACAGGAAATTTGTTGAAATTGTGCAGAGCTTATGCTTTGTCCCTTTGTAAATGTATAATATCTCCTTTAATGTAATCAAGGCGAAAGCCAGGTCTGTGGGTTGCTTTTGAAGTGCACTTTATTCAGTTGTCATTTACAAACCATAGGGCGTGCAGTGCGGGTTAGCAGTGCCCTACTAGTTCAGGGTAGCTGAGTTCTATTTAAAGAGCTCTGATCTAATCAAAAGTAGGATATTTTTTTAAACTGACCAGTGTTGAACTCCATAAAGCATAAGTTTGCTTTAAAAGAAAAAAAAATGTAAACATTTTTGCACATAAAAATAACGCGCATTTATTATTTTTTGTTGCAGGAGCCTGTAAAGCATTGCACAAGCAATCAGCAGATCGCTAATCCCATACAGGTAAGCCGATACTCCATGACAGGAAGACTTAATGAACTACCTCAGAGCTCCACAGCGCCATGGTAGTTCATTGAGAACTACAAGCTGACAGCTGCTAATGATGTCGGGACCTGCAGTTCATTCAGGCACACATAGCTGTGTGTATGAATGACGCAGTCGTGTGGGTGGAGCCCCGCACAGGCCGCATTGTTTTCAAACTGTGACAACTGGAACAGGGAACTTCTCCCCGTACTGCTGCCACAGAGAGAAGAGGGATTAGAACATCTGTCAGGATTCTATTGCTGTTTGTCTCCCTGTTGGGGAGATTCACCCTCTCCATCTGTCCTGGTGACTGTTATTGATAGTACAAAGAAAATCTCAAATTTTGAGTGGTCACCAGAACAGTAATAGAGGGGAAAACTGTGGACATTAGTTCTGGTGACTACTTTGGATTTCCATAATTTTACATGGATTTCCATTACCTTCCTGTTGCTATGGGACATAATGTGAAGGTAAATCTCCCCAATGTCACACATAACCCTCCCTAACGCTATCCAAAATAAAAATAAAAAGATTTGTCTTTTAGTTTTACTTTACATGCAACTAATTAAAATGTGTGTCAGGGCACACCTTTTCCTGGACTGAAATCACAGGAGAATGGTGTCAGCTCTGCCCAGCTGTCTGTTAGTTTACAGAATCCCTCTCTGGACTCCTTTTAAAGTGGTTTTAAAGGCAGAAGGTTTTTTATCTTAATGCCTCATTAAGATATAAAACCTTCAGTGTGCAGCCCCCCCCCCTTACACTTACCTGAGCTCCATCTCAGTCCAGCGATGTTGCACGAGTGCCTCGGCCGTCCGGGACTCTCCCTACTGATTGGCTGAGACACAGCAGTGGCAACATTGGCTCCTGCTGCTGTCAATCAAAGTCGGTTAGCCAATGAGGAGAGGGGGCGGGGCAAAATATGGCTCCATGTCTGAATGGACATACAGAGCTGCGGCTCTGCTCAGGTGCCCCCATAGCAAGCTGTTTGCTGTGGGGGCACTCGACAGGAGGGAGGGGCCAGGAGCACCAACGAGGGACCCGAGAAGAGGAGGATCTTGGCTGCTCTGTGCAAATACAAACAAATAGTGCAGCGCTGAAAATATTATTGAAATTGATGCCGGAAGGCAGCAGAAAACAGCATAAATAACTTCTTAAAAAATAATCTGAAAACCCACTGTGTGCTAGTGAATAAACAAATGTATGAGTATAGTCCGTGAAGGAATCAACTCAAATTAACAGCCATAACAGTAGACAGTAGGACTGTCTTACTTAGAAATCATAAGAGTGTGGCCCTTGTGGACTACACACCACTAGAGTATGATAAGTGCAAAAGAAACAACAACACAAATTTAAAGTCCAAGTAATATGTGCCAAATTGAATGGGTGTCTTCTCATGGAGAGCAAGGATATCACTACCACAATATTGACTGATGGAGGAACCCCAATGTTTTTTTTCTTTGAAAATAACAAAGACTTGTACTATCCTTACCATAAAGTGTTATTAAAGATAAGAACTGAATGGACTCCAAGAAGTGCACATAGGACTCACTTGTCAAACAGAACACTGGTGTATAATAATATAGTTACCAGAGCAGTTATAGTAGAACTATAGGCAAAAATTTTTTTTTTTCCATTATGGATAGAGTAAAGGAGGGTTATAACCCCTGTCAGTTTATTTTTTGCCATCTGTGTCCCATTGAGGAGATTTCCCTTTCGCTTCTTGTCCCATAGCCGAAACAGGAAGTGAGAGGAAATCCCTGCAAATCAAAGGAATTTCTTGGGGATCCCCAGGTCACCAGAACTAGTGTCCCCATTGGAAGTTTTTCTCTCTATTGCTTTTCTGGGGACAACCCAAAGTTAGTGATTTTATTTTCACTTTCAATGATAATGGTAAACAGGACACATAGACAGGGTGGATCTCCCTAACAAGGGCGCAGACAGCAATAAAAACTCACACGGGTTTTAATCCCTCTCCCTTCTATCCAACACTGGAAAAAAAAATGCCTTTGGTTGTACTTTAATGGCATTTAACAGACAGCAAATAAGTGAAGTTCATAGTCAGGGTTTACATACACTTTTTCCAAAGCATTTTAAATAATTCTCTGTGCACACCCTCTCATCTGCATGTTGCTGATTGACAATATGGCTTGCATAGTTTATTTTTATTTTTTTAATATGTATTATATGATCTGGTTAGTTTAAATGCAAATTGTGCTTAACAGGGTTCTTCATAGTAGCATTTTGGAAGAAGTAATTGGAGTATCTCATAGCAACCACCTACTAATAGCCATTCAATAACTTATGGCAGTGAGACTGATAAAACTTGATTTTTTTTTTTGGTTGCTTTGTACTGTTGAACTTGATTTGCTCTTTGCACCATTCATTCAGATATCAGATTGGCACTGGATGGATGTTTGATGTTCAGTACAAGACAGCTTATTAGGGGAGGTGATTCAAAGAGCTGTAAAAATACAATACTGTATGTTGTGTGTTTAGCCATAGTAAGATGAATGACCTAGAACACTGGTTGGAAAGATATCTGCCCCTATACTGCATTGAATGAGCACCAGGAACCCTTACAATTAAATCTACGGTAATCCCCACATTGGCACTTTTGCTGTGTTTTGATGATTCCTTTTGCTCCATAGTAGCAAAAAAAATAGCTGGCCTGTTCACAAAGAGATTTTTCAACCAGTTGGGAAATCTCCTTGTAAAATATAGATTTCCGCTTGATACTATTAGCACTTACAGTGAGGGAAAAAATATTTGATCCCCTGCTTATTTTGTACGTTTGCTGACTGATAAAGAAATGATCAGTCTAGAATTTTAATGGTAGGTTTATTTTAACAGTGAGAGACAGAACAACAACAAAAAAATCCAGAAAAACGCATTTAGAAAAAAAAAAGTTATACAGTAAAACCTCCGTTATATCGCGGTTCAGTTTTCGCGGTCCCGGTATATTGCGTTTTTTTCTGTAAGACCTATTGACATTATTTTATTGATTAAATCATTGTTAATTAAATATTTTTGTGTTTTCCATTGCTCTTTCTATGTCTCTCAGTATCTTTTATGTGTTTAAATGTGTTTCTATTGTTTTAAAAGTGTGTTTAAAGACCTTAAAATGCTTTTAAAAGTACAGTGAAAGTTATAAAAACATGCCCAGTGTGTATTTAAATAGGGTCTATTTCGCGGATTTTCACTTATTGCGGGTGGGTCTGGAACGTAACCCCCGCGATGGAGGGGGGTTAACTGTATATTGATTTGCATTTTAATGAGTGAAAGAAGTATTTCACCCCTTTGCAAAACATTACTTGGTTCTTGGTGGCAAAACCCTTGTTGGCAATCAGTCTCTTGTATTTTGCCACCAGGTTTTGTCCCACTCCTCCTTGCAGATCCTTTTCAAGTCATTAAGGTTTCGAGGCTGACGTTTAGTAACTCAAACCTTTAGCTTCCTCCACATATTTTCTATGAGATTAAGGTCTGGAGACTGGCTAAGCCACTCCAGGACTTTTAATGTGCTTCTTCTTGAGCCACTCCTTTGTTGCCTTGGTCATGTGTTTTGGATTATTGTCATGCTGGAATACCCATCCACAACTCATTTTCAGTGCCCTGGCTGAGAGAAGGAGGTTGTCTATCAAGATTTGACAGTACATGGCCCTGTCCATCATCCCTTTTGATGCAGTAATGTTGTCCTGTCCCCTTAGCAGAAAAACACCCCCAAAGCATAATGTTTCCACCTCCATGTTTGACGGTGGGGATGGTGTTCTTGGGGTCATAGGCAGCATTCCTCCTCCAAACACGGCGAGTTGAGTTGATGCCAAAGAGTTCGATTTTGGTCTCATCTGACCACACTATCACACAGTTCTCCTCTGAATAATTCAGATGTTCATTAGCAAACTTCAGACGGGCCTGTAAATGTTTTTTCTTGAGCAGGGGGACCTTGCAGGCGCTGCAGGATTTCAGTCCTTCACGGCGTAGTGTGTTACCAATTGTTTTCTTGGTGACTATGGTCCCAGCATCATTGACCAGATTCTCCCATATAGTTCTGGGCGGATTCCTCACCGTTCTCATGATCATTGAAACTCCACGAGGTGAGAGCTTGCATGAAGCCCCAGACCGAGGGAGATTGACAGTTATTTTGTGTTTCCTCCATTTGCAAATAATCGTACCAACTGTTGTCACCCTCTCACCAAGCTGTTTGGCGATGGTCTTGTAGCCCATTCCAGCCTTGTGTAGGTCTACAATCTTGTCCCTGACATCCTTGGACAGCTCTTTGGTCTTGGCCATGGTGGAGAGATTGGAATTGATTGCTTCTGTGGATAGGTGTCTTTTATACAGGTAACAAACTTAGATTAGGAGCACTCCCTTTAAGAGAGTGCTCCTAATGCTCCTAATCTCCTGTATGGAAGACACCATGAAGCAAATAAATCTTGCTGATTGATTGGGGATAAAATACTTATTTCACTCATTAAAATGCAAATCAATTTATAACTTTTTTTAAATGCGTTTTTCTTGATTCTTTTTGTTGCTAAAGTCTTTCACTGTTAAAATAAACCTACCATTAAAATTATAGACTGATCATTTCTTTGTCAGTGGGCAAACATACAAAATTAGCAGGAGATCAAATACTTTTTTCCATCACTGTATCTGCCTGAAGCACTTGGGATTGTAACATGAGTGAGAAGATACGACCGTAGGCTCCATGCACACTGGGCTTAAAAAAAACTCCAGTTCACTTGGCAGAAAATAACGCTCATATAGAGTTTAGGAGAGTTTAGCGTTTTTTTTCTGCCAGGAAAAAAAAAGTAATTCTGTATAGACCACAGTCTTGTAGAACAGATTGGAACATACCAAACGGATGCTACAGAGTGGTTCCTCTCTAGGTAAAGTGTTTGTGTGGGGAAAAAAAATGCAGTGCGTCTTCTAAAACATGTACATTTTCCATGTTTTGTTTCTTTAAAAAACACAAGTACAAAAAATGTAAAAAAAAATTGTATCCTGTCAGCAATACTTTCAGTTGCCTTTGCTGCGCTGAAATCCCAAGGAATGTTGTCATCTCTGCCCAGTTTTCCTTTGCAGGACTACAGGACACCTTTCTGTCTTTCCTTAACATAACATATGGGTGATGTGTGTATTCATAAGTCCAGCAGGGCTGATAACACTGCTTGTGCTTGGGATATTATTGTAGCAAAGGCAGCATTGTTAGTTCACTACATGAAGTCGGGAGCTCGCTGGATTTTTGCCGGGATCAAGAGGCACGTTTCTGTATTTGCAGCGATTTTAGGGGGGATAAACATGGGGGGATGTACATGTATTGGAGAGCTGTGCTTGAATATACAATTGTGCTCATAAATTTACATACCCTGGCAGAATTTTGATTTCTTGGCCATTGTTCTGAGAATATGAATGATGACACAAAAACATTTCTATCACTCATGGTTAGTGTTTGGCTGAAGCATTTTATTATCACTCAACTGTGTTTACTCTTTTTAAATCATAATGACAACAGAAACTACCCAAATGACCCTGATCAAAAGTTTACATACCCCAGTTCTTAATACCTTGTATTGCCCCCTTTAACATCAATGACAGCTTGAAGTCTTTTGTGGTATTTGTGGATGAGGCTCTTTATCTTCTCAGATGGTAAAGCTGCCCATTCCTCTTGGCAAAAAGCCTCCAGTTCCTGTAAATTCTTGGGCTGTCTTGCATGAACTGCACGTTTTGAGATCTCCCCAAAGTGACTCAATGATATTGAGGTCAGGAGACTGAGATCAACACTCCAGAACTTTCATTTTGTTCTGCTGTAGCCGATGACAGGTCGACTTGGCCTTGTGTTTTGGATCATTGTCATGTTGGAATGTCCAAGTGTGTCCCATGTGCAGATTCCTGGCTGATGAATGCCAATGTTCCTCCAGTATTTTTTGATAACATACTGCATTCATCTTGCCATCAATTTTGACCAAATTTCTTGTGCCTTTGTATCTCACACATCCCCAAAACATCAGCGATCCACCTCTGTGTTTCACAGTAGGAATGGTGTACCTTTCATCATAGGCCTTGTTGACTCCTCTCCAATTGTAGCGTTTATGGTTGTGGCCAAAAAGCGAAATTTTGGTCTCATCACTCCAAATGACTTTGTGCCAGAAGGTTTGAGGCTTGTCTCTGTGCTGTTTGGCGTATTGTAAGCGGGATACTTTGTGGCATTTGCTTAGTAATGGCTTTCTTCTGGTGATTCGACCATGCAGCCCATCTTTCTTCAAGTGCCTCCTTATTGTGCATCTTGAAACCGCCACACCACATGTTTTCAGAGAGTCCTGTATTTCACCTGAAGTTGTTTGTGTTTTTTTCTTTGCATCCCAAACAATTTTCCTGGCAGTTGTGGCTGAAATTTTTGTTAGTCTACCTGACCGTGGTTTGGTTTCAACAGAACCCCTCATTTTCCACTTCTTGATTAGAGTTTGTACACTGCTGATTGGCATTCTCAATTCTTTGGATATCTTTTTATATCCCTTTCCTGTTTTATACAAATCAACTACCTTTTCCCGCAGATCCTTTGATAATTCTTTTGCTTTCCTCATGACTCAGAATCCAGAAACATCAGTGCAGCACTGGATGAAAGATGCAAGGGTCTGTCAGGAGTCCAGAAACTCATTGACCTTTCATACACACACACTAATTACAAGCAAACAGATCACAGGTGAGGATGGTAAGCCTTTAATAGCCATTCAAACCCCTTTGTGTCAACTTGTGTGCATGCCATCAGGCCAAAATCACCAGTCTGTAAACTTTTAATCAGGGTCATTTGGGTAGTTTCTGTTGTCATTATGATTTAAAAAGAGTAAACACAGTTGATTGATAATAAATGGCTTCAGCCAAACACTAACCATGAGTGAAAGAAAAGTTTTTGTTATCATTCATATTCTCTGAAAAATGGCCAAGAATTCATAAATTCTGCCAGGGTATGTAAACTTATGAGCACAACTGTATCTGTTTTTATTTTGTTCAGACGTACACCTTTTTTTAATTATCGAATTGATTAGCAGAAGCATGAAGTCAGGTGCTCTAAATGCTCCTTCTGTCCAAGCAGTCTTTTCCTGCTATTGTATTCCAGTTAATGATTACATTAAAGTGGCTGAGAGAAATGAATGCTCAGCAACATTTGCTAAAAGATTTCGATGGAGTGTTTCAGATTTTTTTACAAGCTAAAACTTGGGTTTCATATTGAAACCCCACAGATTTTAGCACTCCAAGGTACAGGCTGTGAGCTTTTGGCAAGCCTTGTTGGGAATTGTGATATTTACCAGCTGGAGGGCTGTAAACCAGGTGTGCCCTAATAAGCTTGGCATGATTGTGCTGCTGGCTCAGATCTTTTTTTTAACAGCAGTTTGTCTTCATGGGAACACACACATATTCACTGTAGCTCTTGGGAATCCCACAAAGAAAATCTAACTTCCTAATTATGTGTTGATGACTACTGTGTATACACAAGGTAAAGGTTAGGACATATTGCTCTGGCACAAAAGATGTTAAAGGGTTATGGTTTCTGCCATTCTCATAATTTCAGCTTTATGTTTGTATATTTTTCCTGTGTTGTTTTTTTTTTTTTTTGGCAATGTTAATTTTTCCCTACACTGCGTCCTTGTAAATCCTCCTCCTTTAGCCTTGTTCCTACCATTCATCATCAGATGCTTTCTCCTCCCTTCTACAGACTTCATCTGGTTTGCACAATCAGATTATCTTGCTTGCCTGGCTCTGATGCCATTTTCCTCTGGAACAGAATGTGGAGTCACAGGCTGGCAAGGCTCTTTTCAGAGGCCAGGAGACTCGGAACAAAGGCCGCCAAAGGACAGAATTATAGATCAGCCAGGTTCTGCAGATCAACAGGGGTAAAAAATCGCTGGCTCAGCACAGCTCCAGCAACACAAGAGTGCTCCTGGGTCCTGCACCAAGATCACTTTGGTAAGTTAAGCTTATTTTAAAAATGTTGGGAGAGGGAGCTGCGTCATTTCTGATTAAACACAGAACGTTTTGCATCCTGTTAAGTTGCAGTGCCCATTATTAACCTTCATTCAGTAAATATTTACATATGATATTTACCGAAGAAATGACAAAGGAAAGACGAGAGATGGTAGCTGAATATTCGGCATCCATTAGACTGTTGAAAGCTCTTTACCACCCCTCCACTGACTTTCACATATACACATGTTTGATATAATTTGTATGTGAAGTGTTTGTGCATTTCAAGGTTATCTCATCTATATGTGAGAAATTGCCCCCCTGCGTAATTGTTCTCCACTGGAGATGCCCTTTGGGTCAGGTCTTAAAAAGAACTAGGCCTGTTTCATCTTGGCGGTGGATTGGATACGTTAAAAGTATAACTAAAGGCAAATTTTATTTATTTTTTTGGATAGAGGGAGATGGATTAGAACTAGGGGGGCACTGAATGGAAATTTTGGTGCCGAAACCAAAAATGCACTTTGCCGAAACCGAAAATCACAGTTTTTACAAAATATTTATATTTTTATATATAATTGTATTATATTCGACTTTTTATTTAATATCATCAATTTAAATTAATATGAATTTCTTGTTGGCCGTTATTGGCACCTTTAGTGCAAGAAAAGCTCAAGAAAAATGCAGTCTGCAGTCTCTGACCATTTCCTGTATCATGTCCTCAGTCTCTAACCATCTCTTGTATCATGTCCTCATTCTCTAACCATCTCTTGTATCATGCCCACAGCCTGTAACCATCTCTTGTATCAGCAGCCTTGCCAGTGCATGCCAGTGCATGCCAGATGCAGCCTTGCCAGTGCATGTCGGATGCAGCCTTGCCAGTGCATGTCGGATGCAGCCTTGCCAGTGCCTGTCGGATGCAGCCTTGCCAGTGCCTGTCGGATGCAGCCTTGCCAGTGCCTGTCGGATGCAGCCTTGCCAGTGCATGTTGGATGCAGCCTTGCCAGTGCCTGTCGGATGCAGCCTTGCCAGTGCCTGTCGGATGCAGCCTTGCCAGTGCCTGTCGGATGCAGCCTTGCCAGTGCCTGTGGGATGCAGCCTTGCCAGTGCCTGTGGGATGCAGCCTTGCCAGTGCCTGTGGGATGCAGCCCACCAGTGCCTGTGGGATGCAGCCCACCAGTGCCTGTGGGATGCAGCCCACCAGTGCCTGTTAGATGCAGTGTATCAGTGCCTGTAGAAACGCGATAGATCACAATAGTATATATATATTTTAATATATCATACATATATCTATTGCAACTGTAAAGTTGTAAAGTAGGAATGTTACATACTAACAATCAATATCTATACAGCCTATATCAACAATACTAATGAAAATTATACTTATTCTCTCCTCGAGGCAAAGGTCCTGCTTGCTGAGCTCCCAGATGTAATAGAGTGCTCTCTCATTCCCAAACGTCCTGTTTTAAAGGACCTCATTCATACCACATTCAAACCCTCCCCTTGCCCGCCCGTCTGCCTCTCGACCAATCGTTGCACTTCCATGTCCCTCGTCTTGTTATTGCCATACCTGGCCTCTGGGGGCGATGTTGCCCATATAATCTCCAATAGCTTGCTGGTCCCTTTAATCATGGTACTTGTATTGACAGAAGCACTTCCCCTTTGTCTTCGGAAGATGCTAATTAACAGGATCTTCAGACATTGCGGAGTCGGGTCTAACAGATTACATTCCTTAGGGGGGGGCATCCTGTCCTCCAGGCACGACAAGCCTCAGCTTAACTGACCATTTGGAATGCAACAGAATATGTACAAAACCCAGAACTCATATTCCTTACAACAGTGCCTGTTAGATGCAGCCTACCAGTGCCTGTTAGATGCAGCCTACCAGTGCCTGTTAGATGCAGCCTACCAGTGCCTGTTAGATGCAGCCTGCCTGTGCCCGGATCAGAGCAGCGAACTCCCGCTGTGTCAGGGAGCTGGATTTGAATTGCACGGGCTGCCAAAATTTCGGTGCATCCCTAATTAGAACACCTGTCAGTTTTTATTGCTGTCTGTGCCCCTGTTAGGGAGATTCCCCTTCTCCATTTGTCCTGTTTATCATTATCATTGAAAGTGAAAGTTAAAAAAAATCCCAAATTTGGGGACACTAGTTCTGGTGACCTGAGGGTCTCCAAGAGATCCATTTAATTTGCAGGGATTTCCTCTCGCTTTCTGTTTTTAGCTTTGGGACAGGAAGTGCAGGTTAATCTCCCCAATGGGACAAAGATGGCAAAATAACAAGGGTCATGACCCTCCCTTATTCTATCCAAAATGAGAAAAAAACATTTTGTCTATAGTTCTACTTTAATTTTTTGTTGCTTTTTGTACATGTATTATTGCGACCCTGTGCACAGGTCTGTCTAGAAAAACATACCTGTCAGGAAGATGCTGCTTCACTTCTTGGCCAGTAAGGTTTTCTGTGAGACAGATGGTTAAACAGGTCAAGCTAGAAGCATACTGTTGTATGTACAAAAAGAAAACAGTTGCAATTTGACAAATCCACCCTACAGGTAAAATAAAAACTGGTCTGCTGTCAGATTTTGCCAAGTCTAGTCTCCAGGTCATGTGTATCTGTGATCCATAAATTGTGCGCAATACAGATTAGAAATTTTCTGATCATAAAGGGGTGGCTTTTTTGTTAAAGCGGAGGTGCCGCGGAAAAAAAAATATTAAAAGCCAGCAGCTGCAAATACAGCAGCTGCTGACTTTTAATATTAGGACACTTACCTCTCCTGGAGTCCAGCAACGTCCGCAGCAGAGGACGCACAATCACTCGTCACTCTGCTGCCCCCACCGCCATCCTCGGTGAGGGAACCAGGAAGTGAAGCCTTGCGGCTTCATGCCCGGTTCCCTACGGCGCATGTGGGAGTCGCGCTGCGCCATTCTGAATGGTCCCCTGTGTTCTGGGAGCTGAGTGTCTCCCAGAACACAACGGGGAATCTGCGGGAAGTGACGTGCTTCCCGCAGATTTCCCGCAGAGAGGACTCCCGGAAGTGGGTGCAAATACCTGTCTTAGACAGGTATCTGCACCCCCTCCCCCCTGAAAGGTGTCAATTGTGACACCGGAGGGGGGGGAGGGTTCCGATCAGCGGAAGTTCCACTTTAGGGTGGAGCTCCGCTTTAAGCATGAACTATAGTTTCTACATAGTGTAGAGTGCAAATCATTTGATCGCCCTCTACAATGTGAGAGTGTCAGCTTTCATCTCCAAGCATAGTAAACACCACTAAGAAGTTTACTAAAATTTGACCCACTCGTTCAACACTGTTTATGCTGGAATCAACCTTTGATTTTTTCATACCGTTGGATTGGCCCCGGTGAAATGAAGATGGAACATGTTGTGTAACAAGTCTGACACAGTCTGTTTGGTTTGCTAAACGCAAAAGCATGAAAAAAGAACTACTTGCGAAATATTATGATGTTTTTCAAAAGAGACTCCACGCATCCTGTGTAACTTCCTTCTGAAAAGTCACTTTTACATTGTACTTATGGCAAAAGAACTAATATCTTCCTTTGTTAGTTCCTTTGTAAAGGTCTATGTTACCCACTGCAACCAATCCAGTTATTGCCTTTTTTCAACCACACCCCAATGGAAAAATCTTATTGATTCCTGTGGGAAACACAGTCCAACCTTGCAGATCATTTAGCCTTGCCTGTTTTAAAGTCACTGGTTAACTATTTTACTCTCTGTGTCTGTTTTAAATAGAACTGCTTTACTCTGGAATATGTATGCGTTTTGACTACGTGTGGCTGCGAGATCACTGCCGCTCGGCTTCTTGTTACAACCCCAAGACCAACCAGCGCAGTTTGGACACAGCCAGCGTAGAACTGCACATCAGACCTGCACAGGTCCGAGTCGATGAAACCACCATATATCTAACATGTAAGTTTGGGAATATGCATCCCCCATTTAAGAGCCTCGTTGATTGTATGTTGGGAAAGATAAGGATGCAATTGTCTATTGCAAACCTTCTATTAAACTATAGAGTGCACAGGACAGCTCTGAATTTGTAACATGGCCAACGGGTGTTTGTGCACCTATTGAACAGATACTTTAAAATACTTTTGGTTGGTAAATTTAACAGACCTAAAGTTAGCAAATAAGAGAAGATCACTGTTGAGGTTTTTGTAAACTTTAATATATTGCTTTTTTTTTTTTTATTCTTTATTTGAGGGTTCACATCAGGACTCAATAAAACACTAATTTAAACCTGTGAGGCCTCGTACACACGACCGATTTTCTCGTCGTAAACAGTCAAGAAAAGTGCCGCGAGAGTTTTTTTGTCTAGAAAAACGTTCGTGTGTATGGTTTTACGACGAGAAACTTGACGAGAATCTCGACGAGAAAATAGAGAACCTGCTCTCTATTTTCTCGTCAGGAGTCCAGATTTCCTCGTCGTGTTTCTCGTCGGCCTGTTTTGTGACGAGAAAATGGTTCGTGTGTATGCTTTTACGACTCTTCCAAAAGCGCGCATGCTCAGAATCAAGTATGAGACGGGAGCGCATCTTCTGGTAAAACAAGCCTTCGTAATGGAAATAGCACATTCGTCACGCTAAAACGAACTGAAAGCACGAAGACTGAAAAGCGCGAATCGTCTCTTCCCAAACTTTTACTTCACACGCGGTAACACGAGATCAGCAAAAGCAGCCCAAGGGGTGGCGCCAAGAAAAAAGATCTTCCCCTTTATAGTGCCGTCGTACGTGCTGGACGTGAGCGCAGAGAACCACGAGGAAATTGGGAAATGACAGTGTGTACGCATAGAAAGCTTGACGAGAAAATCGACAAGCTTAACAAGAATCTCGTCGAAAAAAACGACGTGTTTTTTACGACGAGAAAATCGGTCATGTGTACGAGGCCTTACAGTTTGTAGTATGGAATATGAAATAACCTATATCACAGCTTCTTCCCTTTGAAGTGGTAAGACCACAAGGATGGAAATCAAGTCTGATGGGCACCAATTCTTGTAGAAATTAGGGATCAAAATGTATGTGTGTGTGTGTGTGTGTGGGGAAAATCTTTCAATTAGGGTAGTTATTATTGGGGCAGGAAGAGGGGAAGAAAAGGGGGGGGGAAGAAAGTAAAGGACAATAAGAAATAGGGGGAGAGACAGAAATTGTCCAGAGTAAGAGTCGCCAGGAGTGGACATGGTGACAGATAGGCCTATTTAGAATTGTAAGAGTTCAGGGGACAGTCAGAACTGTTCCCAGTGGAACCATCTAGTCATATGTGCTTCAGGTTTGTCTTTAAAGGCTGACGTATGTGTTCCATCCGTTCTATATCGTTCACCCTGGCAAACCACTGTGAATACTGTAGGGGGGTCTGTTTCTCGGAATGCAGGCCCTTGCAGCGTTTAAAAAGTGAATAATTAATGACTTGCGATAACATTTTCTACATAGAGGGGTCAGAGAAACTGTTGCAGCATTATCAAAAAGGCATATGTCTGTTTTATGTTGTATTAAACATAAAACTTGTTGCCAGAATGGGCGAATGGAACGGCAGTCTCAAAACATACTGTATGTATAAGTGTACCCTTATGGGTCTTGCATCACTAGCAAAGGTCGCTCTGTAATGTGGATAGTTTTTTTTTTTTTTACTTGAAAAAAGCAGTTTTATTGAAAAAGAAGACACATGGTACAATAATCATGTGAATACATTGTCAAGATAAACCAATAGGTTTTATAGGTCTTATAGCATCAATAGGAAAGAAAAGAGGAAAAAAAGGTGGGGTAAAACAATAATTTGGTTTGTGTATAGTGCTTGCAGAGAACAGAGTATAGACACTCGCCTTCTTAGAGCATAACATATCGGACAGTATCCACTGAATCATGTATTGTCAATAGATCACAAGCTATCATGGGTCGGGATATTTGGCACGTCCATTCTGACATATAGTGTCGAGATCCATTGCATATATTATCTCTACATCTGAGGTACAGGAGATGAGGGGGTGTATTATGTACATGTTTCACCACCTGCTAACCACCTATCCCATACTTTAGAGCAGGGGTGGCCCGGGGGCCACATGTGGCCCGCGGAGCCCTCTAATGTGGCCCGCGACCTCCTGCTCTGGGATGGAATAGAATACTGTTATTAAAGGTCAGTTTATTACTAAATTCACAGTGTATATATGAGCATATCTGTTCTGCAGTGGTTACTGGGCTGCTTTCAAACTGATCCGCAGGTGCATAGCAGTTTACCTGCGGGTTACCTGCACTGAGCCATAGGCTTCTGAGCCATAGACTTTCTGAAAGTGCACCAATCCTGCAAAATATAATAGAAGTCTATTGCAAAGTACAGGAAAGCCAAGGGTGCGAGTAAACCGCGTTGCGAGTAAACCGCAGCACATCAGTGTGAAAGGGGGGTCCGACCAATTGGACCCTCCATTCACCTCTAAGTAATGGCAGACATAAACCGACTTGTGTCCTACCTCCAATCCGATCCTCTAAAAAAAAGGAGTATAGCAGAGCAGACACGGACATGCCATCCACCCGCTCCGCTCATTGTGGCCCTCACTCTTCAAAAGGT
The DNA here is from genome assembly GCA_029206835.1 of Rana muscosa. Classification (NCBI taxonomy): domain Eukaryota; kingdom Metazoa; phylum Chordata; class Amphibia; order Anura; family Ranidae; genus Rana; species Rana muscosa. The sequence goes on along the minus strand of CM055125.1, from coordinate 84,937,778 downwards.
TGGTAACCCCTGATTTAGAGTATTTAAGAGGTCAACCCCTATGCATGTATATCAACTTTTTATAGGGGAGAGTATCATTTACTTCCCTCTTCCATCTCTGAATAGTAGGAGGGAGTGCCTGCATCCAGTTTCGGGCCACTGTCTTCCTGGCCAGGAAGAGCGTTTTTTGAATGAATACAGCCAGAAATGTATCAGTTTCCGTGTCTGGGAGTAGTTCCAGTAAACACAATTTGGGGTCTAACACAGCTGGCGATCCCATCTGATCATGTTGGAAGCGTATTACCTGGGCCCAAATGTCTGTATCTCCGGTCAATCCCGTATCAAGTGATAAAATGAGCCAGGTGTAGAGGCATATAGCGGACAAAGGGGATTGCGTGTGGGATGAAATCGAGCAATTCTTTGAGGCGTCAGGTATGCTCTATGTATAATGTACAGTTGAGTGAGGCGGTCCAAAATCTTAGGGGATGCAGCTTTGGTCTTTTCCAAGATTTCCGCCCAGTCCTCATCATTAATTTCCCCAATGTCCGTTTCCCATTTATTTTTCGCGGTGTAGGCTATTGCTGTAGCTGCAGGAAGGCGAATAGTGGAGTATAAGTTAGAGATTAACTTTGAGGGTTCTGTACCCAATATAATATCCAGTGTGGGAGGGGTGTGGATTGAGACCGTACTGCTCGGAAATTGGGTTTGCAAGGCATGGCGTAGTTGTAGATACCGGAACAGTAGATGCTTAGGAAGGGAAAATTCATCTTTAAGCATCTGGAATGTTTTGGGTTCTGAAGCGGTCATAACCTGGTATAAGTAAAGTATACCATTAGAGATCCATACAATGGGATCTGGGATGGTAAGTAGTTCCAACGTATGTTTGTTGAACCATAGGGGGGTGTGGGAATGGATATGTGTTTTTTTGATTTTCCGCAAAGTAAGGTCCCAGATACGTTGGTGGTAGGTAAGCATACGGTCATTATAGCGAGGTGGTCTTGTGTGTGTATCGCTGCGTAAGATGGCTTGTATTGGGGTGTTCTGTTTTGTCAAAGTAATAAAAATGGGATAGTTGGGAAGCCAAGTAGTAGTCTTGGAATGTAGTGGGGATAGTTTAGCAAGGATGACCGGAGTCCTGTACCAACACGGTATGATTTTGTATGTAATTTCTGATCAATTGATCAAGGCTTTATGTGTAAAGAATAAGATTCCTTCCTTTTTAATTATTGGTAAAATAATGTTTTGTTTTTACATTTTGATAGGGCCAGATGGGCACATGACCAAATATGGATTAGAATGGTTATCACAGAATAGCTATGAAGGACAAAAACAGCAACTTGTTCAGCCTAGAATTTTATGGAGTGCAAACACTTACAAGGAAGCAAATGTGCCATCTATCAGCTACTCCGATTTCCTTGAAACAAATGAAGGACTTCAAGACTTTCTGAAGAACTTTTTACTGTACGGCATCGCCTTTGTCGATGATGTTCCAGCAACCCGGGAGGATACAGAGAGGGCTGCACGGAGAATTAGTCATATCCGGTAACCAGAACAAAGCTAGGGTGCCTGCAAAATCCCACCCATAGTATTTTTCATCTCTCTCAGGGATGTGGCACCACCTTTTTCTTAGCATTTGTGATCTGTCTGACATTCTTCTATAGAACAAAGCTTGCATATATATATATATATATATATATATATATATATATATATATATATATATATATATATTTCTGAGATGTGGGTATTTCTGTAACCATCATCTAGACATATTCTATCCAAATTACATTTGTCTGATCATGAGCTTCGCACAGAAGCTTTTAAATTCAAAGCAAAATAAGATTTTCCCTAACGGAATAGACAAGACTGAATTGTATTATAATGAATGGCTATCCAATCCATATACCATTTGAAGCATTTAAATTGTGTCTATGGTCAAAATATAAAATCATATATTACTTTGCAAATTGTATTTTAATTATATCGAGTTTCACTTGTTAAAAGAGAAGTATGGGCTTGTAAAACAAAAAAAAATGTTTACATGCCTAGAAGGATGCAGCATCGATCCAATGGTGCATCTGTCCCCCGCTGGCTCTAATAAGACTGAGACTTCTTTCAAGTAAGCTATGTCTTGAACACAAGTCTTTCCTTTTTTTATCTGGCACTGCTTTCTTAGTCACATGCTGACTAAGATTTGTTTCAGCCTTTCAGCACACTGATTGGATACTGAAGAGGCAGCAACACGCCAATAAGTCATCAACTCAGCTCCCTCTAGTTCTCTATTAACACATGTGTATAAAGGAAAGTCTTATTGGCTGCTAGCGCTGTCATTTCCTCTCCCAATCTGAGTTATACTATACAAAAAGTAGCTTAAAGTCTGATATCAGAACAAATTGAGATACTTATGATAGTTTTATGTAAAATTGATTTTATTATTTTTGAAAGACCCAAATGAATGGAATTTCTTTGTTTATATCCTCTTGGAGTTTATCTATAAATTGGCTTGAGAATTTTTTTGCGTTTAGCCTCAAATATCAAAGCCATATGTAAGTACCATCATCCAAAAACTATATAGGAAAAGAGGGGGAGGATAGGAGCATGGGGACAGTTGCTGAGGCTGACCAAACATATACAGTACACTCAGTCCACCAAAAACCTTTGTGGGTTGATCTCGGTACCGGTGCACAATAATAAATTTAAAGTAAAAATGATATAATTTATTACATATAAAAAACATACATAGGTCTCAATATAAAAAGTACAAATACTCAAAGGTTTCCCCAAGAAGTATCTGATGATGGAGTTTTCTCATAGATTAACCAGTCCTCTATTAGATTCATGGTACATAGACCTCGTCATCAGGAGGAATAATCTATAAAACATGTCTAGGTCTATGTACCGTGAAACTAGTAGAGGACTGGTTAATCTATGAGAAAACTCCATCATCAGATACTTCTTCATCATCAGATACAGATAGTCCACCAAAAATCTTTGTGGGTCGGAGTGTATGTTTGGTCAGCCTCAGCAACTGTCCCCACGCTCCTATCCTTCCCCTCTTTTCCTATAAATTGGCTTGAATATGATCACCTATCAGCATGACTTTGGGTGGCACATGGGTGAATTCCAGCCTTGTTAATGATACAAATGTCTCTTTTTTTTTTTTTTTTAGGGAAACAATCTATGGTAAAATGTGGGACCTCACATCTGACTTCTCCCGGGGAGACACAGCCTACACAAAATTGGCCCTTGATCGGCACACAGATACCACCTACTTCCAGGAACCTTGTGGGTGAGCATACAGAAAACAAGCTAACTGCTTAATAATGCTTTCTGTCATCATGCATGTATTCTGTTTCGCACGTCCAGTTGTCCTCTGAAATCTAATGGTTGCAAAACCTATTCAAGTGTCATTAGGTGGAGGTGCAGATAACATTCCAATAAATTACTTGTAATGGGGAACATTAAAGGATAAGTTCACGTTTTTGGAACATGTTACATGTTTCACCCATTTTTAGGATGGAATGTGTAACAAGTTCCAGCATCTGCTGCCTCCCCCCCCCCCCCCCCCCCGATCTCTTTTCTCCCTGCAACCACTGTCACAATTTGAAAACAATGTGGCCGTGCGGGGCTCCGCCCACACGACCACTTCATATATTCGCAGTTTCTGTGAATTAAAGCCTACAAGTACCATCAGCCATTAGGGCTGATAGCTTGAAGTTCTCAATGAGCTGTGAGGCCACCGGTGAGCGCTCTCGTAGTCCATTGATCTTCCTGCTCTCAGGTAACTGCCTGCTTGTACCAGATATGAGCAGACAACTATGCTGGGAGTCTGCAGGAGCATGGCATTGCACCCTTAACAAATTTGCATATACAATAGTCAAATATGAAATAACAAGAAAGGAAAAATGTAAAGGCCTTCGCAAAAATCTTTACAAAAAAATGTACTGACTGAATATACACCATGGTTTCCATGAACAGATGCCCTTTAAAACATCTTTAACTATATTACCAGTGTTTTACTAATTTGTTGTGTGTCTGTTAATTGCAGCATGCAGCTTTTCCACTGTCTGCGGCATGAAGGCACAGGAGGGCGCACCCTGTTGGTAGATGGCTTTCACGCTGCTGAACAAGTTCGTCAGCGTCACCTTAAAGACTTTGACCTCCTCAGTACTGTGCCGCTGAAACATGAATACATTGAAAATGTTGGCTCGAGTCACAACCACATGGTGGGGATTGGACCAGTACTGAATGTTTATCCGTGGAATAAAGAGCTGTATATGATTAGGTGAGTGTCACCAGTAGAAAACAGGGAAAATTACAGACTTTGTGTACATGCTGAGCTCTACTCTGCTGTGTGGAAACCATCAACCTCATTCATCATCATGTCTAAAGATTTAAAATGGAACTAAACCCTCCTATCTCTCTTACAGCCACCCCACCTGTGTTTATGATCATGCTCTATTCATACTGCTTTGCTACAAAAGGAGGCATGCTGGTAGTAGAAGGGGTAATACCCGGGACCGGTTTACAGTTTTTTTTTGTTGTTTTTTTACCAGTGTCTAGTCCCCCTGTAGGTGGCGGTATAACCAAAGGTTTAACACTTCCTGTGGCCACAATCTAATTTTTCTATGCATAAAATTTTGCACATATATAATGCGCTCGCCTCTGTTGAGCTAGCAGATGGCGCTCTAGTCTCCTTTTCACATGTTAGGAGAAGTTTTTGAATAGAAAAAAAAACAATCATACCTATGTAGATGACTGCAGCTGCAATCCCAGCTACAGCTGTCCCCCGCCGTCTCTACACTGAGAACTGAGCAATCAAAGACCACTGTCAGTCACCAGCTCTCTGATCTGCCCCCCAGTGCTCACTGGAGTGCCAGGCTGTGGACAGGGTGGAAGAGGCTGGCTCAGGCTCTCAGCAGTGCGCTGAGAGGCTGAGCCAGATGCCGTTTCAGGCATCTGGGTGGATCCCGACTGTATAGTCGGGATCTATCCAGAGCCTGGACCGGCTGAGTGATGTCAACTGACAACGGGCACTCCTGTGATTCATAGGAGATGTAGGGCCAAAATAGCTTTGGCCTTCTCCTTTAAGTTTTCTGTTCAGCTATACCAACACAACCCCATTGTTAAAGTGATTATAAAGGTAAAACTTGTTTGTTATTTTAAAAAAAAATGTATACTCGCTTGCTCTGTGCAATGCTTTTGCACAAAGCTCTGACCCCTCTCCACCACTGGCACCCTTGGCTCCCCCCCCCCCTGCTGAATGCCCTCATAGCAAGCCACTTGCTATGGGTGCACTCATGCAGGCTTGCTCCCAAGCTGTGTTCTGTGTATCCATTGACAGAGTGCGGCTTGGCCCCACCCCCTGCTCCCTTCTCACTAGCTTTGACAGCAGGAACCAATGGCTTCCGCTCCTGTGTGTCTGAAAAAAGGAGAGAGAGGGCAGCGATGCTGCTCATCACATAGCTGGATCGAGATTGGGCTCAGGTAAGTATAAGGGGGGTTGAGGGGAGCTGAACACAGAAGGTTTGCCTTAAGGTAAAAAAAAACTTCTGCCTTTAGAACCACTTTAACAGAATTCAAAGTCTTCACAGTAGTGACTTTGTAGGAAGTTTTAATCGGGCAAAGGGAGCTGCTGTCTATTTAACTAACTTATTTTGTTTTGTAAAACAGAGATATAGCATGTATGTATGTATATACATTATATTTTCTTTAATTAAAGGATTAAAACAGTTTTTCTAGATTAAAAATATAAAATAACATTGACCAAAATATTCTGTTAGTTTCCCTTTTGAAGAACATGAGAAACTATTTCCTCAGACTGCCAGCAGAGGGCCCCCTCTGACTTTTTTTTAGTTTACTGGCTATAGGGAACTCCCCTCCAGAAAAAGTCTCCATTGCAGGAGCAACAGAAATCAACTGATGTTAGTTAACTTAAATTGTGCCATGTGCAAGCAGTGAAGTTAGCAATACAGCCATCTAACTAGAATCTTTGAAAGGAGAGATCGCCAGTGGCAGCTTCACTGTTTCTTCCATGATAAGCTAAAACATGTCTGTATATACCAGACAATAAGTCAATAGAAGAGATTATATATATGCTTTTGAGATGTACTGTATACTTGACACTGTATTTTAATTCCTAAATATACAGTTTTTGATGCTGTATCGGTTTAGTAAACCATCAAAATATTTCTAGTGAGACTATTCGCAAACAGGTTGCAGTGGCCATTTTCTTCTGTTCACAAAGGGCTCTATGTTGGCTTAGATCATGTGTGGCAAGCATTAAAATGTGGAAAAAAATGTAGGGAGCAGGGGGACACAACAAATGAAAATGCAAAAGAATAGTAATTAAAGTAGAATTCAAGGTATAATCGTTATACTCTCTCTTTTATTATTGCAAGGACCAAAAATATGTTAAAGTTTTATTTTATTCTACTTTAGGTGAGCAGGTGGAGCTTTTGACATGTTTTGTAGTTTATCCCAACCTCCAGTTGTAAAAATCCTGTTGCTTATAGTGCTCAGTAGCTCAAGCTGACCTATACTGTACAACACAAATAAAGTCATTATGTAAAGCAGAATTAAGTCAGTTATGAATGTTGAGTCTAAACATCCATATTGTCCTTACTCACATGTAATTATGTGAATAGGGATGCTGAGGCTTTCCTTTACCCCTGTAGGGGGTTGTACTGTGTGATTCACTCTATTGCTTTCTAGAGCAGATTCATAGGACAAGGAACTGTATAGATGACAGACTAGAAGCAGTTTAAATGTTTTTCACTAGTAGGGCCAAAAGCACATGCTATTAAGGAGAAGGGGAGGGTCTTAGAGATTAAATTTATTCTGGTACGGTACAGTGATGGAAAGATGAGCTCTGCAATCTGTTGCTGCTTCTTTCACAGTTCAGTCACATGGGAAGGAGCAAGACCAGTAATTGTTAAAGGATAAGTTCACTTTTTAGATTTTTTTTTTTTTTCTAAAATGCAAATTTTTTTTGCAGGTAAAAAAATGTGCATTTATTTAATTTAGGAGTCGGTAAAACATTGCACCAGCAATTAGCAGATCGCTGGTGCCATGCAGGTCTCCTGCATGCCTGTCAGTTTATCTGTGTGCCCATACATCCTGTACAGGCAAGCAGATACAATCTGACAGGAAGAGAGAATGAACTACCACGGCGCTCCACAGCACTGTAGTAGTTCATTTAAAAATACAAGCCGATGCAATCGCAGTGGGACATAGTGGAAATAACTCCAATAGAGACCGTGGGTCCCTATTGTACCAATATAGGCGCGTATGGGACATTACCACTAAAACTTTTTTTTTCTTTTTTTTTTTAAAGGTGTTTATTTTTGAAAAATTTCCAAAAGAAACAATACATAATAAATCAAAACAGTACAGTCTGACATTTGAGCTTGTAGGTGCAATTGTCCACAAAGTTTAAATGAGTGTATAGGCAGACTGTAATAACAGAAGTACCCCAAAAAACAAACAGAAGAGCCATTCACACACATACACATTCAGCCTTACAGCACCAACGACCCCATATCAGCAGTATAGCTTCAAAGGTCCATAGACCACATAACCACCATGTCACATACAGCGAGTGCCGCACAGATATAGGGATAGTAACCCACAGTGGGCCCCCAACCAAAAAATAAAAAATTACTGAGAGAGCTGTGAGGAGAGGACCTCCCCCCAGAAGTACTTTGAAACATCCAGCCATGGCTGCCATACCTTGTTAAACTTCTTAGGGCATGCCCTACTCTTGTAGATCAGTTTGAATCTGGGGGGGAGACCATGAACAACTCGAAAGAAGGCGTGAGCCGAAAGGGGGCCCGCGTCCTTCCAATGTAGTAGAATGGTTTTACGTGCATAGAATAACAGTAGACGTAGCAAAGTCCTGGCGTGAGTACGAGGCACATGGTCATTCAGCAACCCCAACAACCCAACTTCCGGAGTGTGGGGTATCTGCAGGTGCAATTTGTCATCAAAAAAAGGCAAATAAATCCTTCCAAAAGGCGGAGAGTCCCGGACAAGTCCAAAACATATGAAAGAAATCAGCAGCAACCATGTTACATCTAACGCATGCAAAATTATGACCCAGCCCCATCTTAAGCAGCCTAGCTGGCGTATAGTGTAGATCAGGGGTCTCAAACTGGTGGCCCTCCAGCTGTTGCAGAACTACAATTCCCATGAGGCATTGCAAGGCTAAACAGTTACAAGCATGACTCCCATAGGCAGAGGCATGATGGGACTTGTAGTTCTGCAACAGCTGGAGGGCCACAGGTTTGAGACCCCTGGTGTAGATGATGAATGCACTTAAACTGTACTAACAGATCATCAGTGCTAATAATATCCTGAAAGCATACCTCTGTTACCTCTTTCCAATTCTCTTCAGAAAGCTCAGGCATATACAACAGCCGCTTGCTGTGAGAATTCTGATCCGCTCCCACCCCCTGGATACCACTAAAACGTTAACGACCCCTAAACACAACGATTATACCCCTTTATGGCACAATAGACTACTCTCAGAGTTTCTCTTGATCCCTGACACGGAGATATGGTGCAAACATGGAATATATTATTTGCACCTCATAATTTCCGATGACACACTTAAAAACTTTGAGGACCTCCAAAATGAGTTCCTGCTGCCAAATTCTATGCTTTTTAGATTCTTCCAAGTGCGTCACGCAGCCCAAGCTCAGTTTCCCCAGCATTTGCCACAATTTACACACAATGTTATGGCAGTGGTTAAGGGTGTGGACCCGTGAAAGCTGATCATTGATTTTTTTGTCATGCTCCTCACCCCATCATCTACCACACTAGCTTACAACCTTAAACCAAGATGGGAAAGAGAGGTGGGCCCGATGGAGGAAAAGGAGTGGAGTGAAGCACTTGACTTATGCAAGACTGTATCCCCCAAGCTCTCCGACAGGCTGACCCAGTTATACGTGGTGCACCAAGCATATCTCACCCCCCTAAGAATTGCCGGCTTTAGACAACAGTCTTCTACCTCGTGCACAATGTGTAACCAAGCGACAGGCACGTTCTTCCATCTACTTTGGGTGTGCCCTGTCCTTCAGGGTCTGTGGAAGCAGATTGTGGAATGCCTCCATGATGACATGGGATCCCCATTGACCCTGGACCCCAAACAATGCTTACTGGGGATATTCCCCAATTCTGAGATAGACAAATTCACTAAAACATTCTTGCATGAAACATTGTTTTTTGCTAGAAAAATTATAGCCAGATAGTGGATGAGACCCACTCGCCCCAGCTTTAACGACTGAAAACTAGATATAAATAACAGACTTCCCTACAAAAAGTTAATATACATTAACGGAGGTTGTCCAAATAAGTACAACAACATCTGGGATAGATGGCTGGAGTCCATAGACACATGCACTGAGGGTCCGTAAAAATATAAATCCTTCTAGCGTGCAATCCCATGAATAGTGTAGACATGAGGTTTTCCACTCATTGATAGCTACTGAGTCCATTGTTCAATCTGAACAAGTTTTTTGATCTGCTGTGCCTATATGTGTATGTGCCACATTTCTTTGTTTTTTGCATTTTTCCAGTATTGTCTTGTAACTTGCAGAACTGTTGTTCCAAATGTAAATTGTTCAATAAACTTTTTTCCCCCAAAAAATTAAAAAATACAAGCTGACAGCCGCAAAGGCTGCCGAACCTTTTTCCATTCAGGATACTGTAAATGAGTGGCGCAGCCCGGTGGGCGGAGGCCCGCTCAGCCACGTTTTTATTTTATTTTATTGTGACATCGGGGGGGGCATCCCCACTAGCTGTCGAATTGAGGAGGTGCGGGGGCCAGTCCGTTCCTTATAGGTTACACACTGAATATGGGTGTAACATGTTACGAATAGTGAACTTATCCCTTACAGTGGTTGTAAAGCCACTATAGTATTTTCATACCATCCCCTCTGTTATACAACAATATGTGTCCCAGTGTCTGTGCTGTATAAATAAAATGCAGATTTCTACCTTCTATCAGCGTGTCTCCCGGTGCTCACGTGACTCCTCGCCTTTCTCCTCTCCCAGGCAGACAGTTACAGCGAGAGGGGCTCCCACTGATGTCAGCCAGAGAGGAGAGAGAGCCGAGCAGTCACGTGAGCGCCCAGGAGATGCTCTGATATAAGGTAGAAATCTGCATCTTTTTTATATAGCACAGACACTGGGACACATATCGTTATTTAACAGAGGGGATAGCATGAATATACTATAGTTATTATTGCAGCAGGAGGGGAGCTGAGTGGCACTGTCATGAGCGGACAGGTAGGGAGGGGGGTAGAGGAGAGCTGCGGATGACGGAGGCATGTAAACTGACCACGGTGTCAGGGCTTAGCAGCTATGATAAACCGTGGTCAGTTTACAGAGGGGAGGGCAGAACCAGGCAGGATCAGCCAGGTATTTCAGGTGATACAATGGGCCAATTGGATGGAGAGAAATATAAATCGAAAACAAGGTAGTGCGGCGCTATGCTAGTGAGTGCTATCACTAAGTGAGGGAGTGATAATCAAACATATGGTAAAGATACAAATGCAGTGATCAGTGCATAAATCAAATAAACCATAAAACAAAATAGGTATAGTGTTGGTGTCTCCAAAGAGGGAGTCCACACACTAGAAGTGCTACCGTACGTGAACACGTGCATATAAACAGTCCAATCAATTAAATGAAGTGACTTATGACTAAAACAAGTCCATATAGTAGAAACAAAATAAGGTCTCTGTGTGCGTTGCAAGTGCACCAATCAGGGGGTGGGCACTACACCACTGAAGGTGAGATGAACTAATAGAATAACAAAGTCCAAATGCCTCAGACCCATATCAGAGATAGCTTCCCACGGAGTAAACACATGTGAAGAACCAAACTGTTGTCTGATGAATTAAAAAAAACACATGATACAATGGATAGGTGGGGTACTCTTACCACAAATGATGGACTCATCTACCATACAATAGCGAGTCGGATAGGCTGGGGGTCTCAAAGACCATGGATGGTGGAGCAGGATGCCTTCGATATCTCGAACCGTCCAGGAGAGGGTGATCCAGTGCACTGAATGGCTAGTAGAGACTCCTCCAGCATGTGGGCTCCAAGAATGCAAAGATAAAATAAATAGAGACAAAAAAAGGGAGAGGCTCCCAATGGTGCAGGTCAATAGAAACCGTATCAGGTTTATTTCCATAAAATGGTCATACAGAATGTTGACAAATGATAAAAAAAAGTGATCACAATCTTAAAAGCAATGTGGGGTACAGCAAGAAAAACCCAAGAAATATAAATCATTTGGCAGGTAAAACATTTCTCATAAACAATGTGTATTTAATTCGTTTTTTTCAGCAGTTTGCCTGGGTTTGGAAATTGTGGCTATTTTTTGCTGTCCCTTAAACGGCTGAAGCTCTGAATTTATAGATGTTATTTTTTTGGCCATACCGCTTTTTGGAGTCACAGGAGTGCATTTACCTTAGTTCTTCTGTGACCCAGAGTCAGCTATTATCTACTATTGACTGATAGGGCAGAGTTGCGCCAGTCTCGGGAAGGATCCCCATAATATTGTCGTGGTCCACTTGATTGATTAACAGCTGGCTCTGCCTTTCAAAGGCCCTGCTGCAAGTTGGAGCCAATTGTGTCCTCCCCCTCCCCAGCCTGGCGCTCCACTGAACGCTGGAGAAGCAGAGTGGAGAGCAGTGACTGACAGTTGCATCATCACACTGATACTGCAGTATGGAGGTGAGAAGGTAGTTTGTTTTTATTTTACTTATCCCATACCTACTTTAACTTTAGAAAATAAAAACTGCATAGTGCGTGTTTAATGCTTGAAAAAGACCGGTTACTTTAACAAAAAAAATCAAATGTTTTCAGATACAACAACTATGATCGTGCTGTCATCAACACAGTGCCCCATGATTTAGTGCATCGATGGTATTCTGCACACCGAATCCTAACCAATGAGCTGAGGAGGCCTGAAAACGAGCTGTGGGTGAAACTGAAACCAGGCAAGGTATGTTAAATGAGATCAAAGAAAAGTTTCCTGTATACAGAAAAATTTTTTTTTTACCACTGAACCATTTCCTATTACTAAGCAAGTTATCATTTAGGTGAACTATGTATTTTCTGATGTATTCATGGAACATTTACTAGGTAACATTCACTATACTTACACATTCACTGGTTAAAAATAAATTTGCTGACATTTACCAGCGCATATTCCCTAGTAGAGAAAGTGGTTTCTGTAACATTTGGCCCTGTTTAAAACCGGATAGATGTTCTATTATCTGCTCTTCTGTTAAAAATTTTATTTTATAATAGAAATCTAATGGAATGATTGCCTATGGAGAATGATTAACCTGTTTGTCCCATCCCAAGGATAACCCACCACCCAAAACATTTGTATTGGGTTCTAAATTGCTCAGTAGCTCCAGTGCCCGGGAAAGGTTTTGGCAAGAAGGGGCTTATGTGCCCCCTATCTGCCCCCCTTGGAGGTGAACTGATTTTTTTTTTTTTTTTTTTTTCTTACTGCATGTGTTTTTCTGTCTAGGATACTACAGTACATACTATAAAGAATTATGATGGAGGCTTCAATTTGTTAAGACTAATGGAAGCCATCTGACATAACACAGCACTCTGGGATTTTACTGCCTATCCACAGATACAAGACGTGCATCAGATGGTCTTTAACTGAATCTGTAGACAGCCTGTGGATATTCAAGTTTTTACATATTCCTAACAAACGCTGGTCTTCACTGTCTTCTGTAGCTGCAGGCACTTTGAAGAAATGAATCCACAAAGTTCACAGTCGGAGTTCTGAGGACATACAAGTCTTTCTGTCACCGACTCTGCTCACCCTGTTGCTCCCTTCCAACAGTGATTCATCGACTAAGTTTATCTTGCACCCCCTTCAGTCAGTGCATTGACAGCCTTCTAATCTCTAATGTAAACAAAGAATAGGTGATCTGAAAAGAACAGGGGAAGGTGAGCTGCAGAGAAAACCTACCGTATATACTCGAGTATTAGCCGACCCGAGTATAAGCCGAGGTACCTACTTTTACCACAAAAAACTGGGAAAACTTATTGACTCAAGTATAAGCTGAGGGGAGGAAATGTGCCCATTGCCACCTCACTGTGCCCCCTTACTGTGCCCATTGCCATCTCACTGTGCCACCTCACTGTGCCCCCTTACTGTGCCCATTGCCATCTCACAGTGCCACCTCACTGCCCATTTTCACCTCACTGTGCCCATTGTCACCTCACTGTGCCCCCTTACTGTGTCCATTGCAGCCTCCCTTTGCCCGAGTCAGTGTACCTCAAAATCTTGTAATTCCGCGGCCGGCGTCCATTGTTCAAATCTCGCGCCGTTCTCCCTGTCCCTTCCATGATAGGCGTTTCCAGCAAACACTGTGTTGAGTGTTGCGTCTATCAAGGAGGTCCTCTCATTCTCCGACTCCGTTTCCCAGCAGGCACTGTGTTCAGTGCTCCGCCAATCACGGACGTCGGACAAGAGGACCTCCGTGATAGGCGCAACACTCAACACAAGTGTTTGCTGGAAACGCCTATCGCGGAAGGGACAGGGAGAAAGGCGCTAGATTTGAACAATGGACGCCGGCCGCGGAATTTCATGATTTTCAGGTACTGACTCGAGTATAAGCCGAGGGGTATACTTTCAGCCCTAAAAAAAGGGCTGAAAAACTTGGCTTATACTCGAGTATATACAGTATATGGGCTCTTTCACTGTATCTGCTGAGAATTTTGAGGATGACTTGCTCCACAGTGCCCACAGCTTCACGGGTTAGTGAGGGCTTAGAATGTAGGATAAGGGTTAATGTATATGACTAATGTCCCTTACCAGGAAGTGAAGAATTGGCAGGAAGCTCTGGGCAGCTATGAAGTGAGCGTTTTTGAGACTTGGTTCTGAAAACAAATGAGTGCAGACAGCCGCTGCTGATGTCTCTTGTATTAGTTTTGAACACTCGTTTGCTTTGGGACCTGTGTTAATGGGCTTTTGTTCATCAGAACTTACTACTTTCTCCATACAATGGCAGCACAAATCAGGATGATGCAGCTTAAAAAAGAGATCAGAATGATGGTCAGATGCACCTGTTAATGAACTTTAAATGATTTCAGATGTGTCTTAACCACTTCAGCCCCATGAAGGATTTTTTCCCCCTTAATGACCAGGCCACTTTTTGCGATACGGCACTGCTTTATTTAAACTGACAATAGCGTGGTCTTGCGACGCTGTACTCAAATAAAATTGATGTCCTTTTTTCCCACAAATAGAGCTTTCTTTTGGCGGTATTTGATCACCTCTGCGGTTTTTATTTTTTGCGCTATAAACAAAAAGAGCGACAATATTTTTTACTTTCTGTTGTAAAACATACCTAATAAAAAAATGTAATAAAATAAAAAGCGTATATTGATTGGTTTGCGCAAAAGTTATAGCGTCTACAAACTATGGGATAGATTTATGAACTTTTTTTATTTATTTTTTACTAGTAATGGCGACGATCAGCGATTTTTTTTTGTGGGATTGCGGTAGACAAATTGGACACATAACAGACACTTTTTGGGGACCAGTGACACCAATGCAGTGATCAGTGCTAAAAAAAAATGCTGACTGACTGTATAAATGACACTGGCAGGGAAGGGGTTAACATCAGGGGCAATTAAGGGGTTAAAGGTATTCCCTCAGTGTGCTTACTAACTGTGTAATTTTCTGTCTGTCTGACAGAAGGACGATCTGCTTTGTTTACATCAGCAGACCGCTGTTCTGTCATTCCGGCTGTGTGTGTGCACTGTCCGCAGCGTGTGAATACATGGGAATGATTCAGTCCACCCCTCTCTGAGAATATCTATCGGGATCACTGTTGCTGTGAACCATTTGAAGGAAGGAGTGATTGTCTTGCATTTGAGCCAGAGGTTGCAGACGTGGAGTTTCCAATACATTGGTGTGTGTTCACCACAAGCCTTAAAGACTCTGGGGGGCGTAAGCTCTTTTGAGTCCACGTTCTCTGGTAAGCCTTCTCATTGCTGGTGGCGGTTATTTCCCATATCTACTTTCCTCACCCACTCCCACTGATGTCTTAGTCCCGGTTCACACTAGTGCGTTGCGGGAACCCTGCGAATCCACTGTGGATTCCCGCATCGCACCCGACTCGCACTGCAGTTTACACTGCCATATGCAAACTGCTGGGGAGTGTCATGCAACATTAACGACACCCCCATTTCAGCTCGAATATCGCACTGCGAACTGACAGTTCGGACATGAATCAGATCGCATAGGTGTGAACCCCCATGCGATCCGATTCTGGCGCGAACCAAACAAAAGGTCCTGTGCGTGTTTGGTCCGAATGCGGTGCGATATCAGCTATACTATCTGTATGGCTGAAATCGCATTGCACGGATACCGCATGTGATTTGCACTGCAGTGCGGTGCGAATCACATGTAATATCGCACAGCGCACTAGTGTGAACCGAGCCTTAAGGATATTATCCAACTGTTAGGATTAACTTAAACACCTAATCTTCACCTGTAGACTTGTATTTTTTATATATTAATTTTGCATTTTTATTAGGGATGCACCGAACTGTTTTTTTGGTGCCGAAACCAGTACCGAAAATAAATCTTCCTTGATCCCGAAAACCAAAACAGCACCGAAACCGAAATTGACTGTTTTTAAAAAATATTTTATACAGGAGATGGTCAGAGACTGGGGACATGGTACAGAGGATGTTCAGAGACTGGGGACATGGTACAGGAGATGGTCAGAGACTGGGGACATGGTACAGGAGGTGGTCAGAGACTGGGGACATGGTACAGGAGGTGGTCAGAGACTAGGGACATGGTACAGGAGGTGGTCAGAGACTGGGGGCATGGTACAGGAGGTGGTCAGAGACTGGGGGCATGGTACAGGAGGTGGTCAGAGACTGGGGACATGGTACAGGAGGTGGTCAGAGACTGGGGACATGGTACAGGAGGTGGTCAGAGACTGGGGACATGGTACAGGAGATGGTCATACACTGCGGACATGGTACAGGAGATGGTCATACACTGCGGACATGGTACAGGAGATGGTCAGAGACTGCGGACATGGTACAGGAGATGGTCAGAGACTGCGGACGTGGTACAGGAGGTGGTCAGAGACTGCGGACGTGGTACAGGAGGTGGTCAGAGACTGGGGACGTGGTACAGGAGGTGGTCAGAGACTGGGGACACGGTGCAGGAGGTGGTCAGAGACTGGGGACACGGTACAATAGGTGGTCAGAGACTGGGGACACGGTACAGGAGGTGGTCAGAGACTGGGGACACGGTACAGGAGATGGTCAGAGACTGGGGACACGGTACAGGAGATGGTCAGAGACGGGACATAATACAAGAGATCAATGCAGCCTCACCTGTGCCCATAAGATGCAGCCTCACCTGTGCCCGTCATGCAGCTTGCCAGTGCCCGCCATGTAGCCTGCCAGTGCCCGCCATGTAGCCTGCCAGTGCCCGCCATGCAGCTTGCCAGTTCCCTCCCTCCTCGCGGCGATCTCCGTGTGTCACGGAGCTTAACTACACAGGCCGCAGTAACAATGTCCCGCCTCCTGTGACACGTCACACTGATTCAATGTCCCACCATTGGATCAGTGTGCCGTCTGTCACAGGAGGCGGGACCATGTTACTGCGGCCTGTGTAGTTAAGCTCTGTGACACACTATTAAATCCACTTTGCACTACAAGTGCAAACTACAAGTGCAATTGAAATTGCACTGAAAGTGCACGTGGAAGTGCAGTTGCTGTAAATCTGAGGGGTAGATCTGAAATGAGGGGAAGCTCTGCTGATTTTATTATCCAATCACGTGCAAGCTAAAATGCTGTTTTTTATTTTCCTTGCATGTCCCCCTCAGATCTACAGCAACTGCACTTCCAAGTGCACTTTCAGTGCAATTTCAAGTGCACTTTGCACTTGTAGTACAAAGTGGATTTGCCTTTCGTAAATAACCCCCAGTATATCTCTTCTGCATTCAAATCCTGCCTGTTTGCCCATTTTTTGGGGGTTAAAGTTCCACTTTAAATCTGATAAAAGTATAAATACATTGCATCACAGGATACCACAAGACTGCTTATACACAGGGTGCTTTGTACAAAGCAGGAAGATGTAATGGCTATAGTAGTTTGCATTATGTAGGCCAGTTACAGGTAATTTTTCATAACTAAATGTTATTTTTAAAAGTTGGAGGTAACAGACTCATAATACTATCAAATTATATATGGTTTGAGTTTTACCTACCACAGGATGTGAACCCAGATTATTCAGGTATCTGTGAAAGAAGGTACAGCCAAATGCTTGACAACTTTAGTAGCATGACTAGGTCATAAATACGTGAATAAATACATTTGTGTAACAGGCCAAAGATGAATAAGCTGCATGCACTGTGTGACCAAAATCACCTAAGTATGTGTATCAATCAGTGCTGTGCTCAAACCACTTGGTGAATTCTCAATTCAATACATACAAACACCAGAAAATGAAACAAAAGTGTAAATATTGCAATCACAATACATAAATGTGTAAGTATAAAAAAAAACACAAAAATATATTTGTAAACTCTATAAATCAAAAGGTGAAATAAACAATGCACTAGAATATCTAAATGATGCAAAATCAAAAGTCTGTGCAATATGTGAAAAGTTCAAAACTCTGTGTAATGATGCACTTCAGGGGAATAGCTACCATTGTCCCCTTGAGGATAAATGCTTACCTTTTAAGATTTGACCCTCATTGCAAAGGACAAAACGCACATCTTTATTATACAAGGATTCAGCAAGGGGTTTAATGGCCCCAAAAATGGCAACCCTCCAGTCTGCTTCAGCCAACATGTTTTACTAGTATGACTCCATTAGGCTCATAAGCAACACCTTCAGTAATTATCCAGCAGGGTAAACCATCCAGGGAGAGACTCCCAGTGATAATGATCAAAAGAAGCAGGAAAAAAAAGAACTGTTCACCACTTAAAAACTATTTTATTAAAAATGAATTTGAAGTGCACTCACAGTTAAGGCGATCTGAGAATGAATGAACTACAGCTACCATCTTCCACTGATCAGCGCTCCCATTGTTCATTGATCTTTTTGCTCTCCAGTAACTGGTCCTGCTTGTACGGGAGACAGCTATACTGATATTCTGCAAGAGCCTGATATTGCACCCGCAATCTATTGATCATGGATTCAATGCCCTGCAGGCTTTAGAAAAAAATAAATGCACTTTTAAGAAAAAAATTTACATTTATTATTTTTTTTTTAAAGGTGAACTTGGCATTTAAAACATGAACAAACCACTTTCATGAATTACTGACATAAGGCAGAAGAACAGCACGGTCTGGGTCAAGTACAGAGGCAAACCACTATGCAGTGCTGTAGTCCTTCCAGCTCCCATCCTGCCAATTCACTCCAGGTTCACTAAGCTCCACCCAACATGTTTTGTCATGTATGATGTCATACAGCTTCAGTAAATATACCACTGGATAATTACTAAAGCGGTTACTTGTGAGCCCAATGGAGTCATGCTGATAATACTGTAAATGTTGACTGAAGCAGACTAGAGGGTTGTCTTTTTCACATATCGCGCAGACTTTTGATTTTGCATCATTTGGGCGTGGTTCACACTGCTGCTATAGCAAAGTTGTACGACTTTGCCTGTGACTTCCTTCCGACTTGGATGCTATTTAGGAGCATCAAGAAAAACAGAAATGTAAGGCGCGCGCACCTAGTGCATTACCAGAGATAATTTAATAATAAGAAATTTTTGTATAAAAGTGGGTAGTCACAAAACTGACAAAAGGCCATAAACACAGTGCATGGACATGCACAGAACACGGGGTACAGCTAATGCATTTCGTGGGTGCACCACCTTCCTCTGTTTTTCTTGTAGTTCCTTTCGGATTACCCCATCTGAGGAAGGCAGCATCCACCTAGTTTTGGGATTCCATATATACCTTTTACACCACCATTTTATCTGACGTCTGTTAGGCCACACCTTGGAAGACCTATTAGCGCTGGAAGTGACTGTGTTTTTTGTATTTCTACTATTTAGGAGCATGTACAAGTGCTGAAATCGCACCAAAGTCAGACCAAAGTAGTGCAGGAACCTTTTCAACAGTCGGAGCGACTTTTGTAGTATCAGTTAAGACGGCTCTTTTAGGGAAACATTGAATTTGACGTGCTGTAACTTGGGGTCTCAAGTCGGATCCCAAGGCGCAGCAGTGTGAACCGAGCCTTATACATTATAGTGCACTGTTTATTTCAGCTTTTGATTCATGGAGTTTATAAATATATGTCTGTGTTTGTTTTAATACTTACATATTTATATACTGTGATTGCAATATTTACTCATGTATTTCATTTTTGGGTCATGAACATACACCGAGCCTGCTGATTGGATAGTGAAGGAGCATCAGTACACTGATGAGGTTATTGCTCTGTTCTCTCTACTATCCTTTCATGTGCAGTAAAGCAAAGCTCTCATTGGCTTTTAATAGTGCTCCTTCCTTCCAATCTGTCGTACAAAGTACAGGAGACTGGTATCAAGACAGTCATATATTTAGAAAAAAGTGAAAAGAAACTGTGCTTAAGTATAAAACCTGGTAAATGATTAAATTTACCTAGAAAAAAAGAAATAAAGGAAAGCAGCAACTATTCTGAAAACAATCATCAGTGCATGTAAATAAGAAAAATATATATAGTCGCGCTAACTTATGACCGTGAACATAAGCCCACCACTGAATAATTGAAAAAATCCAAATACCAACAGTGATAAATCATATAGATGCTCAATGAAGAACCATGAAGGATCAGTGAAATATAAATAATGTTAAAGTGAATGAACTAAGATTAAACAGTTAATATGATGATAGTCCACAACTGCTATGTAGGACCCTCAAAGTTCATGTCTGAAAGTCCATGATAAACAAAACACCCGTGAACAAGTGTCCAAAAAAAACAAAGACAGAAAATCTTCTTATAATCCGTGACTTTCACCACCTATATTTGCCTACCCAGTCACCACACCATGCCTAACTTGATAAACCAGGTAAAGGTAAAGTGTAACAAAATGTCAATGTCCCTTTTTTTTTTTTTTTAATACATTTCTTTGCTCTACTTTGCTGGGGAAGCCTTGCAAAATTTGCACTGCCAGTGTTTGCAGATTGCCACGGCCAGGACCTCTAGGTTGTTGTTACTTCCAAACGTTTCAGAGGTTTTAAAAAAGTATAAATTGCAAGCACTCCAGTGCAAAGAAATTGATAAAGAAAAGTAACCTGGGATGTCCTGTGGGAGGGGTGAAACGCGTTGACGTATTTCCACTTCCGAGACCTTTTGACGTCACTTCCGCCCTCCAAGGAATGCACGCCGAGCCGCGGCAAACCCGGAAAAGCCTGGCTTTATTATATGCCCGGTTTTTACTGCGATACTGTAAGTGGATCCTTTTATTTGCGCTTATTAAAATACGCTTACAGTACTTCACTATTGGTGCCCTTTCTTTCCATTTGAGCATTGTGTCAAGAGCAGTTGTGGATATCTTAACAGGAAGCTTATGAGATCTAATATACCCCACAGCAGTTGCATGCCTGCCTAACCCCCAGACTGAAAAGCTGTGGGTCCATTTCTTCTGGTGAGTGGGGATACAAGAGGGGAGTGTGACACACGGCACAGCATATTTTTTGAAGCACTTTTTTTGGACTATTTGGAGCACAGAGCACTTTTAAGATTTTCGTATTAATATTTATTGGACTGTTTGTATTGATGATCACAATTTATAATTGCAAGCGCTGTATTTTTTATGTACCCTACCTGGGCAATTGTTCATAAAGCAATAAAACGCGCCACTCCAAACACTCCCCTCTCCTTGCTTCTTTGGCTGCTGTCATGTGCCGCCAAGAGCGCATGTTCACTCTGCAAACCCACTGTAAGAATGAAATAAAAGGGCCACACACTTATGACATCACCAATATTAAAACACTTTAACCGCTTCAGCCCCGGAAGATTTTACCCCCTTCCTGACCAGAGCACTTTTTAAAATTTGGCACTGCATCGCTTTAACTGACAATTGCGACGCTGTACCCGAACTAAATTTTCGTCCTTTTTTCCCACAAATAAAGTTTTCTTTTGATGGTATTTGATCACCTCTGCATTTATTTATTTTTTGTGCTATAAACAAAAGAAGAGCGACACTTTTGAAAAAAACACTGTTTTACTTTTTTGCTAAAATAAATATCCCACAATTAAAAAAATAAATAAAATTGTCCTCAGTTTAGGCGGATATGTATTCTTCTACATATTTTGGGTAAAAAGAATCACAATATATTGATTGGTTTGCGCAAAAGTTATAGTGTCTACAAAATAGGGGGTAGTTTTATGGCAGTTTTATTATTTATTTACTAGTAATGGCGGTGATCTGCGATTTTTATCGGGACTGCGATATTGCAGTGGACACATCAGACACTTTTGACACATTTTTGGGACCATTTACATTTATACAGCGATTAGTGCTATAAAAATGCACTGATTACTGTATAAATGTCACTGGCAGGAAAGGGGTTAACACTAGGGGGCGATCAAGGGGTTAACTGTGTTCCCTCACTGTGTTCTAACTGAAGGGGGGATGGGACTTACTAGGGGAGATGACAGATCATACTTTGTATGAACACACGATCAGTCTCTTCTCCCCTAAGAGAACCGGGATCTGTGTGTTTACACATACAGATCCCGGTTCTCGCTCTGTCACAATCGATCGCGGGTGCCCGGAGGTCACCCCTAGTGGCAAAAAGGCGAAGCGACGTAAGGTAACGTCACTTCGCTCAGTCGTGCTATTCTGCTGCAGTAAAACTGCGGCGGATGGTTGGCAAGTGGTTAATGACTTTAATCCACCAAAAAGAAGGTTCACAGCATATTATCTTTCCTGTCCTCCTGCTCCAACGCGTTTTTCCAAAAAAAGGGCTCAGTCATGGAAGCACTACTGGTTATTTAATTAGGGAAAGTACAGATTCACTTAAATTTAATATATTTAATATATCACAAAACATATACTCACATATTATTTTTTATGTTTTCACGTTTTTGTTCTTGTTTATCCAGCCTAACTTGATTAACTCTCACTCTTCCTTTCCAATGGGACTAAAATTACTTACATAATTTTCATGTCCTGGTGGTTTCAAGTCCAGCAGTCACCTGTTCTTTCCTTCGTTGTTCCCATATATAATTTTCATATATATAATTGATCTTGGCCACACACATCACAGACCATTTTGACTTTATTCTATCTTACTAATTCCATTCCTATTTTAGTGTTTATTACATCCTGATATGATTATATCACATTTTATTATTATTTACATGATTTTATTCACACACACACACATATCCTTCACACATACCACTTTTTTTCTTCATTGATTTTTTGAGAATGATTCTCTCCTCTCTTATCACAGTGATGGGATGATCACACTGCTTCACTAGAATCACTCGCTTACAAGTAGATCATTGAATAATTATTTTCACATGGTGCTGGATCACATGATCCCTTTTCTTTTAGGGTATATATTGGTTTAATTTTTGTGCATTAGGTAGCTATGAATAAGCACTAGCATAGTGCGAAACATGTTAGCCGGATTTTTTTGACCTGTGTGCCGTGATGTATAGCATGTATTTTGGATTCCTTATTTTAATATAAAGGCTTTTATTTTTTTGGAGTGCTGCAGTCCAGAAGACTTGTTCGTTCCTGTTTGCTGTCAATAGCATTGCTTGCACCCTCGGCTGCTGGGAGGAGGTGATTTGAAGGATTTCCACACCTGAGCGGCTCCTTTTCTCCTACAGATTCACTTAGTATGTGTAAACTTGAAACCTACAGTATGTCTTTATGTTTGGCCTCATGTCCACTGTAAGCAGTTTTCATAAGCAAGTTGTGTTTTTTTTTTTTTTTTTTGCCAGTCTTTTGCAAAGTTCTTTCCAGGAGATCCTGCCAGTAATGGTACTTTCTGTTACAGGCTGAAAACACAAAGGCATCAGCGGTGTTGGCCTGTTGTGTGCGCTTCTTCAGTTGTCCATTGGACTCCATATCATGTCTGTCACTGTCACATGGGCAACTCAACAGCCAACTGGAGGGGCACACACAGCAGACTGACAACACTGATGCTAATTGTGAAGCAGTGGCGTAGCATTGTCGGCTTGCAACAAGATGTGCTATTACTGACTATCTCCCGGTAAGCAACTTTGCAACAAACTTTGAAGAAAACTGTATACTGTACAATGAAGCATGATGCCAGACATAATGAAAATTAGATTTGGAGTTTACATACATTTTAAGCCATCTTCCAAACAGCTGATTATCTGGTATGGATTTCTATCACAAATGTATATCTTTTGGATATGTTTGATTCACAAAATTACTCAGTGTCACATGAGATGGGTTTAGCTAGAGGCAGCGGGAAAGGCCTGCCATTTGATTTTTTTTTCTGTGATCATGCTTGCAAAAATCTGCATAGAAGTTATTATTTAATGTAAAGTGCTGTGTAAAATGACGGCACTATAAAATGACCTGTAATAAATAAAATAAATGGCTCCTGCAGCTACAGGCATCATCCAGATAGCCGCTGGGTTGCTTTTACCGGCAGCTGGAGGGGACATCTCCTCCCACTGCCCATCGGCACCTCTCCGGGTTATCCCGTTTGATCGGGAAACTGGAGATCCGATTCGGCGCCGGGTTATCATAGAGAAAATAACGTTTTTAAAGTGCCCCCATCCCCTTGTGCTCGCATGCAGAAGCGAACGCATACATAGGTCGCCCCCGCATATGTATACACTGTTTGCACCACACATGTGCAGTATCGCCGCAAAAGTTATAGCGAAAGCAATAATTCTAGCACTAGACCTCCTCTGTAACTCTAAGCTGGTAACCTGTAAAAGTTTTTTTTTAAAGCATCGCCTATTAAGAATTTTAAGTACCGTAGTTTGGCGCCATTCCACGAGTGTTCGAAATTTTAAAGCGTGACATGTTGGGTATCTATTTACTTGGCATAAAATTCATCTTTTATATTTTACAAAGAAATTGGGTTTCTGCATTTAAATTCATTAAAGTGTACTTTTTCCAAAAGAATTGCATTTAAAAAAACACTGCGCAAATACAGTGTGGCATAACAAATTGCAACGAGAACCATTTTATTCTCTAGGGTCTCTGCTTAAAAAACAAAACAAAAAAAAAACATGCATAATGTTTTGAGGTTTCTAAGTAATTTTCTAGCAAAAATACAAATTTTTACATTTAGGAGAGAAATACCAGAATTGGCCTGGGTCATAAGTAGTTAAACATTGTAACACCCATTTTTTACTGTATGTGCTAATTGATTTACAGATTTAAGGTCCTCCTAAACTGATATTTTAGTTTTAGGTGCATGGTGATTGGTTAAATTGGTTCAGATGCAGACAGTATTCTTAGCCATGTCCAGTTTATGTCATGTTGTAACTAATTATTCTAATAAATATTCTTTTTCAGGTGCTTTTTGTTGATAACTGGAGGGTCTTACATGGACGGGAGTCTTTCACAGGCTACAGGCAACTTTGTGGCTGTTATCTCACTAGGGATGATGTGCTAAACATTGCTCGCTTACTAGGCCTGAAAGCGTGAGAGCCCTAAAGAGCAAGCAGGAACTTCCAGACCAATACAAAGACTAATGCCCTGTACACACGATCGGATTTCCGATGGAATAAAATGCGATGGATTTTACCATCGGAATTCCGATGAAGCTGACTTTCATCAGTCTTGCCTACACACCATCAGACAAAATTCCAACCGTCCCAAACGCCGTGACGTAAAACACTCAGACGAGCCGAGAAAAATGAAGTTCGATGCTTCTGAGCATGCGTCGACTTGATTCTGAGCATGCATGGGTTTTTTCTCCGTTGGAGTTCCACACAGACGATCGGAATTTCCTATTGTTTTTTTTTTTCCATCGGTAAAATTTAAAACTTGTTCTATTTTTTTTTTTATACCGATTGGAAAAAAGACCAATGGGGCACACACACGATCGGTTTGTCCGATGAAAAAAGTCCATCAGTCTTTTTTCATCAGAAAAACCGATCGTGTGTACGCGGCATCAGCCATATAACCAAACCACCATACTCTTATCGGTAGATCCATTTTTTTGTCTCTGACCAATGGACCACCAAGCTTGTGGAACGTCACTTCTTTTTAGCTGAATGATCAATCAATTTTAGCAGAATGCTAACCATTCTTTGGTACTTCACCAACATAAGCATAATTTATTTGATTGACAAGCTCACTATTTTAATTTGTGTATTATGTTATTATTTTATAGTGTAGAATTGGCAGCATTTGTTAATTAGACTCATGGTATTTTAAAAATTTGTTGCTGAATAATAAAAATCAGAGGCAAGTGAAAGTTTAGATGGTACATACAGCAAAGCAGAATAAACAAGTAAATGGCAGTCCAGGAGCAAGAAGATGACCTTGTGGCCATAATATAGAGTCTACAGGAAAGCATTAAATGTAGCTTGGCAATGTAGTGTTCACGTTATCTTGGCAATGTGAACATAGTGGACCACACACTTTTCTCAGGTCAATGTGAACATAACAGTGTTATGCATGTAGAATAGTATACTTTTGAATGGGGGGTTTCCAATGTAAATGCACTATTGACCTCTCTGAAGTGTATTTCTCTAGTGAGCCTCACACCCCCTGTTTCACTTCTAGAAGGCAGTTCAACCCAGACTTGTTGAGCCATACATCATCCCACCACCAGTAAGGATGAGTAGTGCTAGCGGTACTTATTACAGTTTGGGAATCGTGGCATAAGATGGTGCTGGCCAAAAAAAAAGCCATATCTTCTGCTGTCTAGTGTATCCTCTATAATAATATAGTTATATGGAGACTGTGATTAAACTGAAGACATTAGTACCGTATTTTTCGGCGTATAAGACGACCTTTTACACCGGAATTACACAGTCAAAAACCGGGAGTCGTCTTATACGCCGAGTGAAGCAGCTGCCCAATAGATATCAGCCTGCCGGGTGCTCTGTAAAGCTGGATGTAATTCAGTATGTGCGCCGCTCAGCCAATCCCGGCGGGTGATGCACTCTGTTGATGACTAGAGCCTGCTAAGCCTGCTCGGATTGGAGTAACAACCTCTGCCAATCCGAGCAGGCTACATTATGTAGCCTGCTCGGATTGGCAGAGGTTGTTACTCCAATCCTAGCAAGCTCTGTAGTCATCAACAGAGTGCATCGCCTGCCGGGATTGGCTGAGCGGCGCACATACTGAATTACATACAGCTTTACAGAGCACCCGGCGGGCTGCGGCCTCTTAGTTTTTGATAGGTTTTACCGCACAAGGGGGTCGTACAACGGAGGTCGTCTTATACGGTGAGTACAGCACAAAACCACCGTTTTAAACTGCATATTAGGGGGTCGTCTTATGTGCCCAGCCGCCTTATACGCTGGCAAATACGGTAGCGCAGATGAAAACTAAATTGTGGTTCTTCACTACAATAAGTTTAAGTTGTTAGATCACAACTCATGTAGTTAATATGACAGTAGTTTAATTATACTTTAAGGCACGGTAGTCATGTATACAATGCTACTCACCGGCTATCTAGTTAGTGAAGATCTAATTAATTCTCTTTAAATATTCTATGTTATGCATTATTTATTTTTAAAAAACCTTTATGTAAACGTCATCTGTATCCTTGCATAAATAACCAGTGTATGTACTTATTATTGTGTAATCAATAAATATTTTTGACAAGGAAAACTAAATTGTGGCCTATGACCACTGTGTCATTCTTGGATGGGGTTTGCTTGCAAAAAGTCCCCTTTAGTATACTGTTTATCTTTGATTTAAGTATCCCTTGTCAAATGACTGTTGCCACTGGGCAATTATGGACTCTGTTTTTATTTTAGGGGGTTATTTTATTTTATTTTTAAAGTGGAGGTGTTGTTAAAGTGACTTGAAAGGTATCCTGCAAAATAAAAAATAAATCTGATTAGTCACTGTAAAAAAAAAAAAAAATTCACATTGGTTCCCATTTTCAGCCTTTTAAGTAAGCCACCAAAATGTCATTATGACAATATTTTATAGACAACTAAAATCGAGAAAAGAAAATGCTGTGCATATTTAAAAATTTTAGAGAACATGGTACGCCTTATTACATTACTTTTATTTTCTCATTTCAAAAGTCCTTTTTGAATTAAACTAATATTAAGTTAAAGTTCATAAAGGGTGTAGATAAGGGGGAACAGGACCCTGCTTTCGCATTGCTACGGTGCCTTCCACAAATCGCCATGTTACCCATTATTGTGGTTGTAGCCTACCTGGTCAACTGGCATCTGACAGGTGTATTTAAGCAAGGAGTACTAGTAGCGGTTCATGAGCTAGATGTCAATAGGTGCTCAGAATCTGTCTGAACAACTGCTACAATGCTCGGCTGTCAACAGAATACATAAGATTTTGTTGTTATATTTAGCCAGTCTTGCAATCCAGATACCCCCTTCCAGGCCACACAACTAGACCCTGAATCTGCAGCCTATACTGCCGTTAAAAAAATCTGATTGGGCAAAAAAATAAATATGCAGTACATCTCTGCAATACATACACATGTCCCTAAATTTTTTCTCTTTTCAGATTCTGCAACTAAATTAAAATGCTTTTTGATCCCACCAGAAATGCAGTAAGTTCCTAACTACTGGTGCTGAAATCATAAGCATTGTCATCAACCTTGCTCAATTGGCATGAACTACAGAACACCTTTATGATTTTGTTGTGTGATCGGGAGAGGGGCAGGTGATCTGTGTCCAGCAGAAGAACTGTGCAGGGCTAAAGGGCAGGGAAAGATAGCGCCATGCAGGCATAGTGTAGCACAGTTTATTATACGTTAAAAGTATAACATAGTATGTATATACACTCACAAGCGGGTGGGGTGAGGAATGACAGATCGCAAGGAAGGAAGGTCCGAGTGTGTCAGGGACTGGAGTCTCTATCTGGGATGGTGTAAAAAGCTGTGAGGAGGGAGCAGGATGAGCCAAGGAACCGTCATGGAGGAGTCGGCATCAGGCTGCCCTCAAAGGCTTGGATGAGTCGTCTGGTATGAGGATTTCTCTCCAGCTGGAGTGTCAGAAAGAGCTGTCAGCACATCCATTGTGGGGACCAATCGGAACACGTTTTGGAAGCTAGTCACGCCTCTGCTCGTGATTCCTGTGCAAAAGAGGCAGAGTTGCAGTGTTTTTAAAGTGACAAATTTGGGCAAATTTGTAATATTACAGAGATGTGCTGTATGTTTTTCATTTATACATGCACTTTAACCACTTCAGCCCCAGAAGAATTTACCCCCTTCCTAACCAGAGCACTTTTTGCGATACGGCACTGCGTTGCTTTAACTGACAACTGTGCGGTCGTGCGATGTTGCAAACAAAAATGACATCCTTTTTTCCCCACAAATAGAGCTTTCTTTTGGTGGTATTTGATCACCTCTAAGTTTTTTTTTTTTTTTTTTTGCACTATAAACAAAAAAAGAGCGTACATTTTGAAAATAATGCAATATTTTTTACTTTTTGCTATAATAAATATCCCCAAAAAATATATTAAAAAAAAACAATTTTTTTCCTCAGTTTAGGCCGATATGTATTCTACATAATTTTTGGTAAAAAAAACGCAATAAGCATATATTGATTGGTTTGCGCAAAGGTTATAGCGTCTACATAATAGAGGATAGATTTATGGCATTTTTATTATTCTTTTTTTTTTTTACTAGTAATGGCGGCGATCTTCAATTTTTATCGTGACTGCAACATTATGGCGGACAGATCGGACACTTTTGACACTATTTTGGGACCATTGTCATTTGCACAGCGATCAGCGCTAGAAAAATGCACTGATTACTGTGTAAATGACACTGGCAGGGAAGGGGTTAAACACTAGGGGGCGATGAAGGGGTTAAGTGTGTCCTAGGGAGTGATTCTAACTGTGGAGGGGATGGGCTACCACTGACATGACAGCGATTGCTGCTCCCGATGACGGGAGCAGTAGATCCCTGTCATGTCACTAGGCAGAAAAGGGAAATGCATCTCCCAGTTCTGCCTCTCCGTGTGCGCCCGCTGCATGGCAAATTAAAGGGGATGTACAGGTACGTCCATTTGCCCATTGCTGCCATTGACGTACAGTGGGTACGGAAAGTATTCAGTCCCCCTTAAATTTTTCACTCTTTGTTATATTGCAACCATTTGCTAAAATCATTTAAGTTCATTTTTTTCCTCATTAATGTACACACAGCACCCCATATTCACAGAAAAACACAGAATTGTTGACATTTTTGCAGATTTATTAACCACTTCGGATCCGGGCCATTGACAAATGACAGCCACAAGGTGGCTCTACAATGCCGGGAGGCCGTCAATTGACTGCCTCTGGCCTCCCGCCGCTGGCCATCTGCCCCATTAGTTTCAGTCTCTGCATCGCATAGATTGTCGCATTTATTCTTACTGCACAGAGTATATAGGACACCTACCCGGTTACATAGGTGTGGGTTCAGAGATTGATGGAGATTTTTTGCACATGATGTGGAAATGCCCGAAACTTTTCCGATTCTGGCACTATGTTCTTTCCACTATCTCTCAGGTATTTAAATTTCTGGTCCTGCAAGACCCAGTTGTTTGCCTGCTTGGTGCCTTGGAGATGCCCTCACTTTCGCCGAATGGCCACACTGCAGTTCTGCGTCTATTATATATGGTACGTAAGGCGATTGTGGGACTCTGAATTACTCCGAGGGTACCAACGGGGAACGATGGGTGGAACTGGTGAACAGCATGCTAATATGAGAAAAAATTACCTACCAACATAGAAATGTCCTTAAAAAATTATACTCAATGTGGCAACCTTGGCTAGACACTCCGGGGCTAGGTCCAACCCAGTTGGTGAAAGATAGACTTTTGAAAATGTGATCTAGTAGGTTTGAAGGTAGCGTTAAAACATTTGGAATAATTCTCGGCTCTTACGGTAGCTGACCCTGGAGGAATTATGGTGGATAATAACAATAACATGGGGAAGAAGTGATGTTCCCCACTCTCTCTATGCTCGTGGATGGATTATATTTCTATTTTCCCCCGTCCTTGTTTTCTATTGTGTGCATATCTTCTGCAATATTTTTCAAGGTTCAGGAATTATTGGCTAGAATGCTATATATTGATATTGGAAAATTACGCGGCACTGATTAATCTAATGTCAGTTTGCATGTACAGTCTGATGTTATCTTCTAATTGTCTTGCATAATATATGACAATGACTGTACTTGGACCTTTTGCTGCATAGAAACTGTGACTGGTTGTATCTTTGTTTGGTTTTTCAATAAACTTTTCTTTGATTGAAAAAAACAAAAAACAAACTTGATTTACCTTCCATGCTAAATCCTCCTTTATTGGTGTCTCTCACACTCCCCCTCCGAGACAGTGCAGTAGGCGCAGCCTACATAAGAATGGCAACTTTTCCCTGAATCAACATCCTTGCCACACAGGAAGTTGCATTAGGTGGATTTCATTGGCAGGCTCAACAGGTATTTGTAAGGCCCCTTTCACACTGAGGCGTTGTGATTTTACTGCGTTTTTACCGTGATTTTTACCGCGATAGCGTTAAAAATAGCGCTAACGCCTATGCGTTTTTGACGCGATTTTACCGCGTTAGCGCTATTTTTATCGCTAAAAACGTGGCAAAAATGCATAGGCGTTAGCGCTATTTTTAAAAATAGGGCTAACGCCTATGCGTTTTTACCACGGTACTCATTCATTTCAATGGGGATAGACGTATTTATAGCGCTGTTTTATGCGCCCCAAAGATGCTACAAAAAAGCTGTTTGCAGGATTTTTTCCAACGCACAGCCAGCACAACGCCTCAGTGTGAAAGCCCTCAGGGGGTTTCACAGGCCTCAGAATGCTGGGGCAGGATTATTTCAGGCGTTTTTACAGCGCTATTTTTAGCGCTAAAACGCCTTAGTGTGAAAGGGGCCTTAGACATTGCAGATGGACCAAGAAAATTGTAAGTGCAGATGAACTTATAATTACGGTAGGTGCTACAGCTCCTTTTTTTAGAAGGAAGACATAGTTGTCCGCTTTTCAGTGTCTGATATTTCTTCTCCACTCTTGTGGAGTCTTCAAGGACAACAGACAAGCTTTCTTTTACAGCAAATTTGTCACCTGAATGAATGCTACATACAGTTCCCTCCTTCCTTTTGCATAGTAGATGCTTTTCAGACCAGTTTTCCAGTCCATTGCTGCAGTCCCCTGAAATGCCTATTCTTTCTCTGTATAGGGTTAATGTATTGACTCCCATGTACCTCCTATGGTGCAGCTTTTTTTCTTTATACATGCACTTTAACCCCCTTCCTGACCAGAGCACTTTTTGTGATACAGCACTGCGTCACTTTAACTGACAACTATGCGGTCAGGCGACGTTGCAAACAAAAATTACGTTCTTTTTTTCCCACAAATAGAGCTTTCTTTTGGTGGTATTATATCACCTCTGCAGGTTTTATTTTTTTTTTGCGCAATAAACAAAAGAGCGACAATTTTGAAAAAAACACAATATCTTTTACTTTTTGCTATAATAAATATCCCCAATTAAAAAAAAAATATGTTTTTCCTTAGTTTAGGCCGATATATATTCTTCTACATATTTTTAGTAAAAAAAAAAATCGCAATAATATTGATTGGTTTGCACAAAAGTGTCTACAAAATAGGGGATAGATTTATGGCCAAAA
The DNA here is from genome assembly GCA_029206835.1 of Rana muscosa. Lineage (NCBI taxonomy): Eukaryota > Metazoa > Chordata > Amphibia > Anura > Ranidae > Rana > Rana muscosa. The sequence continues at coordinate 84,905,994 of CM055125.1, read as the reverse complement.
GGCGAAGCGACGTAAGGTAACGCCGCTTTGCCCAGGGGAGCCAACCTGCTGCAGTAAAACTGCGGTGGCTAGTCCAGAAGCGGTTAAAGATTAAAGTGTAATTTTTCAGTTTTCAAGACAAATATACTCTTTTAACGTTTGGTCCAGAAGTGTATCTGACTGTGCCGCTTGTCAAACGATGTATCCCAAGTTAAAAATAGAGCGACTGCGAAGCAAGGCATCGCGGCCATGGCATGTGTACAGCCCCGGCCAGTTGTATTGTTTTAATTAGGATGGGAAGCTGGGTGCAGTACAACCTCAGCTCAACCCTCTGTTTTTATAGCCTCCTGGCTGCATCTCTTCATGCGTCAGATGCTGAAGATTCTTTGATTTGCATATTTCTTCAAGAGCGAAGATAAAAGGCATGGGTACATTTATTTGGTTACAATGTACTAAATAAATATCTGGATAAATTAAAATCGCCATACTAAAATAAATTTTGTACAAACATTTTTATTTTGGAACGTTCATTGGATTGGTTAGTGGGGTCAAATCGAACTTCATTTTAGACCATAGTGATAAGAAAATTGAAAGGAGCAGGATGGAATTTTTTCTTGAACAAATAAACTTCTAAATGCAAAGAAGTGAGGGCGGGGGGCTATGGGATTTTAAATGATGGCACATATATGTATATATGCCTGGGGTAATGAAGAGCCCCACGGCAGTGGGACGCAGGCAAAACAACCCCAACTTCTAAATGTGAATGTGGTTTTCGTTCCTCATTCATAATTGTAATTGAAATCTGTTTAATACGTCTGGGATCATACTCAAATTTTGGGTCTGAATTAAGGGATTTCTAATCCAATTAGTCAACTCAGTGACGGCAAGAAGGAATGTTCTGGCGAGTTTTTTCTACGAACGGAGAAAAAGTGACAGAGGTCATGTGGTCTACGGGGCCCCTGCTGCTGCTGGTAAATAGTGACCTGAGCTGCTATGGTTATACTTTCTGTTAGGTGATTACATTTTAGTCACAATGATGTGATCTGCAATATATTAGATAAGAATTTTTATATTACAGCTATGTATTTAGTGCCAACAATTTACACAGAGCTTTATAAAATTTACATTCACATTAGTGCCTGATCTGAGATTACAATCTAAGGTCCATATCTCACATACTAGGGCCAATTTACCTGCTATATATTTGAATTGTGGTAGGAAATCCAGAGAAACAGACAAACTCCATGCAGATAGTGTCCTAAACAAGATTCAGGGACCCAGCGCTGCAAGGCAGATGTGCTAACATCTAAACTGCTGTGCTCCCCCCACCGCAGCCACCTTTTTTACATATGTGACATAATTATTAGTAAAAGGTCCCTGGGTGGTTTTGGCTGAATGACATCAGTTCTGCCAAAAGCTTTTGTTTAAGGGTATCCCAGGTGTCAGTAAAGAATTCTACTTACTTCTTCAGCAAACACATTTTAGTGTGAGAAGAGGAAACATCAGACTTGTTTGAGGTCATGGAAATAGGAAGCTGCATTCACATGTAAAATACACTTGTAAACATCAAGACCACCTACCATCAATGCTTGGTAATCAGTTAAGCATTTTTAAATTATAACTAAAGACAAAACCTTTTTTAGTTTTGGATAGAGTAGAGAGGAATTAGAAACCTGTCAGGTTTTATTGCTGTCTGTGTCCCCATTAGGGAGATTCACCCTCTCTATGTGTCCTAGTGACCGTTATCACTGAAATCTAAAGTGAAAAGATCCCAAATTTTGAGTTGTCACCAGAACAGCAAATAGAGGGGAAAACTTCCAACGGGGACACTAGTTCTGGGGACACCAGGATTTCCTCTCCATTTCTGTTTTGGCATTAGGACAGGAAATTAAGGAAAATCTCTCCAATAGGGCACAGATGGCAAAAAATCTACAGGGGTTTTAACCCTCCCTTACGCCATCCAAATTGACAAACTAAAGTTTTGCCTTTAGTCCGACCCGATCCACCAGACGGATGGAAAATAGGAACACCGTCCATCTGGATATTGCGGGCAGGATCGGATTGGATGTCTGAAGGTGTCAGTGGACATGTGTCCGCTAAAATCCGCCGCTCCATAGAGGAGACTACAAGGTCTGATCAGGTCCGCCTGAAAAACTGACAGGCGGACCTGATCGGAAAGCCCGTGTTAAAGGACCCTAAATGATATCCTTATTCTCCAAAAATATTGCACATAATCCACTACTTAACCACTTGCTGACTGACCACAGTGCTTTTACTGTGGGCAGCACAGACAGACTGGATTACGTACATGTACGTCATCTGGCCTGCTCCGAGCTGGGGGCGTGCAGCAAGACTGCGGATCCCAGTGCTTGGGGGGTGGGGGGGCCTGGTGATCTTGTGATCGCTATGCGACCCCCAGTGATCTTGTGATCGCTATGCAAGCCCCGGTGATCTTGTGATCGCTATGCGAGCACATAATCACAATGTCAACAAAGTTTAAATGAATTCATTTATAACAGCTGTATTTCCTATGCTGTGATTGGCCCACAGCTATCACATGGTACCTGTGCCATTCACAGCACCCTGTACTATGTGATTAGCTGTAGCCAATCACAGATCACTAGTAACCACAGATTTCATGAATGTAATCTATTCATGACAGTTGAAAACTTTGCTTCATTGTAACAGCTTACACAGTGTAAATTTTTTTTAAAAAATCCCGGATCACCCCTCAGAGTAGTACGGTGTTACTATGGTGACACTAAAACAAAAAAAAAGATTAAAAAAACTCTTGCATTTCTTTTTTTTTAACATACTGTCACCAGTCAGTATCCGTGATCACTACCACATCAGTCATATGATTACACTGTACTGCACTGATGACCGTATGTGGAAAAAAAAATTCTTCAATTTTTTTTAAAAAAGTGACAAAAAAATTACCACTTCAGAAAACTCACACTACCTCTGACTGACTATTTTTAGAAAAGGGGTCATTTGAGGGGGGGGGGGGGGGGTTGTACTGTCCTAGCATTTTTTTTTTTTTACCAAAGATATGTAGCAGAATACATTTTGACCTAAATTGATGAAATGTTTTTATTTTATTGGATATGTTTTTATAACAGAAAGTAGATATACTGTGTATATATAGACTGGTGACAAATGTATATGTGTCCTAGTGTTATTATCTCACATGAACAGTGCTAGATAGCTAAAGTGATTGTAAAGTTTTGCTTTAAAAAAATAAAAATTACAAACATGTTATACTTACCTGTCCTGTGCAATTGGTTTTGCACAGAGCAGCCCGGATTCTCCTCTTCTCGGGTCCCTCTTCACTGCTCCTGGCCCCTCCCTTCTGACGAGTGCCCCCATAGACCAGCAGCTTGCTATTGGGGCACCAGAAATGAGTCAGAGCTCCCTGTATCCATTCAGACAGGGAGCCCCGACCTGGCCCCACACCCTCTTTCCCCTGATTGGCGAAATAACTTTAATTGACAGCTGCAGGAGCCAATGATGCCGTGGCTGTGCCCCAGCGAATCAGGAGAGTCCCAGACAGCTGAGGGGAATCTTGGACATCACTGGATAGAGAAGGGGCTTAGGGTAAGTATTAGGGGGTGCTGGCAAGGTTTTTTTATCTTAATGCATTAAGATAAAAAACCTTTTGGCTTTACAACTCCTTAAGTCTGTTCTACTGTAAGTGTGGGGGTCACCTTAAAGTATATTAGTAGGTGGACCTGTTTATTTCAATAGAGTTAATATGCAGCTCCTGTTTTTTAATTAACACTGTCTCTATTGGTCTGAGATTCTATAGCTAGTTTTAGCTTAGGACTCAATAACCACTGTAGGCTAGAGCCAGGTTAGACATCCGACAGACACTTATGGTAGTTAAAGGCTGCATGTCAGATTAGAAATTACTAGGGACTAAAGCGCAGAGTAGATAGGCTGACTCAAAGTTCCACTGCCACACCACAGTTTCTGCCTGTGAAAAGCCGCATTCCAGGCTGGTTGGACAACAGTTGGAGGATCTCTCCGTCACCGCTGATCTTGTGTACAGGTCTCCAACACAAAGATGTACGCCACAACCCTGCAACTGGACTTTGCTGCAACAATAATCTGCAAGTATCTTTATTAATAACTATATATACAGTACCTGGGTATATGTGCACAATTTCACCAGGACTCTTGTTGGCCCTTTGCTGATAATACAATACCTGTTTGTACATTGGATGTACTATATGTACTGTTATCAATCTTTTCTTATATAAAGCTTGTATTATTTCCATACTGGTGTTTATATATACACACTTTAGGGTTGTGTTATGTGCCGGTTGCAGTAGTTTCTCTGCTCCCAATTACTTTGATTAGATTACTGGGTAATTTCCCAGGAAGAGAATCCCATCTGTTCAACAGAGGTCCTGTCCTAGGTGGAGGCACCGCCAGCTTTGTTATCAAATTCACTTTACCTTCAATGAAGGTTCTTGTTCTCCTATTTACCTACAGGTTTAGCACAGTGTCCTGTTTGAGGAGGGCAAGTTCTGATAACCACTCCCCAAAAGAGTCATACACATTTATCCTTCTATATCTTACTTTCAGAATAATGAAGTACATCATAAAGGGATTTTTATAACAGCTTACCTGTAAAATCCTTTTCTTGGAGTACATCACGGGACACAGAGCGACTTAGTCATTACTAATGGGTTATATAGATTACCTTCAGGTGCTGGCACTGGCCACTTCCAAACCGGAAGTACCCTCCCCTATATAAGCCCCTCCCATCCGGGAGCACCTCCGTTTTGTAGCAAAGCAATAAGTGTCCCAAAAAGAGGGGTGGGAGCTCTGTGTCCCGTGATGTACTCCAAGAAAAGGATTTTACAGGTAAGCTGTTATAAAAATCCCTTTTTCTTTTTCGTACATCACGGGACACAGAGCGACTTAGTCATTACTAATGGGACGTCCCAAAGCAATGCCAAATGAGGGGAGGGATACATAAGCTGGGCGCCATCAGGTATGAGGATCTTTTGCGGCCTGCAACACACTGCGCCCAAAGGCGACATCCTCCTGACTTCTAACGTCTACCTGGTAGAATCTAGTAAACGTGTGTACCGAAGACCATGTTGCGGCCTTACATACTTGAGCCAGGGAGGCCTGGTGATGCACTGCCCATGAAGTTCCAACTGCTCTTGTGGAGTGCGCCCTAACTTTGAACGGAGGCGGTCTCTTTCTCAAGCCATAGGCTTGTATTATGACCTGTCGAATCCACTTGGCTAAAGTAGATTTTGATGCTGCCTGACCCTTTCTAGGGCCTTCCGGCAGAATAAACAAAGTATCCGTTCTGCGAATCTGAGCAGTGGCTTTTAGATAAGCTTTAACTGCTCTTACTACATCCAAAGAATGTAATAACTTTTCCTCTACCGAGCTAGGTTTGGGGAAAAAAGAAGGAAGAACCACATCTTGGTTCAAATGAAACCTCGATACCACCTTGGGAAGAAAGGCTGGATGAGGACGTAATACTACTCTGTCCTTATGGACAACCAGATATGGCTCCTTACAGGACAAGGCGGCTAATTCCGATACTCTTTTAGCCGAACAAACGGCTACTAAGAAAATCAATTTCCTGGTGAGAAGAACCAAGGAAATGTGTTGCAATGGTTCAAACGGTTGTTTCTGTAGAACCGACAGAACCAGGTTTAAGTCCCAAGGACATATGGGAATACTAACCGGAGGGCTAATACGCATCACTCCTTGTATGAAAGCTTTGACTAGTGAATGCGAAGCCAAGGGCCTTTGAAAAAATATTGACAAGGCAGAAATCTGACCCTTGATAGTACTCAAGGCCAGCTTCCTATCTACAGCCCACTGTAGGAAGTCCAAAATCCTCCCTATCACGTACTTACATGGATGCCATTTCTTGGCCTCACACCACGTAATGTACGCTTTCCAGATCCTATAATAGATCTGCCTGGATACCGGCTTCCTGGCATTGATCATGGTAGATACCACAGAATTAGAGAGCCCTCTCTTTTTCAGAATGTGGGCTTCAATAGCCAGGCCGTCAAACCTAGGGCTGGTAAGGAAGGGTGGTATATCGGTCCCTGCGACAGCAGGTCCGGACGATGTGGGAGGGTCCAAGGACTCCTCACTGACATTTTTACAATCTCCGCGTACCATGCCCTTCGGGGCCACGCTGGAGCCACCAGAATCACTGGTTTCTTTTCTACCCTGATTCTGCGGAGTAATCGCTGTAACAATTGTGGCGGTGGGAATGCATATATCAGCTTGAACTGATCCCAAGGGAACACTAGGGCATCCGAGCCGCAAGCTAGGGGATCCCTTGTGCGAGACACAAATCTGTCCACCTTTGCGTTGAATCTGGATGCTAGCAGATCTACATCCGGTGTTCCCCACCGCTGGCATATTGCCTGGAAAACCTCGGGGTGAAGAGACCATTCCCCCGGGCATAATTGTTGGCGACTTAAAAAGTCCGCTCTCCAATTTTCCACTCCTGGGATGAAAACCGCGGATATGGCTGGGACATATTTTTCTGCCCACTCCAGGATGTAATTTGCTTCCCTCTGGGCTGCACGACTCCTGGTGCCACCCTGGTGATTGATATATGCCACTGCTGTGGCATTGTCTGATTGAATTCTGACAGGGGACCCTTGGAGTTTGGATGTCCATGCTACTAGGGCATACCGGGCTGCTCGTATCTCTAAGAGATTGATGGGCAGGGCCTTTTCTGCTTCTGACCACTTGCCCTGGAGAGACCATTGCTCCAGTACTGCCCCCCAGCCTATGAGGCTGGCATCTGTAGTGACTACCTTCCAAGAAACCGGACTGAAGGGTTTCCCTTTTTCCAGATTCTGGGGCACCAACCACCAATGGAGGCTCTTGCGAACGGAAGGGGACAGGGACATTGGTAAGTCTAAAGCCTGAACTTTTTTGTTCAAGGCTGACAGTATGGCCCTTTGCAAATTCCTTGAATGGAATTGACCGTAGGGTACCGCTTCGAATGAAGCCACCATTTTTCCCAGCAGCCTCATGCAGAGGCGTATGGATGGTTTTCTTTTTGTACCCACTAAGTGGGTCAAATCTTTTAAAGACGACACCTTCTCTGGAGGTAAGAAAATCTTTCTCTGATTTGAATCCAGCCTTAGCCCTAAGTATTCCAGACTTTTGACTGGTCTTAGAGCTGACTTGTCCCGGTTGATAATCCAACCGTGATATTCCAGATACTTGATTGTCTTGTGAATAGCTACTTCCAGCTTTTCCACTGAGTGGTCTATTAGTAGCAGGTCGTCTAGATATGCCATTATCGTTACACCTTGTGTTCTTAGATTGGCCAATAATGGGGCCAGAATTTTTGTGAACACTCGTGGTGCTGTGGCCAGACCGAAAGGTAAGGCTCTGAACTGAAAATGGCGCCCTTCTACTGCAAAGCGTAGAAATTTCTGGTGGGCCGGAAAGATGGGAATATGCAGGTAAGCATCCCTTATGTCGATCGAGGCTAACCATTCCTGCCCTTGTAGGGCGGTGGCCACCGATCGGATCGACTCCATCCGAAAAGTCCTGATATTTAGGAACTTGTTTAGCCCTTTTAGATTTAATATGGGCCTCACGTCCCCATTTGGTTTGGGGACTGTGAAAAGGTTCGAGTAAAACCCGAATCCGCTTTCTTCCAGGGGAACCTTCATGATTACACCTTGGAGCAATAGTTGTTCTAGTGCCAGAAGGAGGGATCCTCTCTTCTGGGGATCTCTTGGCACGTTTGACCTCATAAATTGGGCAGGAGGAGTGCCTTTTAACTCCAGCTTGTATCCCAGACTTACTGCGGAGAGCACCCATCTGTCTCTGATGGTGTCCCGCCAGGTCTCTGTGAACAACTGAAGCCTTCCCCCCACCCGATTGAGTGGGGGCAACGCTTCATGACTTGGGGGGAGGTTTTGTACCTCTCTTGATCCAGGGCTTCTTGTTACCCTGTGATTGTCCCTGATTTCTGCCCCCTGAATTTGACCGCGGAGGCCGTCGGAACTGCTTCACAGCCGATGTGCCTGGGACTGGAGAAGTAGGCCTCTTAAAAGAAGGACTTCTACCCTTGTTGTTAACCGGTAAGAGTGAACTTTTACCGGCAGAAATTTTCTGGATATATTTGTCCAGATCTTCTCCAAATAAGCGTTCTCCATGAAATGGGAAGCTAACCAGCAGTTTCTTACAGGGAGCTTCAGCAGACCAGTTTTTGAGCCACAGAAGCCTACGCATATGTACTATAGACAGCGTAAAGCGGGAGGCCTGTTGGATTGTATCCTTTATGGCGTCCACCGCAAAACACAAGGCTCTAGGCAGGTCAGCTAGGGCAAGAGCCTGCTGATCTGGTAAGTCCCTTAAGACTTGTTTCAACTGATCTTTCACTGCTTGGCAGACTCCAATCGCTGCTACCGCAGGTTGTGTCACCATGCTTGCTGTAGAGAAAGCAGATTTTAGTAAAGACTCCAATTTTTTATCTATTGGGTCTTTGAACATTGGAACATTATCTACTGGACATGTCAGTGATTTGTTCACAGAAGAGATGGCTGCGTCCACTGTAGGGACCCTCCATTTTTTTATGAACTTATCCTCCATGGGATAGATCACCGGAAATCTCTTGGGGGGAGCAAATATTTTATCAGGATGCTCCCAATCCTGGTAAATAAGCCCTTCTAATAAAGGGTGGATTGGGAAGGAACAGACAGCCTGGGGAGCTTTTAGCGACCCCAGCGAGGAAACCGTAGTGGATGGTGGTTCCGCCAGAGGCATTTTAAATGCTGATCGGACCATGTTAGTCAGAGACTGAACCCATAATCTTTCAGCCTGAGATGTTGAGAAAGGTTCTTCCACTGTTGATTCCTCCATAACTGAATCAACCTCATCCTGATCCCCTTCAGGTAGGTCGATCCCTGTGTGGGGCTGTTCCTCCACTAACAGGCACTCTGAAGGAGGAGACGGAGATCGGACGCGCTTTCCCTGTGACAGGGAAGCAGCGATCAATGCTGTTAATCTCTCTTCCAATCCTCCCAGAGTTGAGGATAAAACCTCCTCTGTTATATATACAGGAGCAGGTGGACTGGGGACAGCCGCAGCACCAGGCACTCCTGCGGGGTTTCTACGGCTACTGACCTCTGAATTCTCAGGGGAGATTGGTGCAGTACAAGCATGCCCAATATCCTCAGAGCCCGATGGAGACCCCTTTGGCTTCCTGGAAGACCTATTTCCGGAGCGTCTGGACGACATATCCTTTAAGCACAAAGCTGAGGTATTCCCGTCGTCATACACCAATTTTGCTGGTAATAGTCTAACACAGTTGCTGCTATATACCAGCTGGTGTCCACTAAAGTGCCTTTCTATGGGGATGCCTGCATCAACCGCCTCTGTGTGCCACTGTTTGTTGCTAGCTCTGTTTGCATCCAGCTGACACTTGTACTGTGTCTTTATACAAGCTGGGACGCCTGCACATGCGCAGAAGCGCCGTGGCGCGCATCGAGCGTCATCCACCCGCCCCGCCCCTTTTTTTTCATAGGAGGCGCGTGCACCATTGGCGCCCTTTTCGAAATCAAACAGGGACTAGGAGCCAGGGCCCTTTTTGCCGGAGGGCCTGTGCGGTGGATGAGCGCAGCAACAGGGCAGAGGAAGTGGATTCCCACAGAGAAACTTACCAACTGCCTGGATCTTTTGACTTAAGAAAACCAAAGATCCACATGACAAGAAAAATGGACTACAGCGGCCTCTAGTGGTTTAACACAGGTACCGCGGTCCTCTTTTTTTTTTTCTTGACTACTATTAAACTTTTACATTTTCAGTAGTTACAGGCATACACAGATATTAGCGGGAATACCGTTAGGTAACAGACAGAAAGACAAATTAGGCTTGGGGGTCCCCCAATAGAACCAAGTTCCTGGGGGCCCCCACTTACCTGATCCCCGCCGCAGGACTTTGTTTGGTCCACAGAAGCCCAAACTTCACCTATCACGGCAGGCATTGTAATTAAACCTTCAGGGACCGGGTTCCCAAGGATTCCACTCCCCTGGACCTGTATAGCACCCTGCACAGACAACATCTTGGTCGTGGGTATGACCAGAGCTCTGGATCCCAGGGTCCAGCCCTCCTAAGAGAGGCATTACAGGCAAAACCTTGCTCTTCTGCTGCAAGGCCCGGGTACCGACCGTTTAGCTATGAAGCTTTTTTTGTGGGATCCGGAACAGCTTACTAAGGCCCAAAAGAACCTGTACGCAAGCCCAGTGAAAACACATGTTTGGCCAACACCTTAGACACTGGCAAAAAACTGAGGTGCTCCCGGATGGGAGGGGCTTATATAGGGGAGGGTACTTCCGGTTTGGAAGTGGCCAGTGCCAGCACCTGAAGGTAATCTATATAACCCATTAGTAATGACTAAGTCGCTCTGTGTCCCGTGATGTACGAAAAAGAAAAAGAAATTTTTACTTTTAACTGTTTAAAGATAGAATAGAAGAAAAGAAGAAGAAAATAAAGAAAATGGGAAAAGACATACCATAGGTACCAGAAATCACCCCAACATGAAATTGCCCACAACATTACCCAGAGGCTCAAATTCATCTTGATTTCAATTTAAATTGAATTTGGACTACATGGAATCAAGCTTTGTTGATTCTAACTCCAGCTTTATCTAGCTTTAATATTTGCATGTATCTTGATTGATACTTTAGGTATAGGCCTGAATATCACTGAAATCTTCCAACTAGTACCCAGGACCACATCTAAGGGTCTGCTGCTGTGGAACACTTACATTTGAGAATGTTTAAATTTACTTTTGCTTCTTTTTGCTTTCTTTGTGCAGAACCAGATTTGTATTTTTGTGCATAATTATTATACATTTTGTGATGCAGAAATTCTTTAGCTGATTTGTTAATCATGCTGATTGGTTAATCATACTATTGTATCCTCCTCCTGCCAACCTCTTAATGGGACTCAGTCGTGGGGTATAAAGCATTGGAAGGATTCAGTGAGAGCTGCAGAGGACCCAGAAGATCGACACTTCCAGAAGTGTCAAGGGCAGTCTTTTTCTGCCTTTTTAAAACCTAAGTACAGCAAAATCCGCATAAGGGACATAACTTACAGTCGGTAGAATGTGTCCCCTGTGCTGATTCCTTTGCTGTTAATATTAATTCTCCTCTGTTCTGCATCCCCAATTCCCCACACCTGCTGCCATAGTCTTCCGGTGTGTTGGGGGTTAATGCAACTAAAGGGCTGTCACAGGCTCTCATCAGGAGAGCCTGACTATGCCTACCCTTTCTGCCCAGCTCTGTCATTCATAGAAGCTGTTCTACAACTTCTCTGAATGGAAGGAGTAGATCAATCATCTGCCCGCCTTAATTATAAGATCCTGTTCTATTCATAAAAGCTCTTGATGAGAGCCTTGGACAGCCCTTTGGTTGTATTAACCTCTGCCACATCAGAAAGTTATGGTGGGGGTGGGGGCAGATGGAGGATTTCTACTTGCAGCAAAGGAATCAGACCAAGGGACACATCCTACTGACTGTACGTTATGTCCCATGTGCTGATTTTTGTGTTTTTGATTTTGGTTGCACTTAAGCTTTAGCATGGAAGAACTCCATGAAAAAACTTCCAGGGATTCTTTGCCAAACAATTACTATATCTCTAGCTCATGGTACATTAATGTGGTCACTGGGTAGGATGCACCTTACCTTTATGTTCTTTGGGAAAAAATGCCCACTACAGCCAAAAAGATTATTGGTCGGTGGTTACTCATCTGAGAGGAAGACATTGCTCAAGGTACCCTTAGCAACCTGGAGAAACCCTGGTTGAGAAAATCTGGTCCAGGGATTTCACTTGAATGGAGCGCTGTTCAGCAGTTCTTTTACAGGTACATCATTTGGGTCATATTTTTTTCTACTGACAAGGGTGCAATAAGTCAGAAAATTGCACACTCAGCAGAAAAGTGTTACTTTAGCAAATGAACTGCTACACGTACAACTACAATTTTGGGGGGAGTTTACTTTTAACTGTCTGGGCTACAAATAACCTGCCAATTCTAGTTTTAGTCGCTGTATATACAGGATGGCAGAATACACTTAAAGGGGTTGTAAACTCTTGTTTTTTGTTTTTTTCTTTAAATAATAAACATGTCATACTTGCCTTCACTGTGCAGTTGGTTTTGCACAGAGTGGCCCCTGATCGCCCGGCGGCGCTATCAGCTTCTCCCTGCATCAGTAAACCCCCTGGGGGAAGCACTCTCCCTAGGGGTTACTGTGCGGGCGTGCTCCTGAGTCCGTTTTTTGCGTCCATAGACACAGAATGCAGGACTCGGCTCCGCCCCCTGGTGCCCGCGTCATTGGATTTGATTGACAGCAGCGGGAGCAAATGGCTGTGCTGCTATCAATCTATCCAATTAAGAGCCGAGACAAGGGGCAGAGAGGTAGAGCACGTCTCCGCTGTGGGAATGAACGGGCTCAGGTGGGGCTCGGGGGCTGGTCAGTGTCAGAAGTTTTTTCACCTTAATGCATATGATGCAATAAGGTGAAAAAACACAAAGATTTACAACCCCTTTTAAAGCCCAACTATAGAAAACTTGAAAATGATCCCTTGCAGTGAGGCTGCACCGCAGAGGTTAAATGTTCATGTAGTCTAGGGGAGAGAGAAAAAAGCCTTTTACATACCTGATCCTCCCCTTCTCCAGCAGAAGGTGCTCCCCACGCTCCAGCAGTGGATCATATCCAGGGACGATGTAGGGAACTTAGACAGCTGTGGGACAAAGACACTGTGGGGACCGGTCTAGAAGTGTGGAGGACTGGGTAAGTAGAGCTTCTTCAACAAGTCCTCAAAATCTAAATGAGGAATTAACCCCTACAATGTGGACCCGAGTGCAAGGGATCATATTCATGGTTCCCAAAGTTTTTTTTAAGTCATACTGGCATAAACTTAATCTAAACCATAAAAATAAATGGCTAGTCTAAAAATAAATGTGACCGGCCACAGCCAGTACATGCGCGCCTCCATCCCTTTATATATATGTCAAGAAAAGAAAAAAAGGTTGGTGGGACTTTAAATGAGGCGCGTCTGTACATTTAATAAATTGGATAAATAATGTGTGTTCAGTAGAAAAATTTGATGTTGATATGAAGTTATGTGGTGGCCCCACAAGTAAATGTAGAGCCGACTGGGTCCACACCCAAGGTGGAAAGATTTCATTTACCACTTTTTTATATATCTTTTATATATTTTTATTTAATTTCCTATTTGTTATACTCCCTTCACATTGTCATAATTTCTTCATTTATTTTATCTTTTTTTTCTTTTTCTTTTTAATTTTTTAGGCTAATCACCAGCCCTTACATATAATTACGTACAACCTTTTTTTCTTTTCTTGACACACAAAAATAAATGACATTTATTTTACAAATAAAAAGCAGTATTTTCACCACAGTTTCCTGGAACAAAATGACTAATTTTATGCCCTTGGTTTATCAAACCTCAAATCATGCTCATGACAACTGAACCTTTATAACCAAGAAACTTATGTGCTCTAAAAACAAAACCAAGCTAAGCACGTATTTCCATCTAAATGGTAAATTAGTTACACAGATATAGTAGAGCAACCTTGTCTAATGAATATAAAACATTTTATATATTTTTCATATTTGGAGAAATTTACCTACTGAGCACAGACTGAAGAGTGTAAAGTGCAATCAAGGATATTGTTTAGTGTCACTTAAAAGTGTAGCTAAACCTAAATGTAAAAATAGGATTTTTTTACTCATCCTTTTCTCTGAGTACATGGACCGACACAGCTTCTCTATTGCACTCTAGTGGTATTATCCGTTAATTAGGAGTGACTAGGCAGAAAACTTGTAAAAAGTGTTGCATCACACCTTCTACAGTACCGCCCAGGGGGTGGACCCTCTGGGTATATCCCCTCAGTCTGCATCTCGCAGATCAGTTCGTCAAAAAGCAGTATAAACTTAAGGAGGGGTGGGTGCTGTGTCGGTCCATGGACTCAGAGAAAAGGATTTTCCGGTGAGTAAAATATCCTATTTACTCTTTCGTCCATGGACCGACACAGCTTCTCTATTGACATAGTGGGACGTCCCAAAGCAGTGTCAGAGAAAAAAATGAGGGGTGTTAACAGCATAAAAATAAACTTCACCCCAAACACAAAACAGCACTCCTCCAACAGAGGAGTTGCAACTCTAAACGGCCGCCTGCAAAGCTTTGCGGCCGAAAGAGGCATCCGAAGATGCACCTACATCAACTTTGTAGAATTTTGTGAAAGTGTGAGTGGATGACCAAGTCGCCACTTTACATAATTGGGAAACAGACGCTTGATGTCGGAAAGCCCAAGAGGCACCTATTGCCCTGGTCAAATGCGCCGTGACCGGAAAGGGGGGCGCTTGACCCTTTAAGGCGTAAGCCTGGATTACTATCTGCCGGATCTACCCAGAGATGGTGGCCGACGAGACTGCTTGGCCCTTCTTGGGACCAGCCACTGAAACAAACAGGGAGTCTGACTTCCGGAACAGGGAAGTAGCAGATAGGTATACTCTCAAAGCTTGGACAACGTCCAAGGAATGCAACGCCGACTCCTTAGGATTCGACGGATGAGGACACAAGGATGGAAGTACAATGTCTTTGTTGAGATGAAAAGCCGAAACGACTTTCGTAAGAAAGGAAGGCTGCGGCCGCAGCACCACCTTATCCTTGTGGAAAATCAAATAGGGAGCCTTGCAGGACAAGGCTGCCAGCTCAGAGACTCGTCAAACTGACGTAACAGCCACCAAGAAGACCACTTTCTGAGAAAGTGTCAACAGGGGAATATCTCTAATATTCTCAAACGGTGCCTTCTGAAGCACCGAGAGGACCAGGTTCAAGTCCCACGGAGGTAGCGGGGGACGGACCGGAGGGGCCACATGTCAAACCCCCTGCACAAATGTACTAACGAGAGAGTGAGTCGCCAGGGGTCGCTGTAAAAAGACACCCAGGGCAGATATCTGTCCCTTAATCATACTTAAGGCAAGCCCTTGGTCCACCCCAAGCTGGAAAAACAGCAGGATTCTGGAAACCAAATAAGTACGCGGATGCCACTTAATTTCCTCACACATAGAAATGTAGGCCTTCCAAGTGCGGTGATAAACCTTCCTAGAGGACAGTAGAGTAGAGATTACTGAATCTGATAGGCCCCGGTCTCTCAGTACCTGGTCTCTCAGTACCTGGCTCTCAATAGCCATGCCGTTAAAGCCAGTGACCGTAAAGCAGGATGGAGTATGGGACCTTGCGATAGCAGGTCCTTCCGCAGTGGTAGGCACCAGGGGACGTCTGCTACCAGACGTACTAGATCGGCGTACCAAGGACGCTGAGGCCAATCTGGAGCGATTAGGATCATTGGAATTCCCTCTGCCTCCACTCTGCAGAGCAGGAGAGGAAGAAGCCTTAAGGGAGGGAAGGCATAGATTAGCCGATACTGACCCCACGATGCCACCAATGCGTCCGTTGCGTCTGCCCATGGGTCCCTTGACCGGGCCACAAACCTCAATACCTTACGATTGAGTCGGGAAGCCAGAAGATCTACGTCTGGCGTGCCCCATCTTTGGCAGAGGAGCTGGAACACCTCCGGGTGTAAGGACCATTCTCCCTGGTCCAGCATTTGGTGACTCAGGTAGTCCGCCTGCCAGTTTTCCACACCCGGAATGTACACGGCCGATAGTGCCGGTATGCTCCTCTCTGCCCACTTCAGGATGTGAGCGACCTCCGATGCTGCAGCTGAGCTTCTTGTTCCTCCTTGATGATTGACATATGCCACTGCTGTGGCGTTGTCTGACTAGATCCTGACTGGACGACCTTGCAGCCTCTGGGACCATTTGAAGAGGCACAGCCTGATCTCCCGGATTTCCAGGACATTGATCGACAGGCGAGATTCCTCTGGGGTCCAGCGACCTTGCGCTGACTAAACACCCCAGACTCCCCCCCCCAACCTGTAAGGCTGGCGTCCGTCATGATCACTATCCAGTAAACCGGAAGAAATTACTTCCCGGCCAACAGAGCCGGTGCTGTCAGCCACCATAACAGGGATCTCCTGACTAGGTGGCTTACTCGGATTTGATAATCCTGAGATGATGGACATCTGTTCCATCTGGACAGAACTTCCTTCTGTAACACTCGAGTGTGGTATTGAGTATATGTGACCGCCTCGAAGGAGGCTACCATGAGGCCTAACACTCGCATGCAAAAACGGAGTGACGACCAATTCCTGGAAGTCAGCTGTCGTACTGCAGCCCGAAGGGTCTGCAACTTCTCCACAGGGAGGAATACCTTTGCCTCTGAGGAATCCAGAATCAACCCCAGGTACACTAGGCGTTGAGTGGGCACCAATACTGACTTTTGCGTGTTTAGTATCCAACCACAGTCTCGAAGAGTCTGACAGGTAATGGACACGCTTACCTCTAATTCTGAGCTTGAAGGGGCCTTCAGAAGAAGGTCGTCCAAGTAGCCCATGATAGTGATACCCCGCTGTCTTAGAAGTGCCAGAATCGGAGCGAGCACCTTGGTGAACGTCCTGGGTGCTGAGGCAAGGCCAAACGGGAGGGCCACAAACTGATAGTGGTTCTTCCCGATTGCAAATCGCAGAAACCTCTGGTGTCTGGAGTATATGGGGACATTTAGGTATGCGTCCTTAATGTCCAAGGAGGCCAGAAAGTCCCCCGGATGGAGAGCCATGACTACAGATTGAACCGACTCCATCCAAAATCTTTGTACTTTCACAAAGCAATTGAGGGCCCTGAGATCCAAGATTGGACGAACCCCATCCTTCTTCGGCACAATGAACAGATTTGAGTAAAAACCCTAACCCCGTTCCTGTTCTGGAATAACTACCCCGCGTTCCAGCAGACCCTGGACCGCCCCATACAGGGCCTCCCGACGGGTCGGTAGTAGCTGGAGATTGGAGGTGACGAATTTGTCCGGTGGACAAGAGAGAAATTCTATCTTGTAGCCTGAGGAGATTACTTTGCAAACCCACCTGTCGGAGACTAAAGCTGTCCACTGAGTCGCGAATTTGCGAAGACGTCCTCCCACCCGAGAGCTGGGTGGGGGCGGACCTTCACGCGGACGCAGATTCGTCCGCAGGCTTGTTGGGTCTGCGGGACCAAGGACGCTTTTGTCCTTGGGCAGGCGCCTTGTCGGCCTGGGGTCTTTTCCCTGTCGCCCTAGGGGGAAGAAAAAAACGTTTGCGTGCAGTAAAGGAGGGCTCTTGGCGTGGCCCCTTACCCTTGCTAGTTTGAGGAAGCAAAGTGCTTTTACCTCCTGTGGCATCCTTGATGATGTCATCCAGAGAAGCCCGAAAAAGTCTGTCGCTCTTAAAAGGCAGATCCAACAGGGCCTTCTTGGAAGTCTGGTCCGCAGACCAGCCCTTTAGCCAGATCAGGCGGCGTATTGCTACTGTATAAACCGAAGCTTTTGACAGCAGGGGAATAGTATCCATGTCTGACTTGCAGACAAACTTAAGGCCCTGGACCAACTGGCCGGCCAAAGTTATCTCATCAGGAGGAGCATCTTGCTCCTTTAACCCCTGGAGTAGCAATTTTGCCCATTCAGTAAGTGTCTGAGACACTAGAGCCCCCGCCAATGCCGGGCATACTGCCGAGCCTACCACTGAGTATAGGTAGCGAGCGAGTGCTTCAGCCTTCTTATCCACAGGGTCCTTGAAAACAGGAGCCCCTTCTACTGGAATAGTGGTAACTCTATTAAGTCTAGACACCGGAGGGTCCACTATAGGGGGAGAGGTCCATTTCTTCAGAAAACTCTCCTCAAAGGGGTACCATACCGCAAACCTCTTTGGGGCTGTAAAGACCCTCAGTGGGTTCTCCCATTCCTTGTATAAGAGTTTATCAAAATAAGACACACAAGGGAACACCTTAGCAGTGCGGGCAGGTTTACGAAACCCAGAGGGGACCGGAGTCTCTGCTGCTTCTGCAGTATTTTCCAACTTTAGCGTATCCCGCACTGCAGTAATAATGTCAGATACCAAAGCCGTCTCGCATACTGACCTGGACTTGGAGTCATCCTCACTGTCCGAACGGTCACGGTCTGCAATCTCTGATGCGTCAGAATCTGGGCCATGAGCCGTAGCTGGACCTGGTTCTGTCTCAGAAATATCCCCAGAAGATTGCAGGGGACGGGGGCGTTTACTACCCCCTGTATTCCCGTGTGCTGCTTCCACCCTGGCAGCAAACGACACTAGGATTGCCGACATAGCGTCCATAGACACCTCAGGGGCACCAGCCGCTAAATCTGGTGTTTCAGGGGAGAAGACATCTGGCTCAGATGCAGTGCTGACAACGCGCTGACACCCACAGGGCTCCAGACAAGATATCAATAGGCCACCCTCCTGCGCTGCAGAGATGCTGGGTCACCCAGAGGACTCACCACCCTGGATCTGTATCGCTATGCTGCCGTGTGCTGCGCCTGTGATGCTGTCCCACCGCTGCTGTGTCAGTCTGCTTCTTTTATCAGCGCTTCCTGTGTGAATTTTTCGCGCCAGTGTAATGCCGGAGACTCTAGCAAAATGGCCGCCAAACGTCTGTATGGAAGATAATGTGGGCTCTAAGAAAATGGCCGCCGAGCCGAAGATAGAGGCCAAAGCAGGCGTAGACCACAAAAAGATGGCCGCCGAACGGCAATATATACATACAGCGTGGATCATTACAAACATGGCCGCCAATCAGTCGATAGAGGCCAGTGGGTGTGGAACTACAAGAAAATGGCGCCGAAACCACAGGAGGATGGCCGCTGGGCAGTCACTAGAGGCCAAAACTGGCATGGACCACTGCAAAATGGCCGCCGACAGCATGAAGGGGGAAAAAGCGCACACACACAGGTAAGCAGAAAATACATTTTTTAAATGTTAGTTACAGCCAGCCCCGCTCCAGTGGAACCGCCTAGGTGACCCTCAGCACCCAGCAAACTTAGCTAGAAGCCCAGGGAGGAGGGAAGGGCAAGGAGAGAGGGAAGAAAGGGGCCACAACCACTTACTTGGTCTCTCCGGGAATGTCCAGCCAAATCACCCAGCCGAGGCAGGGGAGTTTACTTGCCTATCCTGCATGTATCATGCTGGAAGACATTTCAAACAGATCATCGTCCGCGCACGGAAGGTGACTGTTGGCCAGGCATGCTGTGATTGGACCCAAGGGGACGATCATATGTATGCCCTGGAGCGCGACGCTCACCGGACAGGCTGCTGCGACTCGGCCGGAAGGTCAGCCGAAGCTGAGCCGTTAGATGCAAGCCTTAGAGCGTAAGCTCATCGGCAAGGCTGCTGTGACTCGGCCGTAAGGTCAGCCGAAGCTGAGCGGTCTGACGTAGGCTCACCGGCCACCCGTGGAGCGACGGGCATGTCGTGGAAAACCCAGCGCGTAGCTAGGGTCGGCACACGCTCGATGGCCGAAACTGGGGAGACTAAAAAGATCGAGGATCCAGCCTGTCACCCAGTCGGCAATTGATCGAAGATCGCAGGAAACAAAAAATGTAGCAAAAAATTTTCTTTTTTCCCCCGGACCAATGGGCCCGAAGGGAGCCATGTCCTACTCCTTGATAGACAGAAAAAACTGATCTGCGAGATGGGGATATACCCAGAGGGTCCGCCCCCTGGGCGGTACTGTAGAAGGTGTGATGCAACACTTTTTATACGTTTTCTGCCTAGTCATTCTTAATTAATACGGATAATACCACTATATCAATAGAGAAGCTGTGTCGGTCCATGGACGAAAGAGTAAAATCGTTACCTTTTCCTGTCAACAGTGTGACAGCAGGAAGGTAAAGTCACCTGGTTGCATCCAGGGGGGTAGATATATTTCGCCCAGATTCAGGCTTTACGCCGACTTATACAACTAGGTGGAGAGTTGTATAAGCCCAGCTGAGGCTAGTGGGCTCATGGATGACTCATACCTCTAGGGAGAGTGTGGGGCGTCGTGCAGACAGGGAGTTGATGAGACCAGCTGAAGCTTGTCAGCTCATTTAGGCCTCTATAAGAACTCCCAGATTCATTAGGTGTTTGCTCATGCCTGGACCCAGACCTGTGTGGACTGTCTAGGGAGAGTGAACCCCTGTGCGGTGAGACAAAGCCTGTGTGGCTATTTGCTTGGACATTTAAAACCAGGGACTTAGGGACTAGGACAGCACTAGGCTGATCCCAGTTGTTAGTTAGGAAACCTGTATGTTTACTCAGAGGTCAAGTTGACCAGGATTTATTTTGTTTATGTTTCTTTTGCTTTGCTGTGTTTTGTCACTGTAAATAGAAAATAAACCGCACCTTTTTGATTTTGAAAACCACAACCTCCGTTTGCTGGGCCTGTTTTTGTGTGGGGAGCCCATCCCAGGGGTCACACACACCCGCTGCCGAGCTAACCCCCTCACAGTTGGTGGAGAACCAGTGGCAGTTTTTTTTAAGCCAGCATGGAGGAGATACTGAAACAGCTGGCTCTAGCAAATGCCAATCAACAGCAGACAAATGCAGGTTTGCAAAGGAGCCTTGCAGCCCAGCAGCAAGCTCATCAACAGAGCCTTGCAGCTCAGCAACAAGCCCAGCAGCAATCTGAGGCCCGCTTCATAGACCTGTTACAGAAGCAAGAGCAGAGACTACAACAAATGGAAGCAGTAATGCAGCAACGTCCGCAGACCAGTGAGGAAAGCCGTCCCACTAATACCGCGTCCTTTGGGGTGAGTCGTTTATTGACAAAAATGACTGGAGAGGATGATCCAGAGGTATTTTTGACCACATTTGAAAGGACCGCTGAAAGAGAAAAGTGGCCTGAGGAGCAGTGGGCTGGACTGGTGGCTCCTCTGTTAACTGGTGAATCGCAGAAAGCTTACTATGACCTAGAGCCTAACCAAGCAAAAGACTATGTGATGCTAAAAGCTGAAATTTTGGCAAGGCTGGGTGTCACCCAGGCTGTCCGGGCTCAGCGTGTGCATAACTGGACTTTCCAGCTTGGAAAACCCCCCAGGTCTCAAATGTATGATCTCATTCACCTGAGCAGAAAGTGGCTACAGCCAGAGACTTTGTCCGCACCAAAGATTGTGGAACGTGTTGTAATGGATCGGTTTTTGAGAGCTCTTCCTACTGCCATCCAAAAGTGGGTAAGCCATGGAGACCCAGAGACGGCCGATGGTCTTGTGGATCGTGTGGAGAAATACTTGGCTACAGAGAACCTGACGGCCTCTTCCAGAGACACTCGGACTTTCCACCCTAAGACCAGACCATCCCCAGGGGCGGATAAGAGGATTCCAAGGGGTGAGGGTGGAGAGAGTGAGAGGGTGGGAGCTCTACCCCAAGTTTGGCGAGAACAGCCTGGGAAATCAGCGGCTCAAGAGGCGGCAAGAAGGATCGTTTGCTACCGCTGCCGGCAAGCGGGACATATTGCAGCCAATTGCCCGGTTATGGAGGAACCCATGCAGTGTGACTTTCTGACGGGCAGACGTCAGTCGCTGTGTGCGACAGTCGCATGCACTGCCATTCGAGGAACTGAGAAACATTTATGCAAAATGTGTGTTAATGGTAGAAATGTTGTGGTATTGCTGGATTCAGGTAGCCTTGTGACCCTGATAAAGGCTGAGTTAGTTAAAACAGAGGTCTTTGGGAATAGCAAGGTAGCTGTTATTTGTGTGCATGGGGACACCCGAGAGTACCCAGTGACTACAGTGTGTTTCGAGACCCCCAAAGGTACCCTCTCTCATCCAGTGGGCTTAGTATCTCAGTTACCGCATGACGCCATTGTGGGAAGGGATTTTCCGAAGTTCTGGGAACTGTGGGATGATCCTGAGCCCCCCACTGGTGCCCCTATGTACCAGGAATGTGATAGCCAGAACTCCCCTGAGAGTGGTGAGGACTCTCCGGAATTTCCCTTATCAGTATTGGCAGGGGAGACTCAAGAAACTGGAGAGGAGCCCACCTCCTCAGACGAAAACCTACCGTCTGTGGAGTTTTCTGATCTTGAGGTTCACAGGGAAAACTTTGCCACAGAACAGTTGAAAGACCCCGCCCTAATAAAGGCACGGGAAAACGTAGTGAAAATAGATGGCGAGTTAGTGAACCCAGATAATACCTGCACTTACCCATACTTCAGCGTAGAGAAGGACCTACTGTATCGGGTGGCAAAAAGGGCAGAAGAAACCGTTGAGCAGCTTGTGGTGCCCAAACCTTACAGGAAGTTGGTGTTGGAGTTGGCCCATGGGCACATTCTTGGAGGTCATCTGGGGACAGAGAAAACCCGAGAGAGGGTATTACAGAGATTCTATTGGCCGGGGGTGATGAAGGACATAGAAAATTATTGTTCCTCCTGCCCTGTGTGTCAGAGGTCGGCCCCGATGCCACATTTCTGTAGCCCGCTGGTCCCTCTACCCATCATTGAGGTCCCGTTTGAGAGGATCGCCATGGATTTGGTAGGGCCTATAATCAAGTCCGCTAGGGGGCACCAGTACATATTAGTTATAATGGACTATGCCACCCGTTATCCAGAAGCGATCCCTCTCCGAAATACCTCGGCCAAAACCATAGCCAAAGAGCTATCTCTTGTGTTTAGCCGGGTGGGTATTTGTAAAGAACTGCTTACGGACCAAGGTACACCCTTTATGTCCCGGGTTATGAAGGAGCTGTGTAAATTGTTCAAAGTGACGCAATTACGTACATCTGTGTATCACCCCCAAACCGATGGGCTGGTTGAAAGATTCAACAAAACCCTAAAACAAATGTTGAAGAAAGTGGTGGATAGAGATGGAAAGGATTGGGACTGTCTACTTCCTTATCTGATGTTTGCTATTAGGGAGGTGCCCCAATCCTCTACGGGATTCTCCCCCTTTGAGTTCCTGTATGGGAGACACCCAAGAGGGCTGTTGGATATTGCCAAGGAAACTTGGGAAAGTGAGAGTTCTCCCCACAGGAGTGTGATTGAGCATGTCGCCCTGATGCAAGACCGAATTGCACAGGTAATGCCCATCGTGAAGGAACATTTGGCCCAAGCGCAGTTAGCACAGCAGAGAGTGTACAACCGTGGAGCCAAGACCCGTACCTTTTCCCCGGGGGATAGGATACTGGTACTTGTCCCTACGGTTGAAAGTAAATTCCTTGCCAAATGGCAAGGCCCCTATGAGATAATGGAAAAAGTGAGCGAAGTGAATTACAAGGTCAGACAACCAGGAAGGCGAAAGCCCGAACAGATCTATCACGTTAATCTGTTGAAAGCCTGGAGGGATAGAGAGTCCCTAGTCGCAGACACTTGGTCACCAGCTCAAACTGGTTGCGTGATTCCTGAGGTTGGAATAGCAGCCACCTTGTCACAACCCCAACAACAGGAGGTTAAGGAGTTTGTGCTTCGCAACAAGGAGGTATTCTCTGAGCTGCCGGGACAAACATCTGGGGTAGAGCATGACATCATTACCCCGCCCGGTGAAAGGGTGAAGTTAAAACCCTATCGGATCCCAGAGGCCCGACGGGAGGCAATACGGGAGGAAGTACAGAAAATGCTGAACTTAGGGGTGATAGAGGAGTCCCAAAGTGATTGGTCTAGTCCCATTGTGTTGGTGCCTAAACCGGATGGGAGCTGGCGATTTTGTAACGATTTTCGTCAGTTGAACAAAGTTACAAAATTTGACACCTACCCCATGCCACGTATAGATGAGTTGATCGACCGGCTGGGAACAGCCCGATACATGACGACTCTTGACCTCACAAAAGGGTATTGGCAAATCCCCCTGGCCAAGTCGGCCAAAGAGAAAACCGCATTTGTAACCCCAGACGGGGCGTTCCAATATAAAAGAATGCCGTTCGGGTTACAGAATGCGCCGGCCACATTCCAGCGGAAAATGGACCAGATGCTGAGGCCCCATCGGAAGTATGCTGCGGCTTACCTGGATGACGTAATTGTCCATAGCACAGATTGGGCCTCACATCTGCCAAAAGTGCAAGCAGTCCTGGACTCTGTTCGGGAAGCGGGGTTTACGGCTAACCCCAAGAAGTGTACCATTGGGCAGGAGGAGGCCAAATATCTTGGGTACACCATTGGGAGGGGAGTAATAAAACCCCAACTCAACAAAGTCGAGGCCATCCAGAGTTGGCCACGTCCCAACAGCAAGAAGCAGGTACGAGCCTTTCTGGGAATCGCTGGGTATTATCGGCGATTCATTCCCCACTTTGCTTCTAAGGCTGTGCCCCTAACCAACCTGACGAAGGGGAAAGGGTCGGTCATGATTAAATGGACCCCCGAGGCTGAGGCAGCATTCCAATTCTTGAAACAAGCCTTATGTAGCCAGCCAGTGTTGTACTCACCCGACTTCTCTAAAGACTTTGTCGTACAAAGTGATGCGTCAGATGTGGGGTTAGGAGCAGTATTGTCCCAGGTCTGGAACGGGGAAGAGCACCCAGTCATTTACCTCAGCAGGAAGTTGAAGTCCCATGAGGTAAATTACGCCACCGTTGAAAAGGAGTGTTTAGCTCGTGAAGTGGGCTCTAGATTCCCTTCGGTACTACCTGCTAGGTAGGCACTTTGACATGGTTACGGATCACGCTCCGTTAAAGTGGATGGCTCAAAACAAGGAAACAAATAGAAGAGTGAATAGGTGGTTCCTGGCCCTCCAGGAATTCAACTTCACAGTAAAGCATCGCCCTGGCGTTCAAATGGGGAATGTGGATGCTTTGTCTCGAGTACATGAATGCCTGATTGCTGGTGTTCCAACCCCGAGGTTAAAACAAGAGGGGGGGGGTATGTGACAGCAGGAAGGTAAAGTCACCTGGTTGCATCCAGGGGGGTAGATATATTTCGCCCAGATTCAGGCTTTACGCCGACTTATACAACTAGGTGGAGAGTTGTATAAGCCCAGCTGAGGCTAGTGGGCTCATGGATGACTCATACCTCTAGGGAGAGTGTGGGGCGTCGTGCAGACAGGGAGTTGATGAGACCAGCTGAAGCTTGTCAGCTCATTTAGGCCTCTATAAGAACTCCCAGATTCATTAGGTGTTTGCTCATGCCTGGACCCAGACCTGTGTGGACTGTCTAGGGAGAGTGAACCCCTGTGCGGTGAGACAAAGCCTGTGTGGCTATTTGCTTGGACATTTAAAACCAGGGACTTAGGGACTAGGACAGCACTAGGCTGATCCCAGTTGTTAGTTAGGAAACCTGTATGTTTACTCAGAGGTCAAGTTGACCAGGATTTATTTTATTTATGTTTCTTTTGCTTTGCTGTGTTTTGTCACTGTAAATAGAAAATAAACCGCACCTTTTTGATTTTGAAAACCACAACCTCCGTTTGCTGGGCCTGTTTTTGTGTGGGGAGCCCATCCCAGGGGTCACACACACCCGCTGCCGAGCTAACCCCCTCACAACAGATATGTGTTAATTTTGCAATGAGTGTTCCTTAGAACTACTAATGTGGAAAATCTCCTTATGGCCCTTTCTCTATAATAGTGACTACACTAGCCCTTCATGACTTTCCTGTAGGGTTAGCTTAGCCATCCTCCTCAATGTGCAATTGTAGTATTCTACGATAGTACATGCCAACGCAAGTTGTTACTCTGACAGCACAGCCAACAGCATAGATTTCCAACAGTGGCACACATGCGCATTGCAGAACATGAGCGTAAGCAGGGCTTTTTTTCAGGTGGAACTCAGTTCCACCACCTATGGCACAGACCCTTGGGGGGGCCTGCTCACCACAATCACTTGTAAACACAGAAATCCGGTTTCTGTGTTTACAAGTGACAGCTCTGCAATCTGTGTGTAACCTCCCTGAACTCTGCACTCTGTATGTACTACAATCCTGGTATTTAATGCCCCTTTAAGACTCTTCTACTGTTTGTGAAATTTGACCACACCCACTATTTGATGTGATTTGGAGGGTGTGTGTGGGTTGAGAGGTTTTGGGGGGTTCGTGGTTGAGTTCCAGCACCTATTGTTTGAGAAAAAAAGCCCTGAGCGTAAGGTATGTATTTATAGGCCTCAATTACACCTGCAGTTGGGGGGTGGTAAAGAAGTGGTGGAGAAGCGATTTCACCACCACCCTAACCGTTGGCCGCAAAGGTGAACGGGGGAGTATACTTGCTGAAGCAAGTGCATTGCAATGCACCAAAATCTATCCCCCGTCACATTTGGTGAGCGCTATCTCTCACTGAATGTGACATTTCAGCTGAATAGGACTACCACAAACACCCCACAACCGCATGCAATGCACACAGTTGCTATGCGATGGTGTGGGTGTTCAGAAGTTAAAAAAAGGCAGTGTTGAACACAATCTAAAAAGCAAACCAGAGGGCAAAGCAAGTGTAAACAAGCCCTTGGGTTGCCAGTGCCATCTGCCAGGGAGCAGAAGCAGACCACGACACGGCTATTTGAGAGTGACTGCTGGTGTTCCATCAGATTAGGCGGCCTGTCAGAATGTGTAACGGATGTGACGTTTCATCGCCGCCATCTTGCTACGCCCACAGTCCTCCACAATAAGGATACACTGAGAAAGGGGCAAGCAGACATCTTGTTACACTCACCGGGGTTTTGCATTTTACACTTTTTTTAACAGTAACCTGCGTTTTATACAGTGAAATACAGTACAGTGGAACCTTGGATTATGAGCATAAGCCGTTCCAGGAGAATGCTCGTAATCCAAAGTACTCGCAGATCAAAGCGTGTTTGCCCATTGAAGTCAATGGAAATGAAAATAATTTGTTCCGCATTGACTTCAATGGCATGCAATACCGCATGCGGCCAGAGGCGCCGGAGAGCCTCAGAAACGGTCGAAAAGGCCCAAGGACACCTCGGCAAACCTCGGAAAGACTTTGTTCCTGAGATTTGCCGAGGTCAGCCGCGCTGTCCTCGGGCCTTTCCGCGCATTTCCGAACGGCGCCGATCACTGCGATCAGCGATGTTTGGCTCCGGCGCCCCCCCCCCCCCACCTTAGGCCAAATGCGCACCGCTTTGGCCTGAATCGTGCTCGTTTTGCGAGACAACACTCACAAACCGAGTTACGATTTTTAAAAATACAGTGCTCGTATTGCGAAATGCTCGTTAACTGCGTTACTCGCAATCCAAGGTTCCACTGTACTTAGAACTCTGTGTAAATGTTTAGATGTTGAATTTTAAAAGCAGCGAACTTCTGTCCGTTTAGCAAACCTGTGAGATCAGCAGGCTTGCCACTTGTTTTTAAATTCAACATCTAAACAGTCAGACGGAGTTCTAAGTACTGGATTTCACTATATAAACTTAGTTTACTGTTAAAAGTAAGTGTAAAATGCAAAACGCTGGTGGGTGTAACAAGATGTCCGCTTGCCCCCTTCTCGGTGTATCCTTACTGTGGGGTGTAGCAAGATGGCGGCGATGAAACGTCACTTCCGTTACACATTCTGACAGGTCGCCTAATCTGACAGAACAGTGGCAGTGGAGGATGACAACGCTTTGGGTAATTGTAACAGCTGCATACAGTAGTGTCAGCCTTCAACAGGAAGTGAGATCTGCACACTGACATTGACAGGATCAACAGGTATGTTTACCACTAATATAATGAACAAGGCAGAAAGTTCATTAAAGGTGAAGTGCTTTCTATTTGTCAGATTTTCATTTATGACTGCAGAAACACTTTGAAGTTAACCAGTAGTGAGGGAATGACATGGGCTCCCTTTGCTAACTTCTACTTCTGAAACTGCTGGTTACTTGGAGGCAGGGCCGCCATCAGGAATTTTGGGGCCCCTCACACAGCTTCAGGCATGGGCCGGAGGGGTGCAGCCGCCGCAAATTATTGAGGTTGGGTGGTTGCCATCCGGGGCCCTGGGGACCTCCGGGCTTCTGGGCCCCTTACAAAAAAATTATTATTATTTTTTTAATAAAAAGGGGAGTTGCCATCTGGGCCTCTGGGGACCTCTGGGCCCCTTACAAAAAATAAAAAAAAAGACAAAAAAAAAAAAGAAATAAACAAAAAAAAAATTGAAAATAAATATTTGTTTTTTGTTTGTTTTTTTATAAAAAAAATAAAAAAAATGGGGGTTGCCATCCGGGGCCCTGGGGACCTCCGGGCCCCTTACAAAAATAAATAAATAAAAGGGGGGGTTGCCATCCGGGCCCCTTACAGGTATACTGCCTGTAGCCCCCTGATGGCGGCCCTGCTTGGAGGTCTCTAATTATAATACTTCGGAGATGCACAATCAAGAAAGCCAACCAAGTGAAGTCAGAGCTCCTGGTCTGCATACTTGTTCCAGCTCGGTGATTTAGGAAGTACAAAAGCCTTTTACTCATCATAACAACTAGAGAACTAGTATTTTTAGAAGAGGGGTGTCAATATCCTGCATTATAGTGTAAAACAAAATTCCTTTCCATTGTGTGTACAGCATCCAAGCCAAAGCGATGTGAAGACCTCTGACTTTGTGCACTTCACTGTAAGGCCTTATTCACGTGGGCCTTCTTGACCACTTGCCTACCGGGCACTTTCACCCCCTTCCTGCCCAGGCCAGTTTTAAATTTTTAGTGCTGTTTCATTTTGAAAATCAAATGTGTGGTCACGCAACACTGTACCCAAACAAAATTTTTATATTTTTTTGGAGACAGATAGGGCTTTCTTTTGGTGGTATTTTTTTTTTTAACTTTATTTCTTTATTAAATTTTTCACAGTTTACAGACAATTAAGGAAGAATAAATCCCAGACTGCCCCAACCCTCCAACAACCTCCCCTCCACAAGTTCAATAGACTGTACCTAATAAATATATCTCCGGGGGGGAACCTGGTGAAGGGGGGACCCCTGGGGTTTTCTATGAGAACTGCCGTTCTGTTGCTAAAATTCATACCCTTACACATCAATCAGTCATCTCTGTCATTCCTCAACTTCCACTCCCTTATCCAACATTCTATTGGGCCATTGCACACCATTTTGAGTGTTTTATCTTGCACTTATTGAGGGTTACATACTGATCCCTCTTGCTTCCCACCAGGGTTTCCAGATCTTATCATATGTCGTTAAAGCACCTTGCTTTATATAAATAGTTTTCTCTTTAAGAATTACCCCGTTCATGTTATTCTGCCATTCCTCACTGGACGGGGGCAATGTTGACTTCCATTTACGGGCAATCAGTATCCTAGTTTGGAATAGACATCTCATGGCCGCTATTTGGGAGCTCCCAGGTTTACCCCCTTCCCCTACTAGTCCCAGTAGGCATAGCTTTGGCCTCAGCTCAATAGACATCCCGAACACCCTATCAATAATTTTTACCACCTCCGTCCAGTACCGGAATAATTACGGGCACCTCCAGAACTTTTGGTGGTATTTAATCGCCACTAGGTTTTTGTTTTGTTTTTTTCGTTTTTTTTAAGTTTCTTCGTTTCTGTTATAAAATGTTGTCGAGTAATTTTTCTCCTTCACTAAAGTGCGCTGATGAGGCTGTACTGATGGGCACTGACAGGCTGCACTGATGGGCGCTGATGAGGCTGCACTGATGGGCTGTACTGATGAGGAGGCGCTGATGGATACTGATAGGTGGCACTGATATGCAACACTGATAGGCGGCAATGATAGGCAGCACTGATAGGCACTGACAAGCAGCACTGGTGGGCACTGATTGGCAGCACGGATGGACACTGCCCTGATTATCAGTGTAGATGTCCCCTGTGTGAATTGCTGCTTAACAGCTGACAGAGTGTGAGGAGAGGACTGCCAATAACCAGCAAATTCTGTTTATACTTTGATCAGCTGTTATTGGACACATCTGGATACACGGTAAAGAGCCGCTGTGATTAACTCTTTACCCCAATCTGTAATCAGCGCCGTGCATGTGGGAAGCATGATCAAGGGATGACGTCAATAGGTGCCCTTCCGGAAATCTGCGACCACACTGTAGCTGTTATTTGGCTGTATTGCGGTTGTGAAAGGGTTAAGCATACACTCATTAGAGGGCCATGTTTGCCCGTATATGGGGTTGACAGCTGGCCTGTGCATCCCCGTGAAGGCAGTCCCATTCATGTCAATTGGGACATGGACACAGCCACTGCTCCCAATTTGACATCCGTGCAGAGGCAAACCCCAAGCCCAGACAGTGTGCATGGCTGTCAAATGGGGGGGGGGAGCAACGGTTGTGTCCATGTCCCAATTGACATGAATGGGACTACCTGCACGGGGATGCACAGAACACCTGTGCACCCCTGTGCGGGCAAACCCAGCCCTTGCACAAGCGCATGCTTAAGTATGCCTGTGTGAATGAAGCCTAGGTAGTAGTAGCTAAAGATTTAAAGTGAAAATCCAGCCAAATTTTCTTTTTCAGTTTTGGAGTAGTATGCGGAAGGATAAATTTAGTCATAAATGGGCAGTTGTTTTGTTTTTTTGTTCAGCCAACTAATAGATTTTTCCATCAACAAGCGAGGTTGATAGAGGAACCCTCTTTCCAACCCCCACTGAAATTTAAAACAGATGATTTATAAAACATTTTTCTGTGAAATTAAAGAAAGTTAAGGATTGATTTAGTTTTATTATTAACTACAACAAATGTCTGTGTAAGCATTACCTAGAGCTATGAATCCCTGTACACAAGTGAAATACCAAAGACGTCATCACAGGAAAGAATGAAATAAAGGTTAAGAGTTTTGTTTTGTCTCAGATGATGAGGAAATCCCCCAACCCAATTAGCACTGATCAGAGAGGGTTTAAAACCTATTCCAGATAACTTTTTATGATGGCCTTAGGCCCCTTTCACACGGGACGGATCAGTCATGATCCGCCCCGTAAACCTCCGCTTGCTCAGCAGGGATCGCTCCGTTGATCCCCGCTGAGCCGGCGGGTGACTGGGCGGTCCCTGCACACTGTGCAGGGACCGCCCTGTCAGATCTCCGCTCTCCCCTATGGGTGGATCGGATAA
This sequence comes from Rana muscosa, assembly GCA_029206835.1. Taxonomy (NCBI): domain Eukaryota; kingdom Metazoa; phylum Chordata; class Amphibia; order Anura; family Ranidae; genus Rana; species Rana muscosa. Next base: position 84,875,134 of record CM055125.1, on the reverse strand, counting down.
ACACGGACCGTCTGTCCGTGTTCATCCGATCCGCTCCGTAGACGGATAGAAATTTATCCTGAAAAACTGACCATTGCGGGCACGGATAAGATCGGATGTCAGCGGATGTTCATCCGCTGACATCCGCTATCCCATAGGGATACATGTATGTCCGTTTTTCATCCGAGAACGGACATACGGTCTGCCCGTGTGAAAGGGGCCTTACATGCTCAGATTTCTGCAATTAGAAATTTAAGTGTTGCGCTGCCATATGTATATAAACTCAAACGTGTATAAATGTTGTATGAACCAATAATTATAACATTATTCAAACACCACAAAACAAATATGATCATGCAGTGTGAATGCAAGAATATCGTGCATAAGATAAGAAAAAGTGTTATTCACATAAACATTTTGTCCAAAAAAAAGATCAATTAGGTAGTGATCCAAACAGTGCCAGTTGGCTCTTATTCCAACTTCAGTGGATTAACACCCAGTGCTCCCCTTCCAGTTCAAACACACATAGCCTCTTACCAGATTCTCAGACCTATCAAGGTCATTAACCGCCTTAGTGAGCTTCACCTCTTACTTTTAAGGGGTTGTAAACCCTCGTGTTTTATCCCCTTAATGCATCCTTTGCATTAAGGTATAAAAACTTCTGGTAGTCACCGGCCCCCCAGCCCCCCCCCTCCCCATTTTACTTACCTGAGCCGTGGAATTCGCTTGGCGGTGACGCGCCCTGCCTCTCTCCACAAGTTCCCGGCTCTTGATTGGATTGATTGATAGCAGCGCAGTCATTGGCTCCCACTGCTGTCAATCAAATTCAATGACGTGGGCGCCAGGGGGCGGGGCCGAGTCATACATTCGTGATCCATAGACTCAGGAGCACGCCCGCAAGGTAACCCCCTGGGAGAGCGCTTCTCTTAGAGGGATATCTGATGCGGGGAGGAGCCGCAAGAGCCGCCGAGGGACCCCAGATGTCGGTGTTCGGGCCCACTCTGTGCAAATCAAGCTGCACAGTGGAGGCAAGTATGACATGTTTGTTATTTTAAAAAAAACAATCCTTTAGTATCACTTTAAATTTGGACTAGCTTTCCTTTCTTCAATCCTTTAAGATAGCAAGGCTGGGAAGCACCTCACAGGCTCATCCAGGATAGTCTCAGACCAGATGTTTCTACATAACAATGAGAAAAGAAGTTAATTGCACAACATCCAGTAAAATCAAAGAGGGTTTATTTAAAATCTACTTACAGCAGCGAGGATAAAAACAAGCATTGAAATAGACACAATCCGTCCTGCACCCTCCACGGGCAAGCTGATGTCACCCCTATTTCCTGTGCCTTGCCTGATGTATGTTTCATCTTAACAGACTTCTTCCAAGAGGCAGCTTGTAAATGTTTGTGAAAGGGCACTCTTGCTTGCTTATTATGGCCCCTTTTACACGAGTGGACCAATTAGGTCAGCCTTGTCAATTTTTCAGGCGGACCCGATCGGACCCTCCTCTATGGAGCAGCAGATGTAAATGGACATGTATTCGTTTACACCCGCCAACATCCGATTCGCTAAAAACAGATGGATGGTTATCCATTCCTCTTCCGTCTGGCGGATGGGATGGGATGGCAGTCAGGGGTAAATGGACAGACAGCCCGTCTACATTCGATCTCCTATAGAGGAGACCCGGCTGTGTCTGTGTCTGCTCTACATAAGCGGAGAGGACAGGGATCTGTCTTCTGCCTGCTCAGCGGGGATCAGTCGACAGATTCCCTGGCAAGCAGGAAGAATCCTGGCGATGTCCACCCCATGTAAAAGGGGCCTGTTTCTTACACATGTAGTGCTCACTCCCAAAAGGGCCTTCTGTTTTGGTCCCAGGATTTCCCAATAGGTGTACAAGCAGCCAGGCACACTGTTACCGTCACTCTTTTCCAGCTCAATGAAAAGTCTAGGGGTATATTTTTTTCTTTTGGGGTAACTTGAATAGGGATAAGAAATTGTATGGGATACTCCAAGACTATGTACAAACAGGAGGACACGCTTACTATAATGCCCCGTACACACGACCGCTTTTCCCGTCTGAAAAAGTCAGATGAGAGCTTTTCGTCGGGAATCCCGAGCGTGTGTATGCTCCATCTGACTTTTTTCCACAGGATAACTGCCGGGAAAAAAAGAGAGCAGGATCTCTTTTTTATTGTCAGAAAAACGTTCGTGTGTATGCTTTTCCGAGGGGGAAAAAAAGCATGCATGCTCGGAAACAATTTGACGCATGCTCGGAAGCATAGAACTTCATTTTTTCAGCTCGTCGTAGTCTTTTACGTCACCGCGTTCTTGGCAGTCAAAAGTTCACTGGACTTTTGTGTGACCGTTTGTATGCAAGGCAGGCTTGAGAGGAATTCTGTCAGGAAAACCAATCGTTTTTTTTTTCGACGGAAAAACCGCTCGTGTGTACGGGGCATTACTGTACCTCAGTAACAGATGTCTTCTGCCAAACTCAGAACAAAATCCTCTTGTGAGAGAATAATAGAGGCCAGAGGTATGTACCCTTCAGGAGAGAAACTACTTGCAAAAAATCTGAGGAAAACGCTTGGACAGCCGCACTCCAAAAAAAGTAATTTTATTTAAAACAAAAGCACAAATGACATGCCACAGCAAAAAAACAGCAAGTATGAGCTGACGTTTCGCACTGCGATTCAGTGCTTAATCGTAGCTCAGAGGAACTACTTGACTTTCAGGTTAAAGAGCAGTTCTCCCATGAGGTTAACTCTCCACTTTACAGTCTCCAGCAACTTCTCTGACAGGATTCTTGAGCAGAGATCAGTATAACTCCAAAGAAGGATTTAGGTATAGCCCCTGTGCTAGATGGGAGCTCAATGAACAGTGGCTTGAGGTGAGGGGTAGTCATCCCCCACATGAACAGGTGGAATCCCAAAGCAGAAGGACAGTGCTGCTCTGCAATTCAGATTATTTATACCCCTTCCCAGCCACCATCTGGGCCATCTCTTCCAGGGATTGACTGAAACAGTATACATATTTATGCGGCCCATTTGCCTTGCTCTACACTTATGTTCCAGAATAGCCCACAGTTTTCTAGAAATCAGGGAAGAGCACTCAAACCTGCTTTCTGTGAAAATTAGAACAGATAAAATAATCAACAATGCTCTACTGACTACAAAGGAGCCAAAAACAAAATTTACCAGCTATGGAGTCCTAGTTTGCTCTCCCGGATAGAGAAGCCCATAGATAATAGATGACAGACACAGGGCAAAGATTCAAGCTCGCAGTGGCAGACAAACACTGCAAATGCAACTGAATTATGTGATATCCGTTTTCCATAAATAAGACTTTGAAGATCTTTAAAAGCACATAGTCCTCAGTGCTTCCTTGAGCAAGATCCAAAAGACATCAAAACGAATGGACCTTGCCTATACATCTACAGTAAATGCCCTCTGATGTCGCTGGTCAGCTTTTGCTCATGATGGTGAATTTAACCTTTTTTTCAATTTGAAGACCACCATGACCTCCTCTCAGAATCCATTCATCCTTCTGTCCTTAATGTGTTAAACTTTACACTTGACAGTCATAGATCTTTACTTCCTGTTAATGGTGCACTTTGCAGAAGGTGATAGCCTGTTACACTGATCATATGGTGTGCCTCAGACTTCCTGTGTTCACAAATGTTTATGTTTTTCTTTAAATTAATTACAGTCGGCATACAGTCAAGGATTTAGCTACTGCATACAACTACTGCTGAGCCCATGAGATCACAGGGCCAATCAAGATGGCCCTAGCCATTTTTTAGCAGCTGTGTGATCATATTATATTCTTTAACCACCTAAGGACTGGAAGATTTCCCCCCTTAATAATCAGGCCATTTTTTGAGATACTGCTCTGCGTCGCTTTAACTGACAAATGCGCCGCCGTGCGACGCTGTACCCAAACAAAATTGAGGTCCTTTTTTTTGCCACAAATAGAGCTTTCTTTTGGTGGTATTTGATCACCTCTGTTGTTTTTATTTTTTGCGCTATAAACAAAAAAAGATAGATTTATGGCATTTTTATTATTATTATTTTATTTTTTTACTAGTAATGGCGGTGATCAGCGATTTTTAGTGGGACTGCGACATTGCGGCAGACAGATCGGACACTTTTGACACTTTTTTTGGACCAGTGGCATTTATACAGCGATCAGTGCTATAAAAATGCACTGATTACTGTATAAATGACACTGGCAGGAAAGGGGTTAAATGTGTTCTATGGGAGGTGTTTCTAACTGTGGGGGAGGGCACTGACTGAAGGAAGAGAGAGATCGCTGTTCCTGAGCACTAGGAACAGCAAATATCTCTCTGCTCCCCTGTCAGAACGGTGATCTGTTTGTTTACATTGACAGATCCGCATTCTGGCTCTCTGTGGAGCGATCACGGGTGGCCGGCAGACATCGCAGCCGCCGGCCACGCGTATCAGCTCCCCCCTGCTGTGCAGCGGACGCACGCGCCTGCTATAGCTCTTAGAGGAGCCGACGTACACCTGCAACGATTTGCGGGAATGAGCCGACCTGCCGCAGTATAATGACGGCGGCTGATCGGCAAGTGGTTAAAGAATTAATCACTATTTCTCTTTCAGTCCAATTTTTTATCTGTTCTAATTCTAGAAATTCATTTATTATTCTACTTTTTTATAGAGACTCTGTCACTTTGCCCACTCATAGTATCTGACGGTACTTGCCACTCCATTGCTCTATCAAAGCCTTCAGAAAATACCCAAACATTGTCTCCTGATCAGGAGGAAGAAGAAGTTAACCACTTCAGCCCCGGAAGGTTTTACCCCTTAAAGAGGAGGTCCGCCCACCCCTGCAAAAATTAAAAGCCGGCAACTACACATACTGCAGCTGCTGACTTTTAGAATTAGGACACTAACTTGTCCTGGAGTCCAGCGATGTCGGCACCGCAGCTGATGTTTCCATTTGATGTCGGGTGCTGCTGCCGCCAAACCCGGTGGTGAAGCATTACGGCTTCACGCTGGGTCCCTACTGCGCATGCGCGAGGCACTGCTGCGCTCTCCTACTGGCCTGGTGGCTGGGGAAGGAGGAGGGAGCCAAGCCGCTGCCATAATGCACTATGGCCCGATCTCCCGGAAGTGGGGACAGGATGCCTGTCAAAGACAGGTATCCACTCCCCCCAGAAAAGTGCCAAACAAATGAGCGGAAGAGACAAATGAGCGGAAGTTCCACTTTTGACTGTAATAACCAGGCCATTTTTTGCGATAGGGCACTGCGTTATTTTAACTGACAATCGTGCGACGCTGTACCCAGATAACATGTATGTATTTTTTTCTCCACAAATAGAGCTTTCTTTTGGTGGTATTTGATCATCTGTGTGTTTTTTATTTTTTGTGCTATAAACAAAAAAAGAGCGACAAATTTTGAAAAAAAACCAAAAACAAATATTTGTTACTTTCTGCTATAAAACACGTCCAATAATAAAAAAAAAATGAATTTCTTCATCAGTTTAGGCCAATATGTATTCTGCTACATATTTTTGTTAAAAAATCCCAAGCGCTTATAGATTGGTTTGCGCAAAAGTTATCGCGTCTTTAAACTATGGGATATTTTTATGGCGTTTCTTTCTTTCTTTTTTTTTTACTAGTAATGGCGGCGATCAGCGATTTTTAGTGGGACTACAACATTGCAGTGGACAAATTTGACACCTAACTGACACTTTTTTGGGAACCAGTGACATTATTGCAGTGATCAGTGCTAAAAATATGCACTGTTACTATACTAATGACACTGGCAGAGAAGGGGTTAACATCAGGGGCGATCAAAGGGTTAACTAGCTGGTGCTTGCTAACTGTGGGGGTTGCTCTGACTGGATGAAGACAGAGATCGCTGTTCCTGCTTAGCAGAAACACCTATCTCTATCTTCTTCCCTGTCAGAATGGAGATCTGCCTTGTTTACATAGGCAGATCGCCATTCTGCCTCTCTGGGGAATGATCGCTGATTGGCACCCCCTGTGTCCAATCAGTGTGCGATCACACCTCTGGCAGTGCACGCACCTCCTAGTGGCTATTGAACAAAATTACGTACAGGTATGTCGTTTCGGGCAATATAGCTGACCTGACGCAGTACATCTGCGGTAAGCGGTCGGCAAGTGATTGTAAAGGCTGAAGGTTTTTTTTATCTTGATACAGTCTAAGATAAAAAAACTTTCAGTCTGCTGCGCCCCCCCCCCCAATACTTACCCGAGCTGGAACACAATCCAGTGATGAGGTCCTCTCCTCATTGCCTGGGAAAGAACAGTGAGAGCCATTTGTTCCTCAATGTAAATCACAGCCAGTGAGGAATGAGCGGGGGGCAAGCTCGAAATAAAGAGTTTACCAAAAATGAAAAGGTGAACTAGCTTACCACACCCTCAAATGCTGCAGTCTCAGCATTTGAAAAATTGAATACAGAGCCTGGAGGCTGTGTTGCATCATAATGCTTCCAATGGTGAGCATGCATTGGTTAACGTTGGCACGTGAACGCAATAAGTATCTCTTTGAGCATTCTTTGTTCCAGGACAGTGTGTAGGTGGGTGCTTTAACCACTTAAGCCCCGGACCATTTGGTAGCTAAAGGACCAGAGGTGAATTCAGAATTTTGCACTGCGCTGTTTTAACTGTAAATTGTGCGGACATGCAATGTTGTACCCAAACGAAATTTGCGTCCTTTTCTTCCCACAAATAGAGCTTTCTTTTAATGGTATTTGATTGCCTCTGCGATTTAAATTTTTTGCGATATAAACGGAAAAAGAACGAAAATTTTGAAAAAAAATGATATTTTCTAATTTTTGTTATAAGAGAAATCGAATAAACTCAATTGTAGTCATACATTTAGGCCAAAATGTATTCAGCCACATGTCTTTAGTAAAAAAAATGTCAATAAGCGTATATTTATTGGTTTGCGCAAAAGTTATAGCGTTTACAAACTAGGGTACATTTTCTGGAATTTACACAGCTTTAAATTGTTGACTGCCTATCTCATTTCTTGAGGTGCTAAAATGGCAGGTCAGTACAAAACCCCCCCAAATGAAAAATTACAAAAAGTTGTCACTAAATGATATATTGCTCACACATGCCATGGTTATATGTGGAATTGCACCCCAAAATACAATCTGCTGCTTCTCCTGAGTACGGGGATACCACATGTGTGGGACTTTTTAGGAGCCTAGCCACGTACGGGACCCCGGAAACCAAGCACCGCCTTCAGGATTTCTAAGGGCGCAAATTTTTGATTTCACTCCTCACTACCTATCACAGTTTTGAAGGCCATAAAATGCCAAAATAGCACAAAACCCCCCCAAATTACCCCATTGTAGAAAGTAGCCACCCCAAGGAAATTGCTGAGAGGCCTGTTGAGCCCATTGAATATATTTTTTTTTTGTCCCAAGTGATTGAATAATGACAAAAAAAAAAAAATTACAAAAAGTTGTCACTAAATGATATATTACTCACACATGCCATGGTTATATGTGGAATTGCACCCCAAAATAAATTTTGCTGCTTCTCCTGAGTACGGGGATACCACATGTGTGGGAATTTTTAGGAGCCTAGCCGCGTACGGGACCCCGAAAACCAATCACCGCCTTCAGGATTTCTAGGCACAAATTTTTGATTTGACTCCTCACTACCTATCACAGTTTCGAAGGCCATAAAATGCCAAAATAGCCCAAAACCCCCCCAAATTACCCCATTTTGGAAAGTAGACACCCCAAGCTGTTTGCTGAGAGGCATGGTGAGTATTTTACAGCTCTCATTTGTTTTTGAAAATTAAGAAAGAAAATTTTTTTTTTTCAATTTTCAAAACTTTGTGACAAAAAGCGAGATCTGCAAAAAACTCACAATACCTCTCAGCAAATAGCTTGGGGTGTCTACTTTCCAAAATGGGGTCATTTGGGGGGGTTTGTGCCATCTGGGCATTCCATGGCCTCCGAAACTGTGATAGGCAGTGAGAAGTGAAATCAAAAATTTACACCCTTAGAAAGCCTGAAGGCGGTGATTGGTTTTTGGGGTCCCGTACGTGGCTAGGCTCCCAAAAAGTCTCACACATGTGGTATCCCCGTACTCAGGAGAAGCAACAGAATGTATTTTGGGGTGTAATTCCACATATGCCCATGGCATGTTTGAGCAATATATCATTTAGTGACAACTTTGTGCAAAAAAAAAAAAAATTGTCTTTTTTCCGCAACATATAAAATATTTCATGGACTCGACATGCCTCTCAGTATATAGCTTGGGGTAACTACTTTCCAAAATGGGGTCATTTGGGGGGGTTTTGAACTGTTCTGGCATTTTATACACAACATTAGGAAGCCTACATCCACTCATCTAACCACTTGAAGACAAAGCCCTTTTTGACACTTTGGCCTCGTACACACGACCGATTTTTCTCGGCAAGAACCAGCAAGAAACTTGCTGGCAGAGAGGTCTTGCCGAGTAAATCGGTCGTGTGTACGCTGCTAGCGGGTTTCTCGTCGAGAAAACCGACAAGAAACCTCGACGAGAAAATAGAGAACCTGCTCTCTATTTTCTCGTCGAGATTCTCCTCGGCATGTTTCTCGACGAGAAAAGTGAGTGTGTGTACACTTACCTGTCCTCCCGGAAGCCCGCGCATGTTCGAAATGAATTTGACGCATGCGCGATAGCTTCCTAGGCATACGTAGGGTAGAACAAGATGGCGGCGACGGCATCGAATGTGACGAGCGCATGCTCGACGTAGTCAATGACGTCACCGCGTACACTCCTTTCAAAGAACCGCGGGTTCTTTGAAACGAGCGTGTGTACACTCGGCCGGGACAACTTTCTTGTCCAAGAATCTCGTCGAAAAAAACGACATGTTTTTTTCAACGAGAATCTCGGCCGTGTGTACGAGGCCTTTTTGTTTACATGAAAACATATTTTTTTTTGCAGGAAAATTATGTTGAACCCCCAAATATTATATATATTTTTAAAGCAAAGGCCCTACAGAATAAAATGGTGGGTGTTGCATTTTTTTTTCCTACACAGTATTTGCGCAGCGATTTTTCAAACGCATTTTTTGGGGAAAAAATACACTTTTTTAATTTTAATGCACTAAAACACACTATATTGCCCAAATGTTTGATGAAATAAAAAAGATGATCTTAGGCCGAGTAAATAGATACCAAACACGACATGCTTTAAAATTTCGCACAAACGCGCATTGGCGACAAACTACATACATTTTTAAAAGACTTTAAAAGCCTTTACAGGTTACCCCGTTAGATTTACAGAGGAGGTCTACTGCTAAAATTACTGCCCTCGATCTGACCTTCGCGGTGATACCTCACATGCATGGTGCAATTGCTGTTTACATATGACACCAGACCGACGCTTGCGTTCGCCATTGGGCAAGAGCAGGGCAGGACAGGGGTGCTTTTTTTTTTTTTTTATTATTAATTTTGCTTTTTTATTTTATTTTTAAATTGTTCCTTCCATATATTTTTTTTTTTATAATTTTTATTGTTATCTCAGGGAATGTAAATATCCCCTATGATAGCAATAGGTAGTGACAGGTACTCTTTTTTTGAAAAAACTGGGGTCTAGACCCTAGATCTTTCCTCTGCCCTCAAAGCATCTGACCACACCAAGATCGGTGTGATAAAATGCTTTCCCAATTTCCCAATGGCACTTTTTATATCCGGGGGGGGACATTCCCTCCCACTGCTTGTAAAAGCAGTCCAGAGGCTAATTAGCCACTAGGATTGCTTTTACATGAAAGCCGGCCGCTGGCTGAAAAGAATGATACCAAGATGATACCTAAACCCGCAGGCATCAATCTGGTATAACCATTCAAAGTCCAGCAACATACCAGTACGTTGCTGGTCCTTGTTGGACATGTATTGTAATCTTTTTTTTTCATGCAGCCAGGTGGCTGAACGAAAAAAGAGATTGATCGGTGGGTATGCCCACCATTAGAATACCGCCCTTCATCCACCCACTTCTAATGATGGGCATACATGCACCATTTATATATGCCGAAGCATGGGGGCATCCTCCCGCAAAAAAGTTATGCCGCGTACACATGGTCAGACTTTTCCACGGGCAAGCCTCCGTCGGAATTTCGACCGTATGTACGCGGCATTAGGAGCAAAATCACTCCTCCGCCCCTGCTGCCCCAATGCTTCGGCATATTTGCTTTTTTTTTTTAACTGTGGTGGTGAAATCACCTCCTACAGCACTGGAGTCGCAGGGATCAGGCCTGTCTCTGCGAACGCTGCAGTTATGTGTGTTGTGTTTTGTAAGTGACAGTGATCGATCGATACTGCACTTGGGTGGCCTGGGCTGGACGGAGGGGCAAAACGCAGGTGCTAGCAGGTATCTGGGCTGATCCCGCTAACACTGCGTTTTTGGGAACCCTAAACTGCTGGGGACGCTAGTATAGATCTGATCAGATCATATATTGATCTGTTCAGATACTATACCACTAAGGGAGGTGTATGCTTCACGCGTGGGTGTTAGCGTTACTGGCACTAACCTGACGCTGCCTGGGGTGTGACGCAGACCCTCTCTGACGCTAAAACCTATTTGATATCACCCGCCGGGCGATCAGGGGGTTAAACCTTTATTGGGTTATATACGGCGGGTGCCCTGACACTATAAAAAGCAAACTAACTAACCAGCGTCACCCGTAACACTTATATGATGATCACTGGTGAAAGGGTTAACTAGGGGCAATTAGGGGGTTAAAACCTTTATTAGATAATATATGGGGTACCTGACGCTATAAAAACCTGCGGCGAACCTAAAAAAAATTACTGGCTACCGATCTGCATCACCGACGCTAAGACAGCGATCAGAAAAATGATCGCTTAGCGACAATGGTGATAGGGGGTGAAAGGGTTACCTGGGGGGCGATCAAGGGGGTTAGACCTTTATTAGATAATTTATGGGGGTACCTGAAGCTATAAAAACCTGCGGCGAACCTAAAAAAATTACTGGCTACCGATCTGCATCACCGACGCTAAGACAGCGATCAGAAAAACGATCGCTTAGCGACAGTGGTGATAGGGGGTGAAAGGGTTACCTGGGGGGCGATCAAGGGGGTTAAACCTTTATTAGATAATTTATGGGGTACCTGACGCTATAAAAACCTGCGGCGAACCTAAAAAAAAAATACTGGCTACTGATCTGCATCACCGACGCTAAGACAGCGATCAGAAAAATTATCGCTTAGCGACAGTGGTGATAGGGGGTGAAAGGGTTACCTGGGGGGCGATCAAGGGGGTTAAACCTTTATTAGATAATTTATGGGGGTACCTGACGCTATAAAAACCTGCGGCGAACCTAAAAAAAATTACTGGCTACCGATCTGCATCACCGACGCTAAGACAGCGATCAGAAAAATGATCCCTTAGCGACAGTGGTGATAGGGGGTGAAAGGGTTACCTGGGGGGCGATCAAGGAGGTTAAACCTTTATTAGATAATTTATGGGGGTACCCGACGCTATAAAAACCTGCGGCGAACCTAAAAAAAAAATACTGGCTACCGATCTGCATCACCGACGCTAAGACATCGATCAGAAAAATGATCGCTTAGCGACAGTGGTGATAGGGGGTGAAAGGGTTACCTGGGGGCGATCAAGGGGTTAAACCTTTATTAGATAATTTATGGGGGTACCCGACGCTATAAAAACCTGCAGCGAACCTAAAAAAAATTACTGGGTACCGATCTGCATCACCGACGCTAAGACAGCGATCAGAGAAATGATCGCTTAGCGACGGCGGTGCTAGGGGGTGAAAGGGTTATCTGGGTGGTGATCAAGGGGTTAAACCTTTATTAGGGGGGGTTAGGGGGCTACACTGGACCTAAAACTAAATGTAGTGACACTTTTACAGTCACAAATGTCACTGATTGCAGTGATCAGTAAATAAATGGTCACTGCAATCAGTGACACTGGGGGCTGGGGGGTGATCTGGGGGGGCCTGGGGGGGGCGATTTATGTGCCTATGTGTGCTGGTGTTAGTGTAGTGTTTGTGCACTAACCTTGATGTCTTCTCTTGTACGGCGCTCGGTATATGTGAGCGCCGCACAGGAGATGACATCACTTCCTCCTGCTTCCTCTGTCTGTGTGTACATTCCACAGACAGAGGGGGCATTTCCATTCGCCGGGAGCGATCGCGGGGGGGTGGCCGAAATCGAACGGCCGTCCCCTCATGTCGGATCGCTCCCCAACGAATTCCGACCGCTCACTGTACAGAAGGGGGGTCCGATTGGACCCCCCAACTGTACAAAGGCAATCACGTACACTCTACATGATTGTGCCTGTCGGTGCCATTGTGTTGACGTATATATACAGTGAGCGGTCGTTAAGGGGTTAAAGTATAAAGGCAAATTTTTTTGTTGTTTTTTTTGGATAGAGTGGAGAGGAATTAGAGCCCCTGTCGATCTATGCCCCCCTGTAGCAGTGGGTCCCCTTGTTACTCAGAAGCTTGCTGGTTTACACCAAATTTTATTTGAGAGACAGGAACGCTGATTGCACAGCTGTGTACTGGGCTATTAATTGTGACCTGACTATGGCTCAGGGCTCCACCCAACAGACAGGAGGTCTGTGCATGGGAGTCAGGTGGACTCCCCTCCTCTCCAGGAGTTAGAGAGGCTTCATGGGAGTTTTGCCTTTAGTTCTACTTTACATTTTGGATTTGTGTTATTTATTCTGCAATATGTGCTGTTACTTTAAAAGTGTTGGCTGATGCTGCAGAGGTTGGGTCATTTGTGACACAGTTTCCTCTGCAGGTATATCACTTCCCCTTGTAAAGGACATACTGTAGGTGTAGCGGTACTTGAATTTTTGTACCCGGGTCTCCCACTGATTAATTCACAGCCAGTTACACTGTATTTTCACATACTCTTCCGCTCGTTGTCTCTAATGTTCAGTCTAGGGGATGTGTTTTTATGTTTTATAGAACTTGGATAGGAGAACGGACCTAGTAGGATACTCCAAATTTACTATGCACAAGCAAGGACAAATCACTCTGTAGAACTGTGGAGCAGATTATCTGTTGAACTATACAGCGTCTGCATGGAATGAACAAGTCCCTTTGTAGCAGAAGGAACTCAGTGGAATTTAAATCTTCAAGACACTAGCCAGTGTCCCCTTTAGCTCACACACCCAGTATGCACCCAATATGCTGACTTCTAGGACCAAGAGGGGGATTTCAGCAACACACACAGTCTCAGGGTTCTGTACTCACAAAATGCTCAGGGACAGCTGGTAGCCTCTTTTCAACTTCCAAGCGACACTCTATACCAATGACATCAGACCAGATCCGTGGACATCCTCCCTCAGTCAGCTTGCACAGGAACCCTGGATTGTAGCTTCAAGGTTTCAGGCCCTCAGGTCGATCACTTGAGACAGCATGGCAGCCTATGCTAGGGAGCAGCAGCAGCCTCCTCTCCACCTGCACCTCTCTCAGAGGGAGACTGGACCACGAGCCCATGTGCTCTTTAGGCCTAAATACAGGCACTCAGCATTCCTTGGGGTACATCCCTTTCCAATTGGCCAGGGCTACATCTACATTCATGCTCTCACCTGCTGGGTTTCCTCCCACTGTCCAATATGTCTCATTACCATTGGACCACTGTGAAATCTCCAAGACAGCATGAGCAGCATAGAGTACACTTGTTCCCCACTTGGTCTCCATCTTGGAGCCAGCTGCTGTACAGGACTCATCTAGGGACCTAGCCTGGGGTCACAAGTGCAAGGTATGATAGAGCGATTATGTACCATCGAAAAAACAAGTGGGAATATATCTAGGATATATAAAACTTTGATAGAAGTGGAAGAGCTGGAAGTTCTGACATTTATAAAAAAAGTGGGAGAGGGACAAAGGTTTGGAAATACAATTTGTCAATGTATGTCCCTATTGAGTAGGGAAAATGTTTTTACTTCTTTGTATATGATAAATTTCGATAAAGCAAAGAATATAAAAAAAAAAAAAAAACAAGTGCAAGGTATTGCCAATTAGAAGTAAGGTTGGCTTCCCTGTGTGCCCTAGGGCGTGATGTGTCAAGTCAAGTGTACAGTGAAGAAGTGAATGACTGGTGAAGTTTAGAACATGCTCAGCATTCTCAGCATTACTCAAAACACTACAGAGTCCATGTGTCAGGACAGGTAGGAACAGACCTAGCCACTGGCTGAAGAGTAGATGGGACGTGGTCCTTCTGTATGTGTGTGGAACAAAGATGTAAAAGAGACTTCCTGTCAGAAGGAGTTAGTGCCCACACAGTACTGTGAGTGCTACCTAATGGCTTTGAGAGAGAGCAGGCAACCCCAGGGGGCAATGAGTGAGGTTTAACTTCACGCCTTACATGTACAGCAGATATCCCAGAAAAAGAAAGGTGCAGTTTTTTCAAATGCCCAGACTGCTACATCAATTAGCATGGGTAGTCAAAGATAATCATGCAAGGAAGAAAGTGCAGCAGAACCAGGGATGTTGGGAAAGTGTTGTGAGTTAGTTCACTTTTGTATGTTTTGTGCATCAACACAGAGCTACAGAGAGGTGGGGGAAGGTGAGTATCAATGGTATCAAACATTAGGCAAAGGGGGTCAGTCAGGGGTCCACAGGAAAACCTGTCACTTTGCCCTGAGTAGGCAATGTGACAGAATCTCTTTAAACAAGCAACCTCACCCTATTTTATTAAAAACTAGAAGGCTAAATGGATCTATCAAAGATTGTTGTATGAGAGTCCTTGTTTACATTTCACACTGACGTTTTGTGGATTTTATGCCTTTACCATAAGCCCCATCAATCTTCTATCAAAGCCCCTAGTAAAAAGTTTCTATCAAGGAGGAAGATCCCAACACCACCATGCTTGACCAGTTAAAGTGGACTTGAACTCAAAAATGGAAGATTTGCTATAATATATGGGAACAATTAAAAAATGGTAATTGTTTATTAGCTCTCTGAATGAAAATAGCTAGATTCTCAAAGATTCTAGATGAGATTAGGTGACTGGTGTTATCCTGTTCCACATCCTGAGGCTTTTTCTATGCTCAAATGGATAGTACCCAGACCCCACGCTGGATATGCAGGAACAGCCTGTAAGGGTGCTGCTTTGCTCTGGACTCTACATAACTGGACCTTGTGAAATATTGTAATATGCCATGTGGGCCAGTAGGGTGCTGTACAGGTCCAGGGCAGTGGTCCCCTGTGGAGTAATGAGTTCCTGAAGGCCTTTGTGGTGAAGCCCGTGGTGATGGGTGAAAATTGGGCCTCCATAGGGGGGTCCTGCAGTGGGAAGTGCTCTGGAATAAGCCCTATACCCTATATACCTGTGCCCTAGCCAGTGGTCTCCCACCACTCCACACCTGGTTGCTTTCCTCTATGGAACTACAGGTTCAGAATAAGAATACAAAAAAATCTACTAGTGTAAAGTTAGCTTAAACTGGCTTAACCAGCTCTGGTTTTATGTACAAGGTGGTATCAAAAAGTTTCGAGACTAGTTCTGTTTACAAGAATTTACTTTATTTATCTATGTTTACACACTATCATGTTCCAAACTGTTCCCCAGTGCTTCGGGCACTCCTGGAAGTCTTCATTTTTGAATCGTGTCAAGCACCTTCTGCGATTCGCACTGGATCTTTGCAATGGTGTCAAAACGGTGACCTTTGAACTGGATCTTCATCTTCGGGAAGCGAAGTCCGCAGGAGCCAAATCTGGCGAGTACGGTGAGATCCTGTTTTTTTCTGGCGAGAAACTCAAGTGTGAGAAGTTGCCCGAGTGGTTTCGACATTTTTGGGGTTGAGCTAATTGATGGTCTTCCTGATCTCTCGTCGTCTTCCAGTGATGTTCTACCGCTCTAGTAGCGCTCATTCCACTCAAAACACCTCAAACGACTCATTGCAGAATCGCCGTAAACTTGCCGAATCATGTCAAACATCTCTGTGGCAGATTTGCCAAGTTTCACGCAGAATTTCACATTTGCTCTTTGTTCTAACTTTCTGTCCCTGATGAAATAGCAAATGTGGTAACGCATGTGGTCAGAAAAGCACCAGTTGCACAGCTCCCAATGTACACAGGACTATGTCTTTTGGCACACTGACTTATGAAGTTTTGGTGCTCCCCGTGACTGTGCATGCAGTCTCGAAATTTTTTGATACCACCACCTCGTATATTCCTTTAAATCACCCCCAATTCAACTGTCAGAACAAAGAGAAGAAGCATGGGCAAAGCTCACTTCTAGTTTTTCTTGTTTTGGTTGGCACACATTTTAAAATAGAACAGTACTAGACATTTTGCCAGTACTACATTTTTTTTTAAATTATAACTGTAACGGGAGTCCCTTTGGGCATAGGGTGACTGAGGAAATATATCTTGGACTACCTAAAATGGGTCTGTAATATTTATCCACAATATTCCCAAGGATATCTGTAAAGGACTATTTACTGTTTGTTTGATTCTGAACTCAACAGGTTAATTGAGAGATGCTGATGTGTTCAACTTCAACCACCTGGCTGCCTGCGTAATGTAGATTAAATCCAGACTAGCTTCCAAAGACCTTTTCATTGTTGTTTGTGATGATGTGGATTGGAGCTTGGTAGACCATCTGGCTGCCTATTATGGGATGTTTAAGTGTCTTGCTGTGAGGAAAGGGGGGGGGGAATCACTCCAGCAACCCCTCCTGCTAAAGCCTCGTACACACGGTCGGACTTCCATCGGACTTTTCCGTGGATTTTTGTCCGAACGGAGTTGGTTGGGAACACCCATAGCATACACACGCTCAGACTTTTCTGCAAACTTTCTTAAAACTTCTTACAACATTGCGTGTTTTTTCTGCTCTTTTCTGATCTTTACTGCCACCCTTTGGTCAACTTCTGCTATTGTTGGTTGATTTTAACATTAGTTGTTTTGTCCATCGGACTAAAGTCCGATGGTTATCTGTACACACGTTCGGACTTTGCTCCATCGGACTTTTGTTGGGCAAAAGTTTGTCCGTTTGCAGACCCAACTTTTGTCCGATGAAATCCAAAACCAACACGGTCGGACTTTTTGCCCAACAAACTTTGTTTTGAGCAAGTTGGACCAACAATCCGACCGTGTGTACGCTCCATCGGACAAACTTTTTTCGTTTGGTTTTGGATTTCATCGGACAAAAGTTGGGTCTGCAAACGGACAAACTTTTGCCCAACAAAAGTCCGATGGAGCAAAGTCCGACCGTGTGTACAGATAACCATCGGACTTTAGTCCGATGGACAAAACAACTAATGTTAAAATCAACCAACAATAGCAGAAGTTGACCAAAGGGTGGCAGTAAAGATCAGAAAAGAGAAGTTAAAGGCCCCTTTCACACGGGGCGGATCCGTGCAGATCCGCCCCGTGAAGCTCCGCTTGCTCAGCGGGGATCGCTCCGTTGATCCCCGCTGAGCCGACGGATGACTGGGCGGTCCCCGCACACTGTGCAGGGACCGCCCTGTCAGAGCGCCGCTCTCCCCTATGGGGAATCGGATGACGACGGACCGTAGAGTCCGTTGTCGTCCGATCCGCTCCGCCGACGGAAGGAAAAATAGGGTTTTCCTCCGTCACACTTTGGCGGAGCAGATGTCAGCGGACATGTCTCCGCTGACATCGTGCCTCCATAGGGGTGCATGGAGGATCCGTTTCAGGTCCGCCTAAAAAACTGACAGGCGGACCTGAACGGACCTCCGTGTGAAAGGGGCCTTAAGAAAGTTTGCAGAAAAGTCCGAGCGTGTGTATGCTATGGGTGTTCCCAACCAACTCCGTTCGGACAAAAATCCACGGAAAAGTCCGATGGAAGTCCGACCGTGTGTACAAGGCTTTATGCCGCGTTCACACGACCGCTTTTCTCGACGAGAAAAACGGCATTTATTTTTTTCGCCGAGAAAAACGATCGTCTGTGGGCTTTATGTAGTTTTTCTCGTCGAGAAAAACGGCATAAAAAACGACGAGAAAAATTAGAACATGTTCTAAATTTTCTCATCGTTTTTTCCATCATTTTTTTCCGCTGCAGTTTTCCCATAGGGAGACACTGCCGCGGAGCCCACAGACGGTTGTTTTTCTCGTCAAGAAAAAAAATGACGGGAAAAACGACCGTGTGTAGGGAACCCTTGGAACCGAAGCGGTTCCCTCGTTTTTCCTGTCATTATTCACGGCGGTTTTTTAACCGCCGTGAATAATGATCGTGTGTACGCGGCATTAGACTGTTTACTGAAGGAGAAGTTTGAACACACCTGACCTGTATCACCATTGTCATTGGACAGTTTAACCTGCCCTGTTCCCCAAGGATGGGAGGGAAGTGTTTTGAAGGGAAGTGTGTTACCATGTGCTTGTAATAAAGATTCATTCTGTTTTTGGAACTTCAACACAGAGCGTTGTCTCGTTTGTGCGGGGAGAAATATTTGTATGGGGTCTTATTCGGCTGGTTGGAGTGTCTGGTAGCTGGCGTGTGTTTGAGAATGGAATATCCTAAACTACGTTAACCCCTGTCGTTACAATAACCATGAGTAATCAAAAGTTTAAGATGTATTAATAAACATATTTCCTTGTTACTTCACCACAAACAAAAGATAAATAGCAGCGCTGGGCAAAGATGCCAGTTTTGCTAACAGATTCTTCTTTTTACTTGAGTTTTATGTGTCCCAGTCTTTATAAATGACCCCCAGTAATATATTGTATATTAGCTAGAGAGCAGTAAAACCAAGGACATTGTCTGCATCACCTGGGAAACTGAACACTAGTGTGTATAAAACAATTTGCCAAATTGCCAATAGTGGACGCATCTAGGTGCACCTGTTCAATTGCTTGGTAACACAAATTGCTAATCACATGGCAGCAACTGAATGCATTTAGGCATCTAGACGTGGTGAAGACAACTTGCTGAAGTTCAAACTGAGCATCAGAATGGGGAAGAACTGGCATTTACGTGACTCTGAACGTGGCATTGTTGTTGGTGCCAGATGGTCTGGTCTGAGTATTTAAAAACTGTACTGGGATTTTCATGCACAACCATCTCTGGGGTTAACAGAGAATGGTCCAGAAAAGAGAAAATATCCAGTGAGCGGCAGTTGTGTGGACGAAAATGCATTGTGGAGGAGAATGGGCAGATTGGTTTGAGATGATAGAAAGGCAACAGTAACTCAAATAACCTCTAAGTAAAACCAAGGTATGCAGAATACCATTTCTGAATGCCAGACACATCCAACCTTGAAACAGATGGGCTACAGCAGAAGAAGACCACACTGGGTGCCACTCCTATCAGCTAAGAACAGGAAACGGAGGCTACAATTTGCACAGGTTCACCAAAATTGGACAGTCGAAGATTGGAAAAATGATGCCTAGTCTGATGAGTCTCGATTTCAGCTTCAGATGGTAGGGTCAGAATTTGGTGTAAACAACATGAAAGCATGGATCCATCCTGCCTTGTATCAACAGTTCAGGCTGGTTGAGGTGTTGAAACAGTGCGGGCAGGGCCGGCCCTACCATGGGACCCGGTGGGACCATGGTCCCAGGCGGCACTTTAAGAGGGGCGGCAACAGGGGCGCACTGCCTGAGGACCTGGGTTTCCCTCCATCTAGTGTGCAGTGTCATACTTGTACTGCATCACCGGCGCCGCTGTCACTGGCCGCATTGGCAGGGCCGGCCCTATGATGGGACCGGGTGGTACCATGGTACCAGGCGGCACTGTTAGGGGGGCGGCAAACTGACGCCCGCCAGCCAGCTCCGCTGCCTGTGAGGAGCCCGGCGCCGCTGAGGACACTCACAGGCGGGGGGGGGGCAGTCAGCGAGTGAGCAGGCATGGGCAGGCGCCGCTCCCTGTGAGGAGCCCGGTGTACCGGCGCCGCTGCCTGTGAGGACACTCACAGGCGAGGGGAGGGGGCAGTCAGCGAGTGAGCACTGCAGGCACCGCTCCCTGTGAGGAGCCCGGCGCCGCTGCTGTTGGTGACAGGGGCGGACAGAGCACTCGCAGGGGGGGGGGGGGTTGAGAGGAGCAGTCAGCAAGTGAGCGGGCAGCGGAGCAGAGTGATGATGTCATCTCTCCCCGCCGCCCTGCATCACCACAGTTTCACCCTCACTGTGCAGCCATGGGCAGCAGAGAGATTATATCATCTCTCTGCTGCCTGCCTTCACTTTGGGACACAGCAAGTGACAACCCGCAACGTGTGACAGGTGATGTCGTGACAATCCGCAACGTGTGGCAAGTGACAATACGCAACGTGTGGCAGGTGACGCTTGGCAAGTGACAATCCGCAACGTGTGGCAAGTGACAATACGCAACGTGTGGCAGGTGACGCTTGGCAAGTGACAATCCGCAACGTGTGGCACGGGACTATCCGCAACGTGTGGCAGGTGACGCCGTGGCAAGTGACAATCCGCAACGTGTGGCAGGTGACGTTGTGGCAAGTGACAATCTGCAACGTGTGGCAGGTGATGTTGTGGCAAGTGACAATCTGCAACGTGTGGCAGGTGATGTTGTGGCAAGTGACAATCTGCAACGTGTGGCAGGTGACGTTGTGGAAAGTGACAATGCGCAACGTGTGACAGGTGACGTCGTGACAATCCGCAACATGTGGCAAGTGGCAATACGCAAGGTGTGGCAGGTGACGCTTGGCAAGTGACAATCCGCAACGTGTGGCACGGGACTATCCGCAATGTGTGGCAGGTGACGTTGTGGCAAGTGACAATATGCAACGTGTGGCAGGTGACGCCGTGGCAAGTGACAATCCGCAATGTGTGGCACGGGACTATCCGCAATGTGTGGCACGGGACTATCCGCAATGTGTGGCAGGTGACGTTGTGGCAAGTGACAATATGCAACGTGTGGCAGGTGACGCCGTGGCAAGTGACAATCCGCAATGTGTGGCACGGGACTATCCGCAATGTGTGGCAGGTGACGTTGTGGCAAGTGACAATCCGCAACGTGTGGCAGGTGACGTTGTGGCAAGTGACAATGCGCAACGTGTGGCAGGTGATGTTGTGGCATGTGACGTGGCAAGAGACAACCCGCAACGTGTGGCAGATGACAATCCGCAACGTGTGGCAGGTGACGTGGCAAGTGACAATCCGCAACGTGTGGCAAGTGGCAACCCGCAACGTGTGGCAGGTGACATAAGTGACCATGCGCAACATGTGGCAGCCGACAATCCGCAACGTGTGGCAGGTGACAACCCGCATCTGGTGGTGGAGTCCGAAGCAAAACTGTAAGTACAAACACACATCACAAGTTGTATGAGACATGAGAGCCTCTGAGAGGGACTTGCCTTGCCCAGCCCTGATTAACCACTTAAGGACCGGAAAGATTTGCCCACTTAAAGCGGTTGTATGGCTTTGTTTTTTTTGTTTTTTTAAATAACAAACATGTTATACTTACCTCCACTGTGCAGTGCGTTTGGAAAAGAGTGGCCCCGATTCTCTGGTCCCTCGGCGGCTGTCTTGGCTCCTCCCTGCATCAGCTAACCCCCTTCTGGGAAGCACTCTCCCAAGGGGGTTAGCTTGCGGGCGCGCTCCCTGTTATGCACGCTGCGTCCATAGACACAACGTGTATGACTCGTTCCCGCCCCCCCCCAGGGCCCGGGTCATTGGATGTGATTGACAGCAGCGCGAGCCAATGGCTGCACTGCTATCAATCTAGCCAATTAACGGTCAGACGCCGGGGGACGTGCACAGCAAGTGAACGGGCTCAGGTAAGTAAAACAGGGGGGCTGGGGGGCAGTCATTGCCAGGTGTTTTTTCACCTTGATGCATTAAGGTGAAAAATCACGAACCTTTACAAACCCTTTAATAACCAGGCCATTTTTTGCAATACGGCACTGTGTCGCTTTAACTGACAATTGCGCGGTAATGCGACACTGTACCCAAATAAAATTGGCGTCCTTTTTTTCCCACAAATAGAGCTTTCTTTTGGTGATATTTGATCACCTCTGCGGTTTTTATTTATTGCACTATAAACAACAAACGAGCAACAATTAAAAAAAACAAACAAACAATATTTTTTACTTTTTGCTATAATAAATATCCAAAAAATGTATAAAAAAATAATTTCTTCATCAGTTTAGGCCAATATGTATTCTTCTACATATTTTTGGTACCAAAAAAAACATAATTAGCGTACATTGATTAGTTTGCGCAAAAGACATTGCGGCCGCCCGCCATGCACAGGTCCCTTTATACTCCTATATACATGTATAGAGCCCTGACAGGTCCTTTTATACACCTATATGCACGTATAGAGCCATGACAGGTCCTCTTTATACTCCTTTATACATGTATAGAGCCATGACAGGTCCTCTTTATACTCATTTATACATGTATAGAGCCATGACAGGTCCTCTTTATACTCATTTATACATGTATAGAGCCACGACAGGTCCTCTTTATTATCCTTGTATAGAGCCATGACAGGTCCTCTTTATACTCCTTTATACATGTATAGAGCCACGACAGGTCCTCTTTATTATCCTTTATACATGTATAGAGCCATGACAGGTCCTCTTTATACATGTATAGAGCCACAACAGGTACTCTTTTTACTCCTATACATGTATAGAGCCATAACGGGTCCCCCCTAGTTATCATGATATAAAATAATGAATGTGGGGGCCTTTTGGTGGGCGTGATTATTTTTTTTGGGGGGGGGGCAGCATTTCATTCTTGGTCCCAGGCAGCACAATGTCTTGGGCCGGCCCTGCGCAGTGGCAAGACGCACTTCAAGGGTCTCACCAGCGGCCCCTGCTTCCCTGCCCAAACTGGTTGCTAGCTGCGGACCGCTTTGTGTCTAGCAACCAGTGACGTAAGGAGAGAGAGACCCACCATTCATTGCGGAGGAGGATTTAACTTCCTCCTCCTCCGCTAGCTCCACCAGCCTCCTCCCTGTATGTGTTCCTCTCAGCAAGTTAGGAGCGGCGTGCGGTGCGAGGATCAGTGCTGCCTGCCTCCTCTTCCCTGGAGGTGCCACTATCTCTGTTGTTTCCTGCCCATTCCCTCTTCTGTTAGCGGGCAGCAGAACAGCATGAGATCGGAGCTCTGTGTGTGTGGAGAGAGAGCAGCTGCGGGCTCTTCTCCCCCCTCCTTCTCCTCCTCATGCTGCTGTTCCTAGGACAGCCACTGCTATGTTTCTTCCCCCTTTTTCTCCCATTGGCCAGGGAAAAAAACAAAAAGGAGAAAAGAGGATTATGGGATATGTAGTGCAAATAACTGGCTGGCCCATTGCAATTCTAGGGGGGAAATTGCAGCCCCCAGCATGCCAAGCTGAAGGGGAGGGAGAGAGAGCCAGGCTGAGTGACAGGCTGCATCTGGTGACAGTCAATGGTGACAAGTGACAGGCTGCATCTGGTGACAGGCATAGGTGACAAGTGACAGGCTGCATCTGGTGACAGGCATTGGTGACAAGTGACAGGCTGCGTCTGGTGACAGGCATCCGTGACAAGTGACAGGCTGAATCTGGTGACAGGCATAAGTGACAAGTGACAGGCTGCATCTGGTGACAGGCAATGGCGACAAGTGACAGGCTGCATCTGGTGACAGGCATTGGTGACAAGTGACAGGCTGCATCTGGTGACAGGCAATGGTGACAAGTGACAGGCTGCATCTGGTGACAGGCATTGTTGACAAGTGACAGGCTGCATCTGGTGACAGGCAATGGTGACAATTGACAGGCCGCATCTGGTGACAGGCATTGGTGACAAGTGACAGGCTGCATCTGGTGACAGGCAATAGTGACAAGTGACAGGCTGCATCTGGTGACAGGCATTGGTGACAAGTGACAGGCTGCATCTGGTGACAGGCATTGGTGACAATTGACAGGCATTGGTGACAAGTAACACGCTGCATCTGGAGACAGGCAATGGTGACAAGTGACAGGCTGTATCTGGTGACAGGCATCGGTGACAAGTGACAGGCTGCATCTGGTGACAGGCATCGGTGACAAGTGACAGGCTGCATCTGGTGACAGGCATTGATGACAAGTGACAGGCTGCATCTGGTGACAGGCAATGGTGACAAGTGACAGGCTGCATCTGGTGACAGGCATTGGTGACAAGTGACAGGCTGCATCTGGTGACAGGCTGCATCTGGTGACAGTCAATGGTGACAAGTGACAGGCTGCATCTGGTGACAGTCAATGGTGACAAGTGACAGGCTGCATCTGGTGACAGGCAATGGTGACAAGTGACAGTCAATGTTGACAAGTGACACGCTGCATGTTGTGGCAGGCAACGGTGGCAAGCAATAAGCTACATCTGGTGGCAAGCAATGGTGGCAAATGACAAGCTCAGGGCTTCCACTGATTCTGCATTATGGTGAGTTAAACTATTTCATTATATATTACAATGTAGTAATATAAATGTGATTTGATCATCCTGACACCATATCAATCATAATGTTAGGATGATTTATGTGCTAACACCAGCCATTTGCCCGACAAATCACCCGCTGCCAAATTCCCTGTCAGCGAGACTACACCCCCCCCCCTCATCTTTTTTTGGGAAGGAAGGGGGGTATCTCTGAATGGCAGTTTGGAAATGTGGTCACCCTAGCCGCCACTGCAGCGCTGTTGTTGCAGCATGTTGCATCACTGAGCTGGGATCAGAGCGTAGCTGGTCGGTGGCAGTGGAGAGAAAGGGGGGAGCTTTTGTGGTGCTACACAATACTCTTTGCAGGAAGGGGCTAGGGTGACCACATTTCCAAACTACCATTCAGGGACACCCTCCCTTCCCAAAAATCAGCTTGTTCTGTAACGAATCACAGCACAGTGATTGGACACAAGAGGCGGGATTTATGATTTCTCCAATCACAAGCAGGGGGCGGGGATTGTGCTCCTCCAGGCATTCCCGGCCAGGACAAGTACTGTTGGTGAGTAAAGCGGTCTGGCCTTTTTTGGGGGCATCAGATTGGCCTGGGACACTGTATTGTCCTGGAATGAAGGTGCCCGGGACCGATCTGCAAAATGCGGGACTGTCCCGGGCAATCCGGGACACGTGGTCACCCTAGAAGGGGCATGTCTCTTTGCTGAATATATGGGATGTCTCTTGCTGAATATATTGGGCTGTCTCTTTGCTTTATGGAAACGTCTCTTTTGCTGGATGGGCATAGTTTTTTTTTTTGGGGGGGGCAGCATTTCATTCTTGGGCCCAGGCAGCACAATGTCTTGGGCCAGCCCTGAGTGCGGGGGATATTTTTTTTGGCACACTTTGGGCCCCTTAGTGCCAATTGAGCATCGTTTAAATGCCACGGCCTACCTGAGTATTGTTACTGACCATGTCCATCCCTTTATGACTACAGTGTACCCATCTTCTGATGGCTGCTTCCAGCATAATACACCATCT
The DNA here is from genome assembly GCA_029206835.1 of Rana muscosa. Classification (NCBI taxonomy): domain Eukaryota; kingdom Metazoa; phylum Chordata; class Amphibia; order Anura; family Ranidae; genus Rana; species Rana muscosa. The sequence continues at coordinate 84,849,828 of CM055125.1, read as the reverse complement.
CACAAAGCTCAAATCATCTCACCACTGGTTTCTTGAACATGACAATGAGGTCACTGTACTCCAATGGCCTCCTCAGTCACCAGATCTCAATCCAAGAGAGCGTATTTGGGATGTGGTGGAACGGGAGATTCACATCATGGATGTGCAGCCGACAAATCTGCAGCAACTGCGTGATGCTATCATGTTATTCTGAACCAAAATCTCTGAGGAATGTTTCCAACACCTTGAATCTATGCCATGAAGAATTATGGCAGTTCTGAAGGCAAAAGGGGATCCAACCCGGTACTAGCAAAGTGTACCTAATAAAGTGGCCAGTGGGTGTAGATCTACAGCATGTGTAAAATATATCATTCCTTGTATTACAAGTTGTAAAACATGAAATAAGTTTTAAAATAACACACTTTATTTTACACATATATTTTTAATTCATAAAAATGTAATTGTGAAATAGAAAACAAATACAAAATAATAACAAATATTAGACACAAAGATCACAGGTTTAAAATGTTTCACCAGGACTATATAACAGCCCTTTAATTAATGCAGAGACTCTGGGAGTCAGAATATTGTAAGTGGCTTCAACCAAATATTCAATTCAACAGTTAGAAAAATCAGTAATTAAAAGGATAGTTCAGCATTTCACAAAAAACGAAACAGCTACTGTGCCCAAATGCCACCAGTTTGCCCCCTCAAATGCAGCCAGTTTGTCCCCAAATGCAGCCAGTTTGCCCCCTCAAATGCAGCCAGTTTGCCCCCTCAAATGCAGCCAGTTTGCCCCCTCAAATGCAGCCAGTTTGTCCCCAAATGCAGCCAGTTTGTCCCCTCAAATGCAGCCAGTTTGTCCCCAAATGCAGCCAGTTTGTCCCCAAATACAGCCAGTTTCCCCCCCAAATGCAGCCAGTTTGTCCCCTCAAATGCAGCCAGTTTGTCCCCAAATGCAGCCAGTTTCCCCCCCAAATGCAGCCAGTTTGTCCCCAAATGCAGCCAGTTTGTCCCCAAATACAGCCAGTTTCCCCCCCAAATGCAGCCAGTTTGTCCCCTCAAATGCAGCCAGTTTGTCCCCAAATGCAGCCAGTTTGTCCCCAAATACAGCCAGTTTCCCCCCCAAATGCAGCCAGTTTGTCCCCTCAAATGCAGCCAGTTTGTCCCCAAATGCAGCCAGTTTCCCCCCCAAATGCAGCCAGTTTGTCCCCTCAAATGCAGCCAGTTTGTCCCCAAATGCAGCCAGTTTGTCCCCCAAATGCAGCCAGTTTGTCCCCAAATGCAGCCAGTTTGTCCCCAGCCCTGCACTTACCTACCTTGGGTCAGCGCCATCCTCCTCCACGCTCCCTCATGTCTTCTTCAGTCCTCGATGTCTTCTCCCGCCCTCGATGTCGCTTCAGCCAATCAGGTTATCGGTAACCAGACCCGGTGAACCTGATTGGCTGAGACGCATGTCAGTATTAACCAGGGAACGCACAGCCCGTGCGTCCCCTGGTTAACTATTTGGAAGCCGATTACAGCCCACAGGCTGTAATCGGGAAGCCTTTTAGAGAGCCGCTGGCTCTGATAAACAGTTCCAAAAACTAACCAACTGCTGGTATTCAGAAGGCTGGCGCTCGCCAGGGGGCCGGCCATCTGAATAGTGGGCAGCAGCGGCGCCGGCGACAATACATACATAGTATTGTTGACGGTGCAGGGGAGAGAGGGGGTGGCGCTCCTGCGCCCATTATGGACGCACCGCCACTGCCTTCACCCAGTCTTCCTTCTGGGTTTGCGAACTCCAGCTCTGTGACTGGCCAGATCCACGATGATGTCACTCCCATCATGTGTAGGAATTGCCGGCCATGGCACAGGGCTCTGAAGAAACGGATCGGCCGTTCCTTCATAGCGCATGCGCCAGTGATGTCACTGGCTGCATGTACAGCAAATATCTCCTAAACTGTGCACTTTTAGCAGATATTTACACTACCTATACGTAAGCCTTATTGTAAGCTTACCTATAGGTAAAACTTAAAGATGGAAGTTTACTTCTTCTTTAAGGGTTTAGCTTCAACTTTGTACTAATGGTGGACCAACCCGCAAGCTCTCCTTCAGTTTTCAGTCCTGAGAATCACAATCTAAACATTTACCTAGGTTGCTTCTACACATGAAATATGCTGCCATGGCACCTCTCAGATTTAGTGCTTTTTTTGTCATGAGAGAAATCTGTTTGCTACAATTATTGAAGAAGTGTGAATGACTTTTTACTCTCATGGCAGTTTCTCATCAATAAAGAGTTACATCTACAGAAATTGGAGTTTTAGCATTAATTATTTATGTTCTGTGTAAAGGAAGGGCATGAGGGTGGCAGATGTGTGTCCTTTTATACAGTGCCTTGAAAAAGTATTCATACCCCTTTCCGCATTTTCTCATGTTACAACCAAAAACGTAAATGTATTTTATTGGGATTTTATGTAATAAACCAACACAAAGTGGCACATAACTGGAAGGAAAATGTTAAATGGTTTAAGTTTTTTTTTTTTATAAATAAGTATCTGAAATGTGTGGCATGCATTTGTATTCAGCCCCCTTTACTCTGATACCCTAACTAAAATCTAGTAGAACCAATTGCCTTCAGAAGTCGCCTAATTAGTAAATAGAGTCCACCTGTGTGTAATTTAATCTTAGTATAAATACAGCTGTTATGTGAAGTCCTCAGAGGTTTGTTAGAGAAGCTTAGTAAACAAACAGCACCATGATGTCCAAGCAACACACCAGACAGGTCAGGGATAAAGTTGTGGAGAAGTTTAAAGCAGAGTTATGCCGCGTACACACGATCGTTTTTCATCCCGTAAAAATGCCATTTTTAAAAATGGCCATTAAAACCGATCGTGTGTAGGCTCCAGAGCATTTTTAACGGCGTGAAAAACGGGCATTAAAAATTTTGAACATTCTCTATTTTTTCACGTTGTTTTTCATGTCGTTTTTTTTAACGACGTGAAAAATGATAGTGTGTATGCTTTTACGAGGTGAAAAAAACCACGCATGCTCAGAATCAAGTATGAGACGGGAGCGCTCGTTCTGGTAAAACTAGTGTTTGTAATGGAGATAGCACATTCGTCACGCTGTAACGGACTGAAAAGCACGAGGCTGAAAAGCGTGAATCGTCGCTCAACAAACTTTACTAACATGAAGGGTGGCGCCATCCGAACGGAACTTCCCCTTTATAGTGCCGTCGTACGTGTTGTACGTCACTGCGCTTTGCTCAAGCGTTTTTTTTAATGATCGTGTGGATGCAAGACAGGCTTGAGAGGAAACAAGAAAAAAAACGACGAGAAAAACGTTGGTTTAAAAAATGGCATGAAAAACGATCGTGTGTACGCGGCATTAGGCTATAAAAAAATATCTCCAGCTTTGAACATCTCACAGAGCACTGTTCAATCCATCATCCGAAAATGGAAAGAGTATGGTACAACTGCAAACCTACCAAGACATGGCCGTCCACCTAAACTGACAGGCCGGGCAAGGAGAGTATTAATCAGAGAAGCAGCCAAGAGGTCCATGATAACTCTGGAGGAGCTGCAGAGATCCACAGCTCAGGTGGGAGAATCTGTCCACAGGACAACTATAATGCGGTGTACACACAATCGTTTTTCATGCCATTTTTTAAACCAACGTTTTTCTCGTCGTTTTTTTTCTTGTTTCCTCTCAAGCCTGTCTTGCATCCACACGATCATTAAAAAAAAACACTTGAGCAAAGCGCAGTGACGTACAACACGTACGACGGCACTATAAAGGGGAAGTTCCATTCGAATGGCGCCACCCTTCATGTTAGTAATGTTTGTTGAGCGACGATTCGCGCTTTTCAGCCTCGTGCTTTTCAGTCCGTTACAGCGTGACGAATGTGCTATCTCCATTACGAACGCTAGTTTTACCAGAACGAGCGCTCCCGTCTCATACTTGATTCTGAGCATGCGTGTTTTTTTTCACCTCGTAAAAGGATACACACTATCGTTTTTCACGTCGTTAAAAAAACGACATGAAAAACGACGTGAAAAAATAGAGCATGTTCAAAATTTTTAATGGCTGTTTTTCACGCCGTTAAAAATGCTCTGGAGCATACACACGATCGGTTTTAATGGCCATTTTTAAAAATGGCATTTTTAACGGCATGAAAAACGATCGTGTGTATGGGGCATTAGTCATGCTCTCCACAAATCTGGACTTTATAGAAGAGTGGCAAGAAGAAAGTAAATGTTGAAAGAAAGCCATAAGAATTCCCCTTGCAGTTTGCGAGAAGCCATGTTGGGGACACGGCAAACATGTGGAAGAAAGTGCTAAATTTAACTTTTTGGCCTAAAAGTAAAGCGCTATGTGTGGCGGAAAACTAACACTGCACATCACCCTGAACACACCAACCCCACCATAAAACATGGTGGTGGCAACATCATGTTGTGGGGATGCTTTTCCTCAGCAGGGACAGGGAAGCTGGTCAGAATTGATGGGAAGATGGATGGCACCAAATACAGGGCAATCTTAGAAGAAAACCTGTTTGAGTCTGCAAAAGACTTGAGACTGGGGCGGAGGTTCACCTTCCAGCAGGACAATGACCCTAAACATACAGTCAGAGCTACAATGGAATGGTTTACATCAAAGCATATTCACGTGTTAGAATGGCCCAGTCAAAGTCCAGACCTAAATCCAATTGAGAATCTGTGGCAAGACTTGAAAATTGCTGTTCAGAGACGCTCTCCATCCAATCTGACAGAGCTTGAGCTATTTTGCAAAAAAGAATGGGCAAAAATGTCACTCTCTAGATGTGCAAAGCTGGTAGAGACATCCCCAAAAGACCTGCAGCTGTAATTGCCATGAAAGGTGGTTATACAAAGTATTGAGAGGGGGGTGAATACAAATGCACACCACACTTTTCACATATTTGTAAAAAGAGTATGAAAACCATTTATCATTTTCCTTCCACTTCACAAGTATGCGCCATTTTGTGTTGGTCTATCACATAAAATCCCCATAAAATACATTTACGTTTTTGGTTGTAACATGACAAAATATGGAAAATTTCATGAATACTTTTTCATACTTTTTCAAGGCACTGTACTTTGTGCTAAAAAGTGTCCTTCTTTCTCATTCCGGGAAGGTGAGGCGGTATGGAGTTCAGTTTAATGTGCTCAGCGCAGTTTAGGGATGGACTCTAATTAGGGCTCCATTTACACCTTACTAGTGAAGTGCTTTGCGGTAACATGCAATACACAATGTACATTACATATGTAGCGGCCTCACCCCGACCTCTTTAGCTAGGGGTATGTCGAGCGACAGAGTGAGGTGCGCCACGGCCCATGTCCTCCCCATGGCTGTGGGAGAGGTGAAGGCCAGTATTAATCTTTTTCCTCGGGCCAAATGTGCGCTGGTTATGAGGGTCAGTCCTTCCGTGCCGGAATCTCCCTTTGTTCCCATCAACAGAGTCCATACACCCATCAAAGTCCAAACTCAGGTTTATTGCGTATCTCCACATACAGTCAAATGCAACGGCATGATACGATGGGGAAGCAGGTCGAGGCACTGTACAGGTTCCTAGCCCCTACACTCCCTGTGCTATGACCAGGGATTGCAGGAGTCTTGATGAAAGCTCCTCCGCTGCGCTGTAGCCCATATCAGGGGAAGATGTCCTCCGAGGGAGTTACCGAAGGCCCATCCGTCACCGGGTTGACACTGCACCGGGTCTTCGGATGGGTGACCTCCCCAGCCTCCTCACCTCAGATGCGGGTCCCCTCGCAAGGGGCGCCCTGGAGCAACTCCACCCTCGCGGGACCCAGCCGGAGTCACCGGGTCCCAGGCCTCCTTAATAGTACCTCACCCCAGGCTGAAGGTGCCCGGGATGGACTCCATCTTCGTTCCGGCCAGGCCTTGGGCGCCTAGGCCGGAACCTTGAACCGCCCGCACCCAGGCCTAAGGTGCCTGGGTGCGTGAAGACACGACCTCCTCCCTCCGGACAGCCCCGTGGCGAGGGCGTCTCCCCCTTTTATATCCCCCCCCATCGACACCACGGCGGGTTCCCCGCCCCGGCCGCACCATCTCCAGGAAGGGACAAAGAAGGGTAGCCCTCTGGCAGTGAATCTACCTCGAGCCAGTAGGTATACTGACACCCACTGGTCAAAGAGAATATTACACCACCCAATCCTCCACGAATAGAAATAAAAGGGGTCTGAACCCTGACATAATTACACACCTGGGTCTCTCTACCCCCAGGTGTATCCCACTAACTTTGAAGACCCCGCTACACATACATTAGTGCATTGCAGTGCCATTCATTTTGAAGCAACCCAGCAACAACACACATGAGTTGCAGTGCATAGTATTGCACTACCGTGTGTTATGGTGTGCTGCATTCCTAAAAATGTTGCATGACCTATGCCAGCCCAATCATTTGAATAAAAGAGTCCAAGAAAATGTTAATTGTTGGTAAATAAGACCCCTTTCACACTGAGCCGCCCATAGCGTCGGCGGTAAAATGCCGCTATTTTTATCGCCAACGATATGGGCGGAGTGGCGGTGCATTTCGGCCGCTAGCGGGGCGCATTTAACCCCCGCTAGCGGCCGAGAAGGGTTCAAACCTGAAGCAGCGCATTGCGGGCGGTATAGCTGCGCTGTCCCATTGATTTCAATGGGCAGGATCGGTGGAGGAGCGGTATACACACCGCTCCTTCACCGCTCCAAAGATGCGGCTAGCAGGACTTTTTTACCGTCCTGCTAGCGCAACGCTCCAGTGTGAAAGCCCTCGGGCTTTCACACTGGAGACAATGAAGCAGCTGTTTGAGGGCGGATTGCAGGCACTATTTTTAACGCTATAGCGCCTGCAATACTCCCTCAGTGTGAAAGGGGTCTTAGTCATATAAAAACAGCCAAACCGTTTTACAGGCAACACCATTCCCTCTTCATCAGGGCTCAACACAGGATAAAACTTAAAGGGTAACTTCACTTTCGTGGGGAAAAAAAATAGCAAATAAAGAAAAAATAATATTGTGTGTACAATTGCCATACAAGTCATATTGTAATTGAATGTTAATTAAAAAAATCACCTTTCCTTTTCAATCTGCAGCCGTTGTAATTTTCTATAAATGCAAAGCAATATGGCTACATGGAGTTGTTCTGTACATGGAATGTTTACTGACCACTCCACAGAAACATCATTTCCTGCTTGTGTGATTGGCTCACCAATTTTCCCCGAAGTCTGCCTAAAATACAAGTCAGATTTCATTTTTGATGAGATTTTTCCAATAGGAACACATCTAAATGGATGCAGGCCCAGCAGATTTCCTCATTAGTGCTCTGCAGCTGCCACAGCTGACTGATAATTATGAAACCAGCCCCATTAGACCTACTCAGCCCAGAGGCAAGAGAAACACACATGGATTTCTTCAGAATAACAAAAGGTTGGACTCTGCAACAAAGGCTGTTATAATCCTTGCAATGTACAGTACATAGATCCCCCAGAGGGGAATGTTTTTTTTCCCAACCAAAGTGGAGTTACGCTTTAAGTGGACTCAAGATAGTGACCTCACAGATCTGTATTAGGGTCCTTCCACACGCCGATCAGCAGGGGATCTGTGCATCTGTGCATAGATCCCCTACTGATCAGAGCCGAATGGGACAGATGTCACATCCGTGCCCATTCAGTTTCTGTCTGGCGGACTCCTGTCAGCTTTATAGGTGGCCAGGTGTAAATAGACTCTGCTCAGATCCAGACGGCTAAAAATGGGAAAGGATGGGAAAGGATGGAACTGGATGGACCCGGAGGTAGGCGGGTGTAAGTCAGTTTTAGGCGTACCTGATCCTTCCAATCAGGTCTGTCTAAAAAACTGACAGGTGGATGTGACCGGAACGCCTGTCAGATCGGCCTTAGAACCAGTATTGAACCCTCTGCATAAAGTAGCAATAAAGGAAGAAAATCCTGGATGGCCTCACTCTGTGAAAAAATGCTTATTTTCTTCCTTTACTATCTACATTTGTGCAGAGCCAGCACCTGTGTGTCTAGGGTGGGGCGGAAGCATTACATGAATTCGGAGGCTTGGGAGCGGTAATCTCTTTTTCATAAAGTAGCAATGTAACAGTTCATGGGCTCCACTACTGCTCAACAGCTGTTACGTTGTTACTCAATGAGGAGTGTATAGATCTGTGAGTTCACTGTTTTCGCAGAGCTCATCCAAGTTGTATCCAGTGTTGAGCCCTGAATAAAGGGGGGGGGGGGTGTTGCTCTTGAAACCCAGTGGCTGTCTTTCTGTATTCCTATTTTGTTTAGCTACTGTTGGGTGCCCATCGCTGGAAGCCGTGCTGTGTGGGAGCCGCCTCGCTAGAGCTATTGAGCTTGTTTGAGGTTTTCCTTCATATGACTACCCTTACAACTTTGAAACTTTCTAGTGCCTCTTTAAATATGTTGTCCTAGAGTACTAGCTGCCTTGCATGTTAACAGGTGAATAAAAATGTATTATGCATGTCTTAACAGACTTGCTTTAACACAATGCACCAGGACACCAACGTCTGAATGGGCCCTAATTTTGCATACTGCGTAACATCGTTGCACTTTTTTCTACCAAATAAAATACCGGTAAGTCAATATCGTGCTGTCAAGGCCATACTTGCCAATACAACATTTTAAATAAGCTGTCATATTGCACTTCCATTGTTTCTTATGCGAGACTCTAAAATGCTAACCAATCATGCAGAGTCTGTAAAGTACAGTTTTTTAAGTTTTTTTAATGCTGCATCTCCACTTCACACATGAAGGGAAAGTCTGTAAATTGTTGTTAATGCTCAAAGGAAGGATTCATGCAGAACTCAGTGTGCAGTTATTGTCTTGGTATTAATGCAAATAGAACATTTTTAACGGAACACACATTAAAACAATGGCAGTAACACTTGGGACAAAGCAATACATTGAATACTGATAATTTTGTCACAAATTATTATTTATATATTACAGTGGATTTCATTTATATGCACGTCTTTGGCCACACATCTCCATGTCCCTATATAAAACAAGTTTTTGCTGTAGGTAATGGATATAAAAAAAAAAAAGCAAATGGTCAGTTTCCCCGAATTCTGCGGTATCACATGCCATTGTTCCCTGATATATCCTGTTAAGTCCTGTACACACGATCGGTTTTACCGATGAAAACAGTCCGATGGACTTTTTTCATCGGACAAACCGATCATGTATGGGCCCCATCGTTTTTTTTTCCATCGGTGTAAAAAAATAGAACATGTTTTAAATTTATCCGATGGAAAAAAAAAACGATAGCAAATTACTATCGTCGGTGGGGAACTCCATCGGATAAAAAACCCACACATGCTCAGAATCAAGTCGACGCATGCTCAGAAGCATTGAACTTTATTTTTCTCAGCTTGTCGGGGTGTTTTACGTCACAGCGTTTGGAACGGATGTTTTTTTGACTGATGGTGTGTAGGCAAGACTGATGGAAGTCAGCTTCATCGGAATTCCGATCGAAAAATCCATCGGTTAAAAATCCATAGGAAATCCGATCGTGTGTACAGGGCTTTAGACTATAGATGTAATAAGATTGGTCAATTGCTCACAGCAGGTGTAAAAAAGAAAAACAGATTTGGCACCAATATTCACCTCCTCTCCAGTACTTATTCCCCACAGTGATGTCTTTTCACCACTATATGTTCTTTGGGTTGAATGATGCCCAGCATTATTCAACCTGAAAGACTAAGGACATACTGAATGTGTATAGTGTCATGAACCCCTTTTCTTAGGAGCATCATCACATGCACTCCCAGTGTAATGAGGCAGCACCACTCTATACACTATTAAGGACCACCCAGCCATAAGGCAAAGAGGAAAAAGCCCATGAGGCATCACATAATTGGTCTGATAACTCCTGTAAAAGGCAAATATAAAAAAACATAAAATACTTCCTGGGGCTCTCCCCTACCAGTGCCTACTTCTGGAAGGGCTCTCCTCTTCACTGGAAGGGGAGAACATGAATCTGAGATTTTATTTCCTATATATTTTTTTTATCTTTAGTTCCCATTAACACTCATTCATGGTCAAGATCTGGGCAAAGTAAATGAACTAAAGTGTTAGTAAAGTCCACTTTGTAATTTTTACCTACAGGTAAGATAATAATAAAGCTTACCTTAATATTTTCTAAAAGTGCACCATTTAGGAGATATTCTAGTAAGCAGCAGCTGGCGATGTTACCGGCGCATGTGCTCTGAAGAGACGGCATACTCATGCTGCCCCACGTCGCCGTGGCTCGGCCATTCAAACGAAGCCCGCAAACCCAGAAGGAATACAGTGTGAAGATGGAATCCCTGACAGGGCACCACTGGAGGGATCCATTCTTTGGGCAAGTCTGACATAATGTGCTAGTATGCAGTACATACTAGCACAATATGGCTTAAACCTGCATGGGAGACCTCCTTTTTTTTTTTTTTTACTTTTTTACCACTTTAAGGAAACCAGTTTTGACATAACATGGAGCAAAGTTGGAAAATCTCTACCTAGACTAGGAAGGGGCATAATCAAAAAGGATTTTTATTTTTTCATGTTATCCCCTTCCTTTAAGCAATAAAAACGTCATTATATCGTACAGGTAAGCGTATAATTATTATGCTGTGGCAAATGGAAAGGTTGCAATAACTCAGTTTCCCTTCTGTAAAGAACACCATTCCTCTGTATGCCACCATCCACTACAGGAGAAACAGGTGCTTCCATAGGAGGAGACTGTAAACACAGCAGAAAAGCTTGGCCTTACATATCAGTAACAGATCTGTTGCAGTAGGATGATCTGTCCTGCTTGTTCATAATGAGTTTGAGCTTTCCCTGAATGGTGCAAATTACAGCCCTTTTGAAGCTGTCTGACAAGAAGAAATAAATCACAGGATCCAGGCAGCTGTTGAGTGTGGACAAACACAGTACCAATTCATTAGTGATATGCAATGTCTGTTTCCAGGCCATGCTGGGAATAGTATCGATCTGAGATAGGATATAGGGCACACGTACCAGGTGATAAGGAACAAAACACACAATAAATATAATCAAGACAATAAAAGACTTTTTCATGGCCCGATTGCTGTTCCTTTTAGTCTGTGGCTGGTTTCTTCCCAAAGTGGCTTGGTGGAGCTTTGCTGAGATTTTTGCATAAAAATAGACAAAAAGAAACAGAAGGACAAAGAAAGCAACAACTGCCGATAAGTTGATTGCAGCTGCCACAATTCCTTTCTTCTTGAAGTGAAAGCACTTTTGACTGCAAGGTTCATCACTTTTATTTTCAAACAGGAATGGTGCTATGCATACCACATTGATCACCCAGACAACATGAGTGGCTCGGGTGCTCCAAGACACACTGTGGATTTTATACTGTTGCAAAGGCCGGATAATTTTAAAGTAACGATCCATACTGATAAGGCTCAGGAACATGATGCTGGCATACATGTTCAAGTAGAAAAAGGCACCTATTATCTTGCACAGGAGCAAAGGCCCATTATTGTTCTGATAGGCAATGCGAAAGGGCAAGCAGAGGGCAAGGAGGAGGTCAGCTATGGCAAGGTTCCTCATGTATATGACCATTGATGTACACTTTTGACAGTTTGTCCAGAAGACAAAGAGAGCCAGAATGTTGCTTACGAGGCTAAGACCGCAAACAAGTGAATACACCACTGGTAGCATTGAGGATAGTACTCCATCTTGGATAAGGCAGCCATTGAAAGGAGGTGCAGTAGATATATTTGTTTCCAAAGGAGTTGTTTCTTCAGTCTGCATGGTCCATGTTGTTGAGGCCAAATGAGTTGATAAATCCATTAGAACATCCATTATTTACCTGGAAAAGGAACATCACAACAGTTAAAAAATAAAGTTGTATCGCATTAAAAGAAAAAAAAAAAACTTGCCATGGGTAACATAAAGAGAAACTTTTGTCCATTCAGGCCAAAGTGAAAGTGTCTAGTTATGTAGCCCACCTGCCCAGCAAGTCATACTCAACAATCTGCACTCCTTTGCTACCTCCCAGCTCCAGGAGTCCATCCTGGGTAAGTTTCGGTGTTAGACGGTGGAGTCCACACACACACACACACATACACATACACACACACACACACGAGCAGTGTTCAGGCCACTTAGGCCTGACCACTGTCTCAAGGATGAGGTCACATGCTCACCCATACCCGAAAACACAACTATGTTAGAACAATAAACCAAGGGCCTCAACTGAATAAGGAGGCATGAAGTAACATGAGTATAATCTACTAGGGAGACATACTATCAAAAGTCGCCGTCACTTTGGCCTTGAATGGGCAAAATCACAGTGTCTCTTTAAATATCTGGACCATTATCCTTTTTACAGCCCTCCAACATAACAAATATATATCTAAAGTAAACATCAATTTTTTGGACCACCTTTGTGATAAAGTTATTTTTCTTTCCTGATTGTAATCACCACTAGGACCAACCGTGGTATATTAGAGTGGACAGGCTAATTTAAATGTCTGCCCTCCATGCTGCTTATACCTCCTTTGCCCCTCTGGATTCTCTCCTAGCCTCCATGTGACAGCGCTAGGTCCCTGTGCAGCCAATCATTAAGCACTAGGTGAAGATGAATGAATTACGTGATCCCCACACTGGATATATTTATAATTGCTGCCGATGGCAAAACGGAGCTGTGGGTGAGAAAGAGAAGATGAATATGTGTAGCTAGTAGATAGATTTTCTTGAGCTGGGATCAAAAGAGAAGTTATTGACCAGGTTGGAGGAGTTTATTGCATTTTTAGTTTGGTTGTAGTGTGCGTTTTATCAAAAAATGCTCATCTTTTATAGTGTAGAGAAAAAATACCAAAAGAGGTATTTAAATTATCCTAGTTTCAACTGTAATTCTGTTTACAATTGAAAATAATACAGCAAAAGAAAATACTTCTAAAACCAAAAGAGAATTATCTTGTAAGTGATGTAATATGGGACCAGCTTGGGAAGAAGCAGAAGCACATTGTGGAAACTAATCACGAATCACTGACATCCTATGACAAAGCAAATTCCAAAAATAGAGAAGTGGTGAAGCACTGTACATGACCCGACCAAAGTATGTATGGATAGCAGTAAACTGAATGAGTATAATAACTAGTAAAATGGAAATGTGATTATTGATTAAGAGTAAATGACACAGATGTACTGAGCAACTACAATAGCTGCTTTTTCCTATGGGACAGCACAACTCATGCACAGCTGTACATCAAGCCATGGTACATTACCCTGCTGTGACTTCACCAAGTCCCAAAATACTGAGCTATTGATCACTATTAGGAGACATTGTCTAGGCTAATTAAGCTTTCCATCAATGACGGATTGACAAAATAAACTGAATGAGGCGTATGTGGTCTATTCTGGTGCCTGGAGTAAAAGTATTAATGACAAAAGACTGAGGTGCAAAGGTTCTGTAACCAGGTCCATATTCTGGTGGGCACACATAAACCCCAAGTCACCCTGTTAAAAAGCACCACCAATAGGCCTACCAGTCAGTATTGTCTGACCAGTCAGTTTTATCTCCTACCAGATCATCTGTAAGGTTTTGTACAATGTCATCATAATCCCTCAAGTATTTACTATAGTCTATATATAATTGGGTATGAGTCCTGCTGAATCAACTGAAATTCCTTCCATGGAATAAGTTACTAAAGAACGAAAATTCTCGTACAACAGAAGTGATGTAATGTATTTGTATTGTATTTTGGGATGAAAACTATACTGATTAAATGAAAATCATATGATCTGGTATCGTACGAAAAAAAGTTTCATGTTTGTCCCTTTGGAAAATTTAGGACAAAAGCTGTGTACTAACAATCAGATTATCGTATTCGATATCACTTCGAAAGCTGTATTTACTTGTACGATTTTCTGATCGTGTGTACAGGCCTTTAGAATACACTGATCGGCAGCTGCAGCCCATTGGCTGTTTGAGGGAACATCATAATATAGGTTTGCTTCCCTGCCTCAGGACCTGGACCACTTGCCACCATTGAGGGTAAAATTAATTCCCAAGTTTACCAAATTATCCTACTGAATAATGTAATGTCAGGGTGGCTGTCTGCCAGCTGAAGCTTAGTAGAAGTTGGGTGATGCAGCCAGACAATGACCCAAAGCATCAAAATAAATCCACCACAGACTGGCTTCAGAAAAAGAAAATGCACCTTTTGGAGTGGCGCAGTCAGAGCCCAGACCTTAACCCCATAGAAATGCTGTAAATATAAAATTGTTTGTATGTTATCAGCTTTAGCACATTGTGTATAGGTGGTGTTGTCACCTATACCCGGGGTTGAACCACAGGTGATGGAGTAGGTATTGAATGTCCTCTCTCGGCTGCCATTGGTGGGCGGTTCTGGCCTGCTGTGCATGCCGGGAGAGGATATATAAGGGGCAGATGCAATTGCTCAGGGAGCCAATTCCCGGAGCCCATGCCCGGATAAGAGCCAATTCCCGTGGCCCATGCCCGGAGGAGAGCCAATTCCCGGGGCCCACTGTCCGGAGGGAGCTACCCCTCAGAGGGGGGTGCGCCCCATCTTGATTGAGAAGTCTCAGGCACCTTCAGCCTGAGGCTACAGAGTTCCAGGTAGGCCAAGTACCTTTGACTGGGTCTACAATTGAAGAGGAGTCCCAGGGAACCCGAGTGAGGGTAACCGCTCTGACACAGAGAAAGCCAGGGGAGGATCGATCCCATAACAAGAGGGTGAGTAATAGAGTATTGCTGACTCGGGAAAGGCCTGGTGACCTGTCGGAGGGAAGGATTTCTCACTTCGCAGACTGCCTCTGTGGAGTGATGAAAGTTCAGGAGGGATCTCCGTGATTTGGTCCTTGGAGGGGACTGAGTCATTGTTCCAGCATCATGCCGGCTGCTAGTGCTATTGAGTGACTATCTGGGTGAGCTGTTCCCACTCGGGATCGAGTGGCGACGAAGCCAAGAGTGTGCCTGAATCCACTTCTATCTGCTAACCTTTTCTCACTTCAACTCTCTGGTTCCTGAAAGCAAGATAAAATAAACTCACGTTGGAGTTGATATGTTGTGTGGACATTGACCTAATTTGGGAAAGATAAAGACTCGCCTCTATAAACATAGAGGGGAGAACCAGAAGAAGGAAGCAACTCGCTGCGGGACCCAAGTATGTAACACCGCCTGACCTTTATAATCTAGAGGACACGGGCATGTGGCATGGTGTGTCTTATCCCCCTGCTTGAGAAGGTAAGAGGGGGAAAAAGATCTGTGTGCTACATATACATATATATATATATATATATATATACATATATATATATATATATATATATATACCGTATATACTCAAGTATAAGCCGAGATTTTCAGCCCTTTTTTTTGGGCTGAAAGTGCCCCCTCGGCTTATACTCGAGTCAGTGTACCTGAAAAAAATTGAGAGGCTGCGGCGTCCATCGTTTAAATCTCGTGGTCTCCTCCTTGGTCCCTTCCGTGAACTGTGTCTGCTGAGAATCGCCTATCACGAACGTTCTCTCATCCTCACCCATCCCAGCAGACACTGTGTTCAGTGTTCCGCCAATCACGGACGCCTTTTCATCCTCGGACAAGAGGACGCCCGTGATTGGCGGAACACTGAACACAGTGTCTGCTGGGAAACTGAGGATGAGAGAACGTTCGTGATAGGCGTTTTCTAAGCAGACACAGTTCCGCCTATCACAGAAGGGACCAGGAAGAGACCGTGAGTTTTAAACGATGGACGCCGCAGCCTCTCAATTTTTTTCATGTACAATTTCAATTTTAGGGGAACAGTGAGGATGGGCACAGTGAGGATGGGCACAGTGAGGATGGGCACAGTAAGGTGGCAATGGGCAGAGTGAGGTTGGGCACAGTGACAATTGGCTTAGTGAAGTTGCAATGGGCACAGTGGGGCGTGCAAATGGGCATTGTTGACCCTCTTCCACTCACAGTAGCTGCTGCATTCTCGCCCTCGGCTTATACTCGAGTCAGTAAGTTTTCCCAGTTTTTTGTGGAAACATTAGGTACCTCGGCTTATATTTGGGTCGGCTTATACGCGAGTATATACGGGGTATATATATATATATATATATATTATTTTTTTGATATTACATGAGACTCATCTCACTATTACCAGAAGCCATCCAACATTCACCCAAACGTTAAATAGCTGTGACCATAAGACCCCTTTCACACTGGGGTGCTTTGCAGGCGCTATAACGCTAAAAATAGCACCTGCAAAGCGCCCTGAAAGAGCCGCTGCTGTCTCTCCAGTGTGAAAGCCCTGAGGGCTTTCACACTGGAGCGGTGCGATAGCAGGATGGTAAAAAAAGTCCTGCTAGCAGCATCTTTGGAGCGGTGTGTATACTGCCCCTGCCCATTGAAATCAATAGGCACCGCGGCTATACCGCCGGCAAAGAGCTGCTGCAGCAGCGCTTTGCGGATGGTTTTAACCCTTTTTCGGCCGCTAGCAGGGGTAAAAGCGCCCCGCTAGCGGCCGCATACCCCCGCAAATACGACGGTAAAGCGCCGATAAAAATAGTGGCGCTTTACCGCCGACGCCGAGGACGCCCCAGTGTGAAAGGGGCCATTTTCATCATTCCAGTCTAGCTCGTTAAACCCACTGACACACCATTAGGGCAATGGAAATGCTAGTGCAAACATAGACTGGCTCGTATGGTGGTAAGTAAACAGTCATCCATTTTTACAATAAAAGCACAGTGTCACAGCTTTTAGTTTGTTCTACGTAAAAGAAAAGCTGCTTAGGGTGAACAAACGGTCCACCCACAGACACAAGACCTGCTATGGGAAAAGTCTCTTTCAGGACTTTCACAGCTCTAACAGCTGCATCTTTTACAAGAACATGTAAAGTCAGGAGGCACAAAGAGTGTGGTCCTCCGAATTAACACCAGCACTGAGCAAACACAGTCGACAGGTTCACTGGCAGGCCGGAAGCCATTCGTGTCTAAAAGTGAATTCTTAGTCAGCTCGTTATTTATCTTTATTTACCTTTATGGTAGTCTCATTTTAAAAAGTTAGGTAAAAAAAAATACTGTGTTAAAAAAGATAGAAAGCAGGCAGTGTAGCGTGTTCCTGGGATGTACTAAGCACAGTAGCTTACAGTCCAATAGCTATCAGGTGATATTAGGTGCTGTGATCATTGCTGTCTGTGGCACCCTATGCACTGCCCTACAAGCCACAACACCTTAGAATACATTTAAAAAACAATTGTTAAACAAATATCACAAGCATTTCACAAAAAAAGCTAGATGCCTGGCTATGTATGGCTTCAGTGTTTTCAACAAAATGGTGGCTGTCTACACAACTTCCTGTTGCATAAATTTGAATAAGCTGAGTAAAAGATGGCTTTAGCTCCTCACCTCCACCTGTATGGACGCCTTTTACCCTTTTCGGGACTTAATCGTAGAAGCCCCAAAAAAGGGCAAAATGCATCTGAGTTCTTTAGAGGTGGAGAGCAGGAGCTGAGGCCATTTTCTACTCAGCGTATTCACAATTATGCCACAGGGAGCCGGTGTCTGTGTGCAGATGCCACCATTTTATTACTAGAGCCTGACAAGCCGATCCTGTTTGTCTTGCACCAGTCAATCCCCATGATCCCACTGATACAGGTTTGGGGGGCATTCGAGTGGTGTTATTTTCTTTGTTCAGTCTTTTTACATAGTGATCTGGAACAAGAGTGCAGATCGTGAAAGTGTGTGACATTTATCTGTATGCTTTTTTCTAAGTCAGTGACAAGAAAAGT
The DNA here is from genome assembly GCA_029206835.1 of Rana muscosa. Lineage (NCBI taxonomy): Eukaryota > Metazoa > Chordata > Amphibia > Anura > Ranidae > Rana > Rana muscosa. The sequence continues at coordinate 84,832,077 of CM055125.1, read as the reverse complement.
CCGATGTGAGCTTTTGGTCGGAAATTCCGACTGTGTGTAGGCTCCATCTGACTTTTTCGCCAGCAAAACTTTGAGAGCTGGTTCTCAATTTTTCCAACGGAAAAAATTCTGATCGGAAATTCCGATCGTCGGTAGCAATTCCGAAGTGCAAAATTCCGACGCATGCTTAGAAACAATTTGACGCATGCTCGGAAGCATTGAACTTCATTTTCTCAGCTCGTCGTAGTTTTGTACATCACCGCGTTCTTGACGGTCGAAAGTTAAGAGAACTTTTGTGTGACCGGTTGTATGCAAGCCAAGCTTGAGCGGAATTCCGTCGGAAAAACCATCCAAGGTTTTTCCGACAGAAAATCTGATCGTGTGTATGTGGCATAAGAAAAGCATTGGATCAACATGACAGAGAGCTGTTATTCTTTAGAAGGAAAACTCTGCATGCAGATGGCTTTTGCTGAATTCTTGTGAAAATTCTAGTTCCTGGCTGTTTTGTTGATCCAAAAGCATCCAGATGAGGAGTTCTTTCTTTCACTAATTGCATGCTTGAACCAAGTTAGTGACTCACTAAATACTGGTTGCAAAGGCAGCCAGGGAACTAGCATTTTCCTATGGAATTCAAGCATGACAGCCTTAGCATAGGGTAGGGTGACCAGACATCCCCGGTTTCAGGGGACAGTCCCCGAAATGAGGACACTGTCCCCACACCAAATCTGTCCCTGGTTTTGTCCCCAGATTGGATTTGAACAGGGACTGGGGCAATTTCAAAGACAGTCAGTGCAGAATTTAAAAAAAAAATCGTAATTACACCCCCCTGGTTTGCCGCTCCTACTAGCTTAGGGGTGTATTTTTTCCATTATCTGTGCCCCTTTCTGATGATCATGTGCTGGTCGGAGCGGAGGAAATATTTCTTCAGTTTGGGGTGCATACCCATTCATCTCCGCTCGCATGCTCTTCTGCCTTGGCTCAAATCCTGACCAGCCGCCTGCCTGCTTATCTCCTTCCCTTCCCTGGCGGAGTGATCTTCCTCCCCTCCCCACCCAGTAGTAGCCGGGGCCCGGAGAGTAAGACTTGACAGGCTGTGAGGCGGGCGGCGACGGGCAGAGAGTCGCTGATTGCCGCCATTACTAGTAAAAAAAAAAAAATGTCCCCGGATTTAATTTTAAAAATCTGGTCACCTTAGCATAGGGGGCGTGTGATGATGAAAATATAAGGACTGGCAACTGCAATTTGCTGACTTAAAAAAAGAAGTGAAGTCTCCAAGGCTGTCATCCTAATAGTAGGATGAAGCATTGGCCTACAGAAAACATGATGAACAGGCATTTAGATCTAACTGGCTGGTTACTAAAATATGCGCTGAACAGTTTATTGGTTCTACATTGACCCATGGGCTTTTATGGAGTTGAGTTTAGGAGCTTTGGCAAAAAAAACACACTGCTAGTGTACATCAACCCTGAAGATGATCCATTGGGGACATGCCTCCTCTTTCATCCTCCTCCTACATTGAGAAAGGTTATTTTACTGATTAAACTGCATGTAGAACTACCTGAGAATGGAGGAGAGTCTGATCAGTCTTAGGATTCTCTCTTCTATTCAAAGATCGTGTTACAGGCAGTGTAATCAATGAAGGAACTCTTCTTAATGGAGGAGGTAGCTTGTCTCTGTCAGACCATTGTACAGTAGGGTGACCAGACATCCCCGGTTTCAGGGGACAGTCCCTGGATTGAGGACACTGTCCCCGAACCAAGTCTGTCCCCGGTTTTGTCTCCGGGTTGGATTTGAACAGGGGCTGGGGCAATTTCAAAGACAGTCAGTGCAGAAAAAAATAAAATAAAAATCTGAATTACACCCTCCAATCCACCGCTTCTACTAGCTTAGGGGGGGGGGGTGTATTTTTTTCCATTAACTGTGCCCCTTTCTGATGATCATGTGCTGGTCAGACGGAGGGAATATTTCTTCAGTTTTGGGTGCATGCCCATTCTGCTCCGCTCGCATGTTCTTCTGCCTTGGCTCAAGTCCCGGCCAGCCGCCTGCTTATCTCCTTGCCTTCCCTGGCGGAGTGATCTTCCTCCGCTCCCCACCCAGTAGTAGCCGGGCCCGGAGAGTAAGACTCGACAGGCTGTGAGGCGGCGGCAACGGGCAGAGAGTCGCTGATTGCCGCCATTACTATCTAAAAAAAAAATATGTCCCCGAATTTCATTTTAAAAAACTGGTCACCTTATTGTATAGGGGTATAGTGGTTAGCTAATTTGGTAGCCCTGATTTGCCCCCAGTTCCCACCAAGCTGGCCAAGGGCTTCACTCCGCTTTTTCTTTGGCTAGGGTATCCACATGTAGCACACAAACCTTTTTCTTGCCTGGCTCACTTGCAGGTCAAGGCACACCGTGCTATATGCCCGTACCCTCCTGTTTGAAGAGGTTAAGCAGTGTTCACAAAGTTTGGATCCTGCAGCGAGTTACCTTCCTCCACTGGTTCTCTTCCCCAGCGTATGGGAACAAGTCTCTATTTCTCCCCCCAAAGAAAGCCAATGTCCAGAAACACTTGAACTCCAACAGAGAGTTTATTTTCTATTTGCTGCGTAGTAGACAGAGACAGATGGATGAAAGAAAGAATAAGTGTGAGGGATTAGGTCCAAGCACAACTAGTAACTTCGTCGCCACTCGATCCCGAGTGGGTTTAGCTCATCCGGATAGTCCTCTCTCACAGTCCTAGCAGCCAGTGTGGAGCTCGAACAGTTCTGTCACCCTATCCCTTCCAGGGATGGGTCCAGGAGATCCTCTAACCTCTGTAGAATTTAAAGAACAGGACAATGCCAATGGGAACTCTACAGGTTAGCTTTCCGGAATAAAGAATCCTTCCCTCTAAAAGGTCACCAGGCCTCTCCTGAGACAGCGATCTTCCATCACTCATCTCCTCTGTGGGACCGATCCTCCCCTGGCTTCCTCACGGTCAGAGCGGGTACCCTCACCTGGGCACCCTGGGACTCCAATGGGTGAATTGTAGAGCCAGATAAAGGTACTGGGCCTACCTGGAACGCTGCAGCCTGAGGCCAAAGGTGCCCGAGACTCCTCGACCAGTCGTCGCACCCCCCGAGGGGGCTCACCCCTCTGGCTCCTACACTCCAACACTTCTCCTCCAACTCCCCTTCTAAAGATGGTGTCTGCCCCTTATGTACCCTCTCCCGGCATGCACAGCAGGCCGACCATGACCACTGCACCGCTGCCGAGAGAGGACACCCTAAGGCGCAGCAATGCCACCGATGGCTCAACCCTGACCTGATATGGCAGTGCCACCTACAGGCCACAGGGAACCATACACCAGGCAGCATCACATAGGCAGAAGCAAATACCTAACAATAACAGCAGTCCGAGCCTGACTACCAGCTCAGACCAACCCCTAAATTTAGGCACATAACATCCTCGAAAAGTAAAGGGGCGCTACACACACAAAGGGAGAGACTCCGCCATCTTGTTACTCACATTTTCCTGGCCTGAGTCTTATTACGAATAGCCTTTTAATGTTTTTTACTATGAGAGAGCATGTCAACAATTCCGCTACTTCTTTATATCCACACTTCAGATAAGCAGTACAGTAAACATAGCTCCCAACTGTCCCTGATTTCGAGAGACTGTCCCTGATTTGGAACAATATCCATCTGTCCCTCTTTCCTCCTCATTTGTCCTTCATTTTGGTCTGATCTATATAGTTGTATATAAAGTACACTATTTATCCTTCAAAAAGTGTTTCACGGTGTTAAACCTTTCATCCAATTTCTAAATTGCTAAATTTCAAAAGCCAGTATAAAGGAATAGTAGTGGTAAAAAAGCACTTGTGGGTTTAACTAACAATTTTTTTTGTATAATTCTCCTTTAACCCTTTCCATACAGGGCTTTTTATACCACTTCCATACCGGGCCTATTCTGGCACTTCTCTCCTACATGTACAAATCATCATTCTTTTGCTAGAAAATTACTCAGAACCCCCAAACATTATATATGTTTTTTTTAGCAGACACCATAGGGAATAAAATGACGGTCGTTGCAACTTTTTATCTTGCACTGTATTTTCGCAATAATTTTTCAAACGCCTTTTTTGGGGGAAAAAAATGGTTTCATGAATTAAAAAATAACAAAACAGTAAAGTTAGCCCAATTTTTTTGTAAAATATGAAAGCTTATGTTACGCCGAGTAAAAAGATACCTAACATGTCACGCTTTAAAATTGTGCACACTCATGGAATGGCGCCAAACTTCGGTACTTAAAAATCTCCATAGGCGACGTTTTGAAATTTTTTACAGGTTACCAGGTTAGAATTACAGAGGAGGTATAGTGCTAGAATTGTTGCACGCGCTCTAACACACGCGGCGATACCTCACATATGTGGTTTGAACAGCGTTTACATATGCGGGCGGGACTTACGTGTGTGTTCGCTTCTAAGCGCGAGCTATTGGGGACAGGGGCGTTTTAAAAAACAATTTATTATTATTTTTTTATTTATTTTTTTTACTTTTTTTTTACACTTTTTTTTTTTTTGATCACTTTTATTCCTATTACAAGGAATGTAAACATCCCTTGTAATTGGAATGTGTGTGACAGGTCCTCTTTATGAAGAGATGTGGGGTCAATAAGACCCCACATCTCTCCTCCAGGCTGGAAAGCATGAGATCGTGAAATTTTTTTCACTGATCTCATACTTACAGCCGCAATGGCGGCTTTGTTTACATTTGAGGACCCGGGCGTGACGTCATCACATCGCGCCCGGGCCTCCGACGGTCATAGAGATGACTGGTGACCATCTGGTCACCAGTCATCTCTATGCTCGTCACGTGACCCCCCACCGGCGCTGGACGATTCTCTCCGGGTCCCCGATGGCACGGGAGAGCCCGGAGAAGCACCGGATGGCGGCGGGAGGGGGATGTCCCCTCCCGCCGCCTATAAGAACGATCAAGCGGCGGAACCGCTGCTATGATCATTCTTATGGTGCGCAGAATCACCGGCTGAAGACAAGGATATCTGAATGATGCCTCTACCAAACCCAGGATGTCATATGACGCCCACCCAGAGGGAGAGAGGGTTCCTGCCGGCGTCATTTTACAATGACCCGGTATGGAAGTGGTTAAGGGGGTGTGGCAGGGGGTGTGTCCTATGCCTACATACTTTTGCTAATAGGTGTACCTCGTTTCCATCTCAAAAAGTTGGGAGGTAACTTGAACTTAGTCCAGCCATCTCTTCTTCCATCAAGAATTCCCCTAGCGTGGGCCCCCATCCAGCATCTCTTGTTGGTTTAGCCCCGAAGGGCCCTCACATTTCCAGGTTACAAACCTCAATAGCATAAATCAGGGGGTAACCTGTTCTCATGCTCCTTCTGACTAGGACTCCACCCACTTCAGCTTACAAAGGGGTATATATGTATGCAGGTGCAGTCTACTTTCTCCACTGCAAGTGGTACTCAACTGCAGTGGCATTGCAGAGGGAGAGGAAGGCAAAAGGAACATGGTTCCTCTGTGGTTTCCTGGGTCACTGGGAAAGCTATCCAGTTGGATGCTTTAGCACCATGTGACTCTGGTGGCCATCTTGGGTCAGCCAGAGTCTATTTAAAAAACCCTGTCTCCTGGGCTTGGTGTGCATTTTGCATTTGGGTAGTGTACCAACAGGTCACCCATCTGTCAGGGACGGTATTAGCAGTAGAGGTTCCAGACGAGTAGAGAAAGAGCAGGGACACGCTAGCCTTCCTGGTAACCTCCCTGTTTGGGCATAGGCCCACCAGGCCTCATTCCATCCCTCGAGACAGACACTGTTGGTGCATCTGAGACCTGCTGCCACACTGTTTGCTGCAACATACTGTGAGTTCACCTGGTCAGGTTGACTTCCTGCCAGGTAGTTCAACTGGTTTGGACTACATTTACAATATAGTTCTGTTACTGCATCTGAACTGCATCTGGACTCCTGTTTCCTGCAGGTACACCATGCTACACCTCCCCACACATACTCCGCCCACCAACTACACCTAGGGGAGGGGCCTTACTAAAAGGGGTACTAACCCTGCTTACAAGTTTGTATTTATTTATGTAAAACTTTTATGCCCAAAAGAAAAGAAAAAACATTTGCTGTACCAGTTATTAAAGTGTAAGCTAGCGTTCAACTTCAATTTGTAGTCAAGTCCATTAATTTTGCTAGTCTATCACTGTCCTCCTCCTAGACTGACAATGCTGCTGTCCAAATGTGTCTGATTTATTACTTCATCCAGAATTCAGACACCCTAGGGTAGAAAGTGTGTTACTGGCAGGATCACCAGGTGAAAAGAAAAAGTAAAAAGCCTACAAAAAAACAAAAAAAACAAATGCAGCCACCACATTAATGGCACAAATTGTGTTAAATTCCTACTAAATCAGCCTGAATTGAAGCTGCGGGGGACCCTGTTAGCATTTTGTTAAAGGACCCAGGTGCAAAATTGTTGGCCGAAAAGTGATTGTATACAATCAGATGCAGCCACTGTTCGGGTATTCTGACAGCTGTCAGAATATAATAGCTGGCAGGAGAGGTTTCATCATCTACTCTATTTAGCCTCAGAAGAATTCATTTGATTTCTTTCATTCAGTCCGCAGGATGAAAGAGAAAAATCTGTACATGTATAGCTAGCTGTACGGTACCTGACTGTGTACAAACAAATACATTTAATAAACTGTCACACATTGCAATCATGGATATTTTTACAAAAAAAAAAAGAACAAGTGATTTTATCACGCAGATGAGGTATGTGGTCCACATGTTCAGTCACATAATTTACTCATCTTGCAAAATGTAGAGAGCTAACCAGACTTGAGGTTTTTCTTGTAAAGTACTGTCATGTTCTTTACCAAGATGTAAATGTACAGGAAATATAGAGAAGTAATCTCGATAGGCGCATGGAGGCAGCAGGCTGGGTTGTAATGGCATTTTAAATAAAAATGTATTTTGTCTGAATATAAAAATAAGATTGACTCACTCACTAACCTATATTCGCACTTTCACCCAGCAGCAAAAGAGTCGCTGGTTCGAATCCCAACCACGACACCATCTGCCTGGAGTTTGCATGTTCTCCATGTGTCTGCGTGGGTTTCCTCCGGGTACTCCGGTTTCCTCCCACACTACAAAGACATGCTGGTAGGTTAATCGGATCCTGTCTAAATTGGCCCTAGTATGTATGAATGTGTGTTAGGGACCTAAGATTGTAATCTCCTTGAGGGCAGGGACTGATATGAATGTATACTGTATATGTAAAGCACTGCGTAAATTGACGGCGCTATATAAGTACCTGAAATAAATAAATAAATATTTTGTGTTCATTAATGGTTCAATGATAGCATAGTTTTAGCTGCCAACCAAATATATACATATATATTTTTATTTACAGCTGTCTGAAAAATAACAGTTCAATGCTTTAAGTTATTAATCACCAGGTACTGATGTTGGACTAGAAGGCCTGGCTCACAGACTCTAGTCTAATTCATCCCAAAGGTGTTCTATTGGATTGAGGTCAGGGCTCTGTGCAGGCCAGTCAAGTTCCTCCACCCCAAACTTTCTCATCCATGTGTAGCGGGGTCTCTAAATTTAGGTGGGACCCCCGGGTGTGGAAGTATAGGAATAGTGGACCACTTGTGTTCGTGGAGGATTGGATGGTGTAATAATCTCCTTGGCCTCTGGGTGGCGGGGTACCTGGAGGCTAAATGTAGATTTGCCATTACAGTGCTAGCCTTTTTTTTGTCCCTTTCCGGAGATGGTACGGCGAGGGCGGGGAACCCGCCGTGGTGTCGATGGGAGGAGATAAAAGGGGGAGACGCCCTAACCACGAGGTCTTCTGGAGGAAGTTCTTCACGCGCCCAGGCACCTTAGGCCTGGGTGCGGACGGTTCCGGATTCCGGCCCAGGCGCCCTAGGCCTGACCGGAATGGAGTAGGAGGCCTGGGGCCCAGTGACTTCGACTGGGTCCCGCGAGGGTGGAGAAGTCCGAGGGTCCCTGAAGTGGATGGGGCCTATGTCTGAGGTGAGGAGGCCTGGGAGGTTACCCATTCGGAGAGTCTGGAGCAGCATCAACCCAGTGATGGATAGGCCTCTGGTAACTCCCTTGGAGGAACATCTTCCCCTGATAGGGGCCGCAACGCAGCGAAGGTACTCCTATCTACGTTCTCTTGAGTCGCTGGTAGAGACTCTCAGATTCTAAGTCCTTTCTAGCTAAATGCTATAGTAACCGCTGGCGAGATCGCAGTGGTTTAGTTAATAACCAGGATAGTGCCTCGACCTGCTCATTCCATGTATCAAAATGTTATCAAGTCGCAACCAGTTGGCTACTGAAGCACTGTTTATTGTGAGATGTACAATAAAGCAAGAGTTGGACTGTGATCGGTGTGTGGAACTCTGGTTAATGGGAGCAAAGGGAAGTGTTGACACAGCAGGACTTGGTTCTAGACAAAAGCACACAGGCCCGAGGAAATATCTGGTGCTGGCCTTCACCTCACCCACAGCTATGGGGAGGACATGGGCCATAGCGCATCTCACCCTGTCGTGTGTTATACCCCTAGACAAAGGAGATGGGGTGAGGCCGCTACACATGTCTTTATGGACCTTGCTTTATGCACTGGCCCAAAATCATTTGGTGGAGGGAGGATTACGGTGTGGGGTTGTTTTTCAGGGGTTGGGCTTGGCCCCTTAGTTCCGGTAAAGGGAACTCTGAAGGCGTCAACATACCAAGACATTTTGGGCAATTTCTTGCTCCCAACGTTGTGGGAACAGTTTGGGGGTGGCTCCTTCCTGTTCCAACATGACTACGCACCGGTACACAAAGCAAGACACAGATGAGCGAGTTTGGGGTGGAGGAAATTGACTGGCCTGCACAGAGTCCTGACCTTAACCTGATCGAATACCTTTGGGATAAATTAGAGGAGAGACTACAAGCCAGGCCTTCTCGTCCAACATCAGTGCCTGACCTCACAAAAGCGATTCTGGAAGAATGGTCCAACATTCCCATAGACACACTCCTAAGCCTTGTGGACAGCCTTTCCGGAAGAGTTGAAGCTGTTATAGCTGCAAAGGGTGTGTCAACTCAATATTGAACCCTAGGGACTAAGACTGGAATGCCATTAAAGTTCATGTGAATGTAAAGGCAGGCGTCCGGATACCTTTGGTAATATAGTGTAGTTCAAGGTAAATCTTATAGAAGTTAAATTAGAAAATTGTATAATGTTTGGCCAGCTTTAGACAGTGAACAGCCTTTATTTGAAAGTAATAGAACTCCTGCGAGCCTCAATCAACCCAGAGCCTAATAGATATCACTAACCAGCTGCAAGCGTTACACACGTCTCATAAGCCCGTGCACATAGACGTAAATTATATGCTGCGCTTTGGAAAATTACACAATAAATGCGTGCTGAAGATTAAAACAAACACATGTAGTGTTAATGTGACATATGTGACATAGATGTGATATGACCGAAATAAAAACAATAATTGTGTCAATTAATAGATTAATACTAAAGTGCTCATGTGCATCCAAGTGCTTTGTAACACAGATATGTGTCTGGTGGTATATAGGGAACAACACTAGTCCCACTTTATATAGCAAAATGCTATTGTGCAAAAACAAGTCTTTTTATAAAACAATGCTGTGACAGTCCTGGTGAAAAAAGTGCATATGCGTGGTATCCAGTAATAGCACTGCTGACATGCTTATAAATCCATGCGTCTAATAAAACGTTTAAAGCGATATCACACTATCAAGGCTTTTTATTCCCCATTATTCCCGAGATACTGCGTGGGAAGCCCAGAATCCTGTTACCATTATAGAACCCAGGGGTGGTTCACAAGCGTGTACTGACTGAGCATAATCGCTAAGTCGCACACTCCAAGGTGAGCATTTAATACCTAGGAGGTCACTGGAATGAGAGCACCAATGCATGATCTGCAACACCTGTCAATCATTTTCAGATGCATGGATTTATAATAGGGTGACCAGACATCCCCGGTTTCCGGGGACAGTCCCCAGATTGAGGACACTGTCCCCGGACTAAGTCTGTCCCTGGTTTTGTCCCCAGATTGGACTTGAACAGGGGCTGTTCAAAGACAGTCAGTGCAGAATAATAAAAAAAAAACTGAATTACCCCCACCACGCCGCTCCTACTAGCTTAGGGGGTGTACTTTTTTCCATTATCTGTGCCTCTTTCTGATGATCATATGCTGGTCGGAGCGGAGTGAATATTTCTTCAGTTTCGGGTGCATGCCCATTCAGCTTGCATGCCTTGGCTCAAGTCCCGGCCAGCCACCTGCCTACTTATCTCCTTGCCCTCCCTGGTGGAGTGATCTTCCTCCTCTCCCCACCCAGTAGTAGCCGGGGCCCGGAGAGTAAAGCCCCATACACACGGTCGGACTTCCATCGGACTTTTCCGTGGATTTTTGTCCGAACGGAGTTGGCCAGGCACACCCATAGCATACACACCACAGGACTTTTCTGCAAACTTTACCAAAACTTTTTGCAACATCACGTGGTTTTTCTGCTCTTTTCTGCTCTTTACCGCCACCCTTTGGTCAACTTCTGCTATTGTTGGTTGATTTTAACATTAGTTGTTTTGTCCATCGGACAAAAGTCCGATGGTTTTCTGTACACACGGTCGGACTTTGCTCCATAGGACTTTTGTTGGGCAAAAGTTTGTCCGTTTGCAGACCCAACTTTTGTCCGATGAAAACAAGAAAAAAGCAAAAAAAGTTTGTCGGATGGAGCGTACACACGGTCGGATTGTTGGTCCAACTTGCTCAAAATGAAGATTGTTGGCCAAAAGTCCGACCGTGTGTACGGGGCTTTAGAAATTTGTTTGTTCGGGAAAAAATATCCTTCCCGCTCCTTCAAATTCCTCACTGCAGTTGAAAACAAAGGTCGATTTGACCTCACTAACAATTAAAAAATTGAACAAATGTTCTTAAGACAGAAAATTTCAAACAAAATTCTACTAGTGTATGGCCAGCTTAAGCACATATCCCTACATATCACAACAGCTGTGTTCTGACAGTTCACCCCGAGTGTAGCCTCTTCTCAGCAGATCCTATTCTAACCAGCATCTCACAAATGTAAATGACCTCCTAGTGAGAGATCTCACTGTAATCAACAACTGCTCATTCCTGGGCAACCACTATACATTATACAGTAATCTAGAGCGCTAAACTTTTTTCCTATAGGGATCTTAAGCCTCGTACACACGGACGGTTTTCTTGGCAAGAAAACTGCTGGGAGAGCTTTTTGCCGAGAAAACCGCCCGTGTGTATGCTTTCTCGTCTGGAAAACTGCCGGGAATCTCGACGAGAAAAATAGAGAACCTGATCTCTATTTTCTAGTCGGGATTCTTGTCGGCCTGTTTCCCGACAAGAAAACCGTTCGTGTGTACGAGGCTACATGCTTACCTGTCCCCAGGTAAGCCTGCGCATGCTCGATGAGACTTCTACGCATGCGTGGTAGCTTACAAGGGTAGTGTTGGGTGAAGCAAGATGGCGGCGACGGCATCGAATGTGACGAGCACATGCTCGTCGTAGTCGATGACGTCACCGCGATCTTGCCATTCAAAAGAACGGCGGTTCTTTTGAATGTGCCTGTGTACACAGGGCTTGGCAAGAAAAGCTTGCCAGGAATCCCGTCGAGAAAACCAACGTTTTTTTTCCACGGGATTCTCACCCGTGTGTACAGGGCTTAAACCTGGCCTTAGACGGTTCGAATATCAGCTGGTTCAGCAGGGACTGGCTGAGATTCGACCCGTGTATGGGCAGGCTGAGTGTACCCATGTTGATCGATCAATCAACTTGGATACAACCAGACTGTCGGATCTGTAATGCGATTATTGCCAGCGGCTGTAGCCGCTAGCATTAATCACTTTGTGTTCTCCCAGCTGTGTTGGTTCCCCCCACCGGGAGAACACAATAGCTCCGCCGGATGGATTACCCCATCAACACTGCCTGTCTTAAAGGGGGAATTGCGCGATTTTCCAGGAAAGAAGAAAAGAATATCGCTCCATCTATGGCTGGCGATAGGCACCGCCTTATTTAGTAAATCAGAGGTAAAGGTCAGAGCGTGCCATGTAAAGACAAGCAATGGGATCCTTTTGAGCATTGCTTATGATAACTGAACCATGTAGGGTTAGTGCCGGTTCACACAGGGGCAACCCGACTTACAGCGCGACTTTACAAGGCGACTTCAGCGCGACTTGGAGCAACTTACAACGCGACTTTAAGTCGCCTCCAGGACAGGTGACTTTGGCTGTGGCCAATCACAGAATAATCAGCTCTGTGGGAGGGAGGGGTTTGCCTGGGTTAACTATTTTCTCTTCCTGTAAAGTTGCTTCAGTTAAAGTGGTTGTAAACCCACTTTATAAACAAACACCTACAGGTAAGCCTAGATTAAGGCTTACCTGTAGGTGCATGAAATATCTCCTAAACCTACACGGTTAAGGAGATATTTGCATTTAAATGCGGCGACGCTGACGTCACGCGCATGCGCATGGGGTTAACCCCATTCACAAATTCGGCTAGGTCGCAACATTCGACGACGTAGCCGAATTCGACGGATCACGCGTGCATGCGCGGAGTCACGTCTTCGCCGCTCCGGCCAATCACAGCGCCAGAGCGGCGCTGTGATTGGCTGCAGCGGCGATACCCGGAAGTAACATTCCGGCTATCGCCGCAGCGATGGATGCGGCTAGAGGAGGGACACGGACGACTTCGGGGGCCCCAGATCTAAGGTAAGTGGTACATAATGAGCTAGTATGCTAGTCATACTAGCTCATTATAGCTTTGTCTTGCAGGTTAGATAAAAAAAAAAAAAAATTATAGACAGGGTTTACAACCACTTTAAGATGGAGATCCGACTTTGGAGGCAACTTCCATTGAAATCTATGGGTACAAGTGGCCTTGAAGTAGTAGAGGAACCTTTTCTGAAGTCGGAGTGACTTCAATAGTGTACATTAAGACGGCTCTCATTCACTTCAATGGAATTTCTCATGTCGCGCGACTTGGGGCGACACAAATCGGATCCCTAGTCGCTGTAGTGTGAACTGGCACTAACTGTTAAACCTTATAGACCTTTGGATGTATAAAAATGACTCTGCAGTTTATAGCCTGATGTTCCCTTTTCTGTGAAGACATTTTGTGACCCCCAACACCCATTATATAAATAGGGAAAAAGATCACAACAGTTCCCGGAAGAGGGGAGAAAGCACCTTGTTTGAAGAAAGGCCTATTGTTCTTGGTAAGACAATCAGTATATGGCCACCCACTTCCAACATTACAGAGCAACTGACTTGTTGGTTAGCAGTCCTGCCTTGCAGCACTGGAGTCATCAGGTCATATCCCAGCCAAGACTCCATATGCATGCGGTTTGCATGTTCTTCCTGTGCTGGTTTGGATTATCTTGGGTTATTCTGGTTTCCTTCCACACTCTAAAAACATATTGGTAGGTTCATTGAATCCTATCTAAATTGTCTGCCGTATGTATGGGAGATAGAAGGACCTTAACCACTTAACGACCGCCCACCGCCGATTTACGTCGGCAGAATGGCACGGACAGGCAGAATCACGTAGATCTACGTGATCGCCTTTGTGCAGTTGGGGGGTCCATCCGGACCCCCCTTCACTGCAGTGAGCGGCCGTTAAGTGTTCGGGAGCGATCAGGCATGAGGGGGCGGCCGCTCGATTCCGCCCCCCCCCCCTCGCGATCGCTCCCGGCCAATGAAAATGCTTCCTCCGCCATGTGATGTAAACAAGGCTGGAGGAAGTGATGTCATCTCCCTCGCCGCGGTCTTTTCGTTCCCGGCGCCGAGGAGTGAAGACAGAGGTTAGTGCACCAACAGTCCACTGACACGTAGGTACACATAGGCACACAAATCACCCCCCAGTCACCCCCAGATCACCCCCCAGGTCACCCCAAAGCCCCCAATCACAGTGTCACTGATTGCAGTGATCATTTATTTTACTGATCACTGCATTTAGTGTCATCTGTGATTGTAAAAAGTTGCAGGGCAGTTAGGATTAGGCCCCTTTAGGTCCAGGGTAGCCCCCTAACCCCCCCTAATAAAGGTTTAACCCCTTGATCACCCCCCAGGTAACCCTTTCACCCCCTAACTTCAGCGTCACTAAGCGATTGTTTTTCCGATCGCTGTATTTGTGTCGCTGGTGTTTTAGATTATTAGTTATTTTTTTTTAGGTTCGCCGCAGGTTTTTATTAGTGTCAGGTACCCCCATATATTATTTTAACCCCCTGATTGCCCCTAGAGTTAACCCTTTCACCAGTGATCGCCGTATAAGCGTCACTGGTGTCACTGGTTAGCCAGTAAGTTATTTAGTTATTTAGGTTACCCGTCAGGTTTTTATATAGTGTCAGGTACCCCCATATTTAACCTAATAAAGGTTTTAACCCCCTGATTGCCCCTAGTTAACCCTTTCACCAGTGATCACCATATAAAGGTTACGGGTGACGCTGGTTGATTAGTTTGCTTTTTATAGCATCAGGGCACCCGCCGTATATAACCCAATAAAGGTTTAACCCCCCTGATCGCCCGGCGGGTGAGATCAATTAGGTTTTAGCGCCAGAGAGGGTCTGCGTCGCCCCAGGCAGTGTTAGGTTAGTGCCAGTAACGCTAACACCCACGCGCAAAGCATACACCCCCCTTAGTGGTATAGTATCTGATCAGATCTATACTAGCATCCCCAGCGGTTTAGGGTTCCCAAAAACGCAGTGTTAGCGGGATCAGCCCAGATACCTGCTAGCGCCTGCGTTTAGCCCCTCCGCCCAGCCCAGCCCAGCCCAGCCCAGCCCACCCAAGTGCAGTATCGATCGATCACTGTCACTTACCAAACACAACACACATAACTGCAGCGTTCGCAGAGACAGGCCTGATCCATATCAACCAGTCCATAGCAAACGTCCATAGCAACCAGTCCATAGCAACCGTCCATAGCAACCATCCATAGCAACCAGTCTATAGCAACTGTCCATAGCAACCATCCATTGCAACCAGTCCATAGCAACCGTCCATAGCAACTGTCCATAGCAACCATCCATAGCAACTATCCATAGCATCCAGTCCATAGCAACTGTCCATGGCAACCAATCCATAGCAACCGTCCATAACAACCAATCCGTAGCAACCGTCCATAGCAACTGTCCATAGCAACCGTCCATAGCAACCAGTCCATAGCAACCATCAATATCAACCAGTCCAAGGTGAATGTTTTGAACGCTACCACTCAAGAGTGAAGTTTTAGCGTAGGGTACAGCATTTCACAGACAAGGACACACTTACACAGGGTCTCCCAAGATGCCATTACATTTTGAGAGACCCGAACCATTACAGTTGTAAAGTTACAAAAAAAGTGTAAAAAAGAAAAAAAAAAACGTAAAAAACAAAACACAAAAAAAATATAAAATAAAAAAAACAAAAATAGTTGTCGTTTTATTGTTCTCTCTCTCTCTATTTTCTCTCTATTGTTCTGCTCTTTTTTACTGTATTCTATTCTGCAATGTTTTATCATGCTTGCTTTTCAGGTATGTAATTTTTTGTTTTCAGGTGCGCCATTCAACTGCAGCGCGGAATTATTTATCTTGACAGCAACAGCGTTTGCTCCCACGATACATAAAGCCGTGACACCACAGTTAAAAAAAAGAGCATATATGCCGAAGCATGGGGGCAGCAGGAGCGGAGGAGCGATTTTGCTCCTAATGCCGCGTATATACGGTCGAAATTCCAACGGAGGCTTGCCCGTGGAAAAGTCCGACCGTGTGTACGCGGCATAACCTTTTATGCCGCGTACATACGGTCGAAATTCCGACGAAGGCTTGACCGTGTGTACGCGGCATAACTTTTTTGCGGGAGGATGCCCCCATGCTTCGGCATATATGCCCATCATTAGAAGTGGGTGGATGAAGGGAGGTATTCTAATGGTGGGCATACCCACCAATCAATCTCTTTTTTTCGTTCAGCCAATAGGCTGTATGAAAAAAAAGATTACAATACATGTCCAACAAGGACCAGCAACGTACTGGTATGTTGCTGGACTTTGAATGTTTATACCAGAATGATGCCTGCGGGTTTAGGTATCATCTTGGTATCATTCTTTTCAGCCAGCAGCCGGCTTTCATGTAAAAGCAATTCTAGCAGATAATTAGCCTCTAGACTGCTTTTACAAGCAGTGGGAGGGAATGTCCCCCCCCCCCGGATATAAAAAGCGCCATTGGGAAATTGGGAAAGCATTTTATCACACCGATCTTGGTGTGGTCAGATGCTTTGAGGGCAGAGGAAAGATCTAGGGTCTAACCCCCCAATTTTTTTCAAAAAAAGAGTACCTGTCACTACTTATTGCTATCATAGGGGATATTTACATTCCCTGAGATAACGATAAAAATGGTAAAAAAATAAAATATGGAAGGCACAGTTTAAAAATAAAATAAAAAAGCCAAATAAATAATAAAAAAAAAAAAAAAAAAAAGCACCGCTGTCCCCCCCTGCTCTTGCGCAAAGGCAAACGCAAGCGTCGGTCTAGCGTCATATGTAAACAGCAATTGCATCATGCATGTGAGGTATCACCGCGAAGGTCAGATCGAGGGCAGTCATTTTAGCAGTAGACCTCCTCTGCAAATCTAACGTGGTAACCTGTAAAGGCTTTTAAAAATGAATGTAGTTTGTCGCCGCTGCGCGTTTGTGCGCAATTTTAAAGCATGTCGTGTTTGGTATCCATGTACTCGGCCTATGATCATCTTTTTTATTTCATCAAACATTTGGGCAATATAGTGTTTTTTAGTGCATTAAAAATAAAAAAAGTGTGTTTTTCCCCCAAAAAATGTGTTTGAAAAATCGCTGCGCAAATACTGTGTGGAAAAAAAAAATGCAACACCCACTATTTTAATCTGTAGGGCCTTTGCTTTAAAAAAATATATAATGTTTGGGGGTTCAACATAATTTTCTTGCAAAAAAATTTTTTTTTTCATGTAAACAAAAAGTGTCAGAAAGGGCTTTGTCTTCAAGTGGTTAGAAGAGTGGATAATGTGTGACATAAGCTTCCTAATGTTGTGCATAAAATGTCAGGACAGTTCAAAACCCCCCCAAATGACCCCATTTTGGAAAGTAGACACCCCAAGCTATTTGCTGAGAGGCATGTTGAGCCCATTGAATATTTTTTTTTTTGTCCCAAGTGATTGAATAATGACCAAAAAAAAAAAAAAAATGTACAAAAAGTTGTCACTAAATTATATATTGCTCAAACATGCCATGGGCATATGTGGAATTACACCCCAAAATACATTCTGTTGCTTCTCCTGAGTACGGGGATACCACATGTGTGGGACTTTTTGGGAGCCTAGTCGCGTACGGGACCCCAAAAACCAAGCACCGCCTTCAGGATTTCTATGGGTGTAAATTTTTGATTTCACTCCTCACTGCCTATCACAGTTTCGGAGGCCATGGAATGCCCAGATGGCACAAAACCCCCCCCAAATGACCCCATTTTGGAAAGTAGACACCCCAAGCTATTTGCTGAGAGGTATGTTGAGTATTTTGCAGATCTCGCTTTTTGTCACAAAGTTTTGAAAATGTAAAAAAAGAAAAAAAAAATGTCTTTCTTAATTTTCAAAAACAAATGAGAGCTGTAAAATACTCACCATGCCTCTCAGCAAATAGCTTGGGGTGTCTACTTTCCAAAATGGGGTCATTTGTGGGGGTTTTGGGCTATTTTGACATTTTATGGCCTTCAAAACTGTGATAGGTAGTGAGGAGTGAAATCAAAAATTTATGCCCTTAGAAACCTTGAAGGCGGTGCTTGGTTTTTGGGGTCCCGTACGCGGCTAGGCTCCCAAAAAGTCCCACACATGTGGTATCCCCGTACTCAGGAGAAGCAGCAGAATGTATTTTGGGGTGTAATTTCACATATAACCATGGCATGTGTGAGCAATATATCATTTAGTGACAACTTTTTGTACATTTTTTTTTTTTCTTTTTGTCATTATTCAATCATTTGGGACAAAAAAAAAAAATATTCAATGGGCTCAACATGCCTCTCAGCAAATAGCTTGGGGTGTCTACTTTCCAAAATGGGGTCATTTGGGGGGGTTTTGTGCCATCTTGGCATTTTATGGCCTTCAAAACTGTGATAGGTAGTGAGGAGCGAAATCAAAAATGTATGCCCTTAGAAACCTTGAAGGCGGTGCTTGGTTTTTGGGGTCCCGTACGCGGCTAGGCTCCCAAAAAGTCCCACACATGTGGTATCCCCGTACTCAGGAGAAGCAGCAGAATGTATTTTGGGGTGTAATTTCACATATGCCCATGGCATGTGTGAGCAATATATCATTTAGTGACAACTTTGTGCAAAAAAAAAAAAGTTTGTCATATTCCCGCAACCTGTGGCAAAATATAAAATATTCCATGGACTCAACATGCCTCTCAGCAAATAGCTTGGGGTGTCTACTTTCCAAAATGGGGTCATTTGGGGGGGTTTTGTGCTATTTTGGCATTTTATGGCCTTCGAAACTGTGATAGGTAGTGAGGAGTGAAATCAAAAATTTGCGCCCTTAGAAATCCTGAAGGCGGTGCTTGGTTTCCGGGGTCCCGTACGTGGCTAGGCTCCTAAAAAGTCCCACACATGTGGTATCCCCGTACTCAGGAGAAGCAGCAGAATGTATTTTGGGGTGCAATTCCACATATAACCATGGCATGTGTGAGCAATATATCATTTAGTGACAACTTTTTGTAATTTTTTTTTTTTTTATTTTTTTTTGTCATTATTCAATCACTTGGGACAAAAAAAAAAAAATATTCAATGGGCTCAACATGCCTCTCAGCAATTTCCTTGGGGTGTCTACTTTACAAAATGGGGTCATTTGGGGGGGTTTTGTACTGCCCTGCCATTTTAGCACCTCAAGAAATGAGATAGGCAGTCATAAATTTAAAGCTGTGTAAATTTCAGAAAATGTACCCTAGTTTGTAAACGCTATAACTTTTGCGCAAACCAATAAATATACGCTTATTGACATTTTTTTTACTAAAGACATGTGGCTGAATACATTTTGGCCTAAATGTATGACTAAAATTGAGTTTATTCGATTTTTCTTATAACAAAAAGTAGAAAATATCATTTTTTTTCAAAATTTTCGGTCTTTTTCTGTTTATATCGCAAAAAATAAAAATCGCAGAGGCAATCAAATACCATTAAAAAAAAGCTCTATTTGTGGGAAGAAAAGGACGCAAATTTCATTTGGGTACAACATTGCATGTCCGCACAATTTACAGTTAAAGCAGCGCAGTGCCGAATCCCAAAAACAGGCCTGGTCCTAATGGCCCGAAATGGTCCGGGGCTTAAGTGGTTAAACCTGGTACACACGATCAGATTATCCGACGGGAATTGTGTGATGGCAGGATGTTGTTGGATAATCCGACCGTTTGTACGCTCCATCGGACAATTGTCGGAATTTCCGCGGACAAATGTGGGATAACATGCTTTAAAATTTTCCGACAACAAATGTGTGATGTCGGATTATTCGATCGTGTGTACACAAGTCCGTCGGGAAAAAATTCAAAGTACAAACACGCATGCTCAGAAGCAATGCTAACCATAAGACAACATTAGCAGAAGTTGCCCAAAATGTGGCGCTAAAGAGCTGAAAAACTACGTAGTTTCGTTTTTGTTGGCCGACAATTCTTTGCCGTTTGTATGCAATACAATTTCGCGGGCAACGCCCTTTGCACAAAATTCCACAGCTTTGTCCGATGGAAATCCGATCGTGTGTATGAGGGTTTAGATTGTAAGCACCTTGAGGGCAAGGGCAGGGACTAATGTGAATTTACAGTATATAAAAAGATATGTAAATTGTCAGCGCTACCTTGTTTTCCCAAAAATAAGACCTAGCGGTATTTTCCAGGAGGGCTGCAATATAAGCCCTACCCCGAAAATAAGTGTAGCGGGGTGTTCCCCTTTAATGCAGAGAGATAAGAAGTTCCAGGTGAGAGGTGAGTCGGGAGGAAGTAAAGAGACATTACTGGAAGTGAAAGCAGAGGAGAGAAAGAGACTACATCTCCCAGTACATCTTGCAGCACCCAGGGTGCATTGCTCCAGAACAGAGACTGCTGGGGCAGACTTTATAAAGGGGAGGCGGAGTTTTGGTCGCTCTCTTTGGACCCCCCCTCTCCTAGCAAGAGGATGTCTGTGCTGAACTGCTGTGTGCACAAGGCCTGAAGCCTGGGCCGTGTGCTCCTTTCCAAAGAGCCCTCTGCCAGCCTAGCAGAGCCTTAGAGACATCTAATCCTCCTTGCTGCAGTACACCAGAAGGATTGAAGACTTGGATGTCGGTGGATTCCTGTTCCTAGACGAATCGATGGAGGAAACGGACTTGGACTTGTCCAGGTGGTGAGAGCTGTTTAAAGACAGATACTTTATCTTTACTATTCGTTAGGATTACAAAGTTGTTCTTCAAGTGCACCACCGAGAGATTGCTAGCGAATATTGTTTCACTGAACTTCCATTTAGATCAGTCAGGCCTGACTGCATAGGTAGACATTGCTGGGTGTTAGTCTACCCATGAGGGGAAGTAGCTGTAAAAGGGCAGCGCTAGAGTTGCATAGCAATACTTTATTATTCTGATTACTCTGTTTATCTTTATTACTGTTTATTGCAGGGATCTGCAACTTGTTGTACTGTTGTTTATTACTTGCCCATTAGCCTCAGTAAAATATCTGGGTAAAGTACATTTGGTGTCAGTTCCGCTTACTTTAATAGGAGTTTTAAAGTATATTCTGTGTATGTTTGTTATAGGACTGCGTCACCAACAGTTGCGATCACGCGGTCCTATCTCTCTATCACCAGCTGTGCCACGGGAGGTTAGAGCCGATTGCCGGGGGTTGACAGCGGTGCACTGCAGGGCCCAAATCAATATCAGCGGCTCTCTTAACTGGGGGTAGCGCTACACGTGGGGGCTCGAGTCCGGGATCCTTGTACGTTGCACGCTGCAATCAAGCCGGTCAGAAGTACCAGCATGGACCCGCTGGCAATGTCACAGTGGTGCGCAGCGATTGGCGCCGATCCAACCGCGGCGGTAGTCATTGTACTCCCGGAGGAAAGATGGAAGGAAGAGGAGATAAAACAGCTCGTATTGTTACTGTCTCCGAGCCACAAAGCATGGGTGATGGATTTTAGGCCAGATCCAGTGATCTTGTTTACATACGCACTGGTAGAATGGAAAAACGAAATCCCAGAGCATTTTAAAAGTCAGAGTATACAAGCCATAGATAATCAGATCTATCACTTGATACATACGCTGCCAGTGAAGGAAGAATGGTTTCAGACACCAAAGCCATCACTCCCACAATTATCTCCACCACTATCCCCTAAAGCAGAAAAGCTTAAGGAACTATTAAGCCCGGGATCACCGCTGGCCGCTATAGGGCCTGAATTGTTGAATGCTCTAGGAGACCTTGTAATTAAGTGCCAGAAAAGCAGTACGGTGCATGTGGAGGCCGGTTACCGGAAGCTTAGCACCTTCTCAGGGAAGCTCCCCGTCCCTGCGGGGGAGGAAGATTTTGACACTTGGGTGGAACAGGCATTGCAGGCAGTAGAAGCATGGGAGGTGCCTGAGGCACAGAAGAGACAGCGAGTCTTAGAAAGTCTGAAAGGTGCCGCGGCAGAAGCGGTGAAGAGCTTCCGGTTTGGAAATGAAAACTGTACAGCTCAAGATTGCCTGGCCATGCTGCAGGAAGAGTTTGGTCAGCTGGAGAAGGTGTCAGAGATGATTTATCAAATTGAACACACTCTCCAGCAGCCGAATGAGAAACTGTCAGAATATGTTAGAAGGCTGAACAGGCAGTTATGCAAGATTGTACTGAAGAAGGGAATGCTGCCCAAAGATGCAGATGAAGCACGCATGAAGCAGATCATGAGGGGAGCGCGGCGCTCAGACCCGGTCTGGCTGCACCTGAAAACCTCAGGAGGAGGAATGTCACTAACCTACTCTGATCTAATAAAAATTATTAGGGAGGAAGAGGCGCTGCAGGAAGATCAGCAGGTGGCGAATGTCACACCTGTACCAGTGTTGGTCCATTCGGTCAAGAGCCCAGAAAGAGATGCGGAGGTTGACACTCTGAAATCGCAAATGGCCCAAGTGTTGGAGATGCTGACCTCTTTGATGGAGAAAGATCAGAGAAGACGAGAGAAACCAAGCCCAAGAAAGGAGTTGTTCCCAAACACCTCAGCACCGGCCTCCCTACAGGACCGAGAAGAGGTGATTTGCTATAACTGCGGAGGGAGTGGCCACTTTGCTAACGTATGCTCCAGCCCAAAGAAGAAGAAGAGAACAGATAATTGCAAGCCGGCGGGAAACTCCAAAGGGCCCCGGTGAAGGAGTCAACCGGGTGCCCATCATCTTCAGTGCGCTCCAAACTAAAAAAAAAGGCCAAGAATGGAGGAGACAAAACTCCTAGGAGGAGGTATAGTACACCCCCACCAAGATGTACCCCAGAGGGAGGGGGCAAGACCCCTCAGTGGAAGTACAGCACCCCAAAGAAGGAACATCCACCTAAAAGGAACAATAACATCCCTCAGCGGGTTTGTGCCCCCATTGAGAGGGAGAAAGTCAATGCATGCCAGGCTCAGGAAAAATTAAAGTCTAAAAGGAGCAGAGCAAGGGTCGAAAGCCAAAAAAAAGAGGTGACCCCAGTCCGGCCATACCCAAAGGAACTGGTGGGCCCGTCTCCTACTGTGCCCATTCAAGTGGAAGGAGTCTATACTAAAGCTCTTTTGGACACCGGAGCACAGGTGACTTTACTATACCGGGACTTCTATGATAGGCACTTGAGTCATCTGCCTATCCAGAAGATAGAAGAGCTGGAGATATGGGGACTTGGAACCCAGAGTTTCCCTTATGATGGGTACCTGCCCATAAAGATGACTTTCGACCCATCCGTGGCTGGGAAGGCTGAAGTGTTTGACACCCTGGCAGTTGTGTGTCCCCGGCCGCCTGGAGCCAGCAAGATTTCCCTGATCATTGGGACAAACACGGATCTAGTCAGGAGACTCCTGACCCCTCTAGTGAAAGAGAGAAACCATTCAGCCACCAAAATCCATCCCATGCTAAAGACGGCCTACCAACGACTGGTCTTAGAGCAGAAGACCCCGGGAGAGGGGATAGGGAAGGTGTGGAGACTTGGCAGAGAAGGAGTAGTGCTACAGCCCGGAGAAGTAACCTGTCTTAGGGCCACTGTGAAGCTTTCGTGGGAACAACCTGGCCCCTTTGTCATGCTGGAATCAGACCCAAGGGAAGAGTCCTCAGGCCTGGAAGTGATACCAGAAGTGATTCCGTTCAAGGCCCTGAAGAAGGCCAATGGCAGAGTTCCGGTGAGTGTTAGGAACACTACGGGAGGACCCATGGAGATCCCTGCCAGAGTGTTGCTTGGTCAGGTGAGCCCTGCTGCCCCGGTCACTTGGTCCGAAGTCAAGGGGACGGGTGACGGAGGAGATGTTTGGGAGAAACTGTCCGTGGAAAACCCGAACCTACCCAGGGCTTGGAAAGAAAGAGCCAAGGCCCAGCTGACCAGGTGGGAGAAGATCTTTTCCGAAGATGAATTCGATGTGGGGTGTGCAAGAAGTGCCACCCATCGGATCCGCCTCCAAGAAGATAAGCCCTTCCGAGAGAGGGTCAGGCGGGTCCCCCTGGCAGATCTGGAGGATCTGAGGGAACAACTTGTAGAACTAAAGAAGACTGGTGTGATCCGGGAGTCTAGAAGTCCCTATGCCTCCCCAATCGTGGTGGTCAGAAAGAAGAATGGGTCGTTGAGGCTTTGTATCGATTACAGGACTCTCAACAGGAGAACCATCCCTGACCAATACACCACGCCAAGGATAGAAGATGCCCTACAAAGTTTGTCTGGAGCCAAATGGTTCAGTGTGATGGACCTCAAGAGTGGGTACTATCAAATCCCTATGCACCCAGAAGACAGGGAGAAGACAGCCTTCATAACCCCGGTGGGATTCTTCGAATTCAATAGGATGCCTCAGGGTCTGTCTGGAGCTCCTGCTACCTTACAACGTCTTATGGAGAAGACTGTTGGAGACATGAATCTTATAGAAGTCCTTGTGTACTTGGACGATGTCATTGTCTTTGGAAGAACCTTGGAAGAACATGAAGCCAGGTTGGAGAAAGTATTGAGAAGACTCAGCGAAGAGGGACTTAAGCTTTCCCCCGAGAAGTGTCGGTTCTACCAGTCTTCTGTGAACTATCTGGGGCACATAGTGTCTGAAGAAGGGGTGGCCACAGATCCTGAGAAGTTGGAAGCAGTCACTTCCTGGCCACGACCCACCACAGTAACAGAGCTCAGATCCTTCCTGGGGTTCTGCTCCTATTATAGGAGGTTTGTGGAGGGGTTTGCTCGGATTGCCCGCCCGTTGAATGAATTGCTAAAGGCAGAAGGGGAAGAGGATGACTCAGGGCCCAGGAGGCCTGGTGAGTCAGTTCAAGATCAGTGGAACCCAAGGTGTGAAGAGGCCTTTCATGCTCTGAAGAGGAGCTTAACCACTGCCCCAGTCCTAGCCTACGCCGACCCTACCAGACCTTATGAATTACATGTGGATGCCAGCCATGAGGGTCTAGGTGGTGTACTCTACCAAGAACATGAAGGACAACTGCGACCAGTGGCCTATGTGAGCAGGAGCCTGACCCCCTCAGAAAAGAATTACCCCACTCATAAGCTGGAATTCCTGGCCCTCAAATGGGCGGTAGTAGACAAGCTAAAAGACTACTTGTATGGGGCAGAGTTTACTGTGAAGACAGACAACAACCCCCTGACCTACCTCTTCACCACCGCGAAACTAGATGCCACCGGACACAGGTGGTTGGCCGCATTGTCTGGATTCAACTTCAGTCTGAAGTACAGACCAGGAGCCGGAAATAGGGATGCAGATGCCCTGTCCCGGAGGTCTCATGCCACGACAAATGACTGGGAAGATTGGACCCAAGTGGCACCGGACGGGGTGCGGGCCCTTTGTCAAGGGGCTGAATTCCAAGCCAGAGGAGGCTCCAGAGCAGAAGAAATAGGGGTTACCATGGTAGGAGTCCCCAAACACTATTGTGGGGTAACTCAACTGGAGGAAGACAACCTACCGAGACTGTCCAAGAAGGAGTTGAGGTGTGACCAATTGGAAGACCCCATGGGGAGATTGGTCCTCGAAGCCCTGGAGAATCAGGATCCCAACAAATTCCTACATCACCCCTCAAAGGAGGCTCGCCTGTTGAGGAAGGAATTGGACAGGCTACAGGTACATCAGGGAGTGGTCTACCGAAGGGGCCCCTCTGATGACTCAGAAGATAAGTGGCAGTTATTTCTTCCAGAGAAGCACCGAGAGACTGTACTAATTGCCCTGCATGACCATCATGGTCACCTAGGGGCAGAAAGGACCTTCCAGCTTGTCAGAAATCGGTTCTATTGGCCCTGCATGAGGGCAGAAGTAGAGGAGTATTGCCATTCCTGTGCACGATGCATTCAGAGAAAGACCCTACCCCATCAAGCTGCCCCAATGGGCCACTTACAGAGTCAAGGCCCAATGGATCTGGTATGCATTGACTTTCTCTGCCTCGAACCCGACCTGAGTGGATTGGGGAATGTTCTGGTAATAACCGACCATTTCACCCGCTATGCTCAAGCTTTCCCAACCAAAGACCAGAAGGCATCCACCGTGGCCAAGATACTTATGGAGAAGTATTTTGTCCATTACGGACTACCACAGAGACTCCACTCAGATCAAGGAAGGGACTTTGAGAGTCGGTTGATCCGAAGACTTTTGGATTCATTAGGAATAAAGAAGACCAGAACCACGCCTTACCACCCACAAGGAGATGCTCAGCCGGAGAGATTTAACCGGACCCTGCTCAACATGTTGGGAACCTTAGAAACAGAGAAGAAGCAACACTGGAGTCAGCACATATCAGCCCTAGTACATGCCTATAACTGTACCACAAGTGACGCCACTGGCTACTCCCCTTATCGACTTATGTTTGGGAGAGAAGCAAGGCTACCTGTGGACCTGGCCTTTGGCACTTCTATAGACAATACCTCAGCTACATCCCACAAGGGATACGTGGACAGACTTAGACGTAGCTTGCAGGTGGCCTATGAACAAGCCCAGGCGGCTTCGGATCAAAGGGGGGCCCGCAACAAGAGAAATTTTGATCTGAAGGTTCGAGTGCAAGATCTGCAGCCCGGGGACCGAGTACTGCTACGCAATCTGGGGGTCCCTGGAAAACACAAGCTTGCCGACAGGTGGAGATCTGAGCCCTATGTTGTCTGTAGGAAGTTGCCCGGTTTGCCTGTCTACAAACTAAAGCCAGAAGGAAAGGTGGGTCCACTGAAGACGTGGCATCGGAACCACCTGCTCCCACTTGCTGAGGCAGTCAGAATACCTCCCGTGAGAGACTCCCCTGAACCGGCCTCTATCCTGGATATTCCTAGGCCGAACACTCGGTCCCAGACCTCTCGAGCCAAAGATGGGGAGGCCTCCCAATTGAGTACAGAAGAAGGTGGAGAACTGGACTGGCTGTGGCCTCCCTCGACTCTGGGAACGTCGGCCATAGATCTCCCAAATGGAGGGGATACCCCAGATGCAACGCTGAATCCGGAGGCTACTGAATTCATACCCTTCAGTCCCTCAGCTGATTACTGGGAAGATGTTCCTGACACTTGCGCAGAGGAGGACTCTAGAGATTCCATACGTCAGTCGACTTCTGAATCAGAGGTTCCAGAACCA
This sequence comes from Rana muscosa, assembly GCA_029206835.1. NCBI lineage: Eukaryota > Metazoa > Chordata > Amphibia > Anura > Ranidae > Rana > Rana muscosa. The sequence goes on along the minus strand of CM055125.1, from coordinate 84,805,307 downwards.
GCAATGTTACCTGAACTTACTGCTGAAGAAGAGCCTGTGGTGCCAGAGTCAGAAGCACCAAGAGAGCAGAGGGCTCGCAGAGTCATCAGGCCTCCCAAGAAACTAACTTACCCCCAAATGGGGACGAGCTCAGAGGACTCTGTTGTAACGGCTAGGAGAAGTGTTGAACAACCTGATCCTTCCACCGTCCATTTGGTGGAGGGCAACCCCAGCTCACTCTCTGGCACAGTTAGGCAGGCCACTCATGGTAGTGTGACCTGTGGGCAAGAGAGTTCCATCCCAAAGTTTTGGTGGGAATTCCCTATGCCAACATCATGCTCGACATTGTCCAAAATGGTAAACAGTATTTGTTGAAGTTTATCTTTGGGGACCAAAGAGTTCAAGTGGGGGGAGTGTGTAGCAGGGTGTTCCCCTTTAATGCAGAGAGATAAGAAGTTCCAGGTGAGAGGTGAGTCGGGAGGAAGTAAAGAGACATTACTGGAAGTGAAAGCAGAGGAGAGAAAGAGACTACATCTCCCAGTACATCTTGCAGCACCCAGGGTGCATTGCTCCAGAACAGAGACTGCTGGGGCAGACTTTATAAAGGGGAGGCAGAGTTTTGGTCGCTCTCTTTGGACCCCCCCTCTCCTAGCAAGAGGATGTCTGTGCTGAACTGCTGTGTGCACAAGGCCTGAAGCCTGGGCCGTGTGCTCCTTTCCAAAGAGCCCTCTGCCAGCCTAGCAGAGCCTTAGAGACATCTAATCCTCCTTGCTGCAGTACACCAGAAGGATTGAAGACTTGGATGTCGGTGGATTCCTGTTCCTAGACGAATCGATGGAGGAAACGGACTTGGACTTGTCCAGGTGGTGAGAGCTGTTTAAAGACAGATACTTTATCTTTACTATTCGTTGGGATTACAAAGTTGTTCTTCAAGTGCACCACCGAGAGATTGCTAGCGAATATTGTTTCACTGAACTTCCATTTAGATCAGTCAGGCCTGACTGCATAGGTAGACATTGCTGGGTGTTAGTCTACCCATGAGGGGAAGTAGCTGTAAAAGGGCAGCGCTAGAGTTGCATAGCAATACTTTATTATTCTGATTACTCTGTTTATCTTTATTACTGTTTATTGCAGGGATCTGCAACTTGTTATACTGTTGTTTATTACTTGCCCATTAGCCTCAGTAAAATATCTGGGTAAAGTACATTTGGTGTCAGTTCCGCTTACTTTAATAGGAGTTTTAAAGTATATTCTGTGTATGTTTGTTATAGGACTGTGTCACCAACAGTTGCGATCACGCGGTCCTATCTCTCTATCACCAGCTGTGCCACGGGAGGTTAGAGCCGATTGCCGGGGGTTGACAGCGGTGCACTGCAGGGCCCAAATCAATATCAGCGGCTCTCTTAACTGGGGGTAGCGCTACATAAGCCCTAGTTTAAAATGCTTGTAAAATCCTATAATCCACTCTATTACAGTAGTATATAATGTACAGTGTGTGTGTTTCTGTAATATAATTGCGGGGAAGAGAGCTCCTGCAGGTCACAGAAGCGCAAAGCGGCGCTATAACGAAGGTATTTGCCACAATTATATTACAGAAACACACACATTGTACATTATATACTACTGTAATAGAGTGGATTATACAAGCATTTTAACTCAGTTCACACTGGGGATTTCTGACAGGCAGGGAGAGAGAGGGGGAGAGAAGATAGCACATTACATAATAAGACCTACCCCGAAAATAAGCCCTACTGTGTCTTTTGTTGCCAAAATTAATATAAGACCCCGGGCTTATTTTTGGGGAAACACGGTATGTGAATATCTGTAATAAATAAACCAATCCTATGTGTTTTGTACGGGCACCTTTGACAGGTCTAAGGCCCCTTTCACACTAGCGGACTGACCGGGTCCGCCTGTTAGCTTTTCAGGCAGACCCGATCGGACCTTCCAGTCTCCTCTATGGAGCGGCGGGTGTAAACGGAAACATGTCCATAAGCGGAGCGGACACGGATCAGCCATCCGCCTGCTCAGCCGGGATCAACGGACAGACTCCCCGCTGAGCAGGCAAAATCCAATGGAGCCCTCCCCATGTGGAAGGGGCCCAAAGGTCAACTTTGCTTATATAAATATTCCCAAATTGTCTTTTTTATAGTAGTAATATATCTTATACAAAACAAACCAGAGCAGGTATGTAAAAAAACACAATTATACACATTTTGAAAAGATAAACATACACATTACAGTGTTATAACTATTAAATACAATTCAATAAAACACTGGACCTAACTGAGGTGTCATGGGGTGCTGCACCGAGCATTGCCCTGCAATAAGCTGATTTTGTAAAGCAGTGCCAAGAACAGCGACGATATGTATAAGGCATCAGATTTATTCTTTTATCAGTTTATGGATGGATGAGGATTGTTGATTGGCTGATACGGGTTATAACTTTTAACCTTCTTTACTAAGCCAGACAGAGAGTCAAGATGCTTATAGATTTGATTTTGCCTCATCTGGGTGCTTATGGTAAATTGTGGAAATTATTAGATATCTATGGGGACTTTGAACTTCTTAATACATTAGATAGCTGATTACCCTAAAGCCTCATACACGCGATCGGATTTCCGTCGGACAAATCCGTGGATTTTTGTGTGAAGGGCATTGGCCGTGAACTTGTTCTGCATACAGACGGCAGAACTTTTTCAGCCAGCATTCACGAAACCATGTGTTTTTTCTGCTCATTAGCGCCACCCTTTGGGCAACTTCTGCTAATGTTGTCTTGTGGTTAGCATTGGTTCGGAGCATGCGTGTTTGTACTTTGGATTTTAGTCCGATGGACATGTGTACACGCGATCGGATAATCCGACGGAACACATTTGTTGTCGGACAATTTGAGAGCATGACCATCCAACATTTGTTGTCGGAAATTCCGACAACAATTGTCCGATGGAGCATACAGACGGTCGGATTATCCGACAAAACACGTCCATCACACAATTGTTGTTGGAATATCCGATCGTGTGTACAGGCCTTTAGAGGAGACTCAATGGGTCCACTTGGATTTCCCTGGTGGACCACTATTGTCTGGATAAACCAATACTGAAGATGCCCCCCTGCTGTCCTTCTCCCAATGGCATTAACATAGACTCCTAAACAATCCAAGCATACATGTTTATGAAAAAAATATTTTGTACAGAATTTTTTTTTAACGTAAAGTTCTACCAGTCGGCTGTTAAAAAGACCATACACAAGTACAGCTTGTAATAAATGGCTAGAGTATAAGATAATGAGCAACAGAAATAAAGCAAATGTTAGCAAATCCTTAGTCTAGTAGAAGAATTTCAAAGAATGCTGGTAAATTTTTGTAACCAACCATTAATTTCTTTTTCCCCTGAAGGAGATTGAACTATACCTCTATTGCAATCTCTCACATCCCAAAAAAGCAAATCTGAAGCCTCGTACACACGACCGAGTTTCTCGTCAAGAACCAGCAAGAAACTTGCTGGCAGAGATTTCTTGCCGAGAAATTTGTTCGTGTGTATGGTTTCTCGTCAAGAAAACCGACAAGTATCTCGACGAGAAAATAGAGAACCTGCTCTCTATTTTCTCGGCGAGATTCTCGTCAGCCTGTTTCTCGACGAGAAAAGTGAGTGTGTGTACACTTACCTGTTCGCCGGGAAGCCCGCGCATGTTCGAAATGACTTTGACGCATGTGCGGTAGCTTCCTAGGCATAGATAGGGTATACCAAGATGGCGGCGACGGCATCGAATGTGACGAGCGCATGCTCGTCGTAGTCGATGACGTCACCACGTACGCTCCATTCAAAGAACCGCGGGTTCTTTGAAAGGAGCGTGTGTACACTCGGCCGGGACAAGTTTCTTGTCCAAGAATCTCGTCGAAAAAAACGACATGTTTTTTTCGATGAGAATCTCGGCCGTGTGTACGAGGCTCCAGAAGTAAAAATTGGATAGGTTCCGTGGCGGGGTTCCTTATGACTCCGAAATGTTGAATCTGTTTAGATGCTTGACTGATAATGATCAGCCTAGGAAACCTCTGACAGGTCCACAAAAATGTGATAATTATATGTAGCACAGTATAGAAATGTTTAACTTTAAGCATTTCTTAGCCACTTTAAATGTCAAGAAAAGAAGTAAATGGACTCACCAGTGCAGCTCATCACAGACTTGTGTCCCTCAGTGCCACATTGTGATAAATGACTGGATGATGTGAAGTGGAATCCCCCTCCTCATCACCTGCTCTCCCCCATCTGAACTCTCTGAGATTCTTCCTCTGCTCTCTATTCAGAGGTGATGGGAGGGTTCACAGAATCCTTGTGCTCTGTCCCAACCTCATAACCCTGCCCTGTGCAACATTGACAGAGTGACACGTAAAAGCTGACAACTGTTCCCTGGCCATCCCAAGACATTTTCCTTGGGGTTCAATGGTTGTCAGCTGTACTCTACAATCATTTTCTTAAAGTGTATCTTACATTTAAACCTTGTGTTTCTTTCAGTAGCACAAAGAGTTGAGAATAGTTAAAGTATTACTAAATAGTCCTTGAAAGGAAAAAAATAAACAAATGTAGCTGCATTCCTTAACCACTTCAATACCGGACACTCTCACCCCCTTCCTGCTCAGGCAATTTTCAGCTTTCTGCGCTGTCGCATTTTGAATGACGATTGTGCGGTCATGCAACGCTGTACCTAAATGTCTTCTTTTGAGACAGATAGAGCTTTCTTTTGGTGCTATTTAATCACCACTGGGTTTTTTATTTTTTGCTAAACAAACGAAAAAAGACCGAAAATTCTGAAAAAAAAAAGTTTCTGTTATAAAAATGTTGTAAATAAGTAATTTTTCTCCTTCACTGATGTGCACTGATGAGACTGCACTGACAGGCACTGATAGGCTGCACTGATGAGGTGGCACGGATGGGCACTGATGAGGAGGCACTAATATGCAGCAGTGATTGGCACTGATATGCAGCACTGATGGGCACTGATAGGCAGCACTGATGGGCACTGATAGGCGGCACTGATGGGCACTGATAGACAGCATTGATGAGGAGGCACTGATGGACACTGATTGGCATCACTGATGGGCACTAATTGGCATCACTGATGGGCACTATATGGCATCACTGAGCACTGATTGGCATCACTGGTAGGCACCACCAGTGGGCACTGATGGGCATCACTGTAGGGAATTACTGATGGAAACGATCTCCCCTGTGAGGAAAGCTGCTTATCGGCTCTCCTCTCCTCACGTGCTGTCAGTGTGAGGAGAGGAAAGCCGATAACCGGCATTTCCCATTTACGCTGTGATTGGACACAGCTGATCACATGGTAAAGAGCCTACGTCATAAGCTCTTTAATGAGATCGGTAATGCAGTGTGTCAGAGGGACACACTGCACCATGGATTGGCGCACACGAGCGACCCGTTCTAAATGTCCAGTCAGAACGGTAAAAGTGTTAAAGCAGTATTAAACCCAAACCCAACAGCAAACATTTATTATATTGCAGATTACCAATTCTTAGATGTGATGGTTGATTTTTGTTTTCTTTTTTAGTCTTTCTTTTTTCTACTTCATTGGGTGATCCAGCCAGAAAGTCTGTTGTTTTTTAAAAGCACAAGCTCTCCAGCAGAATGTATTTGTATGAGACATACCATTTAACACTAGCAGGGGAGATTTAAAGTGGTTGTAAACCCTTACATGCCACTTTGACCTACAGGTAAACCTAGATTAAGGCTAACCTGTAGGTGCAAGAAATATCTCCTTGACCTACACGGTTAAGGAGATATTTGCAAGAAAGACGGCACCAATGTCTACGGCGCCTGCGCGCCATAGACAGCGGCACAGGTGCACTGAGCGTGCCGTTCCTGAATGGGATCGTGCTGTCCCTGACGACTCCCGCGCGCATGCGCAGGAGTAACGTCATCGCGGCTCCGGCCAGTCACAGCGCCGGAACCACGATACAAGGAAGTTCCTCCGGGAGAGGCGACGATGGAGGAGAGGAACGAGGACCGCTGCGGGGGCTTTGATCTCAGGTAAGTAATTCATAATGAGCTAGTATGCTATGCATACTAGCTCATTCTGCCTTTGTCTTGCAGGGTGTTTTTTTTTTTTTTTTGTGGGCTTACTTCCTCTTTAAGTGATCAGATTTTTCTTTTTTTTAATAAATTCTTTATCCCAAAGGAAACAATCTGTTTTCTGTAACTGATTATAAAGCGTGAGCTTGAGTTTGGCTTCAATTTGTTAGTATATTTAAATCTGGTAATAAATGTAACACCTCCCCCCAGACTGACAATATTGCTGTCCCCACCCCCATGCTTGATCATTCAAAGTGGGAGGCTTTAGGTTTAATACCTCTTTAAAGCCCTACTCTGGAAAAATTGCAAGGATTATTTTCTCATTTAGGTCTAGGGGTCATAAAAAAGTAGATTTACGTACCTGATCCTCCTCTCCTCTGTGCTGCTAGACTGGTCCCTGCAGTGTCTTCTCCCCCATGCTCCAGTGGTCTAAGGTCCTGGCATCATCAAGACCAATGTACCTGAATTGGGACCAAGAATCAGTCCACCTCCGGAGCATGGGGGAGCACCACCTGCCAGCAGAGTAAATAGGTAAGTAAAAGTGCTTCTCCTCTCCTCTTTATCAAAACGAGCGGTACCACTGCTTTGATTAATGCATGCACAGTAGGGGCCCCTAGCTCTCTAGCACTGTGTTCAACTGATGCATGAGTTTGGGGAAGCACTGAGCAGAAGAACACAAGAAGGGGAAATTCATAACAGCAACAAAGTAAGCATTTGGAAACTACAACATTATCTTATCTACTATTTAAGTGGATTTTAAAGCCAGACTGAAAAATTATCTTTTTTTTTTTTTCTAAGCCCAACCTAAAAAATGATCCATTGCAGTGGGGCTGCGTCTTAATAGCTTGTTTTATTTAGGAGAGAAAATAAAGGTCCATAAAGACATGGATGAGTGATTTTGAAATGGAGGAACTTGACTGGCCTGCACAGAGTCCTGACCTCTACCTGTCAGAACACTTTTGGGATAAATTAGAGCGGAGACTGCGAGCCAGGCCTTCTCGTCCAATGTCAGTGCCTGACCTCACAAATGCGCTTCTGGAAAAATGGCCAAACATTCCCATAGACTCACTCCTAATCCTTGTGGACAGCCTTCCCAGAGGAGTTGAAGCTTTTATAGCTGCAAAGAGTGGGTCAACTCAATACTGAAGCCTACAGACTAAGGCCGCGTACACACGACCGGTGTGTATGCTTTCTCGTTGAGAAAACTGTCCAAAATCTCGACGAGAAAAAAGACGACCTGCGGTCTTTTTTCCCGTCGGAGTCTCATTTTTTCTCAGCGTGATTCTCGTCAGACTGTTTTTGGATGGGAAAACCGTTCGTGTGTTTGCTTTTCCGAGTCTTCAAAAACTGTGCATGGTCAGACTCAAGTATGAGACGGGAGCGCACCTTCTTGTAAAGCTAGCGTTCGTAATGGAGATAGTACATTCGTCACGCGTTAACAATTTTTGCATCGTTTAAATGCTGCACATTAAAATCTTCTTTAGAATGGTACAATAATGAGCAATTATGATCTTTTTTGGCTGCAGATATTCACACAGATTTCTGACAATTTTTTTGCAACATTTCTGAATGCAGATCTCATAAATATGGTATTTTATTTTCTCGAGCAAGATGTCATTATTTTTTTTTTTTTTAATTTTGAATATTTTTTTCAGATATGCATTTTAAAATCTTATTTAATTTCTAGTGATCTCCATTTTTTTTTTTTCTCGGGTGTAAATTTAACATAATTACAAAAAAAATTATCTTCTATTTTTTGTCCTTCAAGGCGTTTTTTTGGTGTTATCTGTCCCATTTAAAATCTAGCTTTGTAATTTTTGTAAATTACCTGCCTACTCACCAGCTAAATATTTAGCTTTAACAAAAACACATAGGCAAGTATTAACTGTAACACAAACAAACATTTATTCTGGTATACAAAATAAGAATAACCAAACTAGAAGGCAGCGCTGGAGAGCCTGCTGCAATTTCTGCAACTGTGTGGACACCAAAATTGGGACCTTGAGAAGCACATACATTAGTGAGCCCAATCTGGTCTTGGACTCCCAGAGGTCAGGAACAGCAGCAGGTTAGATACATGTCCCAAGTCTGTGGAACTACAACAGGCTGCCTTCTGTCTGACCACATTGCAGCAAGGGAATCACTTCCTGGTCTTCTTGCTCCGCTTCCCTGCAGCCTTCTTGGTAGGCTTCCCTGCAGCCTTCTCTGCAGCCTTCTCTGCAGCCTTCCTTGTCCGCCTGGCTGGAGGCGGTGCCTCAGGAGGTGTACTCATGTCAGGAGGAGGAGGTGGAGGTGGAGAAGAAGGAGGTGGAGGTGGAGAAGAAGGAGGTGGAGGAGAAGAAGAAGGAGGCGGAGGAGAAGAAGGAGGAGGTGGAGGAGAAGAAGAAGGAGGTGGAGGAGAAGAAGAAGGAGGTGGAGGAGAAGAAGAAGGAGGTGGAGGAGAAGAAGAAGGAGGAGGTTGTGAAAAAGGAGGTGGAGGTGGAGAAGAAGGAGTTGGAGGATAATAAGAAGGTGCAGAAGGATGGCCGTGATCACAGATAACAGTGGTCTCTGTGAGTCTGCCCCTCAACCCCTTATTTAAAAGGGACATGAGCAGGGCCTCACAAAGTAGCCGTTGTTCAGGTTGCATCTGGGCCATTTTCATGCCCACCAATGCCGCATAGCCCTCATCAGGGGTTGGGGGCTGCTGGAGGGTGGCATGTGCCTCTTTAATGAGGGCCAGTGCTGCCACACTCACAGCCCTATCCCTCCTGCCCCTTCTTGGTGGCATGCGGATTGGAGGCACCTGACACCTTGTCCTACCACTTGGACCAGCCACCTCCTCTCTGTCACTTGGACCAGGCACCTCCTCTCTGCCACTAACCCCAGCCTCCTCCTGCCTGACATTTTCCGACCTCTCATCCTGGCTGACCTCCTCCTGTGTAAAAAAAGGGACATATTTTAGAGTTTTGTTTCATTATTCACACACAGGGGGTTATTTAGTAAAGGCAAATCCACTTTGCACTACAAGTGCAAACTACAAGTGCACTTGTAATTGCTTTGAAAGTGTACTTGGAAGTGCAGTCGCTGTAGATCTGAGGGGGACATGCAAGGCAAAGAAAAAGCAGAAATTTAGCTTGCACATGATTGGATAATAAAGTCAGCAGAGCTTCCCGTCATTTCAGATCTACCCCTCAGATTTACAGCGACTTTACTTCCAAGCGCAATTTAATTGCAATTTTTATTTGCACTTTGCACTTGTAGTTTGCACTTGTAGTGCAAAGTGGATTTGCTTTTAGTAAAGAACCCCCACAATGTTCAGATCATTGACTGTTGCAAATACTTCTAAATTTTTGTTTATAATACTCTCATTATGCCCCCATCATTTTGCAATCTTCTCACAAACTTTTTTGACCACTACTGTCTATTGCTATGTCAAACACTTTTTCTTGATTGACTAAATTTGGTCCCATCTTAACATATATTTTACATCATTAATTTTTTCACAATAAAGGTTTTGAAAATACTATAACTGGCTCCTGACGGACAGATCTGGGTCCTTATCCAAGATGGAAGGCTCCTCCAGATCCTGGGAAGGATCATCTTGGCTGGAGGGAAGGCTGGACAGTGATTCCCTCTGTGTAATGTGGTCATTCAGAAAGGCCAACCTGTCGTAGTACCACAAATGTGGGACATATACCTCCCCTGCTGCTGCTCCTGACCTCTGAGATGCCAGGACCCGATTGTGCGCAGTCCTATATGTTCCTCTCAAGGTCCCAATTTTGGTGTCAAACTGCTCAACGGTTGCATTGGGCATCCTGGTCTGCACAAATGGGAGCAAGCTCTCCAGCGCTGCTTTCCTTACCCCTTTTTTTTGTGCTGGGGATTTTTTGTCTCCCACAGAGCGGGCAGCTCCCTTAAAATACAAATGTCAATCACACTCTAAACTCAAGTAATCTTTATGCCCATATATGCCTCTACAATCTCTATGCAGTATAGGCCACTGATGTACCAAGTGTTAAATGATACCTTCGGTCTTAACGTTCGGCGCTCTTAACTCTTCCTCCGCACACAGAACGTAGGTACGTCACATGTGTGTTAGCTTTATATACACTACGCATGCGTGACACACGTCGCCCGCCCATGACGTTCTTTCTCGATGTTTCCCCGCCCCTTCTCTTTCGGTGTGCAGGCGACATGGCGGAGTCACAGCAGGTGTCTGTGAATTCAGAGAATTCTAATGAGGAGACAAGCCCAGAGCTGGAAACGTCATGAACAAGGAGGCGCTACAAGGCATCTAATATGTCCTTTGAGGAGATGGCGGAGATGGTGGCCATATTGAACGATGCAAAGCATGGGCCGTATTCCCACCCTAATCTTCTGAAGGACAAAATTGTGAAGCAAGTAGTGAAAAGACTGAAGAAGAATTTCGGGGTGAAAAGATCCAAGGAGCAGCTCAGAAAGAGGTGGTCTGACCTCAAACTGAGGGAGCCGGAGCAGTTACGGAGCATTAACAGAATGCTTAAAAAAAGTAAGTACTTCTCCTGTGTCCCTATTGTTGTATTTCACAACTTGCATGTTGCTCCCTGTTGTAGTTTTTATTAATTAACATTCTTAAATTACATCTTCTCCAATTTAGTGGGCACAGTAATCGGTCGATATAGACACATCGTTTGCACACTACATACGATGATTTGTCAATATCCATTCTTTTAAAAAAATAAATAAAAATGTATGTTTAAAATCACTAAGGCCCCTTTCACTGCGTTTTCGTGGTAAAAACAGCACTGTAAAAATGCCTGAAATAATCCTGCCCCATCATTCTCAATGTGAAAGCCCCGAGGGCTTTCACACTGAGGCATTTTGCTGGCTGTGCATTGGAAAAAACACCTTTTTTGGAGCATCTTTGGGGCGCATAAAATAGCGCTGTAAAAACGTCTATCCCCATTGAAATGAATGAGTACCGCTGTAAAAATACGGTAAAAACACCCAGAAGCTGTGGGAAGGTCACATGACTGCAGTAGAGTGGAGGATTGTGGGATACCAAATAATCCTTTTTACCGCAAAAACGCGGTAAAAACGCAGTAAAAACGCATATGCGTTAGTACTATTTTTACCGCGAACGCGGTAAAATCGCGGTAAAAAACTCATATTTTTTTGCGTTTTTTTTCAACGCCTCAGTGTGAAAGGGGCCTAAATGTTATGACATTGTTGTCTAGATGATGTGTTTGTAAATAGAATTAAATGCAAACTTGAATCAATGTAAAGGAGAGGACACTCAGCAGTTGTTTACACATCTGCACTCACAGGAGCACTATAGTGTGGGCCACCAGAACAACCTTTTTAGGGTGTCCACCACAGGTGCTACAGTGGGTACTGGGGGGGGATCTGATAAAATTGTCACAAAAAGGTCAGGATTCTAGCTTTGTTAAGTTCTCCAATCTGGTCTTCAGCTTGGAACTGTGCCAAAACAGACAAGTGTACCCCACCTGCAAGTAGACATGTGCAAAAGGAAAAAATTCGTTTCGTTTCGTTTCGTTTTAATTCGTTAATTAATTAATTTCGTTTAGTTAGATTCGTTAAATTTGTTAAATTCGTTTTCGGATTTCGTTTTGTTTTCGACCGAATTCGAAAATCAGTCGCATTCGAAAATATTTCAACCGAATTCGAAAATATTTCTACCGGATTCGAAATTATTTCAACATGATTCGAAATTATTTCAACCGCATTTGAAACTATTTCAACCGGATTCGAAAATATTTTGCGACCCGACTTTGGGTCCACGTATCTCAGGGTCACTTAGTAATAGAAACCCCAAATTTGGAGATATTATAGTGCTAGTTCTACTGTGTTTGCATACCAAATTTGGGGTTTCTAGCTACAAGTGGCCCCGAGATATGTGGACCCAAAGTCGGGTCGCAAAATGTCAAGCACTTTACTGGAGCAGAGAATGACATTTTGCGACCCGATTTTGGGGCCACATATCTCGGGGCCACTTGTAGCTAGAAACCCCAAATTTGGTATGCAAACACAGTAGAACTAGCACTACAACATCTCCAAATTTTGGGTTTCTATCACCAAGTAACCCCAAAATACATGGACCCAAAGTCGGGTCGCAAAATATTTTCGAATCCGGTTGAAATAGTATCAACATGATTCGAAATTATTTCAACTGCATTTGAAACTATTTCAACCAGATTCGAAAATATTTTGTGACCCGAATTTGGGTCCATGTATCTCGGGGTTACTTGGTGATAGAAACCCCAAATTTGGGGTTATTGTTTTTCTAGTCTATTTTCTATTTTATTATAATCTTTTCTATTCAAAGTTAAAATTAATTAAATAATTAAAAAATTTGAATTCATACTATTCGAAATTCAAATTTATTCTATTCGAAATTCGAATTTCAGAAGATGGTTGTATATTCTTTCTATTTTATTCTTCTAAATTATATTTTTTTTCTATTCTGTTCTAATCTTTTCTATTTGAATTATAAATTTTGGAAGAAGGTTATTTACTTACTTATATACATCTGTCACATAAAAAAAAAGATGTGAAATGGCTGTCACGGATGTCGATCGCAAGGCAAGTACATATGCTGTATGTCATTGTCCACTTACCACAACACCTGCCATGAGTGCCACGACACCGGCCACGAGTGCCACGACACCGGCCACGAGTGCCACGTGACCTGCCACGAGTGCCACGTGAACGGCCACGAGTGCCACGTGACCTGCCACGTGACCTAGTTGTGGATTGTCTACTTGCCACGTCACCTGCCACAAGTTATGGGGCTCCTGGCACCAAGTGACCCCCAGATATGGGCGATATTTCAAGTACTTTTCTGCAGCAGAGAATGACATTTTGTGACCCGACTTTGGGGCCACGTATCTCGGGGCCACTTATAGCTAGAAACCCCAAATTTGGTATGCAAACACAGTAGAACTAGCATTACAACGGGGTTAATTGGTGATAGAAACCCCAAATTTGGGGTTATTGTAGTGCCAGTTGTAATGTGTTTACATACCAAATATTTTGGGATTTCTAGCTATAAGTGGCCCCGAGATACGTGGCCTCAAAGTCGGGTCACAAAATTTAATTCTCTGCTGCAGAAAAGCACTTGACAGATCGCCCCTATCTGGGGGTCACTTGGTGCTAGGAACCCCATAACTTGTGGCAGGTGACGTGGCAAGTGGACAATCCACAACTTGGTCACGTGGCACTCATGGCAGGTGTTGTGGTAAGTGGACAATGACATACAGCATATGTACTTGCCTTGCGATCGACATCCATGACAGCCATTTCACATCTTTTTTTTTATGTGACAGATGTATATAAGTAAGTAAATAACCTTCTTCCAAAATTTATAATTCAAATAGAAAAGATTAGAACAGAATAGAAAAAAAATATAATTTAGAAGAATAAAATAGAAAGAATATACAACCATCTTCTGAAATTCGAATTTCGAATAGAATAAATTTGAATTTCGAATAGTATGAATTCAAATTTTTTAATTAATTAATTAATTTTAACTTTGGATAGAAAAGATTATAATAAAATAGAAAATAGACTAGAAAAACAATAACCCCAAATTTGGGGTTTCTATCACCAAGTAACCCCAAAATACATGGACCCAAATTCGGGTCACAAAATATTTTCGAATCCGGTTGAAATAGTTTCAAATGCAGTTGAAATAATTTCGAATCATGTTGATACTATTTCAACCGGATTCGAAAATATTTTGCGACCCGACTTTGGGTCCATGTATTTTGGGGTTACTTGGTGATAGAAACCCAAAATTTGGAGATGTTGTAGTGCTAGTTCTACTGTGTTTGCATACCAAATTTGGGGTTTCTAGCTACAAGTGGCCCCGAGATATGTGGCCCCAAAATCGGGTCGCAAAATGTCATTCTCTGCTCCAGTAAAGTGCTTGACATTTTGCGACCCGACTTTGGGTCCACGTATCTCGGGGTCACTTAGTGATAGAAACACCAAATTTGGTATGCAAACACAGAAGAACTAGCCCTACAACATCTCCAAATTTGGGGTTTCTATCACCATGGAACCCCGAGATACATGGACCCAAAGTCGGGTCAAAAATATTTTTAGATTCGAAAAAATTCGGATTCGGTTAAATTCGTTAGTATTGTAATTCGGTAATTCAGATGCATCCGAATGTCCGAATAATCAAAAATTCGTCCGAATTTCGATTCGGAACGAAACGAAATGCACATGTCTACCTGCAAGCAATGTTTCATATTCCTAGTTATGGCTTCATATATGTGTGTGTTAACTGTACCATTTGTTTCAATCTCATAGGGGAGAGAAGACTAGGAGGACACCACTCCTCAGAGCCCAGGAACCCCACACCTTCTAAAGAACCCCAACCTCCCCAACAAGGCCAACCTGAGGATGTGGAGGAAGTCGAATTGGATAAAGGAGAGGTGGAGGAAGGAAAATTGGAGGAAGTAGAGGTGGATGAGGTGGTGGAACTTGTCACTACAACAGGTCAGTATCTGTCACCACAGCTTCAGGTAAAAGAGATGTAGGCCTGGAGATTGTTATATTTTTATTTTTATTTTAGGGGATGAATATGTTGCTGAAATTCCACGATTCTCCAGGGATAGTGCACAAAGACTCATACAACAAGTAATGGATTGTAGTACTCAACTGGACTTCATGAAAAAAAAGGATTAATGATATGGAGAATACATTTAAGGACATCATAGATGTGTTGCGGCGAATAGACTAAAACACCCCTTTTTTTTGCTAGTTTTTGTTCACTTTTGTAGCACTTTGTCGCAAAAACAAATTTAGAAGATGCACACAGTGGGTCAACATGTGCTATCTGCCATCACGGGATCTCCATGTACGTGTTTTGGGGGTGCAACCTCTTACTCACAACTCAAGTAGGTGAAAGGAAGAAGGGGTTACCCCCCAAAACATGTTGAATGATGGCGGGTAGCACATGTTGACAATAGGGATGAGGAAGGAAATAACATATTTTACCCACCCTAAAATTGTGTGCATCTTCGAATTTTGTCTTGTTCAGGGGTGACAACACTCCATCTTTGATGAAGGGCAGATATATATTTGTTTTTAAAAAAAAGGTCTAAGATCTTGCCTATATACGTTAACATTGTTGTATTTTGAGGAATGTTGAGGAGAGTTTTTGTAATTTCATTAGCACCAAAAAATGCCATGTTAGGTGAAAAGCCAAAAATGGGTTTCTAAAATGTAGAGACACAAAAAATGTAAAAAAAATATATATGTGTGATTGTGCACAGAGTAAAATACAAGAAAAAAAAAAGTGTGGCTGCTCTTTTTTTTAACCACTATAACCTTTTTTGGATTTAGTTTTGTTGTTAGCAGTGAAATGTTTGGTGTTTACTAAGGAAAATACACTTGGCACTACAAGTACACTTTGAAAAAGTAGCACACACCTCAAATATAAACAAAGCAAAACTACAAATAAAGTTCAGATATTTTTTATTTTGTTTTTTTGGTAAAAGATAAAACTGGGAATGATTCTCTGGCATTGGAATGGCCCCCCTACCCATGAAATAATATACATATTTCTGCCGTATTGCACGGGCACTTTGGGGGGGCAAGCCAGCATGGACATGTTCCAGGCCCGGCAGGGCATTGTCCGCAGCAAGTCCGGCCTCGGGCCCAACTGTGGCCATATAAGTAGGAGATTTCTTCCTTAAAAAATTGTGCAGAACACAACAGCAAAAAACAATATAGTTCAATTTGTACTCCACCAGGTTAATTGTAGTTAAAAATAGACGGAACCGGCTGGCCATTATCCCGAAGGCATTCTCCACAACTCTTCGGGCTCTGGCCAGCCGGTAATTGAAGACCCTCCTCTCCGGGGTGAGGGTCCTCTGGGGGAAAGGCCTCATGAGATGCCGACCCAGGCCAAAGGCTTCATCAGCCAAAAAGACAAAGGGGAGTCCTTCCACATTCCCTGCATCCGGTGGCAATGCAAGGTCATCACTCTGTAGACGAAGAGCAAACTCCGTCTGGGCGAAGGCTCCCCCATCCGACATCCGGCCATTCTTCCCACATACACATAGAGGAATTCATACTGTGCTGACACCAGCGCCATCAGCACAATGCTATGAAACCCCTTGTAGTTATAAAAAAATTAGCCCAAACGGGATGGTGGCACGATGCAGACGTGCTTCCCGTCAATGGCTCCTCCGCAGTTGGGGAAGTCCCACCGCCTGGCAAACTCCAATGCCACAGTCTGCCATTCCTGTGGCGTGGAAGGAAGACTGGGATGCCATTAAAGTTTATGTGTGTGTAAAGGCAGGCGTCCGGATACCTTTGGCAATATAGTGTAGTTGAAGGTAAATAAATCTTA
Organism: Rana muscosa; assembly: GCA_029206835.1. Lineage (NCBI taxonomy): Eukaryota > Metazoa > Chordata > Amphibia > Anura > Ranidae > Rana > Rana muscosa. Next base: position 84,788,894 of record CM055125.1, on the reverse strand, counting down.
TAGAAGTTAAATTAGAAAATTGTATAATGTTTGGTCAGCTTTAGACAGTTGAGTTGACACCAAGACCATCGTCCCCATTGGAAGATTTCCCCTCACCTTCTGTAACAGTGACATCTCTACCATGGTCACAGGACAAATAGAGAAGGGGGATCTCACCTCCCCAGTGGGGACAGAAATAAAAACCTGCCAGGGTGGAGAAATATTAGAACCCCTGTCAGGGTTTACTGCTGTCCAGGACTCAAGTTTAAAGCTCTATCCTCACTGTCCTAGTGACAACGGTTTCACCAATCGGGTAAAGGAAATCTGCATTAGCAATACACACAGGAATTACTTTTCTTTTATTACAGTAGAGGAGGGCTGGGCCCCCTGTATTGCTGTCTGTGTCCCTGCTGCTCATTTTTCCAGCCTTATTTTGCCATCTGGTAAAATTGTATTCGCCATGTAGTAAGTGAGAGGAAATCTCACCAACAGAGGCAAAGATGGCAGTAAGAACCTGACAAGGGATCTAATCCTCCCCCACTTAAAAAAAAAGTTTTGTCCTAAAGTCTTCTTTCACAGTTGTAGCATTGTCTACCCCCCACCCCGCAGTGGATCGCTTTTCAGTGAACGGTGAAAGGTGGTTTGCAGGCGTTAAGAAGGCATTGATGCTGCCTCCAGATGGCTTGTTTTTTTTGTTGCTGAATGGCAATTTTGCATTGCGAGACCATGCTGCAACTACAAACCAAGTGTTTTGAGCGGTCCCATTCACTTACCTAGGAGTTTTTGACAGGTGCCACCTGTCAAATTTGGTAGGTAGCATTGCAATTGCCACACCATGATGCAAAGCAGCACCCATCCAATTCTGCTTATAGGTGAGCAGTTGGGAGGGGTTACTGTCACCTTATTGTTCCATCTTGATCACAGTGATCCTATCACTATAGGAATACAGCAGCAGCTTTGTTTACAAATTACCCTATGGTGACAGGATCACTTGTAAACAAAGCCCCTGCTGTAAAAGAAAAGCAAGTATCCTTACCTTTCTGTTGGCTTTGTCTTCAAACACTTCCCAATTGATGCAGGTATATGACACTCTAGGGCAGCCTTACTCAACCTTTTTACCCCAGAGGAACCTTTGCAATAATTTTCAGGTCTTGAGGAACCCCTACCAAAATTATATAATTGGGATTAGAGGGAAGGATGGCCCTTACAGTGGTGGTCAGATTATCGCCTTACACAGGGCTTTTTTTCTCAGAAAATAGGTGCAGGAACTCGACCACGACTTCCCAAACCCACACACACCCTCCAAACTGCACCAAATAGTGGGTGTAGTAAAATTGTATGAACAGTGGGAGGACCTTAATGCACTCCTGGTATTTATTGCCCCTTTAGGTACCAAGTGCAGAGTTGGGGGGGGGGAGTTTACACACATAGTGTAGAGTTCAGGGGTGCTCTGCATGCAGATTACGGAGTTCAGCCTTCTTCCACATCTCACTTTCATCCCTCTCTCAGCTCTGACCTCTACATGCAACCCCCCTCCAATGCCCCATATTTTCCCCTCATTAAAAGTGCCACCATCTTCCACGTGTCGTACTTTTGTTGCTGTATTAGGCTGAAGCACCCAGCCGGCTCTAGTACCTATCGCACACTGTAGGTGGCTCTGGCTCTCTCACTTGCAGGGAGATTATCCAGTAGGGGTGTAGGCATCTGCACTGCACCCTGGGCACCTGCACCCTAAGCCCTGCCCTTAAAGAAAACTAAAAAATGATCACTGGTATCATACTGTTGCTCTGGCAAGTGGCATTGGACCCAGAATTTATGCAGACACCCATACCTCCCAACATTCTGAGATGGGAATGAGGGACACCTATTAGCAAAAGAATGTAGGCATAGTACATGCCCCCTGCCACACCCCGTTAAAGAAGAATTATACAAAAAAAAGAAGATTGGTTAAACCCACAAGTGTTTTTTTTACCACTACTATTCCTTTTTATTGGCTTTTAGTATTTACAGATGCAGCAATTTAGAACATGGATGAATGGTTTAGCCATGAAAAACACTTCTGGATAGATAAATAGTGCATTTTATATACAACTATGCAGATCAGACCAAAATGAGGGACAAAGGAGGAGGAAAAAGGGACAGGGGGACTTTGTTCAAAATGAGGCACAGTCCCTCTAAATCAGTGTCAGTTGCGAGCTATGGACACCATCAGATGGCAACCAGCTCAGCCACAGCCCAAGGAACCCCAAGTAACCTCTGGAGGAACCCTAGGGTGCCATGGAACACTGGTTGAGAATGGCTGCACTAGGATGTGTTGCAAATATGATCCTCATACTGCACACTATGGTTCCTTGTATGTCCTGTAGTGAAAGATGACACTTTAAATGTTGTGTTTCCACAAATGTTAGCTTAAAAATTCCAGAAGTAACATAATTTAATTCTCAATGAAGTCTACAGAAAAAAGATTTTATATTGCATTTTATCAGGAGGCAAATCATAGACTATCCCAGTCCTGCAAATTAATTGTAAAACAGTGAATAGTGACAGTATACATTCCACAGCTTTTGTCGCTGTCACTGATTTCTACAAATCAGTGAGAGCTGGTCGCTGTGACCACAAGCTGCAACGCCTACTCTGCCATTGTTCTGAGCAATGGATTTTTTTTCTAAATTTGAGTCTTCTTTGGTTCTCTTGTCTCAGACAGCTGTCAATTTATAGATCCACATCGGACTGAAACGTCAGTCACTTTATAGCCCAACAACTACAATAGATCTGCTGCCATCTGCCTCTGCAGGAGCTTTGAGAACATATGCAGTCCCAGAGTCCTCTAGGACATGAAAAAGAATTTGACTTTCCTCGATTGGGAAGTTTCTGCCTTGTGTATGTCTTTATTCAATACCGAGTTCTTATTCCTAAAGTGAAGTTTTACTCCTAAAACACTTTGGTAGTAGAGTGTAATTTGTCTGAACTCCAGACGTATAGAAGGTAGAGGTCGACCGATATATCGGCCGGCCGATATATCGGCCGATTTTTGGCACTTTTTAATTAATCGGCATCGGCCCATAGTGCTGAAAAAAAAAGCCGATTTAAAAAAACTTCAGCGCAACTTGGAAATAACTTCTTTCATAGAAGTCAATGCAAGTTCCCTGAAGTTTCCCGTTGAGGTGGAGCGATGTGTCTCTGGGCAGCCTGCCAAGTGAGAGAAAAGAAATACAATGTTTCTTCTTATCAATGAACTGAACTCAGTTTGTAGAAGTTCTCAGTTTAACCATTTAATGACAAAATCTTTTCTGACACTTGTAGCTTACAAGTAAAAATCCTGTATTTTCTGCTAGAAAATCACTTGGAACCCCCAAACATTATATATATATATTGTGACAGCAGGAAGGTAAAGTCACCTGGTTGCATCCAGGGGGGTAGATATATTTCGCCCAGATTCAGGCTTTACGCCGACTTATACAACTAGGTGGAGAGTTGTATAAGCCCAGCTGAGGATAGTGGGCTCATGGATGACTCATACCTCTAGGGAGAGTGTGGGGCGTCGTGCAGACAGGGAGTTGATGAGACCAGCTGAAGCTTGTCAGCTCATTTAGGCCTCTATAAGAACTCCCAACTTCATTAGATGTTAGCTCATGCCTGGAAGCAGACCTGTGTGGACTTCCTGGAGAGAGTGAACCCTTGTGCGGTGAGACAAAGCCTGTGTGGCTATTTGCTTGGACATTTAAAACCAGGGACTTAGGGACTAGGACAGCACTAGGCTGATCCCAGTTGTTAGTTAGGAAACCTGTATGTTTAGTCAGAGGTCAACTTGACCAGGATTTATTTTGTTTATGTTTCTTTTGCTTTGCTGTGTTTTGTCACTGTAAATAGAAAATAAACCGCACCTTTTTTGATTTTGAAAACCACAACCTCCGTTTGCTGGGCCTGTTTTGTGTGGGGAGCCCATCCCGGGGGTCACACACACCCGCTGCCGAGCTAACCCCCTCACAGTTGGTGGAGAACCAGTGGCAGTTTTTTTTTAAGCCAGCATGGAGGAGATACTGAAGCAGCTGGCTCTAGCAAATGCCAATCAACAGCAGACAAATGCAGGTTTGCAAAAGAGCCTTGCAGCTCATCAACAGAGCCTTGCAGCTCAACAACAGAACTTCGCAGCCCAGCAGCAAGCTCATCAACAGAGCCTTGCAGCCCAGCAGCAGACAAACGCAACTTTGCAACAGAGTCTGGAGGCTCAGCAACGAGCCCAGCAGCAATCTGAGGCCCGCTTCATAGACCTGTTGCAGAAGCAAGAGCAGAGACTACAACAACAGATGGAAGCAGTAATGCAGCAACGTCCGCAGACCAGTGAGGAAAGCCGTCCCACTAATACCGCGTCCTTTGGGGTGAGTCGTTTATTGACAAAAATGACTGGAGAGGATGATCCAGAGGTATTTTTGACCACATTTGAAAGGACCGCTGAAAGAGAAAAGTGGCCTGAGGAGCAGTGGGCTGGACTGGTGGCTCCTCTGTTAACTGGTGAATCGCAGAAAGCTTACTATGACCTAGAGCCTAACCAAGCAAAAGACTATGTGATGCTAAAAGCTGAAATATTGGCAAGGCTGGGTGTCACCCAGGCTGTCCGGGCTCAGCGTGTGCATAACTGGACTTTCCAGCTTGGAAAACCCCCCAGGTCTCAAATGTATGATCTCATTCACCTGAGCAGAAAGTGGCTACAGCCAGAGACTTTGTCCGCACCAAAGATTGTGGAACGTGTTGTAATGGATCGGTTTTTGAGAGCTCTTCCTACTGCCATCCAAAAGTGGGTAAGCCATGGAGACCCAGAGACGGCCGATGGTCTTGTGGATCGTGTGGAGAAATACTTGGCTACAGAGAACCTGACGGCCTCTTCCAGAGACACTCAGACTTTCCACCCTAAGACCAGACCATCCCCAGGGGCGGATAAGAGGATTCCAAGGGGTGAGGGTGGAGAGAGTGAGAGGGTGGGAGCTCTACCCCAAGTTTGGCGAGAACAGCCTGGGAAATCAGCGGCTCAAGAGGCGGCAAGAAGGATCGTTTGCTACCGCTGCCGGCAAGCGGGACATATTGCAGCCAATTGCCCGGTTGTGGAGGAACCCATGCAGTGTGACTTTCTGACGGGCAGACGTCAGTCGCTGTGTGCGACAGTCGCATGCACTGCCATTCGAGGAACTGAGAAACATTTATGCAAAATGTGTGTTAATGGTAGAAATGTTGTGGTATTGCTGGATTCAGGTAGCCTTGTGACCCTGATAAAGGCTGAGTTAGTTAAAACAGAGGTCTCTGGGAATAGCAAGGTAGCTGTTATTTGTGTGCATGGGGACACCCGAGAGTATCCAGTGACTACAGTGTGTTTCGAGACCCCCAAAGGTACCCTCTCTCATCCAGTGGGCTTAGTATCTCAGTTACCGCATGACGCCATTGTGGGAAGGGATTTTCCGAAGTTCTGGGAACTGTGGGATGATCCTGAGCCCCTCACTGGTGCCCCTATGTACCAGGAACGTGATAGCCAGAACTCCCCTGAGAGTGGTGAGGACTCTCCGGAATTTCCCTTATCAGTATTGGCAGGGGAGACTCAAGAAACTGGAGAGGAGCCCACCTCCTCAGACGAAAACCTACCGTCTGTGGAGTTTTCTGATCTTGAGGTTCACAGGGAAAACTTTGCCACAGAACAGTTGAAAGACCCCGCCCTAATAAAGGCACGGGAAAACGTAGTGAAAATAGATGGCGAGTTAGTGAACCCAGATAATACCTGCACTTACCCATACTTCAGCGTAGAGAAGGACCTACTGTATCGGGTGGCAAAAAGGGCAGAAGAAACCGTTGAGCAGCTTGTGGTGCCCAAACCTTACAGGAAGTTGGTGTTGGAGTTGGCCCATGGGCACATTCTTGGAGGTCATCTGGGGACAGAGAAAACCCGAGAGAGGGTATTACAGAGATTCTATTGGCCGGGGGTGATGAAGGACGTAGAAAATTATTGTTCCTCCTGCCCTGTGTGTCAGAGGTCGGCCCCGATGCCACATTTCCGTAGCCCGCTGGTCCCTCTACCCATCATTGAGGTCCCGTTTGAGAGGATCGCCATGGATTTGGTAGGTCCTATAATCAAGTCCGCTAGGGGGCACCAGTACATATTAGTTATAATGGACTATGCCACCCGTTATCCAGAAGCAATCCCTCTCCGAAATACCTCGGCCAAAACCATAGCCAAAGAGCTATCTCTTGTGTTTAGCCGGGTGGGTATTTGTAAAGAACTGCTTACGGACCAAGGTACACCCTTTATGTCCCGGGTTATGAAGGAGCTGTGTAAATTATTCAAAGTGACGCAATTACGTACATCTGTGTATCACCCCCAAACCGATGGGCTGGTTGAAAGATTCAACAAAACCCTAAAACAAATGTTGAAGAAAGTGGTGGATAGAGATGGAAAGGATTGGGACTGTCTACTTCCTTATCTGATGTTTGCTATTAGGGAGGTGCCCCAATCCTCTACGGGATTCTCCCCCTTTGAGTTACTGTATGGGAGACACCCAAGAGGGCTGTTGGATATTGCCAAGGAAACTTGGGAAAGTGAGAGTTCTCCCCACAGGAGTGTGATTGAGCATGTCGCCCTGATGCAAGACCGAATTGCACAGGTAATGCCCATCGTGAAGGAACATTTGGCCCAAGCGCAGTTAGCACAGCAGAGAGTGTACAACCGTGGAGCCAAGACCCGTACCTTTTCCCCGGGGGATAGGATACTGGTACTTGTCCCTACGGTTGAAAGTAAATTCCTTGCCAAATGGCAAGGCCCCTACGAGATAATGGAAAAAGTGAGCGAAGTGAATTACAAGGTCAGACAACCAGGAAGGCGAAAGCCCGAACAGATCTATCACGTTAATCTGTTGAAAGCCTGGAGGGATAGAGAGTCCCTAGTCGCAGACACTTGGTCACCAGCTCAAACTGGTGGCGTGATTCCTGAGGTTGGAATAGCAGCCACCTTGTCACAACCCCAACAACAGGAGGTTAAGGAGTTTGTGCTTCGCAACAAGGAGGTATTCTCTGAGCTGCCGGGACAAACATCTGGGGTAGAGCATGACATCATTACCCCGCCCGGTGAAAGGGTGAAGTTAAAACCCTATCGGATCCCAGAGGCCCGACGGGAGGCAATACGGGAGGAAGTACAGAAAATGCTGAACTTAGGGGTGATAGAGGAGTCCCAAAGTGATTGGTCTAGTCCCATCGTGTTGGTGCCTAAACCGGATGGGAGCTGGCGATTTTGTAACGATTTTCGTCAGTTGAACAAAGTTACAAAATTTGACACCTACCCCATGCCACGTATAGATGAGTTGATCGACCGGCTGGGAACAGCCCGATACATGACGACTCTTGACCTCACAAAAGGGTATTGGCAAATCCCCCTGGCCAAGTCGGCCAAAGAGAAAACCGCATTTGTAACCCCAGACGGGGCGTTCCAATATAAAAGAATGCCGTTCGGGTTACAGAATGCGCCGGCCACATTCCAGCGGAAAATGGACCAGATGCTGAGGCCCCATCGGAAGTATGCTGCGGCTTACCTGGATGACGTAATTGTCCATAGCACAGATTGGGCCTCACATCTGCCAAAAGTGCAAGCAGTCCTGGACTCTGTTCGGGAAGCGGGGTTTACGGCTAACCCCAAGAAGTGTACCATTGGGCAGGAGGAGGCCAAATATCTTGGGTACACCATTGGGAGGGGAGTAATAAAACCCCAACTCAACAAAGTCGAGGCCATCCAGAGTTGGCCACGTCCCAACAGCAAGAAGCAGGTACGAGCCTTTCTGGGAATCGCTGGGTATTATCGGCGATTCATTCCCCACTTTGCTTCTAAGGCTGTGCCCCTAACCAACCTGACGAAGGGGAAAGGGTCGGTCATGATTAAATGGACCCCCGAGGCTGAGGCAGCATTCCAATTCTTGAAACAAGCCTTATGTAGCCAGCCAGTGTTGTACTCACCCGACTTCTCTAAAGACTTTGTCGTACAAAGTGATGCGTCAGATGTGGGGTTAGGAGCAGTATTGTCCCAGGTCTGGAACGGGGAAGAGCACCCAGTCATTTACCTCAGCAGGAAGTTGAAGTCCCATGAGGTAAATTACGCCACCGTTGAAAAGGAGTGTTTAGCGGTGAAGTGGGCTCTAGATTCCCTTCGGTACTACCTGCTAGGTAGGCACTTTGACATGGTTACGGATCACGCTCCGTTAAAGTGGATGGCTCAAAACAAGGAAACAAATAGAAGAGTGAATAGGTGGTTCCTGGCCCTCCAGGAATTCAACTTCACAGTAAAGCATCGCCCTGGCGTTCAAATGGGGAATGTGGATGCTTTGTCTCGAGTACATGAATGCCTGATTGCTGGTGTTCCAACCCCGAGGTTAAAACAAGAGGGGGGGGTATGTGACAGCAGGAAGGTAAAGTCACCTGGTTGCATCCAGGGGGGTAGATATATTTCGCCCAGATTCAGGCTTTACGCCGACTTATACAACTAGGTGGAGAGTTGTATAAGCCCAGCTGAGGATAGTGGGCTCATGGATGACTCATACCTCTAGGGAGAGTGTGGGGCGTCGTGCAGACAGGGAGTTGATGAGACCAGCTGAAGCTTGTCAGCTCATTTAGGCCTCTATAAGAACTCCCAACTTCATTAGATGTTAGCTCATGCCTGGAAGCAGACCTGTGTGGACTTCCTGGAGAGAGTGAACCCTTGTGCGGTGAGACAAAGCCTGTGTGGCTATTTGCTTGGACATTTAAAACCAGGGACTTAGGGACTAGGACAGCACTAGGCTGATCCCAGTTGTTAGTTAGGAAACCTGTATGTTTAGTCAGAGGTCAACTTGACCAGGATTTATTTTGTTTATGTTTCTTTTGCTTTGCTGTGTTTTGTCACTGTAAATAGAAAATAAACCGCACCTTTTTTGATTTTGAAAACCACAACCTCCGTTTGCTGGGCCTGTTTTGTGTGGGGAGCCCATCCCGGGGGTCACACACACCCGCTGCCGAGCTAACCCCCTCACAATATATATATATTTTTAGCAGAGACCCTAGGGAATAAAATGGCTGTTGTTGCAATATTTTATGTCACACGGTATTTGCGCAGCGGTCTTTCAAATGCAATTTTTTGGGAAAAAATACACTTTAATGAATTTTAAATAAAACTAAACAGTAAAGTTAGCCATTTTTATTTATTTTTTTGTCTAAAAATTTTGATTACCTGTTTTTGTGCCTGCTTCCCGATTCCCTTACCGAAGATGGCGGCGGCAGCACCCGAGAGCCGAGGGAGAGATCGGCTTAGTATGCCGACATCGCGGGCGCCCAGGACAGGTAAGTGTCCATGTAATTAAAAGTCAGCAGCTGCAGTATTTGTAGCTGCTGACTTAAAAAAAAAATTTTTTCGGCGGAACTCTGCTTTTACACTGGAGCGGGTAGGTGTTGACAGTAAAACGCCGCTAGCTTTAGCGGCGCTTTACCATCATTTTAGCGGCGCTATTCGGCTGCTAGCGGGGCACTTATAACCCAGCTAGCGGTCAATGAAGAGGTTAAATGCACCCATGTAGCACCGCTGCAGAAGCGCTTTGCAGGCGCTTCGGCAGCAGTGCCCATTCATTTCAATGGGCAGGAGTGGTGGAGGAGCGGTATACACCGCTCCATAGATGCTGCTTGCAGGACTTTTTTTAACGTCCTGCCAGCGCACCGCCTCAGTGTGAGACTGCAGGGGAGCTGTTTTGCAGCCACTTTTACAGGTGCTATTTTTAGCCCAAAAGTGCCTGAAAAACACCCCAGTGTGAAAGGGGTCCAACTGTTAGATTTTATGAGATGAAGGGAAAAAAAATCGGCCTAACATATCGGCCCAAAAAAAATCGGCATCATATATCGGCCATCGGCCACCACAATTTCTAAATATCGGCTTCGGCCAGAGAAAAACCCATATCGATCGACCTCTAATAGAAGGACTGATTCCCATTATTTACATTTGGGCTGTGTTGGGCAGTCTTGACCAGTGCAATCCCAATGCAAACATGAGACAATTTGTCTTGTGTGCTATAAACATAGTTCCCAACTGTCCCTGATTTTGAGGGACTGTTCCGGATTTGAAACAAAGTCCCTCTGTCCCTCTTTCCTGCTCATTTGTCCCTCATTTTGGTCTGATCTATATAGTTGTTTATAAAATGCACTTTTTATCTATCAAAATGTGTTTCCCAGTGCTAAACCTTTCATCCAATGTCTAAATTGTATATTACAAAAGCCAATATAAAAGAATAGTGTTAAAAAAGCACTTGTGAGTTTAGCCAATCATTTTAATGTATAATTCTCCTTTAAGGGGTGTGGCAGGGGTGTGTTCTATGCCTACATACCTTTGCTAATAGGTGCCCCTCAATCCCATCTCAAAAAGTTGGGTGGTATGTATAAGGTCTCATTCACATGGGTGCTGAGGCCCATATATTGTGAACGGGTCATTTTTTTCCAATGTCACAAACCTCCAGATGGTGCATGCAGGCAGCGCATTGAGGCTCGGTTCACACTGGTGCGCTGTTCAACATTGGATGTGATTCGCACAGCACTGCAAATCACTAGTGATGAGCCGAACATCCCCCGGTTCGGTTCGCACCAGAACCTGCGAACGGACCGTAAGTTCGCGTGAACTTTAGAACCCTATTAAATACAATGGACTTGAACGTTTAAAATCAAAAGTGTTAATTATAAAGGCTAATATGCATGTTATTGTCCTAAAAAGGGTTTGGGGACCCGGGTCCTGCCCCAGGGGACATGTATCAATGCAAAAAGAAGTTTTAAAAACAGCCGTTTTTTCGGGAGCAGTGATTTTAATAATGCTTAAAGTGAAAAAAAAAGTGAAATATTCATTTAAATATCGTACCTGAGGGGTGTCTAAAGTATGCCTGTGAAGTGGCATGTGTTTCCCGTGTTTAGAACTGCCCCTGCACAAAATTACTTACTTACTATTAATTTCTAAAGGAAAAAAAGTCATTTAAAACTGCTTGCGGCTTTAATGTAATGTTTGGTCCCAGCAATATGGATGAAAATCAGTGAGAAAAATGGCATGGGTACCCCCCCCCCCCCAGCCCACTACCAGCCCCTTTGTGTCTTGTATGGATATTAAACACTTCCATACCGGGTCATTGTAAAATGACGCCGGCAGGAACCCTCTCTCCCTCCGGGTGAACATCATATGACGTCCTGGGTTTGAGGGGGGATATCTGAATGATGCCTGCAGCTAGAGGCATCATTCAGATATCCTTGTCTTTAGCCGGCGATTCTGCGCACCATAAGAATGAGCATAGCGGCGGTTCCACCGCTTGATCATTCTTATAGGTGGTGGGAGGGGACCATCCGGTGCTTCTCTGGGCTCTCCCGTGCCATCGGGGACCCGGAGAAAATCCAATTCATATATGGCCTCAGTATTGCCTGAGGCTGGACTTTTACCTGCTAATCCCCTACCGGGCCTGGAATCTGCCCGTCCTGGCTTGCCCCCCCAAAATGCCCGTGAGGTTCGGGACAAATATATGCAATATTTCACGGGTAGGGGGGCAATTCCTATGCCAGGCTATGGCTAAAGATTCCTGGAGAATGAGCTAAATAAAATTCTGATTTCAAATTTTAACTTTGGTTTGTTTCCTGTCTCCTAGTTTGTCTTAGTGCATTTGTAGTGCCAAGTGTATTTTCCTTTAGTAAATAACAACCATTTCACTATTTAACCGTAAAAAAAACACAAATAAGGTTAGAGCGTATTGAAAAAAGAAGCTACACGTTGTTTCTGTTCAAACATTTTACTCTGTGCACATTCACACACGTTTCCTTTTTTTTTGGTCCTGGCCACAAACCGCCAATTCTTTTCTTAGGAAAATACAAAAAAAACAGTTGCATTCCAAAAATTACAACATTGGATACCTCTGAGCAATCTGACACATTCAGTTACACAAACTATGTCTCTATGTGCCCGTCCTAATATGGGGTCTTGCCACCCCTTGCCCAGCCAAAAATTGAATTTGCACACATTTTGTATTATTTTCCACTAGGGATTTTAGACTCCTGATCCCTATTGTCAACATGTGCTATCTGCCATCAGGGGTGATCAATGGACGTGTTTTGGGGGTGCAACCCCTTCCTCAGTTCACCTACTTTAGATACGATGAAGGGGTTGCACCCCCAAAAGACGTACATGGATATCCCCTGATGACAGATGGCACATGTTGACACACTGTGTGCATATTCAATTTTTGGCTGGTTGCATTGTCAAAAACAGTTTAAAAGGTTGATGAACAGTCATTCCTGAGAAAAAAATGGGGGTTTGGTTGACTTATTTGATTCTCCCCAAAACATCTAGAATGTCTTTAAATGTTTGATCCATCACATGAATTATTTGTTTTATTCTGTCCAGTTCCGTGCTACATTCCATCACTTGCTGTATTATTCGGAGGGCACTGTCAGCAGAGAAACGTGTACTATCCTTCACCACAACATTTACATCCCCTAAAAACAAAATAAAAAGGTATTATAACTCTGCAGGCCTACATCTCTTACCTGAAGCTGTGGTGTCAGATACTGACCTGTTGTGGTGACCAGTTCAACAACGTCATCCACCTCTCCTTCCTGCACTTCTCCTTCCTCCACCTCAACTTCCTCAACATCCTTTGGTTGTGGGTCTTTGGGAGTTTGGGGTTGTTGTGAAGCTGTGGGGTTCCTGTGCTCCCTGGAGTGTTCTCCTCCCAGTCTTCTCTCCCCTATGATAATCAAACAAAAGGTCTATTTATCACACTGAAATTCTCTATGAAAAATAAAAACAGGCTAAATTGCTTGGTAGTGGGGTACAAGTGTGTGTTTGGGCGGAAGTTAAAGATGAATGCATTATTTCTGACCAATAATATGTTTAGTATTCACCTTTGGCTGTCAGTTTTTAGACATGGAGGCACCACAAAAAATCACTAATGCACCTGTGTGGGACACCCAAAAAAGGCGGGTCTGGTGGCCCACACTATAGTGCTCAAAAGTACAGATGTGGAAGCAGCTGCTGAGTGTCCTTTACACTGGCTAAAGTTTGCATTTCATTCTCTTTACAAACACATCATCTAGCCTAAAAATTTGGAACAAAATTTTTTAAAAAACACGCAGATGTCTAGATACTTTTGTGGCTATAAAATAAGCCAAAACAGCGGATAGTGGCCGAACGAAGTGTCTGTAACGTAACGAACGATTACTGTGCCAAACCAAGTTCAAATTATTAAATTATGGAAGGGAGTCCAATATGATAAAATCAAAAAAAGGAGCAACATGTAAGTTGAGAAAAACATTAATAGCAGAAAAGTGTACATTTTACTTACTTTTTGATAGAATTCTCTTAATGCTCCTTAACTGCTCTGGCTCCCTCAGTTTGAGGTCTGACCACCTCTTTCTGAGCTGCTCATTTGAGCGTTTCACCCCGAAATTCGTCTTCAGACTCTTCACGACTTTCTTCAGGATTTTGGCCTTCCTTCTATTTGGTTTGCTATACGGCCCATGCTTTGCATCATAATCAGACTTGAGCAAGATGTCCACCATCTCCGCCATCTCCGCAAAAGACATATTAGATGCCTTGAATCTCCTCCTTGATCGTGACGTTTCCTCGGTCTCCGGGCTTGTCTCCTCCTCGTTAGTTGCGTAATTATCAGACACCTGCTGTAAATCCGCCATATCTGTCTGCGTGCCGAAAGAGAAGGGGCGGGGAAAAGATGTTAGTTAGAACGTCATGGGCGGGCGACGTGTGCGGAGCGACGTGTTCGAAGTTTGACGCATGCGTGGTGTATATATAGCAAACACACATGTGACTATACTACGTTCGGTGTGCGGAGAGAGGAGTTCAAGTTACGGACGTGCGAACAAAGGTATGTGATTTTGTGAGTTGGACGAATTGTTGGCCTATACTGTCTTGAGAATGTTGTAGGATATATATGGTGACTACGATGTTAAGGAGGTTAGACTGTTTGCCTCACATTAGTTATATATTATTTATTTTACTTGCAGATACAATATGAATGTCTTCATTAGTGATAGAGATTTCCTGGCGGAATTTATAGACCGGGTAAGGGAGCTGCCCGCTCTGTGGGAGACAAAAAACTCCATCCACAAAAAAAGAGGGGTGAGAAAATCAGCGCTGGAGACCCTGCTCCCATTTGTGCATACCAAGGTGCCCACAGCCACAGCAAAACAGGTGGACACTAAAATTTGAAGCTTGAGAGGCACCTACAGGACTGAACGCTCTAAGGTCCTGGCTTCTCAGAGGTCAGGAGCAGCAGCAGATGAGGCAAGGCCATCACTCTCCACTCTTCCCCCCAGACTTCCCTGCAGCCAACCTGAGCCTTCTCTGGAGCAAGAGGAGGCAGCCATCCTGGATGATCCTGATTTTGCCATCTGGAGCCAGGTATAGTATTAAATGAAAATGTATTGTGATAAAAATAATGTTTGACAAATATGTCAAGATGACAAACATAAACTATTTAGAGTTCCACAAGTGAAATCAAGAAGATCTATAGACATTAGTCTGCACTTAAATGGGTGCTAAATAGTCAATCTGATGTAGTTGTAAATTTTAGAAAATGATTTTAGGATTTACATTCTAATTGCTTCAATCATGATTATAAATTTTGAGGCAAAGATTAAAGCAACATATTAAACTATGTCCCTTTTTCATACACAGGATGAAATCAGCCAGGAGGAGGGTCTGGAAACTGTCAGGCAGGAGGAGGCAGGGCCCAGTGGCAGCCAGGAGGTGGCAGGGCCCAGTGGAAGGCAGGAGGTGGCAGGGCCCAGTGGCAGCAAGGAGGTGGCAGGGCCCAGTGGCAGGCAGGAGGTGGCAGGGCAAAGGAGAAGCACCAGATCACAGGTGCCTCCCATCCGATTTCCCAAAAGAGGCAGGAGGGACAGGACCACCAGTGAGGCAGCAATGGCCCTTATTCAAGAGGCCCATGCCACCCTCAAGGAGCCCACATCCCCTGAAGAGGCCATTGCCGGCACAGTGGAAGCAAAGTTCAAGGTGATGAGCATGGAGCAACGCCTCCTATGTGAGCCCCTGCTCATCACCTTGCTCAACAAGGGGGTGATGGGAAAAATTACCCCCAATACAGCAATTTGTGAGGTGGCACAACTGTCCCAACCTCAACCTCCTCCTCCACCTTCTTCTTCTGCCCCACCCCCTTCTCCTTCAACTCCACCTTGTTCTTCCACCCCACCCCCTTCTCCTCCACCTCCAACTTGTTCTTCCGCCCCACCCCCTTCTCCTCCACCTCCTCCTCCACCTTGTTCTTCTGCCCCACCCCCTTCTCCTCCACCTCCACCTTGTTCTTCCGCCCCACCCCCTTCTCCTCCACCTCCACCTCCACCTTGTTCTTCCGCCCCACCCCCTTCTCCTCCACCTCCACCTTGTTCTTCTGTGCCACCCCCGTCTCCTCCACCTCCTCCTCCTCCTGACAGGAGTACCCCTCCAGTGGCCCAGCCTCCAGCCAAACGAAGAAGGAAGGCTGCAGGGAAGGCTTCAGGGAAGGTTGCAGGGAAGGTTGCAAGGAAGACGAGGAAGTGATGGCCTTGCTTCATTGTGGTCGGACAGAAGGCAGCCTGTTGTAGTGCCACACACTTGGGACATATATCTCACCTGCTGCTGTTCCTGACCTCTGGGAGGCCAGCATCAGATTGTGCTCAGAAATGTTGGCCTTCTCAAGCTCCCAATTTTAGTGTCCACACAGGGTTGATGTGTGCTCTGGGGTCCCTGGGATGCACAAATGGCAGCAGGTTCTCCAGCGCTGCCTTCTCTTTATTTTTTACAAAACATGAATAAATGTTATTTTTGTTTAAGTTCA
The DNA here is from genome assembly GCA_029206835.1 of Rana muscosa. Lineage (NCBI taxonomy): Eukaryota > Metazoa > Chordata > Amphibia > Anura > Ranidae > Rana > Rana muscosa. The sequence goes on along the minus strand of CM055125.1, from coordinate 84,773,055 downwards.
TACTTGACTATGTGTATTTGTAAAAATGTAAAATGTAAAATTTAGCTTTGGAGTAAGCAGAGACATTTGACTGACAAAAAAAGGGACAGATAACAACCCCCCTAAAAAATAAAAGAATCTGATTTCCCAAAAAGAGGGTGTAAAATTTAACAACTATATATTAAAATATTCAATGGGAGATCACTATCAAAACATTGCGAAATTAAAATTAACATCAGTTTGAAAAATATAAAAATATAAAAATGTTAAATATTCATAAAAACTTGCACGATATAATACACATAAATCTTCTTGAGAGCAGCATGAAAAAGGTTAAAAAAAGATAGTCATAACTCTGTGTGAATATCAGCAGCAAAAGAAGTTCTTTCGTTTTGATTAATGTAACATTCTAAAGAAGATTTCAATGCACAACATTTAAACGATGCAATAATTTCGAGCGTGACGAATGTGCTATCTCCATTACGATGCGCTCCCGTCTCATACTTGCTTCTGAGCATGCGCACTTTTGAAAGACTCATTAAAGCATACACACGAACCATTTTCTCGTCACAAAACAGGCCGACGAGAAACACGACGAGGAAATCAGGAATCCTGACGAGAAAATAGAGAGCAGGTTCTCTATTTTCTCGTCGAGATTCACGGCAATTTTCTCGTCGTAAAACCATACACACGAACGTTTTTTTCGAGAAAAAAGCTCTCGCGGCACTTTTCTTGCCGGTTTTGGACGAGAAACTTGGTCGTGTGTACGAGGCTTTACAGGAGAAAATTTCCCTTCCTAGCGGTAGATTTCCTCTCACTTCCTGTTGTCTCCTTCCATTTGCAAGTAGGAGTCGTTTGTAAGTTGGATGTTTGAAAGTAGGGGCCTGCCGTATATACTCTGCAGAAATTTGGCCCTTAGGTGTTGGTGTTGCCACAACACTGTAAGCCCTCACAGTTACTCTTGGTGGGCGCTGGAACGCCCTGCTGTGAACTATTATATCAAGAATTGTAATTACATGCCATTGTTGAACAGTGGTAGGAAAAATTGGGCCTTTGGTGGTGGTGCTGGTGCCACAACACTGTAAGTCCTCACAGTTACTCTTGGTGGGCGCAGGAATGGGCCCAGCTGTAAAATATTAGATCAATATTTGTAATTGCATGCCCCTGTTGAACAGGGGCAGAAAAATTGGGCCTTTGGTGGTGGTGGTGGTGTTGCCACAACACTGTAAGCCCTCACAATTACTCTTGGTGGGCGCAGGAATGGGCCCTGCTGTAAATTATTAGATCAAGAATTGTAATTACATGCCCCTGTTGGGCATAAAAATTGGGCCTTAGGCACTGGTGCCACAACACTGCAACCCCTCACAGATACTGAACTTGGAGCGCTGCAATGAGCCCTGCTGCAAAGTATTGCATCAAAAATTGTAATTACAAGCCCCTGTTAAACAGGGGCTGAAAAATTGGACCTTAGGCACTGGTGCTGGTGCCACAACACTGCAACCCCTCACAGATACTCTATTAGGAGCGCTGCAATGAGCCCCGCTGCAAAGTATTGCATCAAAAATTGTAATTACAAGCCCCTGTTAAACAGGGGCTGAAAAATTGGACCTTAGGCACTGGTGCTGGTGCCACAACACTGCAACCCCTCACAGATACTGTAGTGATCCATCCTCAAGACCCAGTAACCCAGAGGATTTTCGGTGGGAAAGGTGTCCAAGTCTGATATTGCCCCTAGGTATTCCTGCACCATGTAAACCAGACGCTGGCGATGGTTGCTGGAACTGATCATACCTTGGGGCTGCTTACTAAAAAAATTGTCTGAACGCATCGGTCAGACGGCGGCCACCTTCTCCACCACTCCTTCTTTGACTGACCGAAGCCTCAGCAACACGTTGTCCAGGACAAGGAATTTGTAACCTCCCAGTCTCTGGGAACGCGTTGCACAGACCTTTCTGCAAGGCCTCCCGAAGATGCTTCATCCTCTGCTCCCTCTGCGATGGCAAGATAAGGCCTGCAACTTTACCCTTGTAACGTGGATCAAGGAGGGTTGCCAGCCAGTAATGATCCCTCTCCTTGATCGCACGAATAGGAGGATCCTTCTGCAGGCTTTGCAGGATCAGGGAGGCCATGCAGCGTAGGTTTGTTGAGGCATTCGGTGCGGAGTCCTCTGGGTCACTGAGGACGACATGATCCGCAGCCACCTAGTACAAGTCCATGGGTGTCTTGGGACTGTAATTGATCCCTTGAAGACTGCTGCTGATGCTGAGTGCTAGGCTCCACCTCCATGCTGACACAATAATCCTCCTCCTCCTCCTCGTCCACTTCCTGTGTGATAGCCGGGCCAGCAGGAACACTGTCTGGATAAAGGGGGCCTTGAGAGGTAAGGAAGTACTCCTCTTCCTGACCCTGTTCTGCCTCAAGTGCCCTGTCCATTATTCCACGCAGCGTGTGCTCCAACAGATGGACAAGAGGGACAGTGTCACTGATGCATGCACTGTCACTGCACACCATCCTCGTGGCCTCCTCAAATGGTACCAGGACAGTGCATGCATCCCTGATCATGGTCCACTGGCGTGGGGAAAAAAATCCAAGCTCCCCTGACCCTGTCCTGGTGCCATATTGCAACAGATACTCATTGATGGCCCTCTGCTGCGTGTGCAGCCGCTGCAGCATGGCCAACGTAGAGTTCCACCTGCTGGGCATGTCACAGATTAGGCGGTTCTTGGGCAGGTTGTAATCCTTTTGCAGCTCAGCCAGCTGAGCACTGGCATTATATGACCGGCGGAAATGCCCACAGAGTTTCCTGGCCTGCTTCAGGACCTCTTGTAAGCCCGGGTACCTGCACAAGAACTGGTGCACCACCAAGTTAAGGATGTGAGCCAAACAGGGCACATGGGTCAGTTGTCCCTGTCGGAGGGCGGAGAGGAGGTTGGTGCCATTGTCGCAAACCACCTTTCCAGGCTTAAGCTGGCGTGGCATCAACCACCTCTGAGCCTGCCCCTGCAGAGCTGACAGAATCTCTGCCCCAGTGTGGCTCCTGTCCCCCAAGCGCAACAGCTCAAGCACCGCATGGCATCTTTTTGCCTGCATACTTGCATAGCCCCTTGAATGCCTACGGAGCACCGCTGGTTCCAAGGACAAAGCACAGGTAGAGGCCATGGAGGAAGAAGAAGAGGAGGGGGTGGAGGAGAGAGGTGTGTCAGAATCACCAGTAGTAACATTTTGGAGGCGTGGTGGCAGAACAACCTCCAACACTACTGCACCTTGTCCTGCATCCTTCCCATCTGCCAGCAGAGTCACCCAATGCGCGGTGAAAGATAGGTAACATCCCTGTCCATGCCTACTGGACCATGAGTCAGCGGTAATATGCACCTTACCGCTGACCGCCCTGTCCAGCGAGGCCAAGACATTGCCTTCCACATGCCGGTAGAGAGCCGGAATCGCCTTCCGTGAGAAAAAGTGGCGTTTGGGAACCTACCACTGAGGAACCGCACATTCCACAAGCTCACGGAAGGGGGCAGAGTCTACCAACTGAAAAGGCAGCAGTTGAAGTGCTAGCAATTTAGCCAAGCTAGCATTCAACCGCTGGGCATGTGGATGGCTGGGAGCGAACTTCTTTCGGCGGTGCAGCAACTGGGGCAGGGAAATTTGCCTGGTTCAATCGGACGTCACTGTACCGATAGCAGATTGCCCGCAAGTACTTGGCTGTGACACACCTTATTCTACACCTTCATTCCTCTCAGTGCAGGTTTCAGAGAGGACTGAAGGTATAGTGGGGTTGGAGATCCCAGCTGATGAGGAGCAGGGAGAGGTCCGTTTTGTTCTTTGGTGTGGGTCTTTTAGGTACGCTTGCCAACGAACTGCATGGCAGGTCGACATATGTCTGGTCAAGCACGTGGTGCCCAAGCGGCTGATGTTTTGGCCACATGAGATACGCTTTAGACATATGTTGCAAATGGCAATGGTGCGATCTGCTGCACACGTTTGAAAAAAGGCCCACGCCAAAGAACTTTTGGAATAACGCGCAGAGACAGCAGCGCACTGCACATGCGGAGCTCTGCGGTGTGATGCAGTCGGTGTGCTGCCCTTAAGCTGGCCCCTGGAGGGCATCCTGCCTCGTTGAAAATGTGCCTCCTACTCCTCCTCCTTCTCTCTCCTATCAGGCACCCACGTGGAGTCAGTGACCTCATCATCCCCTCCCTCTTCATCACTGGAGCAAATCTGGCAGTATGCTGCAGCTGGGGGAACATGACTGCCAGATAGCTGTCCTTGTTGGGCACCCCCTCTCTCTGGGCTCACGTTACTCCCCCCTCTCTCTGGGCTCACGTTACTGCCTTCCTCTAGCTGGGTTCCATCATTGGAGCCTTCAAAATGCTAGTCATCCTCCTGCAGCATGTACCCAACACTGTGGTCAAACAGTGCGGGGGACTCCTCAGGAGGACATGGTGGGGCTAGGGAAGGAGTGACTGATGCCATTGAGCCGAGGGAAGAGGCCACTTTGGCAGCTGCTTTGCCAGACAAAGTACCCTGAGTCTGGGTGAGAGAGGATGAGGAGGATGAGGATGGCTTGGTCATCCACTCTACCAAGTCTTGGGCATGTTGCGGCTCAACATGGCCAGCTGCCGAAAAGAAGGACAAGCGTGTCCCATGGCCACGTGCTGATGAGGATGCACCGTGTCCACGACCAGCACTGTTGCCTCTAGACACAGAGCCTGCTTGCCCTCTTGTATTGCCTCGTGACTGTCTGCCTCTCCTTGTTTGCCTTCCAGACATACTAATGGCCTGCAGTGAGATGTAGCTGCACAAAGGTGGGATATATATATATATATATATATATATATATATATATACTGATTATAATGCAGCTATCAGAATCAACTGCCTGCTGTGGTATTAGTATGAGAAAAGCAGCAATTGTCTTCAGTTAGTTTTAGGTGAACACTGTGCAGAGGACACAGTACACTAACTGAAAATACTTGCAGCTCTCTGCCTGTGGTTTTATTATGAGAACACCACAATTTTTATTCAGATTCCTATAAGTGAACGCTTTGCAAAGGACAGAAGTACACTACATGAAATTAATGCAGCTCCCTGCCTGTGGTTTTATTATGAGAACACCACTAACTGTATTCAGGTAAGCTTTAGGTGAACGCTATGCAAAGCGCACAGTACACTAAGTGAAACACTGACTGCAGCTAGCACAATCACCTGCCTGTCTGTCACAGTATAGAGAATAACAGGAACGGATCTAGCTAAACTGAATACAGTGTATAAATATATATACAACACCTAGGATGCATATATATCCTCTACACACTGTAACTGCAGCTAACTGACTCGCCTGCCTGCTCTATCTAACTCAATATAAATGACACTGTCTCTCTCTCTCTGTAATCTCTCTCTTTAACCAACGCCAACACACAACACAAGGCCGCCAAGCCGGCGGCCTTATATAGTGTGGGGCGTGTACCTACTCCTCTAAGCCATGATTGGCCAAAGCCACCCTGGCTTTGGCCAATTACGGCTCTCCGTTCTTACCGCGCTGTGATTGGCCAAAGCATGCGGGTCATAGTGAATGCTTGGCCAATCATCAGCCAGCAATGCACTGCGATGCCGCAGTGAATTATGGGCCATGACGCGGCACTCGAATTTGCCGTAAACGGCCCATAATGTTCGCAATTCAGCGAACAGACGATGTTCGACTCGAACACGAAGCTCATCCCTACATATCACATGCGATGTCTGTGCGATGCTAACTCAGCCAAACACTTTGTATGGCTGAATTCGCAATGCATTCAGACCAAACTCGCACAAGACCCTTTTTTTGGTCCACACACCAGAATCGGATCGCGTGGGTGTTCACACCTATGTGATCCGATTCCTGTCCGAATTGACAGTTGGCACTGCGATATGCAAACTGATTTGGGTGTGTCATTAACTTTCGATTGACACTCCCAGCAGTTTGCATATGACAGTGTGAACTGCCTGCGAATCGGGTGCGATGTGGGAACCCGCAGTGGATTCGCAGGGTTCTTGCATTGCTCCAACGTGAACCGAGCCTGAAGTCTATTAAGAAGCAGCAGCTGTACAGACATAGCCGCTCATCCTGATGAGACAGACATGTGGGTGAGTACCCCAAATGCACATTGTCTGAACGAGTTCCTTTTCACAGAGCAGGGTGTTGCAATGCAAACTAACACATTGCAATGCTGCTGCGGTAAATAGAACTGAACAAAATATAATTTGTGGCATTTCACTAAAGTTCTAACAAAAAAGGAAACATTTAAACAGTGCAATGTAAATACCAGAACTGCTTTTCCTAGCATACACCAGCGCCTGTGCATTCAGTGTGGCTGCTGGTGTGAAGCGGCCTAAAAAAGCACAGATGAATGCAGCTTTTGCGATTATTAATACAGCACAAGGAGGTAAACTCATCAGTGTGCTGCTTCTTCTTTCACTGTCCAGTCACAGGCTGAGGGACCCGTAAGTGAGAGTTAAACTGCAACAGAAGAAGATTCTCTCCCCTGCTAGATAGGGTTACGCTGTGTGTAAGAGCTATGTAAATTAATTGCTTGGATACTAGATAGACATACAAATCCTTTAGCGGGTTATTAACTCTCTTATACAGTATATCTCTTTCCTCTGTGTATTTAGCGGTTTTCCTGGAGTTCATTTTAAGGTAAAATGGCACATCATACTCTAATCTATCAGCAACATTCATATCTAGACAAATGTGCAAGTCCTCACATCAGCAAGATGCCAGAATTTGGAGTTCCTGATGCCGGGATGGTGCAGTCCTTTCAGTTCCACATAAGAGGTAAGCAGAGGTGGACAAAGAGGGTTGGTGATTTTGGATGGAGTGCTTTTAAGGCAGATCCATTGTGTAGCACCATGGCAACTGTAGATGAGAGGTTACAATGGCAGCTTCCTGTAAGGATGGGAGGGTTTAGTTCTGCATTAAATGTTTTTCAATTATAATAAATGGTGGTTATAGTTTCTGATAAAGTGGTCTCCAAATTGGCCCGTGGGACGGATGCTTGCCTTTATCCGGCCCTTGGGACACTATTCCTTCCACTGACACCAATGATTGAATGATTGGGCATAATTACTCCCACTGACAGCAATGATGAGACACCATTCCTTCCACTGACACAAATGAATGGGCACTGTTCCTTTCACTGATACCAGCAATGGGGCTCTATTCCTCCTAAGGATACCAATGATTGAATGATTGGGCATAATTACTCCAACTGACACCAATAATGGGGAACTGTTGCTCCCACTGACACCAATGAGGGATCATTATTCCTCCCACAGATACCGACGTTGGGGCACTATCCCTCTGCCTACTGATCACAGGTGCTAGATAATGTTTACCCCCACTGATCACCAAGCCTGTGGTATTTTCTAATCCCACTGGCTACAGTCTGGTCTCCTTAGAGTCTGAAGGACAGTAAATTGGCCCTTTGTTTAGAAAGTTTGGAGACCCTTAAACTAAGCAAATGAAAGGTAAATGATCATAAGAGCTGTAATTTCACTTAACATAGAAATCATTGGCATTCAACCATGGAATTCTTATGGGATTGCATGCAGCCCACACCCCAAAAAAAACAACAATAGTCCCCCAAATAAATAAAAACACCACACAAATTATTGCCATATAATGGCCGCGACACTTTATTGGTTTGCAATAAATCATAAATATTTATTAATTTTATTCAACCAAAAACTCAAGTAAATATTTAATATCTCTATATAAGCTCAGTTATTATAACTCGAGCCATATTGAATTAAAATTAATTAAATGTCCCCCCCGTAGAAGTCTAGGGTGACCAACCACATAAGTACCAGCGACAAAGGGTGGGAAGGGTGGGTAGCTCTTTTGCAAATTCTTGACCAACTGTGCAAATCCTATGGCACTCTTCCCTATTTATTGGGCTCCCAAGCATTCTGCATTATTCCATGAATTCTCATTGGCTAATAACTTGCCTCCTAAATTTAAAGAGAGGGTAACCTAAAATTTACCACATACAAATTGCCTATACTAATTGGGGGGAAAGGGGTGGGGCTGCGGCAAGCCCATGAAGGTGGGCCCAAATAGTTGTTCCCTCCTTTTTTATATTCTGCAAAGCTTCTGTTACTCCAATTGTATGTGCTATGTGATGTAACAAACTACTCAGAAGTCACAGCAATTCCTCTATCTATCACTGAAACTGTTTACATAGATAACATCTCTCGTTATCAGCTGTCTGCAGAGAACGTTTATTCTGTTTGAGTTTTAGAATTTATCATGCTTAAAAATCAGTCTGATACTTTTCTTTTAAATAGATAATTGAACTGCTGAAAATATATAGGATCAGATGTAAAACTGTTTCAGCTTAAGTGCTAGCTGTTGGGGTTCATTCACACTAGCAGTTGGGGGGAGGGGGGGTGAAAACCCCCCACAGTTGAGCCACGCATTTGCTGCTCCTAAATTGCTACCGCCTTTAGTTGCAGAGGTAACAGCTTTGGAGGTACACCTGCTGAGCCCGCGATGCTTTACTTTGCAGCTGAGGCAGGAATTTACCCCTGTTGCTTTTGGAAGGCAGTAGCAAATAGGCCTGCCATGCAAGCGCCCCACAACTTTGTGCAAGTCATGCAAACTTTTGGGCAAAGTTTTATTTGTAGAAGTTCCATCATCTGTGGCCCAGTGTGATGCGCAACATATTTCTTTCCAGCACTGCATCACAGGGGTGTATATTGAGTCGATTGTAAGCAGAGCAAATTGCTTTGTCTTGTGTTGGAACTAAACTGGGCAGGGGATGTCCAGCACAGTCCCAACGTACCTGGTGTGAAGGGGCCCTAAAAATGTGGAAATGTATATTTAAATGCAGCTCATGTAAGTGTAGCGGGTATTTACATTTAAGGGAGGCATCTGGGTGGTAGTGTAACCCAGATGCACTGATTATTAGGGAATTGAGGTCTTTTATTGTTTGTGGGGGACTCTGGTGGTGTGAGGTTCCCTGGGGTCCGGGGGTGGCGCTGTCGCCCTGGGCCAGCGGTTGAACCCTCACTGCAAGACTGTACTCTTTTTGTCCCTTTCTGGTGGTTGTACAGCTGGGCGGGGAACCTGCTGTGACGCTGGGGAGAGGAGATAAAGGGGGCGGACGCCCTGACCACGGGGTTCAGAGTTGGAGGACACTGCCGCGCCCAGGCACCTTCAGCCTGGGTGCTGGCGTTCAGGAGCTCTGGACCCAGGGGCCCTTGATCTGGCCGGAGCGGGCGATGGAGTCCATCCCAAGAACCTTTAGCCTGGGGTGAGGTACTACTGAGGAGGCCTGGGACCCAGTACCTTCGACTGGGTTCCACAAGGGTGGAGGAGTCCGAGGGGCCCTAAGGTGTTGGGCGCCCGAATCTGAGACGAGGAGGCCGGGGAGTGTAACCCTTCCGAACAGCCCGGTGCAGCATTGCCGGTGACGGCGGGGCCTCCGGTAACTCTCTTGGAAGGATGTCTTCCCTCTGACAGGGGCCGCAGCTTAAAGAAGGTAACTCCTGTTTCATGTTCGTCAGAGTTGCTGGTAGAGACTCAGAAAAGGGAAGAAGTACATCTACAGCCACTGTGTGCCATAACCGTTGGTGACATCTCAATGGTTTAGTTTCATTAAGGATTGTGCCTTGACCTACTCCCCACCTATACTGAACTGTTCTTTGGTCACAACCTGTCTGTGCTAAGTGACGATTTATTGCTGTTAGAGAATAAATAAGAGTTGGACCTTTTCAGTGGTGTGGAACTCCGGTTACTGGGAGCAGAGGGGGTAATTTGGAGAAAAGACTTGGCTCTGGGTTATACACATGACCCGATGGTAAAATATGTTCTGGCCTTCACCTCTATCCAGAAGAGGACATGGGCCGTGGTGTATCTCATCCCTCCTCCCAGGTTCCCCTAGACAAGACAACAAGCCGAGAAGAAGAAGGGGTGAGAGGGGTTAGGTCGCTACATAAGTACATGATGCTATGTTGGTATCAGTCTCCTGTAATCCTCTGTCCAGTAGTAGAAGGAGAGGGAAGGACAGAACTGGAGGCTCACCGGTTGTACTGCAATGCACAGGATCTGGCAAAGAACGGAGGGATGACTCATTATGATGCTGCTTTCAATCACACGCTCAGGGCAGGGAGGTGACCAAGCTTCATTGTTTAACTGGGGCAGAGGAAGTTCAGGTCACTAACTTAGCTTTACTGTCTCCTATAATTGCAAGTAAAATTGTACACATAGAGAGGGAGATTTACTAAAACTGGTGCACACAGAATCTAATGCAGCTGTTCATAGTAGCCAATCAGCTTCTAACTTCACACCAAAAACACTAAACAGCACCAACACTGGCTAGAACTCAGATGATGAGTACCAAACAAAAAGGATAGCACCTTCCAGATATAGTCATAATATGAGAAACAGGTGAAAATATAAATCATGTAGGTCATGAGAAATAATCACATATATGAGACCATTCTACCTTATTGCTTATCCTCTACGATTAATTGAATAAGAGCAAACAATTATCCCACACCAATACACTAATTATAAAGAATGTTATAAATTAATGTTGATGAAAAAGTCCAGAGGCTGGTTGTGGAATTTATAAATGAACTTAATGTTAGCCTTTAAACAAATCACAAGGGAGATGTGACAGTCTATGTGCCGTGAGTCCCAGATCCAACTTGTCAGTCTCCAAAATTACTAGAAAGCATATGTAGAAAGCCAACACCACCGCGTGATACTCAGACCAACAGTGCCCTCCACCACACGAATTGGCGGCTTACCAGAAATAAGCCCCCGATATGCAGTCAGCTGTGACCCAGCTGCGGCCTTTGATTTGAATGAATGGACTGGGAAACTCCAAATGCACACCCCGTCTCTTTCCCCGTTCCTCTCGATCATGTGACAACGACCCCGGAACAGTTGTAGGAAGAGAACACAGACCATAGAGTAGTACGTACAAAACTTTATTCCAAAAATACAGTTAAAAACACTTACATCAAGCAGCGGTTTGTTGAGCATAAAAAATTTGCCGGCCGGCAAACACACAATCACCCTTCCCTCAGTAGCGTGGTGACGTCTGCACGTTGCTCCCAGATGCGTTTCGTCACTAATTGGACGTCATCAATGGGGGTAGGGCGATGTGCAGACACACCACCTTTTATGGCCAAACCTCAGCGTGGAATATAGAGGTCGAAGCCGCATTCTGCCATTTTGGAAATGGGAATAAGAGCCCACACCGCGCTCTTAGCCATGTCCAGACGGTAAGCATTATGTGCATAAGAAAAAAAAACCCGATTGGGTTGGAGATGAGTGTTATGTCATGCACCAATCAGGGCAGTAGATTACATTGGAATCAAACAAAGTGGTATTAAAATTAAATTTAAAATTATCTAAGCAAACCACGTAAGAACAGGGTTATTAAATTATTATTGGTTCAAATACAGAGATCTCACCAACTCTTGAGGTTGGAGGACCACCGTAATAGGGAAAAGCTAGTTAAACACTAGGGATATAGTCCCACTGTGTATAGCATAGTCGCATATACCGCTCCCATTATATTAACCTCCTATATACACATGAAGTAGGCGGTTAACGGCATATTAAATTACGCTTAATATGGAAGGGTCATATTGATCTACATTAATCTATTCTTCAAAGAGGACAAAACAAAACAAATTTAGATGTAAAAATTGTCCAATATATTAATATAAATAGGGATTTGTGAAAAAATCCCTAAGAGAACTACCATTACGATATAGTGATACATTTAGATGAATAAGTGAAAAATTGATAAAGGATTATTTTATATACCAAAAGTGACTAGTGAATTTATAAATTAAAAATGAAGAAAATTTGATAGGAATAAATGCACAAAAAATATATTAATGAAAAATGTGAAAAAAATTGATACTAATAATATTAGTAAAAATTAGTTGATTTATTATTTAAGTAATTAGTGAAAAATCCTCAAATAAATCCCTAAAAATTAATTAAGTGAAAATTAATAGTTAATAAGTGATAAATTACATGAATAAATTTAGTGAAAATCATTCAAATCAATTACCAAATATCAATAATATTATAAAAAATAAAATATAAAAAATATATTTAATTAGATAACCCACTCCACACTGAGGTAAGACCCTATACATTATTAATAAAGGCATTTACATCAGTCTCAATGTTCAGTCCGTAAGAGCTATAAGTCTTAAGCCTATGGATTCAAGCCATTTCTAGCTTGGATATTTCCCTCTCCATTAGGCTCCCCCTCCAGTGGGCCTTGTATTTGTCAATACCCAAAAAGAGTGTCCCCGAAGGGTCCCTATTATGCTTCAGCAAATAGTGTTTGGATACCGAATGATTTTTGAATCCCGTTTTGATGTTGGTAATGTGTTCATTCAGGCGCACTCTGAGGGGTCGCTTAGTGCGCCCCACAAATTGCATGCCACATGGACACTGCAACATATTGTGAGGGGGTTAGCTCGGCAGCGGGTGTGTGTGACCCCCGGGATGGGCTCCCCACACAAAACAGGCCCAGCAAACGGAGGTTGTGGTTTTCAAAATCAAAAAAAAGTGCGGTTTATTTTCTATTTACAGTGACAAAACACAGCAAAGCAAAAGAAACATAACCAAAATAAATCCTGGTCAAGTTGACCTCTGACTAAACATACAGGTTTCCTAACTAACAACTGGGATCAGCCTAGTGCTGTCCTAGTCCCTAAGTCCCTGGTTTAGTAAAAGTCCAAACAAATAGCCACACAGGCTTTGCCTCACCGCACAGGGGTTCACTCTCCCTAGACAGTCCACACAGGTCTGGTTCCAGGCATGAGCTAACATCTAATGAAGCTGGGAGTTCTTATAGAGGCCTAAATGAGCTGACAAGGTTCAGCTGGTCTCATCAACTCCCTGCCTGCACGACGCCCCACACTCTCCCTAGAGGTATGAGTCATCCATGAGCCCACTAGCCTTATACAACTCTCCACCTAGTTGTATAAGTCGGCGTAAAGCCTGAATCTGGGCGAAATATATCTACCCCCCTGGATGCAACCAGGTGACTTTACCTTCCTGCTGTCACATACCCCCCCCTCTTGTTTTAACCTCGGGGTTGGAACACCAGCAATCAGGCATTCATGTACTCGAGACAAAGCATCCACATTCCCCATTTGAACGCCAGGGCGATGCTTTACTGTGAAGTTGAATTCCTGGAGGGCCAGGAACCACCTATTCACTCTTCTATTTGTTTCCTTGTTTTGGGCCATCCACTTTAACGGAGCGTGATCCGTAACCATGTCAAAGTGCCTACCTAGCAGGTAGTACCGAAGGGAATCTAGAGCCCACTTCACCGCTAAACACTCCTTTTCAACGGTGGCGTAATTTACCTCATGGGACTTCAACTTCCTGCTGAGGTAAATGACTGGGTGCTCTTCCCCGTTCCAGACCTGGGACAATACTGCTCCTAACCCCACATCTGACGCATCACTTTGTACGACAAAGTCTTTAGAGAAGTCGGGTGAGTACAACACTGGCTGGCTACATAAGGCTTGTTTCAAGAATTGGAATGCTGCCTCAGCCTCGGGGGTCCATTTAATCATGACCGACCCTTTCCCCTTCGTCAGGTTGGTTAGGGGCACAGCCTTAGAAGCAAAGTGGGGAATGAATCGCCGATAATACCCAGCGATTCCCAGAAAGGCTCGTACCTGCTTCTTGCTGTTGGGACGTGGCCAACTCTGGATGGCCTCGACTTTGTTGAGTTGGGGTTTTATTACTCCCCTCCCAATGGTGTACCCAAGATATTTGGCCTCCTCCTGCCCAATGGTACACTTCTTGGGGTTAGCCGTAAACCCCGCTTCCCGAACAGAGTCCAGGACTGCTTGCACTTTTGGCAGATGTGAGGCCCAATCTGTGCTATGGACAATTACGTCATCCAGGTAAGCCGCAGCATACTTCCGATGGGGCCTCAGCATCTGGTCCATTTTCCGCTGGAATGTGGCCGGCGCATTCTGTAACCCGAACGGCATTCTTTTATATTGGAACGCCCCGTCTGGGGTTACAAATGCGGTTTTCTCTTTGGCCGACTTGGCCAGGGGGATTTGCCAATACCCTTTTGTGAGGTCAAGAGTCGTCATGTATCGGGCTGTTCCCAGCCGGTCGATCAACTCATCTATACGTGGCATGGGGTAGGTGTCAAATTTTGTAACTTTGTTCAACTGACGAAAATCGTTACAAAATCGCCAGCTCCCATCCGGTTTAGGCACCAACACGATGGGACTAGACCAATCACTTTGGGACTCCTCTATCACCCCTAAGTTCAGCATTTTCTGTACTTCCTCCCGTATTGCCTCCCGTCGAGCCTCTGGGATCCGATAGGGTTTTAACTTCACCCTTTCACCGGGCGGGGTAATGATGTCATGCTCTACCCCAGATGTTTGTCCCGGCAGCTCAGAGAATACCTCCTTGTTGCGAAGCACAAACTCCTTAACCTCCTGTTGTTGGGGTTGTGACAAGGTGGCTGCTATTCCAACCTCAGGAATCACGCAACCAGTTTGAGCTGGTGACCAAGTGTCTGCGACTAGGGACTCTCTATCCCTCCAGGCTTTCAACAGATTAACGTGATAGATCTGTTCGGGCTTTCGCCTTCCTGGTTGTCTGACCTTGTAATTCACTTCGCTCACTTTTTCCATTATCTCGTAGGGGCCTTGCCATTTGGCAAGGAATTTACTTTCAACCGTAGGGACAAGTACCAATATCCTATCCCCCGGGGAAAAGGTACGGGTCTTGGCTCCACGGTTGTACACTCTCTGCTGTGCCAACTGCGCTTGGGCCAAATGTTCCTTCACGATGGGCATTACCTGTGCAATTCGATCTTGCATCAGGGCGACATGCTCAATCACACTCCTGTGGGGAGAACTCTCACTTTCCCAAGTTTCCTTGGCAATATCCAACAGCCCTCTTGGGTGTCTCCCATACAGTAACTCAAAGGGGGAGAATCCCGTAGAGGATTGGGGCACCTCCCTAATAGCAAACATCAAATAAGGAAGTAAACAGTCCCAATCCTTTCCATCTCTATCCACCACTTTCTTCAACATTTGTTTTAGGGTTTTGTTGAATCTTTCAACCAGCCCATCGGTTTGGGGGTGATACACAGACGTACGCAATTGCGTCACTTAGAACAATTTACACAGCTCTTTCATAACCCGGGACATAAAGGGTGTACCTTGGTCCGTAAGCAGTTCTTTACAAATACCCACCCGGCTAAAAACAAGAGATAGCTCTTTGGCTATGGTTTTGGCCGAGGTATTTCGGAGAGGGATCGCTTCTGGATAACGGGTGGCATAGTCCATTATAACTAATATGTACTGGTGCCCCCTAGCGGACTTGATTATAGGACCTACCAAATCCATGGCGATCCTCTCAAACGGGACCTCAATGATGGGTAGAGGGACCAGCGGGCTACGGAAATGTGGCATCGGGGCCAACCTCTGACACACAGGGCAGGAGGAACAATAATTTTCTACGTCCTTCATCACCCCCGGCCAATAGAATCTCTGTAATACCCTCTCTCGGGTTTTCTCTGTCCCCAGATGACCTCCAAGAATGTGCCCATGGGCCAACTCCAACACCAACTTCCTGTAAGGTTTGGGCACCACAAGCTGCTCAACGGTTTCTTCTGCCCTTTTTGCCACCCGATACAGCAGGTCCTTCTCTACGCTGAAGTATGGGTAAGTGCAGGTATTATCTGGGTTCACTAACTCACCATCTATTTTCACTACGTTTTCCCGTGCCTTTATTAGGGCGGGGTCTTTCAACTGTTCTGTGGCAAAGTTTTCCCTGTGAACCTCAAGATCAGAAAACTCCACAGACGGTAGGTTTTCGTCTGAGGAGGTGGGCTCCTCTCCAGTTTCTTGAGTCTCCCCTGCCAATACTGATAAGGGAAATTCCGGAGAGTCCTCACCACTCTCAGGGGAGTTCTGGCTATCACATTCCTGGTATATAGGGGCACCAGTGAGGGGCTCAGGATCATCCCACAGTTCCCAGAACTTCGGAAAATCCCTTCCCACAATGGCGTCATGCGGTAACTGAGATACTAAGCCCACTGGATGAGAGAGGGTACCTTTGGGGGTCTCGAAACACACTGTAGTCACTGGATACTCTCGGGTGTCCCCATGCACACAAATAACAGCTACCTTGCTATTCCCAGAGACCTCTGTTTTAACTAACTCAGCCTTTATCAGGGTCACAAGGCTACCTGAATCCAGCAATACCACAACATTTCTACCATTAACACACATTTTGCATAAATGTTTCTCAGTTCCTCGAATGGCAGTGCATGCGACTGTCGCACACAGCGACTGACGTCTGCCCGTCAGAAAGTCACACTGCATGGGTTCCTCCACAACCGGGCAATTGGCTGCAATATGTCCCGCTTGCCGGCAGCGGTAGCAAACGATCCTTCTTGCCGCCTCTTGAGCCGCTGATTTCCCAGGCTGTTCTCGCCAAACTTGGGGTAGAGCTCCCACCCTCTCACTCTCTCCACCCTCACCCCTTGGAATCCTCTTATCCGCCCCTGGGGATGGTCTGGTCTTAGGGTGGAAAGTCCGAGTGTCTCTGGAAGAGGCCGTCAGGTTCTCTGTAGCCAAGTATTTCTCCACACGATCCACAAGACCATCGGCCGTCTCTGGGTCTCCATGGCTTACCCACTTTTGGATGGCAGTAGGAAGAGCTCTCAAAAACCGATCCATTACAACACGTTCCACAATCTTTGGTGCGGACAAAGTCTCTGGCTGTAGCCACTTTCTGCTCAGGTGAATGAGATCATACATTTGAGACCTGGGGGGTTTTCCAAGCTGGAAAGTCCAGTTATGCACACGCTGAGCCCGGACAGCCTGGGTGACACCCAGCCTAGCCAATATTTCAGCTTTTAGCATCACATAGTCTTTTGCTTGGTTAGGCTCTAGGTCATAGTAAGCTTTCTGCGACTCACCAGTTAACAGAGGAGCCACCAGTCCAGCCCACTGCTCCTCAGGCCACTTTTCTCTTTCAGCGGTCCTTTCAAATGTGGTCAAAAATACCTCTGGATCATCCTCTCCAGTCATTTTTGTCAATAAACGACTCACCCCAAAGGACGCGGTATTAGTGGGACGGCTTTCCTCACTGGTCTGCGGACGTTGCTGCATTACTGCTTCCATCTGTTGTTGTAGTCTCTGCTCTTGCTTCTGCAACAGGTCTATGAAGCGGGCCTCAGATTGCTGCTGGGCTCGTTGCTGAGCCTCCAGACTCTGTTGCAAAGTTGCGTTTGTCTGCTGCTGGGCTGCAAGGCTCTGTTGATGAGCTTGCTGCTGGGCTGCGAAGTTCTGTTGTTGAGCTGCAAGGCTCTGTTGATGAGCTGCAAGGCTCTTTTGCAAACCTGCATTTGTCTGCTGTTGATTGGCATTTGCTAGAGCCAGCTGCTTCAGTATCTCCTCCATGCTGGCTTAAAAAAAAACTGCCCGCATTCTCCACCAACTGTGAGGGGGTTAGCTCGGCAGCGGGTGTGTGTGACCCCCGGGATGGGCTCCCCACACAAAACAGGCCCAGCAAACGGAGGTTGTGGTTTTCAAAATCAAAAAAAAGTGCGGTTTATTTTCTATTTACAGTGACAAAACACAGCAAAGCAAAAGAAACATAACCAAAATAAATCCTGGTCAAGTTGACCTCTGACTAAACATACAGGTTTCCTAACTAACAACTGGGATCAGCCTAGTGCTGTCCTAGTCCCTAAGTCCCTGGTTTAGTAAAAGTCCAAACAAATAGCCACACAGGCTTTGCCTCACCGCACAGGGGTTCACTCTCCCTAGACAGTCCACACAGGTCTGGTTCCAGGCATGAGCTAACATCTAATGAAGCTGGGAGTTCTTATAGAGGCCTAAATGAGCTGACAAGGTTCAGCTGGTCTCATCAACTCCCTGCCTGCACGACGCCCCACACTCTCCCTAGAGGTATGAGTCATCCATGAGCCCACTAGCCTTATACAACTCTCCACCTAGTTGTATAAGTCGGCGTAAAGCCTGAATCTGGGCGAAATATATCTACCCCCCTGGATGCAACCAGGTGACTTTACCTTCCTGCTGTCACAATATAAACAACCCCCTCAGTAGCACATGTAATGCAGGGTTTGATTGTATATTGGCCTTGGGTGGCAGTGGACAGGAAGGTGGTCACCGGTCTGTCCCTAGAAATATTAAACTGGCATACCCTACACCTCCTACATTTGTAGTACCCTGAAAGATGGTCAAAAAAGGTAGGGGGTTTTGTAGGTGGATCCAAAACATTTGGGGCTAATTGATGCCTTAAATTGGATACACCCCGAAAAATAATTCTCGGCCTATCAGGTAAGACCTCCTTCAAAATGGCGTCATTAATGGCTAAATGCCAATGTTTATTAATAAGGGCCTTGATAGTCCTATGTTGTAGAGAGTAAGAGGTGATGAATGGAACACCCACAGAGTCTTGAGCATTGACCTGCGCCACTTTGTCAATTAATAAAGACTCTCTCCCAATAGTTTTGACTTTATCCAATTCCTCCTGAAGGAAATCCCTCTGGTACCCCTTCTCTAGGAATCTCTGAGTCAGGGTTTCAGCCTGCAACAGAAATCGCTGAGGATCGGAACAATTTCTCCTCAATCTCAGGTATTGACTCTTAGGTACCCCCTTCAACCAGGGCTCATGGTGACAACTCCCCATCGGAATGAAGGAGTTCCTATCAGTCTCCTTGAAAAAGGTTGATGTTACAAAGGAGTCAGTGCCAATCTCGATTTTTAGATCTAAATAATGCACACTGACCTGGCTAGCCTCATATTGAAGAGCAATCCCTCTCTGGTTGGAATTAAGGGCATCCATTAATTTTTTATTTAAGCAAACAAACTTTGACAGACGCTGAAAAAGCTGTTCTGGATAAGGGTCTCAAGTTTGCACCTCCTAAGGGTCTGGACAAATTCCATACCTTTATGGATATACATAAATTTGTGCGCAAACTTAACATTAAAAGGTACATGGTAGGGACCACACCCAGAGTTGAGGTGGGACATTCTAACTTCGTTCATTCTGGATTGAAGAATGCGTCCCTTTTTAACCCTCCGGGGGCCCTTGCACCATCCCTAAGAGTGTTTAGGGATGTGCTTATTAGGGATTAGATGCTATGCATGTTAAAAAGGCTAAAATGATCAAAGTATTACAAGATGGGGTTGATTCCCTGTGCAGTAATAAGAATTTGGTTATCAGACCTGCTGATAAGGGGGGGGATAGTAATTTTGGATAGGGCAGACTATATGACCGAAAGGTCAAAGATTATTGACGATCCCAATACATATACTGTTTTACCAGCCGATCCCAAAGTTAAATATACCAGGGACTTGGAATGTTTGGTCAACAGGGGTTTCTATGAGGGTATCCTTACTCCAAGGGAGAAACTATACCTGATTCGCAGAGCTCCTCGTACCCCTACAATCTACTACCTCCCCAAGTTGCACAAGGATCCAGTCTGCCCCCCGGGCCGTCCCATAGTTAGTGGGATTGACTCTGTTACGGCCCGGGTGGGCAGATATATTGATGTTTATTTGCAACCATTGGTGCAGAAGATGCCTTCTTTTGTTAAGGACTCCAGACACATTATTAATCTGTTGTCTGGAATTACCCCAAAGAAGGACATCTGGATGGTGACTGTGGATGTGGCATCCCTTTACACCATCATCCCTCACCATTTGGGTTTCGAAGCAGTCCAGTGGTTTCTGGAAAGAGACTCTGGGCTTCTACCGAAACAGGTGGATTTCATCATGTCGCTTTTGCGATTCGCTGCATCCTCAAATTACTTCTGGTTCAACCAGACGTTTTATCGACAGGATACAGGTGTCGCCATGGGGGCTAAGTATGCCCCCAGTTTGGCCAACCTGTTTATGGCCAAATGGGAGGAGGATGTCATCTGTGGTGGCAATGTACCCCAATTGGCCTTTTGGGCTAGGTACATTGATGACATCCTCCTCCTGTGGGATGGCGACTATCAGGACCTTGTTAGGTTCATGGATGCCCTTAATTCCAACCAGAGAGTGATTGCCCTTCAATATGAGGCTAGCCAGGTCAGTGTGCATTATTTAGATCTAAAAATCGAGATTGGCACTGACTCCTTTGTAACATCAACCTTTTTCAAGGAGACTGATAGGAACTCCTTCATTCCGATGGGGAGTTGTCACCATGAGCCCTGGTTGAAGGGGGTACCTAAGAGTCAGTACCTGAGATTGAGGAGAAATTGTTCCGATCCTCAGCGATTTCTATTGCAGGCTGAAACCCTCACTCAGAGATTCCTAGAGAAGGGGTACCAGAGGGATTTCCTTCAGGAGGAATTGGATAAAGTCAAAACTATTGGGAGAGAGTCTTTATTAATTGACAAAGTGGCGCAGGTCAATGCTCAAGACTCTGTGGGTGTTCCATTCATCACCTCTTACTCTCTACAACATAGGACTATCAAGGCCCTTATTAATAAACATTGGCATTTAGCCATTAATGACGCCATTTTGAAGGAGGTCTTACCTGATAGGCCGAGAATTATTTTTCGGGGTGTATCCAATTTAAGGCATCAATTAGCCCCAAATGTTTTGGATCCACCTACAAAACCCCCTACCTTTTTTGACCATCTTTCAGGGTACTACAAATGTAGGAGGTGTAGGGTATGCCAGTTTAATATTTCTAGGGACAGACGGGTGACCACCTTCCTGTCCACTGCCACCCAAGGCCAATATACAATCAAACCCTGCATTACATGTGCTACTGAGGGGGTTGTTTATATGTTGCAGTGTCCATGTGGCATGCAATATGTGGGGTGCACTAAGCGACCCCTCAGAGTGCGCCTCAATGAACACATTACCAACATCAAAACGGGATTCAAAAATCATTCAGTATCCAAACACTATTTGCTGAAGCATAATAGGGACCCTTCGGGGACACTCTTTTTGGGTATTGACAAATACAAGGCCCAGTGGAGGGGGAGCCTAATGGAGAGGGAAATATCCAAGCTAGAAATGGCTTGGATCCATAGGCTTAAGACTTATAGCCCTTACGGACTGAACATTGAGACTGATGTAAATGCCTTTATTAATAATGCATAGGGTCTTACCTCAGTGTGGAGTAGTCGGGTTATCTAATTAAATATATTTTTTATATTTTATTTTTTATAATATTATTGATATTTGGTAATTGATTTGAATGATTTTCACTAAATTTATTCATGTAATTTATCACTTAATAACTATTAATTTTCACTTAATTAATTTTTAGGGATTTATTTGAGGATTTTTCACTAATTACTTACGGTAAATAATAAATCAACAAATTTTTACTAATATTATTAGTATCAATTTTTTTTCACATTTTTCATTAATATATTTTTTGTGCATTTATTCCTATCAGATTTTCTTCATTTTTAATTTATAAAGTCACTAGTCACTTTTGGTATATAAAATACTCCTTTATCAATTTTTCACTTATTCATCTAAATGTATCACTATATCGTAATGGTAGTTCTCTTAGGGATTTTTTCACAAATCCCTATTTATATTAATATATTGGGCAATTTTTACATCTAAATTTGTTTTGTTTTGTCCTCTTTGAAGAATAGATTATTGTAGATCAATATGACCCTTCCATATTAAGCGTAGTTTATTATGCCGTTAACCGCCTACTTCATGTGTATATAGGAGGTTAATATAATGGGAGCGGTATATGCGACTATGCTATACACAGTGGGACTATATCCCTAGTGTTTAACTAGCTTTTCCCTATTACGGTCCTCCAACCTCAAGAGTTGGTGAGATCTCTGTATTTGAACCAATAATAATTTAATAACCCTGTACTTACGTGGTTTGCTTAGATAATTTTAAATTTAATTTTAATACCACTTTGTTTGATTCCAATGTAATCTACTGCCCTGATTGGTGCATGACGTAACACTCATCTCCAACCCGATCGGGTTTTTTTTTCTTATGCACATAATGCTTACCGTCTGGACATGGCTAAGAGTGCGGTGTGGGCTCTTATTCCCATTTCCAAAATGGCGGAATGCGGCTTTGACCTCTATATTCCACGCTGAGGTTTGGCCATAAAAGGTGGTGTGTCTGCACGTCGCCCTACCCCCATTGATGATGTCCAATTAGTGACGAAACGCGTCTGAGAGCAACGTGCAGACGTCGCCACGCTACTGAGGGAAGGGTGATTGTGTGTTTGCCGACCGGCGAATTTTTTATGCTCAACAAAACGCTGCTTGATGTAAGTGTTTTTAACTGTATTTTTGGAATAAATTTTTGTACGTACTACTCTATGGTCTGTGTTCTCTTCCTACAACTGTTCCGGGGTCGTTGTCACATGATCAAGAGGAACGGGGGAAAGAGACGGGGTGTGCATTTGGAGTTTCCCAGTCCATTCATTCAAATCAAAGGCCGCTGCTGGGTCACAGCTGACTGCATATCGGGGGCTTATTTCTGGTAAGCCGCCAATTCGTGTGGTGGAGGGCACTGTTGGTCTGAGTATCACGCGGTGGTGTTGGCTTTCTACATATGCTTTCTAGTAATTTTGGAGACTGACAAGTTGGATCTGGGACTCACGGCACATAGACTGTCACATCTCCCTTGTGATTTGTTTAAAGGCTAACATTAAGTTCATTTATAAATTCCACAACCAGCCTCTGGACTTTTTCATCAACATTAATTTATAACATTCTTTATAATTAGTATATTGGTGTGGGATAATTGTTTGCTCTTATTCAATTAATCGTAGAGGATAAGCAATAAGGTAGAATGGTCTCATATATGTGATTATTTCTCATGACCTACATGATTTATATTTTCACCTGTTTCTCATACTATGACTATATCTGGAAGGTGCTATCCTTTTTGTTTGGTACTCATCATCTGAGTTCTAGCCAGTGTTGGTGCTGTTTAGTGTTTTTGGTGTGATTGCTTGACACAACTAAGCCCCTGTACACCTTTTTATTTTACTACAATTTTTATTTTTATTTTTAATTTAATTTTTATTTATTTTATATTTTTTTGGCGCAATCTTTTTTATTTGAGTCCTTTTGTGTTTATACCACCATTATTGCTGCCTTTTTAATTTTTTTTTATTCATTAGCGCAGTTTTCCTTTTTTCTAGCTTCTAACTTCAGCTTGTTCAGTTAAGCTTTGACAATGAAACCTAGAAGCTGTTTGGTTACTATGCATTGCTGCACCAGATTCTGTGTGCACCAGTTTTAGTAAATCCCCCCCCCCCCATTGTATTTCAATTGCATATTTACACATGTAGCCAGGAGCTGGATAACTACCTATTCCTGCAATCAGAAGACGCTGTGTGGCATTGTTTCAGGAGGAGCTGTTTCCCTCTAGTGTTCCAGTGTGGGATGTCCTGTTGCTTTCTTAATCAGAGACAAGACACAGCAAACCATCTTGGGACATGTAGTCCATACGGATAGGATTCTCCCTCTGGCTGTATTATGTGAAACTACAATTACCAGCTGGCTGATGGAGAAGAGCAGACTGCTGAGAGAGGCTATAAGAGGGAAGGCTTGAGGCCTAGCGGGCTCTCTTGGGACCGACGTGGATCTGCATGCAGGGAATCTGTTACAGGGTGAGCTGCAGCTGAGTTGCGGCCTGCTCTGGCGGAGTTACCCAGCGGATATCTGGAAGAACACCTGCGAACAGTTCCCCTTCAATATCCGGCGGGCAGCCCAGAGGCCAATCCTGTTCCATCCATTCTTCAGAGATATAGTCGTGGTGTGGTAGGGTAGAGGCTGGATGTCATCCCTTGAGCCACATTCCTGAGAGGTCACCATCATCATCATCCCCTTTTCCAGTGTGGTGACCGGGCGATAGCCCAGTCTTATAGACACTGTATATAAACATCATTGTCTCCTGCATTCATTACCATCTTTAGTTCAAGGATCTGTAGCAACATATCATAGACACTGTATACAGACATCTTTGCCATCCATTGTTCTGCTGTTGCTTGTAGTTCCACAGAATGTAATAGCTTTAAGTCAGTAATCACTGTAAATCCAATTACAGTTTTGATTTACACAGGAATATTGTCTGCTGGTTATATTCTACACATCTTCTATACATCTATTGGATCAGCTACATTGCTTTACTATTCAATATTTCTTGCATGCGATTAAACACCTAAGAGCTAGCTGAAGATGAACCGGATTGCCACACAGCAACACAGGACTACTTTCACCTCCCTCCTACTTAAGGGATTTATTTTGCTGAAGCTTGTAGCGCTGCAGTTCACCAAGAACTATCTGTAAGAGCAGGTTGAATTGTAATACTGTTTTTGCATTTATGTGTGAAGGAGCAGTAGAGAGGGGTCTGACACTCATAAGAGCCATTCCTCTGCTCTCCTGTAGCCTATTCATATAGGCATTATATGCACTTATTTAAGCATAGAGATTATAGTGTTCACTGTTGAATGTTTGAATCTGAGGCCTCGTACACACGGCCGAGATTCTCGTTGAAAAAAACATGTCGTTTTTTTCGAAAAGAGATTCTTGGACAAGAAACTTGTCCCGGCCGAGTGTACACACGCTCGTTTCAAAGAACCCGCGGTTCTTTGAAAGGAGCGTACGCGGTGACGTCATTGACTACATCGAGCATGCGCTCGTCACATTCGATGCCGTCGCCGCCATCTTGGTATACCCTACGTATGCCTAGGAAGCTACCGCGCATGCGTCGAATTCATTTCAAACATGCGCGGGCTTCCGGGCGGACAGGTAAGTGTACACACACTCACTTTTCTCGTCGAGAAACATGCCGAGGAGAATCTCGACGAGAAAATAGAGAGCAGGTTCTCTATTTTCTCGTCGAGGTTTCTTGTCGGTTTTCTCGACGAGAAACCCGCTAGCAGCGTACACACGACCGATTTACTCGGCAAGACCTCTCTGCCAGCAAGTTTCTTGCTGGTTCTTGCCGAGAAAATCGGTCGTGTGTACGAGGCCTCAGAGGTGATAGTTGTTTTGCTATCAATAACATTCTTTGGGAGACAACATTTTAAGGTGTAAACTTAAGTTGACTTTTTGACTTCTTTCCCTATCATCTCATTGAGTAAACTATTTCTGATTGAATTAATTCTGGTGTATTTCCTTCTTGCTGCCAGGGCTGTCTTTTTGCATGGGCACGCTGGGCAGTTGCCCGGGGGCCCCACTTGCTTCACCTGCTATCCAGGGGCCGGGGCCGGCAAGCCGCTACCTGCAGGAGTGTGTGTACCGGAGGTGGAGAGGAAATGTATGAAGCCAGGGATCGCGCAGGGGCGCGGGGAGGGAACTATCACATGATGCAGTACACTGACAGATCCCTGCCCCGGCTCCCCCAGCTGCAGAGCTGTTCGGCGGCTCAGGGCTCTGATTGATGCAGAGGAGCTGGCCCACCCCCTTCATTGTCAATGGTCGGGATTTGTGAGGGGGTGTGGCCACCAAGGGGTGACCCCGCCTGTCACTGGGGGACGGAGTGGCCAGCCTCAGGGAGGTAAAAAAAAAAAAAGAGCTCTAAAAATGCTGTTTTCTTTTTTATTCAGCCACTGGACTGAGAGAAATTGGGTTGAAAATTACTCTGCTCGATTTCTTACACTCAGGACAGTGCTACAGGAAAAAACAGATACCATCTTGAGCTTTGTCAGCTTTACTACTTCTATCTTTAGACTTTTACATAGAAGTAAAAAAGTTCTGTTAGCTGACAATGATCGAGATGGAATCAGTTTTTTCCTGTAGCACTGTCCTCATTGTAAGTTTTCAACCCAATTTCTCCCAGTCCCCTGCCTGCTGTCACCCAGCCCTCTGTCGCCAAGTCCCCTGCTGTCACCCAGTCCCCTGCTGTCGCCAAGTCCCCTGTTGCCAAGTCCTCTGCTGTCACCCAGTCATCTGTCGCCAAGTCCTCTGCTGTCACCCAGTCCTCTGCTGTCACCCAGTCCCCTGCTGTCACCCAGTCCTCTGTCGCCAAGTCCTCTGCTGTCACCCAGTCCTCTGCTGTCACCCAGTCCCCTGCTGTCACCCAGTCCCCTGCTGTCACCCAGCCCTCTGTCGCCAAGTCCTCTGCTGTCACCCAGTCCCCTGCTGTCACCCAGCCCTCTGTCGCCAAATCCTCTGTCGCCAAGTCCTCTGCTGTCACCCAGTCCCCCTGCTGTCTCCCAGTCCCCCTGCTGTCGCCCAGTCCCTCTGCTGTCGCCCAGTCCCCCTGCTGTCGCCCAGTCCCTCTGCTGTCACCCAGCTCCCAGCTGTCGCCCAGTCCTCTGCCCTGTTGTCACCCAGGCCTCTGCTGATGCCCAGTCTCCTGCTGTCACCCAGCCCCCTGCTGATTCCCAGTCCCCTGCTGTCACCCAGTCCTCTAAAAAAATAAAACAAAAATTAAATTTAAAATTAAAAATAAACTATGCTCGCTGTGTATGGCAGTTCAATGAGGGGGCAACAAACATCACAGGGGGTATAGACATGCCCTGTGCTAGACTATTTTGCGCCCTTTCTATACCGTATAGAAATTATATTTTAGAGGTAAAGAAGTTTTTTTTTGGGGGGGGGCGCAAGTAGCTGGTCTTGCCTAGGGTGCAAAATAGGGGACGGTGGCAAGTGACATGCTGAATCTGGTGGCAGGGGACGGGTGGCAAGTGACATGCTGAATCTGGTGGCAGGGGACAGTAGCAAGTGACACGCTGTAAAGTAGAAATATTGTACTTTCATTCTTGAGAGTAGGTGCGTAAATTGGGGTAAGTTGTAGGGGCCCCATACATTACTTTGCCCAGGGGCCCATGATGCTATTAAGATGGCCCTGCTTTCTGCTGTTATCTAGTGGGAAAAAAATGTTTGATCTCAGGGTGGCAGAGGTGGCAGAGGACTCACAGGATCATGGCAACCAGAGGGGTACTGATTTATCTTGCGACCCTCAAGAGGGCAGCCCTACACACAGAACAATGAGAGAGTATGTATTGTAGCGTATGGTCATAGCAAATACATTTTCACTGATATCTAGGGACGAATTTTGAAAACAGTTTGCCTTGCATTCAGCGTAAAGCACATTAGATCCTTCAACTAAAACCCAGATAAATACATTACATTTGTATCAAGACAAAATGTGTGTAATGTCTTAAATTGATTGTAAAGTCTTGTTTTTATAAAAATGTAGCAAGGTCCCAGGCCTCCTTTGGTCTAATGAGAACCTCCAGAGCCAAGAGCCGCTGACATCCTTCTGTATGTGGTGGGTTGTAAGGCATAGTGGGTGTAATGCAACATAGATTCATTGGGCACCAGACACTTCTTGAATGGAAAGAGATTTTGATTTCTCTTAACAGAACTGTGGGAGAGAGGGTTAAGGCCAGGACACCCGTAGGTAGTTGCAATGTTAATTGGCAGACTCAACAGGAGGACAGTCATGCAGGGAAAGGCATCCAGCAAGACGCCACATCTGCACGTGCAGGAATGCTGTCTCCTATGGCAACATTCTTTAACAGTTTCTAACACAAAGGGGGTTATTTACTAAAGGCAAATAGACTTTGCACTACAAATGCAAACTACAAGAGCAAAGTGCACTTGAAATTGCACTGAAAGTACACTTGGAAGTGCATTCGCTGTAGATCCGAGGGGGACATGCAAGGAAAATAAAAAACAGCATTTTAGCTTGCACATGATTGGATGATAAAATCAGCAGAGCTTCCCCTTATTTCAGATCTACCCCTCAGATTTACAGCGACTGCACTTCCTATTGCACTTTCAGTCCAAAGTGGATTTGCCTTTCGTAAATAACCACCATAACAGTTCCTTCACTCACACTACAATCACTGCTTGTAGATCTTCATCCCACTGAGCTTCCAGTTAGGGTTGCCAACTTTCAGTAAATTTATGAACGGTTTGTAAAATCCATACTTTTTGCATCTGCCCTTGAATGTCTATAACGGACATGTAGGCTGCATGTCCATAACTGACATTCATGCACGTGTAGCGGCCTCACCCCGTCCTCTTTAGCTAGGGGTATGTCACACGACAGGGTGAGGTGCGCTACGGCCCATGTCCTCCCCATAGCTGTGGGTGAGGTGAAGGCCAGTATCAGTATCTTCCTCGGGCCAAATGTGCGTTGGGTGTGGAACTCAGTCCTGCTATGCTGGAATCTCCCTTGCTCCCATTAACAGAGTCCATACACCGATCACAGTCCAACTCTCAGTTTTATTTCGTAGCTCCACAACAAACAATGTAATGGCAAGATACGGTGGGATGAGCAGATCGAGGCACTGTCCTGAATTTTAGTCTCTAAACCCCTGTCCCTTGACCAAGGGTGGTAGCAACATTGATTAGGATACCTTCGCTGCGCTGCGGCCCCTATCAGGGGAAGATGACCCTCCAAGGGAGTTACCGAAGGCCCATCCGTCACCGGGTTGACGCTGCTCCGGAACCTTCGGACGGGTGACCTCCCCGGCCTCCTCGCCTCAGATGCGGGTCCCCTCGCAAGGGGCACCCTGGAATCACTTCACCCTCGCGGGACCCAGTCGAAGTCACCGGGCCCCAGGCCTACGACATAGTACCTCACCCCAGGCTGAAGGTGCCTGGGATGGACTCCAACTCCGTTCCGGCCAGGCCTAGGGCACCTGAGCCCGAACCTCGAACCGCCCGCACCCAGGCCTAAGGTGCCTGTGTGCGTGAAGAGATGATCCTCGAAGACCTCGTGGTGAGGGCGTCTCCCCCTTTTATCTCCTCCCATCGACACCACGGCGGGTTCCCCGCCCCAGCCGTACCATCTCCGGAAAGGGACAAAAAGGGTAGCACTGTGGTAGTGATTCCACCTTGAGCCCGTAGGTACCCCGCCACCCACAGGCCAAGGAGAATACTGCACCACCCAATCCTCCACGAATAACAAAAAGGGGTCCATACCCTGTCATAATTACACACCTGGGTCACACTACCCCCAGGTGTACCCCAACTAAATCTGAAGACCCCGCTACACACTCCCCCCTGTGATTTGACGCTGGTCCCCAGCGTCAGGTGCACACCCATGTCTCCCAAGGAGTGGTGACATGAAGTGGGCCCCAGAGGCTATCCCTAAAAATTTTGGATACTGTGTGTGCCAAGACCTGCTCAAAGGGAAAGGGAACTATAAAACAATAAACTCTTACATAAAACATCTGTCATGTACACATATACAATCCCTCCCGCGCCTGTCTAAGAACCACCCCATACTCAGCAGTCTTGACCGTTGAATCTCCTGCAGAAGGGAAACAACAAAAAAAACAACATCCTAACATCTTGTGCAATTTTGGAATGAATGGGTCCATCAGCCGAGAGACCCAATCGCTCCAACGAGTGTGGTGTAAAAGTGTGCAGAAGAAAAAAACAAACAAACGTTGCACAACACCGCCACCTGGTGACGATGCCGCGGTAATGGCACTTGGTGAGATCTTCACTCTTCCTGCTTTCCCTACACTGACTCTACCCCCAAAAGTCTCTGCCTTTGGCACATGAAGAAAAGGGAGAAAAGAAAACAACAGCTCCCAAGTCTCCTGTAAGTAAAGAAAAAAAAACCCAAATCAAAACAAAACTAGGGCACTGTTCTGAGTATCTGGGAATGTTCCTTCCAGAGAGTTCGATAAGCAAACAAATAGGAGTTCTCTTCTCCTACAAATAGAATCTTGGATCTGGCAAAAACAGGGGCTTTAGGTGCTTGTCAAACACTTCAACTGAATATTCGACATCCTCTCCCTCCTTTCTGCAGATAAGCACTTTATCAGCATGAATGTGGCGCCCCAGATTCCAATCAGCTCTGCAGTCTCTGAACTTCTTAGACACAGGTGGCGAACATGACAAGTATCGCCGGGCATGAGGCACTTTGAGCTTTTCCCAGACAAATTCGTCGTACCACCGTTGTCGCAGGACCTCGACTTCATAAAGCAAGTCCCGAGGCAAGTAGGGGTACTCCCACCCATATTCACGGGCGACTCTCTGGGAGAAAAGTCGCTGCAATCGGGCTAAAGGAGGCATGACATCTCGCTCACCTTCTCCTGGCTGTACGATGGCCTCCGGGTGCCGAGGTACTTTCACCATCTCGGGTAGCTTTGCCTTTGGTGCCCGCAATGAAGCGCGCTGCATCCCCACTATCAGAGCGGGTGATGTGGTGGAATGTGGAAGGTTGGTCGGAGGACTAGATTTCCTCTGAAACTCCGGGGCCTGCGCCCGGGGCATACTGTCTTCCATAGACATAGGGGAGTCCTGCGGATTACACAACACAGGTAGCGGGCGTTTGTCCCAGCCCTTACGGTGAAACAGTTCGTCTATTTCTCTGTCATCCCCACAGTCTGACAGCGACTCTAGGTCGGAGGTGTCATACATTTCCGCGGGAAGGTAGTCTTTAGTAGACGGAGAACTACCCTCCCTTGCGGGCTCCACCGACTGTGGACTCCCGACACCTCCAACTAACACCACAGTCCCAGCCCCTTGCTCACCTGGCCCTTCTGAAGAACTGGGATGTCCGGGACTCTCTTCTCTACCGGTGCTATCTAGGCCAGGCAAGCGGCGGGGTGAAGCTCGACCACGACCACAGGAGGCCTGCACCCGGCCTATCTTCCTCTTCGGAGGTGGCAGCAGGGAGTCTGTGGTGACCGAAGCAGCGTCCTCGGATTTTTCTCTCTCAGTCTCTGGTTGGGCAGTCCCATCGCCCTAGTCAGCGCGTACGGGGACCTCCGCAAAGGCCTGGATCTCTCCCTCCGGAGTGGCGGTTCCTGTGATGCAGTTGAGGCGAAGGGCCCGGGGCCTTACTGTGGATGGTTCAACCTCAAAAAGAAACTCTTTACACACTTCACAACGCCCAAATGGCTTTAGTTGGACCACCAGTCCCGAGCATCCGGGACAGATCACACCGAGGGCCTCCATGTCTCTGCATGAATACAAAGCCAACTGTCCTCGGGGCCTGAGTCTTATCCCCGTGTCTGTCAGGGGAGCAGCAAAAGCAGTCATCTTCGTGGGGTAAGGTACCAGAATCCACGGGGAGCTTGAGGCCATCCCGACCACCTGCTGTTCCATCACGCGCTGACCACGCGCCGGAGTCTCCACGTGCATCTCCACACATGGCCAGACTCCTCCCACGACTTGCACGTTTTCGCGGGCTTTCATCAGTCTCCGCCCACGAATTGCGCAGTCACGGGGTGCCTCATGGCGCAGTGCAGCAAAAGTCCCCTCATGTAGTACGTCACACGGCTGGACTCCTCCCTCTTCCCGCTCTTTCTGCCTGGGCCTTTCCCGGTTTTTCAGAGAAATTTCTACGACTTCGAGCACAGGGACGCACTTTGGCCAATCACATGGCCGACCTGCTCGGACCTCCTCCGGGAAGCAAAGTCCAGACACAGCCATTCCAAACCTCAGGGTCAACACACATTTCATCCCGGACTCACGAGCCCCCACATGTAGCGGCCTCACCCCGTCCTCTTTAGCTAGGGGTATGTCACACGACAGGGTGAGGTGCGCTACGGCCCATGTCCTCCCCATAGCTGTGGGTGAGGTGAAGGCCAGTATCAGTATCTTCCTCGGGCCAAATGTGCGTTGGGTGTGGAACTCAGTCCTGCTATGCTGGAATCTCCCTTGCTCCCATTAACAGAGTCCATACACCGATCACAGTCCAACTCTCAGTTTTATTTCTTAGCTCCACAACAAACAATGTAATGGCAAGATATGGTGGGATGAGCAGATCGAGGCACTGTCCTGAATTTTAGTCTCTAAACCCCTGTACCTTGACCAAGGGTGGTAGCAACATTGATTAGGATACCTTCGCTGCGCTGCGGCCCCTATCAGGGGAAGATGACCCTCCAAGGGAGTTACCGAAGGCCCATCCGTCACCGGGTTGACGCTGCTCCGGAACCTTCGGACGGGTGACCTCCCCGGCCTCCTCGCCTCAGATGCGGGTCCCCTCGCAAGGGGCACCCTGGAATCACTTCACCCTCGCGGGACCCAGTCGAAGTCACCGGGCCCCAGGCCTACGACATAGTACCTCACCCCAGGCTGAAGGTGCCTGGGATGGACTCCAACTCCGTTCCGGCCGAGCCTAGGGCACCTGAGCCCGAACCTCGAACCGCCCGCACCCAGGCCTAAGGTGCCTGGGTGCGCGAAGAGATGATCCTCGAAGACCTCGTGGTGAGGGCGTCTCCCCCTTTTATCTCCTCCCATCGACACCACGGCGGGTTCCCCGCCCCAGCCGTACCATCTCCGGAAAGGGACAAAAAGGGTAGCACTGTGGTAGTGATTCCACCTTGAGCCCGTAGGTACCCCGCCACCCACAGGCCAAGGAGAATACTGCACCACCCAATCCTCCACGAATAACAAAAAGGGGTCCATACCCTGTCATAATTACACACCTGGGCCACACTACCCCCAGGTGTACCCCAACTAAATCTGAAGACCCCGCTACACACAGATGCAACAAGTATGGATTTTACAAACTGGTTGTAAATTTACTGAAAGTTGGCAACCCTGCTTCCAGTGTCTCTCGCTGGACTAGATGATTCACTGCAGCTGTGTCTCTTGAGCTCCTCCGATCTTGACTGTAGTATCTTCCTCAAGCATCACTCCCGCTTCTCTGCTGGGTCCCTAGCTTGGCACTCCAGATACTTCTCAAGCTTCACCCCACTGGCCTGCTCGGTCCCTGGCTTGACACACAAGGTTGCTCTGCAAGCGTCACCTCTGCTGGCTGGGTCCCTGGCTTGAGGCCCGCTGAAGTTTCCCAATTCTTCACCATCCCCGGTTGGTGAAAATTCTGCTCCAGTACTTGCTTCAGCTACTCACTGTGGTCCCTGGTAATAAGGTGGATGGTCCCTTAGTGGCGACAGCTTCCCCTCTACCTCTGACCACGTCAGGTTCTCCGGCCAGCAGAACCCGGCACTTCTGGTTGGACTGCAAGCCACAATCCCAACCCTGCGCTGCTCTCTTGCTTCTGGATAGGCCCTCAGACAGCCTAGCAGCCAGATATGCCCAAACTCCAGCCTAGCAGCCCGGGCAAAACAACACACGCCACCCAGACAGCTGTCCAGGTGGCACAGAACACTGATCATCTGACTCCACCCAAATATATAGGTTCTCCCAGCAGGCCAAGGGATTTAGGAAAACCCCTGCCCATTGGCTGGGATACCCCATATACCCATATTCTGACCTTGCATTGCCCCTCTCGTATCTAATGCCACCAGGTACCTTGCCACCTAGTGGCAAAAGAGAGAAGTGCAGCAATTACAAAAGGAAATAAAATGATCCCTAGCAATGAGCCAAGGTAGATATACCTGGCAGGTAAATTTAGGAGAAACCCTGCCTAAACACCAGGGTGCTACAAAATTAACAAACATGTCATACTTACTGCTCTGTGCAATCGTTTTGCACAGGGCAGCCCAAATCCTCCTCTTCTGGGATCCCTCGCCAGCACTCCTGGCCCCTCCCTCCTGCTGAGTGCAAGCAGCCCCCTTTCTCTCAGGAGGGAGAGTCCCAGAATGCAGAGGCACTCGTGGACATCACTGGATTGAGAGGGACCTCAGGTAAGTATTTGGGGGGGTGGGGGTGCTGCACCCAGAAGGCTTTTTCTCTTAATGCAGAGAATGCATTAAGATTAAAAAAAACTTCTGCCTTTACAACCACTTTAAGCCTAGTACACACTATTGGGTTGAACAGAAAAAAAAAACAATCCAACGTTAGTACAGCAATCTCCCCTGCCGAACTGTTGGGTCCTGACAGGGGGACGGCCCCATACGATGCATACTAGCACATTATGCCATTGCCTTGTAGGTGTTTTCTTTTTTTTACAACAGCCGTGGTTTACAACTGCTTTAAAGTGGTTTTAAAGACTCAAGGTTTTTTACCTTCATGCATTTCTACAGCCCCCACAATACTCACCTGAGTGATCCAACGATGTGCACGAGAGCTGAGCTTCTCCTGGGTCTCTCATTCCTCATTGGCTGAGACAGCAGTGGGAGCCATTAACTCCAACTACTGTCAATCACAGTCAGTGAGCCAATAAAGAGAGAGCGGAGAGCAGGGCCGAGCCATGGCTCTGTGGCTCTGTGTGTCTTATAGAGGCATAGAGCGGGCTCAAGAGCGAACACTCACCAGTGCCCCCAGAGCAAGCAGCTTGCTATTGGGGGCACTGGCTGAAGAGGAGGAGCCAGGAACGCCGGCAGAGTACCTGAAAAGAGAAGGATCGGGGCTGCTCTGTGCAAAACTATTCCACAGAGCAGGAAAGTATGACATTTTTATTTTATTTTAAAGGAACCTTTAGGCTGGGTTTACACTGAAGCACGGAATGGCACAGCAGGGGTCCGGTGCGTCCCTGTTCACGATTTCAGTCCGAATTTTTGGCTGAATTCGGACCTGAAATGGACCAGAAGATGCACAGAGCCATTCCAGAGATGTGTGAACTGACTCCATAGAGAGCCGGTCACAATCTCCTGACATGCTAATTGGATACGGCTCCGCATCCAATTCGCAGTAATGTGAACCCAGCCTTAATGTCACTTTAAAGGGTTGAGTCAAATCATTTAACACTGGCAGGGGTGCTTATAATGATCAGCTTTTATCATTTATGTAAAACCTGTTTCCCAAAAAGGAGAATAAACTGTCGCTGTAACAGCTTAAAAGTGTTAGCTGGAGTTCTGCATTCATATGTTAGTAAAGTCCATCTAAATTTGCTGGTCTTACATTACCCTCTCCCCAGACTGACAATGCTGCTATCTACAGTTGTCTCAATTGCTGCTGTGTAATAGATTCCAAAATATGATCATATAAAATAATGGAAAGCAAATAGTAAAAAACAGTATAGGCAGTAAGAACTAAACCCACTTAAGTTTTTTTTTTGATGGATTGTGAAAATTTGTTTATTTTTTAAATCTATGAGTAGAGCCTTACTAGTACAGTGACTGATAAATATTTACTATATACATGCACTGACCCTGTACTAAACACTGAGCGGTACAATAGAAGGGGGTATCATATAGTATAGGCTATGTAAAGAAAGCTGATCAGCTGTTGCCTGCACCTGGTCTGGAGGAAATTCTCATTACTTTTACTGGTTTTCCTGTTCCCTTGCTGACTATATTGTTTCAGTTGTCTTTTTCTTACTAGTGAATCATGTGTCATCATCAGCGAAAGACGGTTCATTCCGCTGTGAGTGTTGTTAGTGGTGTCACATACCTCGCTCCCAACTGTCCCTCATTTCGAGGGACTGTCCCTGATTTGGAGCAATGTCCCTCTTTCCTCCTCATTTGTCCCTCATTTTGGTCTGATTTATATAGTTGTATATTAAATGCACTATTTATCTACCAAAAAGTGCTAAACCTTTCATCCCATTTCTAAATTGTTGCATTTGTAAACTTCAAAAGCCAGTATAAAGGAATAGTAGTGGTAAAAAGAAAAAAAAAAAAGCACATGTGGGTTCAACCAGTTTTTTTTGTATAGTTCTCCTTTAGGGCTTATTTACACTTCGGCTTCAACAAGGCTTCAGACACGCTTTGTTAAAGCTCTCTAAACACTGGTCAAATCTCCTGTCACTAAATAAAATGGTTAGCTTACAGTCCTGTTTGCTTTTGCTTTGCTTTGCTTTTGCTTTAAGAAAATTATACCCCATGTAGTTTCAGTGATGTTTCAAAGCGTCTTCAAAGCCTCTATAGAAGTCTATGGCAAAGCTCGCTTGAAGCCCCACTGAAGCCTCATTGAAGCCCCACAAAGCCTCACAAAGCCCCATCGAAGCTCCACCAAAGCCCCACTGAAGCCTCATCGAAGCTCCACCAAAGCCCCACTGAAGCCTCATCGAAGCTCCACCAAAGCCACATCGAAGCCTTATTGAAGCACCAAGCAAAAGCAGGTGTAAACAGGACTGTAAGCTAACCATTTTATTTAGTAACAGGAGCTTTGACTGGCATTCAGAGAGCTTTAACAAAGCGTGTCTAAAGTCATGTTTTGAAGCAAGTGTAAACTAGCCCTAAAGGGGGTGTGGTGGGGGGGTCGCCCTAGGCCTACATACATATGCTAATAGGTGTCCCTCGGTCCCATCTTGAAAAGTTGGGAGGTATGTGTCATTTGTATAAATAAGCTTGAGTGTGTCATATACAGTATAATAAAAATGGGACAATGGCATACACACTTTTAATAAGATTTAAAGTAACACTAAATTCAAACTTTACTCTCCAAAAATAATCTTAACGGCCCTGTTATCTATTTTTCATGAAATGGTTTCTTGCCTCCTAGTAACACCTGTGAGCTCTTGAACCTCTCTTTTTAACTTCTGTTTGTTCAGAACGAGCAGTGCATATTGGTTGCAGTCATATGCACTACTCTACTTATTCCACAGTCCATCTCGGGAGCAAGGAAGAGAGGGTGCCTACATCCCTACATCCAGTGGGACCATGGAGAATAAATATACCCACCATCTAAGAGGAAGTCAAATCACAGCAGAAAAAAAAAGGAATTTGGGGTTTAGGAGGAGGCTGAGAGCAATAGGGGATGCTTTTCTGAGTTACCCCCCAGTATACTCACCTCCACCTTCCAGCAATGGAGCGGTAACATGCCTCGTTCAATGTTGTCATCTTCTCCCTGGGCGCCAGGTTTGCGATATCTTGATTGGCTGCTGGGGGATGACAACTGTTATATCCGCTTTGACTAAAGCATCAACCTTGGCTCATGTGGTGTGTATACCCTCTGCATCCACAAGGTGCCACAAAACTCCAAATTGGGCACCATGAATTGGCATTTTGCTAAGTTCACTTTTAGACCCGGTTCTTGGAGTCTCGCCAACACAAGCTCCACGTTCTGCTTGTGTTCCTGCTCTGTCCGTCCTGTGATGAGCATGTCATCAAGCAGGCACTGCGTGAAAGGAATGTCCGCCAAAATCTCATCCATTTTTTGTTGCCAAATGGCTGGGGCGGAGGCTGCACCAAACACCATCCGATTGTATTCATACAGTCCCTTGTGCGTGTTGATGGTTAGAAACTTGCGGGAAGAAGGATGGACCTCAAACTGTAAATATGCTTGTCTGAGATCAAGCTTGGTAAACTTTTGACCCCCTGCAAGAGAGGCAAAACTGTAATCTACTCTGGGTAGGGGATACTGGTCTATCTCCAGTTGGGAGTTCAGTGCCATGCGAAAATTGCCACAAGTCCCCATTCACTTTCTTTACTGGTACAACTGGTGATGCCCATTCGCTTTGCTCTACCTTATTCCTCCAGCCGACTTAATTCAGCTTCCACTCCTGCTCGGAGTGCGAAAGGTACTGTGCGAGCTTTGAAGAACTTAGGCTGAGCATTGGGTTTCAGCTTAAGTCTCACACACTAATGCTTTATTTTCCCCAACTGGTCATCAAAGATCTTTGGGAACCGCTGCTTCAGGGACACCACCCATGCCTCATTATCTCCTAATGGAATTGTAATGGTGTTACAGGGATTTATGGCGATGTCTGTAATGTCCTTATCTCTCCACCGAGACTCCTGTAATATTCTTATCTCTCCACCAGGGCTCCGAGATCTCAACCAACTCCGTCACAGTCCGATGACTCACAGCGACATCACCCAGCTCCACCTCTTCTCCCTACTTAAACAGCCGACACCCTTTGCTTAGTGTTCATGCTAGGAACCTGACACCAGGTAAATAGCTCCAGCAGCTGACGACCGTCTTCCCTCACTATTGGGCCGGATAGAGCCCCTACTTCCATCTCACTATTGGGCCAAATAGAGCCCCTACTTCCATCTCACTATTGGGCCGGATAGAGCCCCTACTTCCATCTCACTATTGGGCCGGATAGAGCCCCTACTTCCATCTCACTATTGGGCCGGATAGAGCCCCGACTTCCATCTCACTGTTGGGCCGGATAGAGCCCCTACTTCCATCTCACTATTGGGCCGGATAGACCCCCTACTTCCATCTCACTATTGGGCCGGATAGAGCCCCGACTTCCATCTCACTATTGGGCTGGATAGAGCCCCGACTTCCATCTCACTATTGGGCCGGATAGAGCCCCGACTTCCATCTCACTATTGGGCCGGATAGAGTCCCGACTCCCATCTCACTATTGGGCCAGTCAGAGCCCCTCCAACTTCCAGCTTTTGGGCCGGACAGAGCCCCAGTCCTCTCACAGCAAGTATTATCCTGTGTACTGCTACTTCACCTAAGTTTCCTCTGGAACTCCATGTTATGACTGTGTACTACCAAACTAAGTAAAACCACTAGTATTCCCAAATTATCTGAGTCTCCCTATCTGATTTCTGCCTACTTATAGTTAACTGTTAAGTATATCATATATACCTCCGAAGCTGTGGTCCACACTAAACTTTATAGTAACATTGCCTGAAGCGTTACAACGTCTGGCATACCAAAGTGAGCAATCCAGTCTCTCCCAAAGAGATTTTTCTAGGATATATAATGGCAGTCTCTTTGTCTGACCCTTGTACAATACCTGTACTTTCGCGTAACCCAGTGGGTGGAGTATCTGCTTTGAGTATGTCTGCAGTTTGATTGGTGTTGGGCGGACATTTGTTCGGGTCTGAAGTTATCTCCATTGTTTCTGGGTGATAACTGAAACTGCTGCTCCTGTGTCTACATCCATCTTGAGTTTCTTTCCCTCAACAGTTACCTCTACAGTTATTGCAGATGGTGCTGAATACATATGATGTATGTCTAATCTGTGGAGCACTTCCTCATCCTCTGACTCAGAGGATGATGTATATCTTCCCACCATATATGTCTTTGTCTGGGGGTTCAGAGGTTGTTTATCTCGCACCTTCTTGCTATGGCAAACTCGTTTCAGATGGCCTGCCTTACCGCAATTATGACAGGTCTGATCCTTAAATTGGCAGACTTTGTGGTCATGGTCTGTATTCCCACAATGGTAGTAAGCTGACTCCCGGCTTGGTGGGGGTCTGTATTTCCAGTTTGTGGCAGTTGGCTTGACTGCTGTTCTGAAAACTTCCTGTTTCACCTCTTCTCTTCTGCCCTGGGTGTTTAATTCCTCTGTATCTTTCACAGCCATTTCCATCACTGAAGCTATCTCAATTGCCTTTGTAAAGGTCTTTCTCTGTTAACAGTCTCTTTTGGCTAGACTCACAATTCAGTCCCATGACAAACTTATCCCTCAGTGCAGTAGGTAGGTACTCCCCAAAAGAACAGGTAGAGGCTAGTCTGCGAAGGGCGAGCACATAAGCTTTAATTTCTTTACCTGGCTGCTGCTGCCTCTGATAGAACCAAAATCTTTCTGCAATCTCTAGTGGTTTAGGCTGGAAGTGATCCTCTAGCAGTGTCAGGAGCTCTGCCAATGCCTTAGTTGCTGGTTTTACAGGGGAAAACAGATCCCTAAGAGTGTCATATGTCTTAGCACCAACCACTGTCAGAAATACTGCTACTTGCCTTTCACCTGGGATGGCATTTGCACTGAAATACTGTTCCAGTCTCTCAACCAAGGAACTCCAGGATGTCTGTTCCCCATCAAACTCACTTAATGTCCCGATCAATGACATTTCCCTGCTCGGCTCTGAGTGTTTTTATCCAGGTGACAATTCACACTGCCTTTGTCTCTCTCTCAGACTGATAGCAACTTTGTAAATCCCATCCTCGTCGCCACTGTTATATCCTCTGAGTTATGAGAGACACAAGACTCTGGTCTGGAACAATGGATGTTTATTTCAGGTCACTGTACACTCCAACATGCATCTCAGGACAGGAATATCTTCTTATGCTTCCTTACATGTGCACTAAGATGGCTACTATGCCCCTTGACCCTTGTAATCACTCCTGGGTGGAGCCAGCCTTAAAGTGACAGTACATGTGGAACCATTCAGGTATAACAATGTCACCCTGCACAAGTGCATGGGAGTCAGTCATTCCGGCATTAAGGGCGCAGGGCGCCGCCCCCCTTAGCTATGCGTCTGTCTCCCATGCAGGACACCAGATGCATGGATTCCAATGGGGGGTGATTTTTTTAAGCACGTGATTAGGGCCAGAGGCTCTAATAGGCTTCAAAATAGGGTGGGCTCGGGGTGCAGAGCACTGCGGACCAAGCCCACCCAGATGTGTTACAATAGCGAATGAATATTCGCTATTGTCTCACTTGTCCTCCTCCCGGACAATCAAGAAGCGAGTCCTGAGACCTGTCACCCGATTGGCTGAAAGGACAGGCAATCAGATTGGATGCCTAGGAGGAGGAGGAGGGAGGAGATGCACAGCGGAATCCGCCCTGATGCAGAAGAGGAGAGGACCCCATAGAAGCCCCAAGCTGCCGCCTGTCCATAACCTAGATGGGATAAGTGCGGGGCTCGATGACCGTCTGACAACGGGGGGGATGTTTAGTGAGGGTGACCCGACCGACTGACAGCAGGGAGCACCTATGCAGTGCCGGGACAAGGGGAGGGCAGGAGGGGAGGCTGCCCTGGGCGCAATGGTTTATTGCAGGGATTGGGGCGCCAAGACCCTAATCCTAAGGGAGGGGGGGCACAGTTTGGCATCTTTGCCTTGGGCGCTGGATGACTTTGTTCCCAGCACTGCACTTGTGCATGGGGGCCCCATAATAATCCTGCACTAAAATTATACTTGTCAACTGTCCCGGATTTGCCAGGACAGTCACGCTTTTTAGTAAGCTGTCCACAGGCTGGTCTTGTATCAATCAGCGTCTCGGAACCAGGGCTGAAAGAACAGCAGCAGCCTGTCACTAGCCTCAATCTACAATTGGAATGTCATCTCCCCCGCTACTTTCCGTTTGGATTGTAGATTTAGCTTTATTTACATATACTGTATAAACTAAAAACATTAATAAAATATCCTACCAAAACTATTGTCTGGCACCTCTTACAAGTATAAACAAATAACAGGTCAATGAGATAGGAGAAGAACAAAAGGACATTTGTGCTGCGTATTCATAAATAGCTACTTGTGTGCTTACAAAATAAATTCCTAAATGATGGACACAAAGCACTGACTGTGACCAATGACGTGCTTCTATAATAAACAGATACACAGCAATGGGAAAGCCAATAGTGGGATTTATTTAGCTTGTGACAAGGATGATAAAGAGGATCTCCATGAGAACGGAAAATCTCAGATTAAATCCACTCTAATACATTATATATGACCCCCTCTTATAGTATAACTACAGTTTTAACCTTTTTAATGCTTTGATTATAGGTGGAAGGGTTAGAACCTTTGCAAGGCTTTTACTGGCAGCTAGGGATACAGAGAAAATGAGAAAAGAGACATATGGTAGCAGAAAGCAAAGAACATTTTAAGATCATGAAAGGGTAACTCCACTTTTGTGGTAAAAAAAAAGAAAGATATATAGCGTATACAACTGCGACGCAAGTCATATTGTAATTGAATGTTATTAAAAATAATCTTTCCCTTTCTTTCTGCAGCTCTGTAATCTTCTGTAAAATTCAATGCGATATGCCTACCTGGAGGTGTTCTGTACACAGATGGTGTACAAACCCCCCCCCCCCCCCCCGGATATCTAATTTCCAGCTTGAGTAATCGGCTTACTGATATTCTCAGAAGTCTGCACTAGGGATGAGCTGAATACCCCCCGGTTCGGTTGGCACCAGAACCTGCGAACGGACCGAAAGTTTGCGTGAACTTTAGAACCCTATTAAATACAATGGACTCGAATGTTCAAAATCAAAAGTGCTAATTATAAAGGCTAATATGCAAGTTATTGTCCTAAAAAGGTTTGGGGACCCGGGTCCTCCCCCAGGGGACATGTATCAATGCAAAAAAAATTTGGATGAAAATCATTGAGAAAAATGGCATGGGTACCCCCCCACCCACCCCTCCCCCCCCAGACCACTACTAGCCCCTTTGGGTCTTGTATGGATATTAAGGGGAACCCCGCACCCAAATTTAAAAAAGGCCCTATATACTCTGAAAAGCAGTATACAGGCGGTGCAAACAAGACAGGGACTGTAGGTTTGTTCTTAAGTAGAATC
The DNA here is from genome assembly GCA_029206835.1 of Rana muscosa. Classification (NCBI taxonomy): domain Eukaryota; kingdom Metazoa; phylum Chordata; class Amphibia; order Anura; family Ranidae; genus Rana; species Rana muscosa. The sequence goes on along the minus strand of CM055125.1, from coordinate 84,731,099 downwards.
TGTTTGTAATTTGGAACAGGTACATTTTTTAAATGTAGCTCCAGCCAAAAAAATCTATTTTTAAGCTTTTTGGAAAACATAGGGAAGGGTTATCACCCCTGTAACATTTGTTTTGCTGTTTGTGCAGTGTGCACCTGTTCAGAAAATTTCACTTCACTTTCCGTCCCAATGACAAATGTTTTTTGAAAATTTGGGGTTTTTATTGAAACAAGAATTGGTGATAAAGCATCAGTGTAGAGGAGACACTTTTTTTTTCCCATATTAACTCTTACAGGAGAGAATTTCCCTTCCTAGGGGTAGATTTCCTCTCATTTCCTGTTGTCTCCTTCCGTTTGCAAGTAGGAGTTGTTTGTAAGTTGGATGTTTAAAAGTAGGGGCCTGCCGTATATACTCTGCAGAAATTTGGCCCTTAGATGTTGGTGTTGTCACAACACTGTAAGCCCTCACAGTTACTCTTGGTGGGCGCTGGAACGCCCTGCTATGAACTATTATATCAAGAATTGTAATTACATGCCATTGTTGTACAGTGGTAGAAAAAATTGGGCCTTTCGTGGTGGTGCTGGTGCCACAACACTGTAAGTCCGCACAGTTACTCTTGGTGGGCGCAGGAATGGGCCCAGCTGTGAAATATTAGATCAAGAATTGTAATTACATGCCCCTGCTGAACAGGGGCAGAATAATTGGGCCTTTGGTGGTGGTGGTGATGGTGGTATTGCCACAACACTGTAAGCCCTCACAGTTACTCTTGGTGGGCGCAGGAATGGGCCCTGCTGTGAATTATTAGATCAAGAATTGTAATTACATGCCCCTGTTGAACAGGGGCAGAAAAATTGGGCCTTAGGCACTGGTGCCACAACACTGCAACCCCTCACAGATACTGTGCAGCAGGGCTCATTGCTGCGCTCCAAGTAAAGTATTGCAGAAAAATTGGGCCTTAGGCACTGGTGCTGGTGCCACAACACTGCAACCCCTCACAGATACTCTATTAGGAGCGCAGGAATGAGCCCTGCTGCAAAGTTGTCAAGGTCACCTGTGGCCAGGTGACAGATGCACACCGTAGGGGGACAGGAGTGCACCGCAAGGTAGTGAACCCTATGGCTGACTGCTGCGGATAGGAAACTGGGTGGTTGTGGAAAGCGGGACCAGAGGAGCACAACCGGGATCCTAACGGAAGCTAGAGCCAAGATTCCCCAGGGCGCGGAGTCTAAGACCCAGCAGGTCTTCTCCAGGGCCTCTAGTGGTGAGGATGTTATGCTGCAGGCTGGGACCAGGTCGCGGCCCCTGGAGTTTCCTAGCTCACGCCCCGTAGGATAAGGGGAAAAGAGGGGAAGCAGCAGCACAAGATATGAGAGAACCAAATAACAAGCTGAAGGTCAGGGGCCACAAGCAGACAAGGATAACGAAAGAACGAGCCGAAGGTCAAGGGTCACGAGCAGACAGGGATAGTCGGGGACAAGCCAAATATGTAACAGAGAGACAGACGTAGCACACGGCAGGCAGGAACCCAAACACACAATGCCTAACAAACACGTTGATCAGCAAAGCAGGCTTGCAGTGCACAGGTTAATATAGTGTTCTGTGATAGGGCCTGGGGTGGAGTCTGGCTGGGAGGAGATTATAAAGGAAGCCAGGTGAAAGGGCTCAGGCCTCTAAGATGAACACATGGGAAGGAAGGTAAGCTGACAGACAAACACTACTGCATATCCATGACAGTACCCTCCCTCTTATGGGCCCTCCCCCGCCTGGGCCCAGGCTTAAAGGGAAATCTCTGATGAAACCTTCTCAACAGATGAGGTGCAGCGACATCAGATGCAGCGATCCAAGACGCCTCCTCAGGACCAAAACCTCTCCAATGCACAAGGTACTGAAGAATGCCTCTGCAGAGCCGAGAATCCAGAACTTGTCTAACCTTGTACTTAAGATTATCCTCAGAGACCGAAAACGAGGTAGGGAGATGACAAGAAGATCTATTGAGGACCAAAGGCTCTCTAGGAATAAGCAAGGGCATGAGAGGATCAACAGGAATCTGAGGAGGGTCCCCTAGACCCTTAAAGGGGAACTGGTCATCTTGCACAGGACCATCAGACTGGGCAGATGTCAGTGGAACCCTGAAGTCAGGTTGGTTAGAAGGTGACATGTCGCCGGAGTCAAACTGAATAGCTGAAGGACAAGCAGAATGTCCCGAACAAGAAAAAGTAGGAGGCTCACTGGGCATGGGCTGGACTGGCATAACTAGTACAGAGGCAGAGTGAATAGCTGAGTCAGGTGTAGCGACTACCTGAATCGCATCGCAAGACGTAGCGACTGCAGGACTTGTAGACAAGCTAGCCTGGCTGTGCGTCCAAGGGTGGTTAGGGACAGAGAAATGTAAATGGTTATGCAACCTGGAATGAATGACCGGCTCAGATTCACAGGGGGCAACCTTGGGTAGGCAGGACGAGGAACAGGAGGGACCCCAAGCCAGGATCTGTCCAGTAGTCCAGTCCACATGAGGAGAATGGAGCTGTAACCATGGGAGACCCAAAATTATAGGCGTTGAGGCCTTGGGTAAGATAAGGAAGGATATCCATTCCTGGTGGAGTGTCCCTACCGACATCTTAACAGGGAGGGTCTGGAAGCGGATAGCTCCCCCTGGGAGAACAGTACCATCAATCGCCAAGACCACCAATGGTGTGGTGAGGGGCAAAAGAGTAAGTCTCATGGACGATGCGATTTCCCAGTCCATAAAATTACCAGCGGCTCCGGAATCCAGATATGCTGAGACCGAATGAGAAGAAGCACCAACATGAAGGAACACAGAAAGCAGAAGACGAGAAGGGGAAGGTGATATTTCTGGGTCCAATACTCCACTTTCCAGATGAAGTGGACCCGAACGTTTTTCTGGACAAAGAGAGCAAGTGTCACGAAAATGACCTTTGCCCCCACAGTAAAGACACAGACCAAGAGTTCTGCGCCCAGCACGTTCCTCGGGGGATAGCCTGGTCCGACCCAGCTGCATGGGTTCCTCAGCTGGTAGGAGATGCTCTACGGGTCGAAGAGAGGGGAGCTCAGGCTGACTAAGAACCAAGGAGTGCTGGCGTTGCTTTTCTAAGGTCCTCTCCTGAAAGCGAATATCGATCTGGTTACACAAGGAGATAACGCCGGCCAGATCAGTGGGGATGGTTCTTCCTGCTAATTCATCCTTCACTCTATCAGACAGGCCATGCAAAAAGGTTGCGACTAAGGCCTCATTGTTCCAGCTCAACTCAGCCAACAGTATGCGGAAATGAAGGGCATACTGTCCCACAGAAGCAGACTCTTGGCGGAGACGTAAAAGGGCGCTGGCCGCTGAAGAGACACGAGTCGGTTCTTCGAAGATATTCTGAAAAAGTTTCAAGAAGCCAGACAAGCTAGAAACCACTGGATCATTCAGTTCCCACAGAGGGGCTGCCCAGGATAAAGCTTCACCAGAGAGGAGGGAAATGATATAGGCTACCTTAGCCCGATCAGACAGGAAGTTTTGGGGCTGGAGCTCAAAATGAATTGTGCATTGGCTAAGGAACCCCCTGCAAGCCTTGGAGTCCCCAGAGAAACGGGACGGAGCTGGCAGTTGTAGTGAGTGTGTGGCTGCGACTGGTGCAATAGGTGCAGCCGCTGGTTGTATTTGAGGTTGCGGATTCAGGGTTCCCAAGGAGGCCTGAAGCTGCTCAAAGCGAGAAGCTAGATCCTGGAGGAATCGCATCACCTGAGTCTGATTCGATTCCTGGGTTTCAAGTCTGCAAACTATGCCCTGCAACGGATCATCCACGGGTAACGGGATGTCAGCCGGGTTCATGGCTGATCAAACTGTCAAGGTCACCTGTGGCCAGGTGACAGATGCACACCGTAGGGGGACAGGAGTGCACCGCAAGGTAGTGAACCCTATGGCTGACTGCTGCGGATAGGAAACTGGGTGGTTGTGGAAAGTGGGACCAGAGGAGCACAACCGGGATCCTAACAGAAGCTAGAGCCAAGATTCCCCAGGGCGCGGAGTCTAAGACCCAGCAGGTCTTCTCCAGGGCCTCTAGTGGTGAGGATGTTATGCTGCAGGCTGGGACCAGGTCGCGGCCCCTGGAGTTTCCTAGCTCACGCCCCGTAGGATAAGGGGGAAAGAGGGGAAGCAGCAGCACAAGATATGAGAGAACCGAATAACAAGCTGAAGGTCAGGGGCCACAAGCAGACAAGGATAACGAAAGAACGAGCCGAAGGTCAAGGGTCACGAGCAGACAGGGATAGTCGGGGACAAGCCAAATATGTAACAGAGAGACAGACGTAGCACACGGCAGGCAGGAACCCAAACACACAATGCCTAACAAACACGTTGATCAGCAAAGCAGGCTTGCAGTGCACAGGTTAATATAGTGTTCTGTGATAGGGCCTGGGGTGGAGTCTGGCTGGGAGGAGATTATAAAGGAAGCCAGGTGAAAGGGCTCAGGCCTCTAAGATGAACACATGGGAAGGAAGGTAAGCTGACAGACAAACACTACTGCATATCCATGACAAAAGTATTGCATCAAAAATTATATTTACACGCCCCTGTTATACAGGGGCTGAAAAATTGGGCATCAGGCACTGGTGCTGGTGCCACAACAATGCAACCCCTCACAGATACTGTAGTTGGAGCGCAGCAATGAGCCCTGCTGCAAAGCATTGCATGAAAAATTGTAAATACACGCACCTGTTAAACAGGGGCTGAAAAATTGGGCCTTAGCCACTGGTGGCGGTGCCCAGAACCAAAAATTATCTTACAAGCTATCAGCATGATCATTGAGGAGGAAGAGGATAGTCACTCAGCACAACAGGGTAGTCACTCAGCATCAGCATAGGCAGTCTTGAAGGGATCTGACATTTAAAAAAAAAATATTCAGTTACATCAGCATCAGGTGCTTGGTAGCTGGTGGTGATCCAAGACTGAATAATTTTTATGAAGGTCAGTTGATCGACCGAGTCGGTGGACAGGCGCACCCTGTGATCGGTTACAAAGCCTCCAGCAGCACTGAATGTGCGTTCCGAAAGAACATTGGATTCAGGACAGGCCAGTAGCTCAATTGCATACTGTGCAAGCTCTGGCCAGTGATCCATCCTCAAGACCCAGTAACCCAGAGGATTTTCGGTGGGAAAGGTGTCCAAGTCTGATCTTGCCCCTAGGTATTCCTGCACCATGTAAACCAGACGCTAGCGATGGTTGCTGGAACCGATCATACCTTGGGGCTGCATACTAAAAAATCGTCTGAACACATCGGTCAGACGGCCACCTTCTTCACCGCTCCTTCTTTGACTGACCGAAGCCTCAGCAACACGTTGTCCAGGACCAGGAATTTGTAACCTCCCAGTCTCTGGGAACGTGTTGCACAGACCTTTCTGCAAGGCCTCCCGAAGATGCTTCATCCTCTGCTCCCTCTGCGGCGGCAAGATAAGGTCCGCAACCTTACCCTTGTAACGTGGATCAAGGAGGGTTGCCAGCCAGTAATGATCCCTCTCCTTGATCGCACGAATACGAGTATCCTTCCGCAGGCTTTGCAGGATCAGGGAGGCCATGCAGCGTAGGTTTGCTGAGGCATTCGGTGCGGAGTCCTCTGGGTCACTGAGGACGACATGATCCGCAGCCACCTCCTCCCAGCCACGTACAAGTGCATGGGTGTCTTGGGACTGTAATTGATCCCTTGAAGGCTGATACTGAGTGCTAGTCTCCACAACCATGCTGACACAATCCTCCTCCTCCTCCTCTTCCTGTGTGATAGGTGGGCTAGCAGGAACACTGTCTGGATAAAGGGGGCCTTGAGAGGTAAGGAAGTCCTCCTCTTCCTGCCTCTGTTCTGCCTCAAGTGCCCTGTCCATTATTCCACGCAGTGTGTGCTCCAACAGGTGGACAATGGGGACAGTTTCCCTAATGCATGCACTGTCACTGCTCACCATCCTTGTGGCCTCCTCAAATGGTGCCAGGACAGTGCATGCATCCCTGATCATGGCCCACTGGCATGGGGGAAAAAATCCAAGCTCCCCTGACACTGTCCTGGTGCCATATTGAAACAGATACTCATCGATGGCCCTCTGCTGCATGTGCAGCACCCGCTGCAGCATGGCCAACGTAGAGTTCCACCTGGTGGGCATGTCACAGATTAGGCAGTTCTTGGGCAGGTTGTAATCCTTTTGCAGGTCAGCCAGCCGAGCACTGGCATTATATGACCGGCGGAAATGCCCACAGAGTTTCCTGGCCTGCTTCAGGACCTCCTGTAAGCCCGGGTACCTGCCCAAGAACCGCTGCACCACCAAGTTAAGGACGTGAGCCAAACAGGGCACATGGGTCATTTGTCCCTGTCGGAGGGCGGAGAGGAGGTTGGTGCCATTATCGCAAACCACCTTTCCTGGCTTAAGCTGGCATGGAGTCAATCACCTCTTAGCCTGCCCCTGCAGAGCTGACAGAATCTCTGCCCCAGTGTGGCTCCTGTCCCCCAAGCACACCAGCTCAAGCACCGCATGGCATCTTTTTGCCTGCGTACTTGCGTAGCCCCTTGAACGCCTACGGAGCACCGCTTGTTCCGAGGACAAAGCACAGGTAGAGGCCATGGAGGAAGAAGAAGAGGAGGGGGTGGAGGAGAGAGGTGTGTCAGAATCACCAGTAGTAACATTTTGGAGGCGTGGTGGCGGAACAACCTCCAACACTACTGCACCTTGTCCTGCATCCTTCCCAGCTGCCAGCAGAGTCACCCAATGCGGCGTGAAAGATAGGTAACGTCCCTGTCCATGCCTGCTGGACCATGAGTCAGCGGTAATATGCACCTTACCACTGACTGCCCTGTCTAGAGAGGCCAAGACATTGCCTTCCACATGCCGGTAGAGAGCCGGAATTACCTTCCATGAGAAAAAGTGGCATTTGGGAACCTGCCACTGAGTAACCGCACATTCCACAAACTCACGGATGGGGGCAGAGTCTACTAACTAAAAAGACAGCAGTTGAATTGCTAGCAATTTAGCCAAGCTAGCATTCAACCGCTGGGAATGTGGATGGCTGGGAGTGAACTTCTTTCGGCGGTGCAGCAGCTGGGGCAGGGAAATTTGCCTGGTACAATCGGACGTGGGTGTACCGATAGCAGATTGCCCGCAAGTACTTGGCTGTCACACACCTAATTCTTCACCTTCATTCCTCTCAGTGCAGGTTTCAGAGAGGACTGAAGGTATAGTGGGGTTGGAGATCCCAGCTGATGAGGAGCAAGGAGAGGTCCGCTTTGTTCTTTGGTGTGGGTCTTTTAGGTACGCTTGCCAACGAACTGCATGGCAGGTTGACATATGTCTGGTCAAGCACGTGGTGCCCAAGCGGATGATGTTTTGGCCACGCAAGATACGCTTCAGACATATGTTGCAAATGGCAACGGTGCGACCTGCTGCACACGTCTGGAAAAAGGCCCACACCAAAGAACTTTTGGAATAACGTGCAGAGACAGCAGCGCCCTGCACATGCGGAGCTCTGCGGTGTGATGCAGTCGGTGTGCTGCCCTTAAGCTGGCCCCTGGAGGGCATCCTGCCTCATTGGAGATGTGCCTCCTCCTCCTCCTGCTCTCTCCTATCAGGCACCCACGTGGAGTCAGTGACCTCATCATCCCCTCCCTCCTCATCACTGGAGCAAATCTGGCAGTATGCTGCAGCTGGGGGAACATGACTGCCAGATAGCTGTCCTTGTTGGGCACCCTCTCTCTCTGGGCTCACGTTACTACCCCCTCTCTCTGGGCTCACGTTACTGCCTTCCTCTAGCTGGGTTACATCATCGGAGCCTTCAAAACGCTCTGCATCCTCCTGGAGCATGTACCCAACACTGTGATCAAACAGTTCGGGGGACTCCTCAGGAGGACATGATGGGGCTAGGGAAGGAGTGACTGATGCCATTGAGCCGAGGGAAGAGGCCGCTTTGGCAGCTGCTTTGCCAGACAAAGTACCCTGAGCCTGGGTAAGAGAGGATGAGGAGGATGAGGACGGCTTGGTCATCCACTCTACCAAGTCTTGGGCATGTTGCGGCTCAACATGGCCAGCTGCCGAAAAGAAGGACAAGTGTGTCCCACGGCCACGTGCTGATGAGGATGCACCCTGTCCACGACCAGCACTGTTGCCTCTAGACACAGAGCCTGCTTGCCCTCTTTTATTGCCTCGTGACTGTCTGCCTCTCCTTGTTTGCCTTCCAGACATACTAATAGCCTGCAATGAGATGTAGCTGCACAAAGGTGGGATATATATATATATATATATATATATATATATATACTGTGAGGGGGTTAGCTCGGTAGCGGGTGTGTGTGACCCCCTGGATGGGCTCCCCACACAAAAACAGGCCCAGCAGGCGGAGGTTGTGGTTTTCAAGATCAAAAGGTGCGGTTTATTTCTCTATTTACAGTGACAAAAACACAGCAAAGCAAAAAGAAACATAAACAAAATAAATCCTGGTCAGCTTGACCTCTGACTAAACATGCAGGTTTCCCTAACTAACAACTGGGATCAGCCTGGTGCTGTCCTAGTCCCTAAGTCCCTGGTTTAGTAAATGTCCAAACAAATAGCCACACAGGCTTTGTCTCACCGCACAGGGGTTCACTCTCCCTAGACAGTCCACACAGGTCTGGTTCCAGGCATGAGCAAACACCTAATGAAGCTGGGAGTTTTTATAGAGGCCTTAAACAAGCTGACAAGCTTCAGCTGGTCTCATCAACTCCCTGCCTGCACGATGCCCAGCACTCTCCCTAGAGGTATGAATCATCCATGAGCCCACTAGCCTCAGCTGGGCTTCATCAACTCTCTCCCTAGTTGTATAAGTCGGCATAAAGCCTGAATCTGGGAGAAATATACCTACCCCCCTGGATGCAACCAGGTGACTTTACCTTCCTGCTGTCACATACCCCCCCCTCTTGTTTTAACCTTGGGGTTGGAACACCAGCAATCAGGCATTCATGTACTCGAGACAAAGCATCCACATTCCCCATTTGAACGCCAGGGCGATGCTTTACTGTGAAGTTGAATTCCTGTAGGGCCAGGAACCACCTATTTACTCTTCTATTTGTCTCCTTGTTTTGAGCCATCCACTTTAATGGAGCGTGATCCGTAACCATGTCAAAGTGCCTACCTAGCAGATAGTACCGAAGGGAATCTAGAGCCCACTTCACCGCTAAACACTCCTTTTCAACCGTGGCGTAATTTACCTCATGGGACTTCAACTTCCTGCTGAGGTAAATGACTGGGTGCTCTTCCCCGTTCCAGACCTGGGACAATACTGCTCCTAACCCCACATCTGACGCATCACTTTGTACGACAAAGTCTTTAGAGAAGTCGGGTGAGTACAACACTGGCTGGCTACATAAGGCTTGTTTCAAGAATTGGAATGCTGCCTCAGCCTCGGGGGTCCATTTAATCATGACCGACCCTTTCCCTTTCGTCAGGTTGGTTAGGGGCACAGCCTTAGAAGCAAAGTGGGGAATGAAGCGCCGATAATAACCCGCGATTCCCAGAAAGGCTCGTACCTGCTTCTTGCTGTTGGGACGTGGCCAACTCTGGATGGCCTCGACTTTGTTGAGTTGGGGTTTTATTACTCCCCTGCCAATGGTGTACCCAAGATATTTGGCCTCCTCCTGCCCAATGGTACACTTCTTGGGGTTAGCCGTAAACCCCGCTTCCCGGATAGAGTCTAGGACTGCTTGCACTTTTGGCAGATGTGAGGCCCAATCTGTGCTATGGACAATTACGTCATCCAGGTAAGCCGCAGCATACTTCCGATGGGGCCTCAGTATCTGGTCCATTTTCCGCTGGAATGTGGCCGGCGCATTCTGTAACCCGAACGGCATTCTCTTATATTGGAACGCCCCGTCTGGGGTTACAAATGCGGTTTTCTCTTTGGCCGACTTGGCCAGGGGAATTTGCCAATACCCTTTTGTGAGGTCAAGAGTCGTCATGTATCGGGCTGTTCCCAGCCGGTCGATCAACTCATCTATACGTGGCATGGGGTAGGTGTCAAATTTTGTAACTTTGTTCAACTGACGAAAATCGTTACAAAATCGCCAGCTCCCATCCGGTTTAGGCACCAACACAATGGGACTAGACCAATCACTTTGGGACTCCTCTATCACCCCTAAGTTCAGCATTTTCTGTACTTCCTCCCGTATTGCCTCCCGTCGGGCCTCTGGGATCCGATAGGGTTTTAACTTCACCCTTTCACCGGGCGGGGTAATAATATCATGCTCTACCCCAGATGTTTGTCCCGGCAGCTCAGAGAACACCTCCTTGTTGCGAAGCACAAACTCCTTAACCTCCTGTTGTTGGGGTTGTGACAAGGTGGCTGCTATTCCAACCTCCGGAATCACGCAACCAGTTTGAGCTGGTGACCAAGTTTCTGCGACTAGGGACTCTCTATCCCTCCAGGCTTTCAACAGATTAACGTGATAGATCTGTTCGGGCTTTCGCCTTCCTGGTTGTCTGACCTTGTAATTCACTTCGCTCACTTTTTCCATTATCTCGTAGGGGCCTTGCCATTTGGCAAGGAATTTACTTTCAACCGTAGGGACAAGTACCAATATCCTATCCCCCGGGGAAAAGGTACGGGTCTTGGCTCCACGGTTGTACACTCTCTGCTGTGCCAACTGCGCTTGGGCCAAATGTTCCTTCACGATGGGCATTACCTGTGCAATTCGATCTTGCATCAGGGCGACATGCTCAATCACACTCCTGTGGGGAGAACTCTCACTTTCCCAAGTTTCCTTGGCAATATCCAACAGCCCTCTTGGGTGTCTCCCATACAGTAACTCAAAGGGGGAGAATCCCGTAGAGGATTGGGGCACCTCCCTAATAGCAAACATCAAATAAGGAAGTAGACAGTCCCAATCCTTTCCATCTCTATCCACCACTTTCTTCAACATTTGTTTTAGGGTTTTGTTGAATCTTTCAACCAGCCCATCGGTTTGGGGGTGATACACAGACGTACGCAATTGCGTCACTTTGAACAATTTACACAGCTCTTTCATAACCCGGGACATAAAGGGTGTACCTTGGTCCGTAAGCAGTTCTTTACAAATACCCACCCGGCTAAAAACAAGAGATAGCTCTTTGGCTATGGTTTTGGCCGAGGTATTTCGGAGAGGGATCGCTTCTGGATAACGGGTGGCATAGTCCATTATAACTAATATGTACTGGTGCCCCCTAGCGGACTTGATTATAGGACCTACCAAATCCATTGCGATCCTCTCAAACGGGACCTCAATGATGGGTAGAGGGACCAGCGGGCTACGGAAATGTGGCATCGGGGCCGACCTCTGACACACAGGGCAGGAGGAACAATAATTTTCTATGTCCTTCATCACCCCAGGCCAATAGAATCTCTGTAATACCCTCTCTCGGGTTTTCTCTGTCCCCAGATGACCTCCAAGAATGTGCCCATGGGCCAACTCCAACACCAACTTCCTGTAAGGTTTGGGCACCACAAGCTGCTCAACGGTTTCTTCTGCCCTTTTTGCCACCCGATACAGTAGGTCCTTCTCTACGCTGAAGTATGGGTAAGTGCAGGCATTATCTGGGTTCACTAACTCGCCATCTATTTCCACTACGTTTTCCCGTGCCTTTATTAGGGCGGGGTCTTTTAACTGTTCTGTGGCAAAATTTTCCCTGTGAACCTCAAGATCAGAAAACTCCACAGACGGTAGGTTTTCGTCTGAGGAGGTGGGCTCCTCTCCAGTTTCTTGAGTCTCGCCTGCCAATACTGACAAGGGAAATTCTGGAGAGTCCTCACCACTCTCAGAGGAGTTCTGGCTATCACCTTCCTGGTACATAGGGGCACCAGTGGGGGGCTCAGGATCATCCCACAGTTCCCAGAACTTCGGAAAATCCCTTCCCACAATGGCATCATGCGGTAATTGAGATACTAACCCCACTGGATGAGAGAGGGTACCTTTGGGGGTCTTGAAACACACTGTAGTCACTGGATACTCTCGGGTGTCCCCATGCACACAAATAACAGCTACCTTGCTATTCCCAGAGACCTCTGTTTTAACTAATTCAGCCTTTATCAGGGTCACAAGGCTACCTGAATCCAGTAATACCACAACATTTCTACCATTAATACACATTTTGCATAAATGTTTCTCAGTTCCCCGAATGGCAGTGCATGCGACTGTCGCACACAGCGACTGACGTCTGTCCGTCAGAAAGTCACATTGCATGGGTTCCTCCACAACCGGGCAATTTGCTGCAATATGTCCCGCTTGCCGGCAGCGGTAGCAAACAATCCTTTTGGCTGCCTCTTGAGCCCCCGACTTCCCAGGCTGTTCTCGCCAAACCCTGGGCAGAGCTCCCACCCTCTCACTCTCTCCACCCTCACCCCTTGGAATCATCTTATCCGCCCCTGGGGATGGTCTGGTCTTAGGGTGGAAAGTCCGAGAGTCTCTGGAAGAGGCCGTCAGGTTCTCTGCAGCCAAGTATCTCTCTACACGATCCACAAGTTTACCGGCCGTTTCTGGGTCTCCATGGCTTACCCACTTTTGAATGGCGGTAGGAAGAGCTCTCAAGAAACGATCCATCACAACACGTTCCACAATCTCCGGTGCGGACAAAGTCTCTGGCTGTAGCCACTTCCTGCTCAGGTGAATGAGATCATACATTTGAGACCTGGGGGGTTTTCCAAGCTGGAAAGTCCAGTTATGCACACGCTGAGCCCGGACAGCCAGGGTGACACCCAGCCTTGCCAATATTTCAGCTTTTAGCATCACATAGTCTTTTGCTTGGTCAGGCTCTAGGTCATAGTAAGCTTTCTGCGATTCACCAGTTAACAGAGGAGCCACCAGTCCAGCCCACTGCTCCTCAGGCCACTTTTCTCTTTCAGCAGTCCTTTCAAATGTGGTCAAAAATACCTCTGGATCATCCTCTCCAGTCATTTTTGTCAATAAACGACTCACCCCAAAGGACGCGGTATTAGTGGGACGGCTTTCCTCACTGGTCTGCGGACGTTGCTGCATTACTGCTTCCATCTGTTGTTGTAGTCTCTGCTCTTGCTTCTGCAACAGGTCTATGAAGCGGGCCTCAGATTGCTGCTGGGCTTGTTGCTGGGCTGCGAAGCTCTTTTGCAAACCTGCATTTGTCTGCTGTTGATTGGCATTTGCTAGAGCCAGCTGTTTCAGTATCTCCTCCATGCTGGCTTAAAAAAAACTGCCACTGGTTCTCCACCAACTGTGAGGGGGTTAGCTCGGTAGCGGGTGTGTGTGACCCCCTGGATGGGCTCCCCACACAAAAACAGGCCCAGCAGGCGGAGGTTGTGGTTTTCAAGATCAAAAGGTGTGGTTTATTTCTCTATTTACAGTGACAAAAACACAGCAAAGCAAAAAGAAACATAAACAAAATAAATCCTGGTCAGCTTGACCTCTGACTAAACATGCAGGTTTCCCTAACTAACAACTGGGATCAGCCTGGTGCTGTCCTAGTCCCTAAGTCCCTGGTTTAGTAAATGTCCAAACAAATAGCCACACAGGCTTTGTCTCACCGCACAGGGGTTCACTCTCCCTAGACAGTCCACACAGGTCTGGTTCCAGGCATGAGCAAACACCTAATGAAGCTGGGAGTTTTTATAGAGGCCTTAAACGAGCTGACAAGCTTCAGCTGGTCTCATCAACTCCCTGCCTGCACGACGCCCAGCACTCTCCCTAGAGGTATGAATCATCCATGAGCCCACTAGCCTCAGCTGGGCTTCATCAACTCTCTCCCTAGTTGTATAAGTCGGCATAAAGCCTGAATCTGGGAGAAATATACCTACCCCCCTGGATGCAACCAGGTGACTTTACCTTCCTGCTGTCACAATATATATACTGATTATAATGCAGCTATCAGAATCAACTGCCTGCTGTGGTATTAGTATGAGAAAAGCAGCAATTGTCTTTTTTTTTAGGTGAACCCTGTGCAGAGGACACAGTACACTAACTGAAAATACTTGCAGCTCTCTGCCTGTGGTTTTATTATGAGAACAGAACACCACAAATTGTATTCAGGTTCCTTTAAGTGAACGCTGTGCAAAGGACAGAAGTACTGCAGTACACTAAATTAAATTAATGCAGCTCCCTGCCTGTGGTTTTATTATGAGAACACCACTAATTGTATTCAGGTAACCTTTGGGGAGAATGCTATGCAAAGCACACAGTACACTAAGTGAATCACTGCAGCTGGCACAATCACCTGCCTGCCTGTCACAGTATAGAGAATAACAGGAACGGATCTAGCTAAACTGAATACAGTGTATAAATATATATACAACACCTAGGATGCATATATAGCCTCTGCACATTGTAACTGCAGCTAACAGACTCGCCTGCCTGCTCTATCTAACTCAATATAAATGACACTGTTTCTCTCTCTCAGTAAGCTCTCTCGTTAACCACCGCAACACACTACACAAGGCCGCCACGGAGGCGGCCTTATATTGGATGGGGCGTGTCCTAAACCCCCTGAAACATAATTGGCCCTCCGGGTCATAGTGCATGCTTGGCCAATCATCAGCCAGCAATGCACTGCGTTGCCGCAGTGAATTATGGGCCGTGACGCGCCACTCTAATTTGCCGCGAATGGCCCATTATGTTCGCAATTCGGGGAACAGCCGAACAGACGATGTTCGAGTCGAACATGGGTTTGACTCAAACACGAAGCTCATCCCTAGTCTGCACTAAGGTACAACTCAGATTTTGAGCATCCCCTGCAACAAAAGTGTAATTTTTGGTGAGATACTCCCAATAGGAAATCACATCTAATGGGAAGAAAGGGCTGCAAGTTTTCTCATTAGAGCCCTGCAGGTGCAGCAGCTGACCGATAATCATAAACACTCTCCTATACAGATTCAATGCAAATGGACACAGACAAACATTTATTTCTTCAGAATAACAAAAGGTAGGAATATGCAACAAAGTTTGTTAAAATCCCTGCAATGCATATAGACTATCATAGGTGTGCACAAGGGGTGTGCCAGGTGTGCCTGGGCACACCCTAATCACTATGTGCAGTGCAGATTTCCCCCTTCCTGTCCAGGATTTCCCCTGTATTATGCGTCCCCCAGCTGCTGCAGGGGGAATTTTCAGGATGGAGAGTGGGACAAGGGGCTAGTAAAACGGAAAATTGAATACTCACCTTTCTGTAATTTTCCTTTCCTGGTGCCGACCCATGGCAGCATACCAATGGTTGATGGTTCCGCCCCCGATCAACCCCCAGGACCACGTAACTCTATAAAAGAAAGAGTTACTCCCCCCCTCAGGCATTCTTGTAACTAGTCTTCAGAACCTTAAGGATTATAGCAGGGAGGGTGTATGCTGCCATGGGTCGGCACCAGGAAAGGAAAATTACGGAAAGGTGAGTATTCAATTTTCCATTTTCCTGGTGCCTCCATGGCAGCATACCAATGGTAATTAACTCGCTCACAGGGAGGGTACTGCAATAATAATTTTAATGATTTTATGAAACTGATAGTTCTAAAGTCCTTTTCCCAAAAGGAGGTAAGGACCGCCGGATCTAGGCTATAGTGCGGCATAAAGGTGTTGAAGGATGACCAGCTAGCCGCTCTACAAATTGTCTCAGGAGAGACCCTAGCCAGAGCTGCCAAGATGAGGCAATTCCTCGCGTTGAGTGTGCATTCACCGCATTTGGTACTGGCAGACCACTAGCCCGGTATGCTCCTTGGATTAGCTTCACGATTCAGCTGGCCAATGTCGTCTTGGAGGCCGCCATTCCTTTTTTGGTGCCTTTGGGGATAACAAAGAGACGTTGATCCCTTCTGAACTCTTGTGTCAGCTCCAAATAGCACCTTAGAGATTTGGCTACGTCTAGCTCTTGTAGTTTTGAGGAGGATGGATCTTCTCCAAAAGCTGGAAGTACTCATTCCTGGTTGGAATGGTAGACCGAAGGAACTTTAGGAACAAACTGATGAATAGGCTGCAGGACTACCCTGTCTGGAAAAAAGGTAACGTAGGGCTCCTCTGCCCCTAGGGCTTGAATCTCTGATACTCTTCGACCTGAGGTGACGGCGATCAGGAAGGCCGTTTTGGCGGTGATATCTTCCAGGGAGCACTCTTCCGTGGGTGCAAAGGGAGAGTTTGCTAGGACATTAAGAACTACCGTCAGGTCCCATTTGGGGTATAGTGTTTTCCTGGGAGGGCGCAATCTTAACACTGCCTTCAGAAAACGCTCCACCAGGGGATTTAATGCCCAGCGTGTCTGTAAGGGCTGACAGGGCTGAAATTTGGACTTTTAGCGTGCTAAGACCTAAGCCCAGGTCCAGACCATTTTGTAAGAAGAGCAGGATATTCTGGACCCCAGGATTCAGAGGATTGAAATGATTCGCTTCTGCCAGTGTTGTAAATTTTTCCCATATTCTGTAGTAGGTGGCGTTAGTGGATGCCTTTCTTGCTTGTAGCAAGGTTTGAACAACGTCTCGAGAACACCCTAAGTCGCCCAGCTTTTTCCGCTCAACTTCCAGGCCCTCAAGTCTAGAATCTCTGGATGCGGGTGTAGGAAGTCGCCTTGGGATAGCAGCTTGCTCGTGAGCGGGAGGGGTAATGGGCAAGGCCATCTCGACTAGGAACGGGAACCATGGTCTCCTTGGCCAGTAAGGAACAATCGTCAGTATAGTGACCTTCTCTAGAGTCAGACGCTGGAGAAACCTCAGTATCAGGGGTATCGGAGGGAATGCATAGCCCATTTGAAAATCCCACGGCTGGACTAGGGCATCTACCCCTGCTGACATCGGAGATGGAGACCTCGTGAAGAAGAGAGGCGTTTTCGCGTTGAGCGGGGAAGCAAAGAGATCTACCTGGGGAGTCCCCCACTGATGGCATATCCAGTTGAAAACCTGCGGATCTAGTGACCAATCGTTGTTGGATGTGAAAGACCTTGAGAGGTGATCGGCTAGTCGATTCTCGGAGGCTGGAATGTAGGTAGCCCGAAGATCTAGCAAATTCTTCTCGGCCCATGCTATGATTGGGGCTACTTCGCCGGCTAGTGACTTGCTGTGTGTTCCTCCTTGGTTTTGGACATAGGCTACTGCCGCCCTGTTGTCCATTTGGAGTGATACGGATTTGCCCTTGAGGAGAGGGGCTAGATGCAGGATTGCCATCCATGCTGCCCTTAGTTCCAGGATGTTGGATATCATCCCTTCTGCATTGAAACGCCATTTCCCCTGCACTAGCTGGTTTTGGTAGTGTGCCCCCCAACCCAGCTGACTTGCGTCTGATGTGAGAACGGTCCATGAGACCGGACCGAGGGAACAAGCAGTCAGCAGGTTTGGAGACCTTGTCCACCACCAGAGGCTGGATTTCATTGCAGGAGTGATAGTTATCATTTGGCCAAGATGCTTCTTCCTCCACTGTGCCAGAAAACCTTGCTGAAAACCTTGCAGAATGACCAGAGCTTCTGTGTCCCTCTGATCGTCTATCGTGAGAATCTCGATGAGAAGAAGTACGGGTTGACTCACGGTGCGGGTTGTGAAGAAACAGAACAAGAGGTGTTTCTATATACCCCTTAAAACAATGCTCTTTGAATGCGGAACTTACCTGATTGTTGCAGCCCTTACCTAGTGGTATGTTGAGGATCTTTTTGATGCGGCATTACGGGGGCAGCTGAGTAAATTTAATTTGAGAGTGAACCAATCAGTAGGATCTAAGTGTCATGTAAATATAAAATATTTAAATGCAAGCATAGGCATTCATAACATAAAGACCATAGGTATGCATGTTGTGAGGGGGTTAACTCGGTAGCGGGTGTGTGTGACCCCCTGGTTGGGCTCCCCACACAAAAACAGGGCCAGCAGACGGAGGTTGTGGTTTTCAAAATCAAAAGGTGCGGTTTATTTCTCTATGTACAGTGACAAAAACACAGCAAAGCCAAAAAGAAACATAAACAAAATAAATCCTGGTCAGTTTGACCTCTGACTAAACATGCAGGTTTCCTAAACTAACAACTGGGATCAGCCTGGTGCTGTCCTAGTCCCTAAGTCCCTGGTTTAGTAAAAGTCCAAACAAATAGCCACACAGGCTTTGCCTCACCGCACAGGGGTTCACTCTCCCTAGACAGTCCACACAGGTCTGGTTCCAGGCATGAGCTAACATCTAATGAAGCTGGGAGTTCTTATAGAGGCCTAAATGAGCTGACAAGCTTCAGCTGGTCTCATCAACTCCCTGTCTGCACGACGCCCAGCCCTCTCCCTAGAGGTATGAGTCATCCATGAGCCCACTAGCCTTATACAACTCTCCACCTAGTTGTATAAGTCGGCGTAAAGCCTGAATCTGGGCGAAATATATCTACCCCCCTGGATGCAACCAGGTGACTTTACCTTCCTGCTGTCACATACCCCCCCTCTTGTTTTAACCTCGGGGTTGGAACACCAGCAATCAGGCATTCATGTACTCGAGACAAAGCATCCACATTCCCCATTTGAACGCCAGGGCGATGCTTTACTGTGAAGTTGAATTCCTGGAGGGCCAGGAACCACCTATTCACTCTTCTATTTGTTTCCTTGTTTTGAGCCATCCACTTTAACGGAGCGTGATCCGTAACCATGTCAAAGTGCCTACCTAGCAGGTAGTACCGAAGGGAATCTAGAGCCCACTTCACCGCTAAACACTCCTTTTCAACGGTGGCGTAATTTACCTCATGGGACTTCAACTTCCTGCTGAGGTAAATGACTGGGTGCTCTTCCCCGTTCCAGACCTGGGACAATACTGCTCCTAACCCCACATCTGACGCATCACTTTGTACGACAAAGTCTTTAGAGAAGTCGGGTGAGTACAACACTGGCTGGCTACATAAGGCTTGTTTCAAGAATTGGAATGCTGCCTCAGCCTCGGGGGTCCATTTAATCATGACCGACCCTTTCCCCTTCGTCAGGTTGGTTAGGGGCACAGCCTTAGAAGCAAAGTGGGGAATGAATCACCGATAATACCCAGCGATTCCCAGAAAGGCTCGTACCTGCTTCTTGCTGTTGGGACGTGGCCAACTCTGGATGGCCTCGACTTTGTTGAGTTGGGGTTTTATTACTCCCCTCCCAATGGTGTACCCAAGATATTTGGCCTCCTCCTGCCCAATGGTACACTTCTTGGGGTTAGCCGTAAACCCCGCTTCCCGAACAGAGTCCAGGACTGCTTGCACTTTTGGCAGATGTGAGGCCCAATCTGTGCTATGGACAATTACGTCATCCAGGTAAGCCGCAGCATACTTCCGATGGGGCCTCAGTATCTGGTCCATTTTCCGCTGGAATGTGGCCGGCGCATTCTGTAACCCGAACGGCATTCTCTTATATTGGAACGCCCCGTCTGGGGTTACAAATGCGGTTTTCTCTTTGGCCGACTTGGCCAGGGGAATTTGCCAATACCCTTTTGTGAGGTCAAGAGTCGTCATGTATCGGGCTGTTCCCAGCCGGTCGATCAACTCATCTATACGTGGCATGGGGTAGGTGTCAAATTTTGTAACTTTGTTCAACTGACGAAAATCGTTACAAAATCGCCAGCTCCCATCCGGTTTAGGCACCAACACAATGGGACTAGACCAATCACTTTGGGACTCCTCTATCACCCCTAAGTTCAGCATTTTCTGTACTTCCTCCCGTATTGCCTCCCGTCGGGCCTCTGGGATCCGATAGGGTTTTAACTTCACCCTTTCACCGGGCGGGGTAATAATATCATGCTCTACCCCAGATGTTTGTCCCGGCAGCTCAGAGAACACCTCCTTGTTGCGAAGCACAAACTCCTTAACCTCCTGTTGTTGGGGTTGTGACAAGGTGGCTGCTATTCCAACCTCCGGAATCACGCAACCAGTTTGAGCTGGTGACCAAGTTTCTGCGACTAGGGACTCTCTATCCCTCCAGGCTTTCAACAGATTAACGTGATATATCTGTTCGGGCTTTCGCCTTCCTGGTTGTCTGACCTTGTAATTCACTTCGCTCACTTTTTCCATTATCTCGTAGGGGCCTTGCCATTTGGCAAGGAATTTACTTTCAACCGTAGGGACAAGTACCAATATCCTATCCCCCGGGGAAAAGGTACGGGTCTTTGCTCCACGGTTGTACACTCTCTGCTGTGCCAACTGCGCTTGGGCCAAATGTTCCTTCACGATGGGCATTACCTGTGCAATTCGATCTTGCATCAGGGCGACATGCTCAATCACACTCCTGTGGGGAGAACTCTCACTTTCCCAAGTTTCCTTGGCAATATCCAACAGCCCTCTTGGGTGTCTCCCATACAGTAACTCAAAGGGGGAGAATCCCGTAGAGGATTGGGGCACCTCCCTAATAGCAAACATCAAATAAGGAAGTAGACAGTCCCAATCCTTTCCATCTCTATCCACCACTTTCTTCAACATTTGTTTTAGGGTTTTGTTGAATCTTTCAACCAGCCCATCGGTTTGGGGGTGATACACAGATGTACGCAATTGCGTCACTTTGAACAATTTACACAGCTCTTTCATAACCCGGGACATAAAGGGTGTACCTTGGTCCGTAAGCAGTTCTTTACAAATACCCACCCGGCTAAAAACAAGAGATAGCTCTTTGGCTATGGTTTTGGCCGAGGTATTTCTGAGAGGGATCGCTTCTGGATAACGGGTGGCATAGTCCATTATAACCAATATGTACTGGTGCCCCCTAGCGGACTTGATTATAGGACCTACCAAATCCATTGCGATTCTCTCAAACGGGACCTCAATGATGGGTAGAGGGACCAGCGGGCTACGGAAATGTGGCATCGGGGCCGACCTCTGACACACAGGGCAGGAGGAACAATAATTTTCTATGTCCTTCATCACCCCAGGCCAATAGAATCTCTGTAATACCCTCTCTCGGGTTTTCTCTGTCCCCAGATGACCTCCAAGAATGTGCCCATGGGCCAACTCCAACACCAACTTCCTGTAAGGTTTGGGCACCACAAGCTGCTCAACGGTTTCTTCTGCCCTTTTTGCCACCCGATACAGTAGGTCCTTCTCTACGCTGAAGTATGGGTAAGTGCAGGTATTATCTGGGTTCACTAACTCGCCATCTATTTCCACTACGTTTTCCCGTGCCTTTATTAGGGCGTGGTCTTTTAACTGTTCTGTGGCAAAATTTTCCCTGTGAACCTCCAGATCAGAAAACTCCACAGACGGTAGGTTTTCGTCTGAGGAGGTGGGCTCCTCTCCAGTTTCTTGAGTCTCCCCTGCCAATACTGACAAGGGAAATTCTGGAGAGTCCTCACCACTCTCAGAGGAGTTCTGGCTATCACATTCCTGGTACATAGGGGCACCAGTGGGGGGCTCAGGATCATCCCACAGTTCCCAGAACTTCGGAAAATCCCTTCCCACAATGGCATCATGCGGTAATTGAGATACTAACCCCACTGGATGAGAGAGGGTACCTTTGGGGGTCTTGAAACACACTGTAGTCACTGGATACTCTCGGGTGTCCCCATGCACACAAATAACAGCTACCTTGCTATTCCCAGAGACCTCTGTTTTAACTAATTCAGCCTTTATCAGGGTCACAAGGCTACCTGAATCCAGTAATACCACAACATTTCTACCATTAATACACATTTTGCATAAATGTTTCTCAGTTCCCCGAATGGCAGTGCATGCGACTGTCGCACACAGCGACTGACGTCTGTCCATCAGAAAGTCACATTGCATGGGTTCCTCCACAACCGGGCAATTTGCTGCAATATGTCCCGCTTGCCGGCAGCGGTAGCAAACAATCCATTTGGCTGCCTCTTGAGCCCCTGACTTCCCAGGCTGTTCTCGCCAAACTTTGGGTAGAGCTCCCACCCTCTCACTCTCTCCACCCTCACCCCTTGGAATCCTCTTATCCGCCCCTGGGGATGGTCTGGTCTTAGGGTGGAAAGTCCGAGAGTCTCTGGAAGAGGCCGTCAGGTTCTCTGTAGCCAAGTATTTCTCTACACGATCCACAAGACCACCGGCCGTCTCTGGGTCTCCATGGCTTACCCACTTTTGGATGGCAGTAGGAAGAGCTCTCAAAAACCGATCCATTACAACACGTTCCACAATCTCTGGTGCGGACAAAGTCTCTGGCTGTAGCCACTTCCTGCTCAGGTGAATGAGATCATACATTTGAGACCTGGGGGGTTTTCCAAGCTGGAAAGTCCAGTTATGCACACGCTGAGCCCGGACAGCCAGGGTGACACCCAGCCTTGCCAATATTTCAGCTTTTAGCATCACATAGTCTTTTGCTTGGTCAGGCTCTAGGTCAGGGATATGCAATTAGCGGACCTCCAGCTGTTGCCAAACTACAAGTCCCATCATGCCTCTGCCTCTGGGTGTCATGCTTGATGCTGTCAGAGTCTCGCTATGCCTCATGGGACTTGTAGTTTGGCAACATCTGGAGGTCCGCTAATTGCATATCCCTGCTCTAGGTCATAGTAAGCCTTCTGCGATTCACCAGTTAACAGAGGAGCCACCAGTCCAGCCCACTGCTCCTCAGGCCACTTTTCTCTTTCAGCAGTCCTTTCAAATGTGGTCAAAAATACCTCTGGATCATCCTCTCCAGTCATTTTTGTCAATAAACGACTCACCCCAAAGGACGCGGTATTAGTGGGACGGCTTTCCTCACTGGTCTGTGGACGTTGCTGCATTACTGCTTCCATTTGTTGTAGTCTCTGCTCTTGCTTCTGTAACAGGTCTATGAAGCGGGCCTCAGATTGCTGCTGGGCTTGTTGATGAGCTTGCTGCTGGGCTGCAAGGCTCCTTTGCAAACCTGCATTTGTCTGCTGTTGATTGGCATTTGCTAGAGCCAGCTGTTTCAGTATCTCCTCCATGCTGGCTTAAAAAAACTGCCCGCATTCTCCACCAACTGTGAGGGGGTTAACTCGGTAGCGGGTGTGTGTGACCCCCTGGTTGGGCTCCCCACACAAAAACAGGGCCAGCAGACGGAGGTTGTGGTTTTCAAAATCAAAAGGTGCGGTTTATTTCTCTATGTACAGTGACAAAAACACAGCAAAGCCAAAAAGAAACATAAACAAAATAAATCCTGGTCAGTTTGACCTCTGACTAAACATGCAGGTTTCCTAAACTAACAACTGGGATCAGCCTGGTGCTGTCCTAGTCCCTAAGTCCCTGGTTTAGTAAAAGTCCAAACAAATAGCCACACAGGCTTTGCCTCACCGCACAGGGGTTCACTCTCCCTAGACAGTCCACACAGGTCTGGTTCCAGGCATGAGCTAACATCTAATGAAGCTGGGAGTTCTTATAGAGGCCTAAATGAGCTGACAAGCTTCAGCTGGTCTCATCAACTCCCTGTCTGCACGACGCCCAGCCCTCTCCCTAGAGGTATGAGTCATCCATGAGCCCACTAGCCTTATACAACTCTCCACCTAGTTGTATAAGTCGGCGTAAAGCCTGAATCTGGGCGAAATATATCTACCCCCCTGGATGCAACCAGGTGACTTTACCTTCCTGCTGTCACAATGTCTTTTACCTTGGCTGGGCTCCATCGGGCTGAGGTAGACGGGACAGATTCACCTGGAGATGGTCTCTCCCTGACAGCCTGCCTTTGACTGAGCTAGCAGGCTGTTTAAATAAGAAAATCCCGCCTGGGTGTACTAAGATGGCCGCCGCTCGGCTTCTTCCGGCTACTGCGCATGCGCCATTGCGTCACGTCGTGACCCCTCCTCCCGAGATGACGAGGCTAAGCTTTGTGGCACGTGCGAAGCGTCCAAACAGACTGGAGGGGAGCAGGGAGCCGGATAGTGCAGCAGCAGCGCAAACGATTATGGACCGGATGTCGGTCCTACTGAGGCTAGACAGGCACTGCAGGACGGGTGAGGTAATATGTGACCCGAAAATGCTTTTAGATATGGCTAGCCAATGCCCATAGAGGAGTTAAAATATGCTCCTGGGATACCTTAGCCCTAAAAATATCCACTAAAAAACGGGCTCCTATACTTATCTGGCGCGTTTAGTAGCCCAAGACATGGGACTCCATAGTGCAGGAGAGCATGAACCTGCAATGGTAACACCATAAGACGGTGAGGCAGGGCTGATCTGTGATCCTGTAGGGATGAGGACAGGAAAAAAGAATGCCTGAGGGGGGAAGTAACTCTATCTTTTATAGAGTTACGTGGTCCTGGGGGTTGATCGGGGGCGGAGCCATCAACCATTGGTATGCTGCCATGGAGGCACCAGGAAATATGTCTTTTACTGGCCCTTTCCTTTTCTAAATGAACAGAGTGAACACACTCAGTCACTGTAGTAAACTATGCTTCAGTTTCTGAATAAACAGGAAGCTGCTTAGCACAGAGCACTTCTCATTTATCTCAACTGAGGCTGCAGAGAAAAGCATTACAGTTTTGGGGTGCACACCCGAATGCAATAGGCAGTGCACACCTATTTAGACTATAGGTAAAATTGTCTTTAAAGGAGAAGTACAGCCAAAGCTCGTTTGGCTGTATTTCTCCTATGGATCACAGGAGTGCAATTCATTCTGCACTCCTGTGACTCATTTTCAGCAGACAGGCTGTCAGCTGCCGTCACAGTGCTGGTTCAGGCTCAGGAAAGATTGCGACCATATGGTCCAGGTCCGCCCACATACCTGGACCGGCACCCAGCTCAGCCTCTTAGCAAGCCGCTGAGAGCCTGAGCTGGCTGCTCCCACCCCCTCCACAACCCAGCCCTCAAGTGAGCGAGGGGGCGCAGAGCAGAGGACCAATGACCATAGGTGTGCGCAGCTTATTGCATTAGGGTGTGCACCCTAAAGCTTAACACACGTGTGTGTGTGTATCTACAAATATCTGACTGCGGCACATTGATCTCTCTGTCTGCACAGTGAAAGAAGAGCGTAAACACTTCTCCTATGGCAGAGCCGGTAAAAGGGAGATCTTTCCCATTTTCCTGTCGGCACACAGAACGATAATACTAATGCGCATGGGTTGATTAGGGTGTGCCCAGGCACATTCAGCACACCCTGTGCGCATGCCTATGCAGGTGACTGGCAGTCACCAGCTCTTTGCTCACGGAGCTCTGAGAACCGAGTGATCCCCAGTGTTTGGTCGCTCAGTTCTCAATGTTAGTGTCGGCAGGGGACAGATACAGCATCAGACCGATGCTGCATCCACCTAGGTAAGTATAATTTAAAAAAAAAAATCCCATGCTTCTCTTTTAAAGTAAAACTAAATAAAAATCCCTTTTTTTCATTTTGGATAGAGTAATGCCGCGTACACACGATCGGAATTTCCGACAACAAATGTTCGATGTGAGCTTTTGGTCGGATATTCCGACCGTGTGTATGCTTCATCGGACATTTGCTGTCGGAATTTCCAACAACAAATGTTTGAGAGCTGGTTCTCAATTTTTCCGACAACAAAAGTTCTTGTCGGAAATTCTGATCGTGTGTGTCCAATTCCGACGCACAAAAATCCTACTCATGCTCGGAATCAATTCAACGCATGCTCGGAACTTAATTTTCCCGGCTCATTGTAGTGTTGCACGTCACCGTGTTCTTGGCGATCGGAATTTCCAAGCAGCATTTGTGCGACCGTGTGTATGCAAGACAAGTTTGAGCGAACATCCGTCGGAAAAAAATCCACGGTTTTGTTGTCGGAAATTCCGATCGTGTGTACGCGGCATAAGAGAGAGTTATAATCCCTGGTGGGGTTTTTTTTTTTTTTTCATCTGTGTCCCATTGTAGAGATTTCCTTTTGATTCCTGTCCCATAGCCAAAACCAGAACTAGTGTCACCACTGGAAGATATCCCCTCTATTTCTGTTCTAGTGACAAGCCACAATGTATATATATTGCTCATATCTATGTAGATATATTGTGCAGTATATTGTCAATGTAATATATTGATATTGCATATCAATGCTTTCATAAAAATACTAATAACGTTTTTGTACTGATCAAAAAATAGCACTGTTTTTGCTGGAAACCTATTATGGCTGATTATAAAACACGACACGCATAGCGATTGCACATGGCCATTTCATTATCAACATCTCTTAGTTAATATGTGTTATTCTGATGCCGCGTACACACGACCGTTTTTCATGGCGAGAAAACTGCCATTGGTCGTGAAAAACGGTCGTGTGTATGCTCCATAGCAGTTTTCTCGACGAGAAAACTGCCCGCAAAAAAAATTAGAATCTGCTCTATTTTTTCTCGTCGTTTTCCCGTCGTTTTTTTTCTCATCGCGAAAACCGCTCATGTGTATGCTTTTCCGAGGGGGAAAAAAACACGCATGCTCAGAATCAAGTATGAGACGGGAGCGCTCGTTCTGGTAAAACTAGCGTTTGAAATGGAGATAGCACATTCGTCACGCTGTAACAGACTGAAAAGCTTGAATCGTCTCTCACAAAACTTTACTAAAACGAGATCAGCAAAAGCAGCGCAAAGGGTGGCGCCATTCGAATGGAACTTCCCCTTTATAGTGCCGTCGTACGTGCAGGAGCAAGAAACTTGCGACAAGAAACTTGCTGGCAGAGCTTTCTTGCCGAGTAAATCGGTCGTGTGTACGCGGCTATCAGGTTTCTCGTCAAGAAAACCGACAAGAAACTCGACGAGAAAAATAGAGAACCTGCTCTCTATTTTCTCGTTAGGATTCTCCATTTTCTGGTCGAGATTCTCGTCAGCATGTTTCTCGATGAGAAAAGTGTGTGTCTGTACACTTACCTGTCGCCGTGGAAACCCGCGCATGCTCAAAATGACTTTGACGCATGCGCGGTAGCTTCCTAGGCAAAGGTAGGGTGTAGCAAGATGGCGGCGACGGTATCGAATGTGACAAATGCACGCTCGTCGTAGTCGATTACGTCACCGCGTTCGCTCCATTCAAAGAACCGCGGATTCTTTGAATCGAGCGTGTGTACACTCGGCCGGGACAAGTTTCTTGTCCAAGAATCTCGTCAAGAAAAACGACGAGTTTTTTCCTGACGAGATTCTCGGCCGTGTGTACGAGGCTAAAGACTCCTGAATCCTCATAAGTGCCGTGGCTGCAGGAATTCCCCCTGTTTGGATATTGGACCTGCTAGAAAACCTTCTTTGATTAGCGGCTTGCAGCCAGTCAGCTATAGTGCTGAATGCTGATCAGTGTTTTCTGACAGTGGGGACTCTGCTGTTGTCAGTCAAACTCCTTTGAGGAAGGAGCGGGGGCGTAGCTAATCGGCGCTGTGTGTGTCTATGGACACACACAGCCCAGCTCAGGAGTGCAAGCGCTTGCACCTGGTTTGATAAGGAGGCATTTAGAAGAGGGAAAAGTGGACAGCCTCATTTGGAGACTGCCAAAGAGGGGGTAAGGGACCGCTCTGTGCAGGTAAGTATAACACCTTTTTTATTTTTTAACAAAAAAATGTATCCTTTAGTAAAAAAAAGTAAAGTTTCTGCATAAAATTTGCTCTCTTGCATACTTTCCGTAGCTCCTCTCACTTTTTTCTTGCACTTTCTCTTAATGCATACAGTACCTCACAAATGTGAGTACACCCCTCACATTTTAAATATTTTATTATATCTTTTCATGTGACAACAATGGTGGCCACACAAAATATTTACATTTTGGGCCCAATTTGGACATTTTCACTTAAGGGTGTACTCACTTTTGTTGCCAGCGGTTTAGACATTAATGGCTGTGTGTTGAGTTATTTTGAGGGGGCAGCAAATTTGCACTGTTATACAAGCTGTACACTCACTACTTTACATTGTAGCAAAGTGTCATTTCTTCAGTGTTGTCACATGAAAAGATAGAATAAAATATTTACAAAAATGTGAGGGGTGTACTCACTTTTGTGAGAAGCTGTATCATGTGCACAATTGAATCATCATCTATGCTCAGGCATATAGTACGGTACATTGAGCCTCTTGAGCTTTCTCTATCCCCTTATCTGTAGGTCGGTTTGGTCTGGGTTCTTCTATACACTTCCAGATACCTTCTCTTATCAGTAGCATTTTCATTTTTAATTTCTGCAGCAGTATTGTGTACTTTGGCTGTAGCTGGGCCCATAATCTGTTGGAAAACTGTGTACAGTGGAGAATACATACTGTACATTCATGGGGATTACAATGCATAGTGTTAGGTATCTTGTGGACGTTTTTGTTGCACTGCTGCCATCTATTGGTGGAATGTCTATATCACAATACAACTCAAAGGGACGTATTTGCAGGCTTCGTGTTCATTGTGTTATAGATAATGGATTGCTCCCAGCAAACTGCCAGCAAACATTTATTAATGAGCCACAGAACTCCAGGCAAGCCGCTGTTGCCTAGGGTGTCCCAAATTTAAAAATGGGCCCCTAAACGTCTATTTTAGATTGGCTGTGTGAGGACTAAATACAAAACCATGATTGGCATTAGGCTAGGTTCACATCTATGCGTTTGCGGTTGGAGGACAACTATGATGCCCCATACACACTACAGTTTTTTCAGATGGGAAAACTGCTATGAGAGCTTTTCATCGGGAATCCTGGCCGTGTGTATGCTCCATCGCAGTTTTTCCGACAGGAAAACTGCCGGACAAAAAAAGAGAGCAGGATCTCTTTTTTCCCGCCAGGAACAAATCCTGGCGGGAAAACCGTTTGTCTGTATGGTTCTCCAACGGGCAAAAAAAACGCGCATGCTCAGAATCAAGTATGAGACGGGAGCGCTCTTTCTGGTAAAACTAGCGATTGTAATAAGCGATGGAGCAAAGTCCTACCGTGTGTACAGAAAACCATAGGACTTTTGTCCGATGGACAAAACAACTAAAGCCCCATACACACGGTCGGACTTCAATCGGACTTTTCTGTGGTTTTTTGTCCGAACGGAGTTGGTCGGGAACACCCATAGCATACACACGCTCTGACTTTTCTGCAAACTTTCCCAAAACTTTTTGCAACATCACGTGGTTTTTCTGCTCTTTTCTGCTCTTTACCGCCACCCTTTGGTCAACCTCTGCTCTTGTTGGTTGATTTTAACATTAGTTGTTTAGTCCATCGGACAAAAGTCCGATGGTTTCCTGTACACACGGTTGGACTTTGCTCCGTCGGACTTTTGTTGAGCAAAAGTTTGTCCGTTTGCAGACCCAACTTTTGTCCGATAAAAACAAAACCAAACAAAAAAAAGTTTGTCCGATGGAGCGTACACACGGTCGGATTGTTGGTCCAACTTGCTTAAAACAAAGTTTGTTGGGCAAAAGTCCGACCGTGTGTACGGGGCTTTATGTTAAAATCAACCAACAATAGCAGAAGTTGACCAAAGGGTGGCGGTAAAGAGCAGAAAAGAGCAGAAAAACCACGTGATGTTGCAAAAAGTTTTGGGAAAGTTTGCAGAAAAGTCCTGTGGTGTGTATGCTATGGGTGTTCCCGACCAACTCCGTTCGGACAAAAATCCACGGAAAAGTCTGATGGAAGTCCGACCGTGTGTATGGGGCTTTAGAATGGCCCAGTCAAAGTCCAAACCTAAATCCAATTGAGAATCTGTGGCAAGACTTGAAATTGCTGTTCACAGACGCTCTCCATCCAATCTGACAGAGCTTGAGCTATTTTGCAAAGACGAATGGGCAAAAATTTTACTCTCTATATATGCAAAGCTGGTAGAGACATCCCAAAAAGACTTGCAGCTTTAATTGCAGCGAAAGGTGGTTCTACAAAGTATTGACTCAGGGGGGCTGAATACAAATGCACGCCACACTTTTCACATATTTATTTGTAAACAATTTGGAAAACCATTTCCTTCCACTTTACAATTAGGTGCCACTTTGTGTTGATCTATCACATAAAATCCCAATAAAATACATTTAGAGCCGGTTCACACAGGGGCGGCACGACTTTGGGGGTGACTCGGCAAGGCGATCTCAAGACGACTTGAGAGGCGATTTGCAAAATGACTTCTGTATAGAAGTCAATGCAAGTCGCCCCGAGTCGCCCCCAAGTAGTACAGGAACCTTTTTCTAAGTCGGAGCGACTTGAGTCGCTCCTATTAGAACGGTTCCATTGTACAGAGCGGGACGCGACTTGTCAGGCGACTGAGTCGCCTGACGAGTCGCCCCTGTGTGAACCGGGTCTAACGTTTTTGGTTGTAACATGACAAAATGTGGAAAATTTCAAGGGGTATGAATCCTTTTTCAAGGCACTGTATATATAATAAATGTATTCGCCTAGCGGGAGCGCCAGCCCACTCTCCATGTGTGTGTCATTCGGGAGGACTGGGAAGAGAAAGCAATTCTGCAAGCAGTCTACAGAGAGGCAGAAGGTTGCGTGAGATGCTGTTCACTCCACATGTTCTACTTTTCCAAGTGACTGCAAGTTCCTAGCCTGTAATGGGCAGTTGCTGAACTAACTAGAGACTATTAGTTCCTCCAGGAGTGAACCAGCAGGAGCTGTACAAGGAAACCAAGTTTGTGCAGGTGGATGAAAGAAAAGGAACCTGTAAATAGGGAGGAAGCTGTCCCTGTTTTTTTATTCTTGGACATTTTCAAGTTGGGCATCTCATAATCCCTTACGCCATCCAAGTTATCATCCCCTAATAAAATAACAAAAACAAGTCAAAAGATCGATTTCAGTGTCTGAATGCAAGAAGGAAATGCTGTGTGACTGGCTGTGCAGCAGTGGGGAACCCTGACATCAGAAACTCCTACAGGGGTAGTGCTACATTTATATTGGGGCTGTGGAAATTACCTATTAATTTCTCGATTAATTGATTAATTGTTTTGATCGATCAAAATTCTTTTGATCGGTACTCACCTCTCCGCCGGCTTCCGGGTCTTCAGGGAGATCCGGTGATGTCACGGACACCGGCGGGGCTTGCCGTGTCCATCTGAAGGGCTCCTTTGCTGTGCCTTCATATCTGCATGCCGGCGGGACCTTACTATCTGCCACACGCAAGGGCTGTTACACTTCCCTCTATCACTTCCCTCTATCAACCTGGGATTCTACAGCCAACCACTGGGAGTTGTGATAGTTCCCTTCACGGGACATCTACATGCCGACGGACTGATGTTAGCCCCTCCTCATCTGGATTCAGCAGTGGTATCGTTGTACACGTTTTTATACCAGTATCATACTTAGCTACATGTTTTTATGACTGCTTTTGCTACTGTTTGGTATTACTCGCACCATTTTTACAGTTTATGTAGCTACATTGATTTTATCTCCAGTGCAATATTGATTTTGTTACCTACTTGAAGACTATAAAAGTTTTAATGCTATTCCCATCGAGTGCTGCCTTTGTGTGTTTTTTGTATCCTGCTATCCATTTTTCCAGTGGTTGGTAGCTGCACTGGGAATCAGCCTGCAAGGAGATCAGCTAAAAGTAGTTGGATCTATGTGCTTTATAATTAATCGAAATTAGTCGATTAATCAATTAAAAAAAAAAAACGATTAATCGAACACGAAAATTTTAATCAGTAACAGCCCTAATTTATATCTATGGAGCAGCAATGCTGATTTTCTCCTGAATTTTTCAATTACATGAAAATGCACAATCTCTATTATCCTTATGTGCTTTTATTAGAATAAGCAGTTAATCATAAAAGCAGTGCTAGCAAAGTGGTTGTAACTGTGCAAATAACTGGGCTGGACAACTTGAAGTCCACTCCGGTTCCTGGCTCACAGGCCAAGTGCTAAGTCATCGCTCATCAACTCCAACATGGAGGTATGAGACTATTGAACATATTCTAAAAGTCATTGTACTGTTTGGCAACTTTAAAGAAAAGTTCTTGGAAACATAAATCAAGCTAACATTTGCCGGGTTGTGCGGTGCTAAAAGTTGCAGGATTACATTCTTCATATATATTCCTATGAATGCAACGTATAGGGTGTGAATTTCCAGAAGGGCACCTTCCTCTGTGCTTCATTTTGACCTTCATGAAATATAACAGAAGCAGTGTACAAATATAAATAACCCATGGCCCAATTGCTCTGGGGAACTGTGGTAGGTTCAGAGGCACTGTGGGACACCATTGGAGGTTGGGGGCACTGTGGGGGACTGGAGACTCTGCAACAGGCAGAGGGCACAGTAGTTTGCTGGCAGCCACTGTGGGAGACTGGGCAGACCTGTAGGAGGATGGAGGGCACTGTGGGTGCTGAGGGCTCCTAGTGGGCCTAGGGGCACTCAAGGCTACTATGGGTGGTTGAAGGCACAATAGGAGCCAGGAGGCACTGTGGTAAGTTAGAGGATCTGCAGGTAGATGGAAGCCCAGGAGGAGGGATGTCACAGATCAGTCATGGACCACAGCCCAGTGGTTGAAATTCACAGACCCCTCCTGGCTGACATATATTATAAGAAGTCTCAACCCAATGTGTCAATTTCTGCCTGTATACTCTGTATCCTCTCCTGCATACATGATACACTTGCATACACTTTAAAGTGGACCTTTGAGTATATAAATATGAGAGCTGCCAATGCAAACATTTTAAGATGAAGCTCCTGCCCCCACCCCCCCCCCCCCAATCACTAAATCCCCACTCTGCTCCTAACACTGCATCTACACTACTGTGCACCAACTTCTACTATTTCCCACCCCCTGTCCTCCCCCCCAGCACCTGCATGCTTCCCAATTTTCCATGACTGTGCCCGTACCCTCCCCACTTTCATCACCACATCTGAATGCCTTCCACATGCTCTTACCTCCATATCTGCATCATGTCCTCCTGCTCTGCATGTCTTTCTTCCCACTCTCACCACTCCTAACATTGCCCCTGCATGCCCCACCACTGCACCTGCACACTCCCCTAATCCCCTTCCGCATCAGTCTCATCCCCAGTCTCATCACCACACCTGCACACTAACCCCTTCATAACCATTACTACACTGACAAACAAGACCCCTCTTGCCATTGCTGTATTCACGCACACATATGCCGTGTACACACGTTTGGAATTTCCGATGGAAAAAGTCCCGTGGAATTTTTTCATCGGATATTCTGAACGCGTGTATGCCCCATCGGACTTTTTCCTTCGGAAATTTCTTCTCTTTTTTTCAGACGGAATTTCCGTTCTACTGGATGCAATTCCGACGGACTAAAAACCATGCATGCTCAGAATCAAGTCGACGAATGTTTGGAAGCATTTTACTTAATTTTTCTCGGCTCGTCGTAGTGTTGTACGTCACCACGTTCTTGACGGTCGGAATTTGGTGTGACAGTGTGTCTGCAAGACAAAAATAGAAAAGACCGCGCTGACCCTAAAGGGTTAAATACATAAAAGCCATAGGCGTGCGCACAGGGTGTGCCAGGTGTGCCCAGGCACACCCTAATCACCTTGTGCAGTACAGATTCCCCCTACTGCCCTGGCTCCCATCTTTTCCCCCCCCCCCCGCAGCGCTGCCAGCTTCCCTCCTCTCCTATCGGCTGTTGCTGCTGGGATGTTTTAGGAGTGGGGAGGGGGCCAGTAAATATGTAATTTACCGGCCCCTTCCCTTTCTGAATGAACACCGTGAGCGATCGGTAGTGTGTGTTTGGGCTTTGGGGTGCACACCCTAATGCAATAGGCTGCGCACACCTATGATAAAAGCTAAAAAAAGGGCAGCAGCTTGAGTGGGATAAACGCAAACAGCAGATAAGGAAAGATGAAGCTGCGCCAAACATAAAGACTACAAAGAATCCTCAGATGACAGGAGAATTAAATTAGTATAGATGTCCTTTAGGCATATACCACTCAAGGTAAGTCACTGCACAACAGTCTATATACAAGGCATGGTTCCACTGAAGTGGACTCTATCCTGAGTGAGTCTACTTCAGTGTCATCATTCCCCGGAGGTTAAAGGCCGCGGCTGGGTTATAGCCGAATGCTCATTCGTGCTTGCCCTCTGGTAAGCGGCTTTTATATATGGTGGTGGGCTCTCACTTACTTGTGGATTCACTGCGGTGTTGTTTCAACCAATGTTTATGGAACCATGCCTTGTATATAGACTGTTGTGCGGTGACTTACCTTGAGTGGTATATGCCTAGAGGACATCTATACTAATTTAATCCTCCTGTCATCTGAGGATTCTTTGTGGACTTTATGTTTGGCGCAGCTTCATCTTTCCTTATCTGTATGCAAGACAGCTTGAACGGAATTCCGTCGGAGTTTATTCCGACGGAAAATCCGACCGTGTGTACAAGGCAATACTGTATTTACTTGCTGCCATTGCATCAACATTCTCGTATTTGCTCTCCATTAGTGTACAAATGTGCACTTATTTATTTGCATCCAGTTTATTTACTCACAACCATTGCACCAATGTGCACTTATTCACTCACTGTCTACACCAAGGCGCAAAACTCCCCTCTCTAACACTGCACCCATGTTAACTTATTCACATGCGGCTACTGCACCGATGTTCACTTAGTCCCTTTCCATCGCTGCACTGACATGCAGTTACTCACTTGCCACCAGGGCTGGACTGGGACAAAAATTGGGCCCTAAATTCATCCAGACCGGCCCACTTCAATTTTGCAAACATGCAGTAAAACATATATAAAAAACATAATATAAACTATACGCAATTGTGAAACATAATAAACAACATAATTAAAAACATTCCACTGTAAGTATAAAAGGCTTTTTTTTTTTTTTTTTAACTCTTTATTTTGAGAAAAAGATGCATTCCAACTGTAGCGCTACCCCCAGTTAAGAGAGCCGCTGATATTGATTTGGGCCCTGCAGTGCACCGCTGTCAACCCCCGGCAATCGGCTCTAACCTCCCGTGGCACAGCTGGTGATAGAGAGATAGGACCGCGTGATCGCAACTGTTGGTGACGCAGTCCTATAACAAACATACACAGAATATACTTTAAAACTCCTATTAAAGTAAGCGGAACTGACACCAAACGTACTTTACCCAGATATTTTACTGAGGCTAATGGGCAAGTAATAAACAACAGTATAACAAGTTGCAGATCCCTGCAATAAACAGTAATAAAGATAAACAGAGTAATCAGAATAATAAAGTATTGCTATGCAACTCTAGCGCTGCCCTTTTACAGCTACTTCCCCTCATGGGTAGACTAACACCCAGCAATGTCTACCTATGCAGTCAGGCCTGACTGATCTAAATGGAAGTTCAGTGAAACAATATTCGCTAGCAATCTTTTCGGTGGTGCACTTGAAGAACAACTTTGTAATCCCAACGAATAGTAAAGATAAAGGATCTGTCTTTAAACAGCTCTCACCACCCGGACAAGTCCAAATCCGTTTCCTCCATCGATTCGTCTGGGAACAGGAATCCACCGACATCCAAGTCTTCAATCCTTCTGGTGTACTGCAGCAAGGAGGATTAGATGTCTCTAAGGCTCTGCTAGGCTGGCAGAGGGCTCTTTGGAAAGGAGCACACGGCCCAGGCTTCAGGCCTTGTGCACACAGCAGTTCAGCACAGAGATCCTCTTGCTAGGAGAGGGGTGTCCAAAGAGGCCGACCAAAACTCCGCCTCCCCTTTATAAAGTCTGCCCCAGCAGTCTCTGTTCTGGAGCAATGCACCCTGGGTGCTGCAAGATGTACTGGGAGATGTAGTCTCTCTCTCCTCTGCTTTCACTTCCATAATGTCTCTTTACTTCCTCCCGACTCACCTCTCACCTGGAACTTCTTGTCTCTCTGCATTAAAGGGGAACACCCCGCTACACAACATTAGACGCCTTTAGAATAACATGTGTAAGTTACACTCCGTTCAATGGCAGGTGTCATAAATAACTCTCCCACCTCTATTGTTATTTCAATTATTCTCCTCTGTATTTTTATCCTCACTGTGTAATGTGGGAGGGCTAACGTCATGCAGGAACATTGCTACAGTCTCATTGGCTGGAATTTCAGAAACCGGCAATGTTACACATCCATTGGCTGCCTTTCAGCAATGCAGCGGCGCTGAGGCTGAGCCGGGCCGGGTTGCGCACTATGAAAGGAGGTGATGGGCAGTGTGGATGACAGGTCTCTCCCATAGCGTCCAGTCAGCCAACTCCCGATGGCCACCCAAGCCCCCCTTCCCTTTCACTGGCCATTAGCCTTTCTACTTTATTTTGCTTATAGGCAGCACAGCGGTGCTCAATATAATGGCTGCACAAGCAATCCATTACTTTGACAGGCTGTCACCAGGGGCATTGCTAGATCTACAAAAGATCTGGGGCTAGAGCTCATAGTAGCAAAGTAAAGAAAGTCACACGCTTGGGCAGGCATACACATGTATATCATTTGTGTGTGTGTGTATATATGTATATATATATTGTGACAGCAGGAAGGTAAAGTCACCTGGTTGCATCCAGGGGGGTAGATATATTTCGCCCAGATTCAGGCTTTACGCCGACTTATACAACTGGGTGGAGAGTTGTATAAGCCCAGCTGAGGCTAGAGGGCTCATGGATGACTCATACCTCTAGGGAGAGTGTGGGGCGTCGTGCAGACAGGGAGTTGATGAGACCAGCTGAAGCTTGTCAGCTCATTTAGGCCTCTATAAGAACTCCCAGATTCATTAGGTGTTTGCTCATGCCTGGAACCAGACCTGTGTGGACTGTCTAGGGAGAGTGAACCCCTGTGCGGTGAGACAAAGCCTGTGTGGCTATTTGCTTGGACATTTAAAACCAGGGACTTAGGGACTAGGACAGCACTAGGCTGATCCCAGTTGTTAGTTAGGAAACCTGTATGTTTAGTCAGAGGTCAAGTTGACCAGGATTTATTTTATTTATGTTTCTTTTGCTTTGCTGTGTTTTGTCACTGTAAATAGAAAATAAACCGCACCTTTTTGATTTTGAAAACCACAACCTCCGTTTGCTGGGCCTGTTTTTGTGTGGGGAGCCCATCCCGGGGGTCACACACACCCGCTGCCGAGCTAACCCCCTCACAGTTGGTGGAGAATGCAGGCAGTTTTTTTTAAGCCAGCATGGAGGAGATACTGAAACAGCTGGCTCTAGCAAATGCCAATCAACAGCAGACAAATGCAGGTTTGCAAAAGAGCCTTGCAGCCCAGCAGCAAGCTCACCAACAGAGTCTGGAAGCTCAGCAACAAGCCCAGCAGCAATCTGAGGCCCGCTTCATAGACCTGTTACAGAAGCAAGAGCAGAGACTACAACAAATGGAAGCAGTAATGCAGCAACGTCCGCAGACCAGTGAGGAAAGCCGTCCCACTAATACCGCGTCCTTTGGGGTGAGTCGTTTATTGACAAAAATGACTGGAGAGGATGATCCAGAGGTATTTTTGACCACATTTGAAAGGACCGCTGAAAGAGAAAAGTGGCCTGAGGAGCAGTGGGCTGGACTGGTGGCTCCTCTGTTAACTGGTGAATCGCAGAAAGCTTACTATGACCTAGAGTCTAACCAAGCAAAAGACTATGTGATGCTAAAAGCTGAAATTTTGGCAAGGCTGGGTGTCACCCAGGCTGTCCGGGCTCAGCGTGTGCATAACTGGACTTTCCAGCTTGGAAAACCCCCCAGGTCTCAAATGTATGATCTCATTCACCTGAGCAGAAAGTGGCTACAGCCAGAGACTTTGTCCGCACCAAAGATTGTGGAACGTGTTGTAATGGATCGGTTTTTGAGAGCTCTTCCTACTGCCATCCAAAAGTGGGTAAGCCATGGAG
Source organism: Rana muscosa (assembly GCA_029206835.1). NCBI lineage: Eukaryota > Metazoa > Chordata > Amphibia > Anura > Ranidae > Rana > Rana muscosa. The sequence goes on along the minus strand of CM055125.1, from coordinate 84,693,616 downwards.
ACCCAGAGACGGCCGATGGTCTTGTGGATCGTGTGGAGAAATACTTGGCTACAGAGAACCTGACGGCCTCTTCCAGAGACACTCGGACTTTCCACCCTAAGACCAGACCATCCCCAGGGGCGGATAAGAGGATTCCAAGGGGTGAGGGTGGAGAGAGTGAGAGGGTGGGAGCTCTACCCCAAGTTTGGCGAGAACAGCCTGGGAAATCAGCGGCTCAAGAGGCGGCAAGAAGGATCGTTTGCTACCGCTGCCGGCAAGCGGGACATATTGCAGCCAATTGCCCGGTTGTGGAGGAACCCATGCAGTGTGACTTTCTGACGGGCAGACGTCAGTCGCTGTGTGCGACAGTCGCATGCACTGCCATTCGAGGAACTGAGAAACATTTATGCAAAATGTGTGTTAATGGTAGAAATGTTGTGGTATTGCTGGATTCAGGTAGCCTTGTGACCCTGATAAAGGCTGAGTTAGTTAAAACAGAGGTCTTTGGGAATAGCAAGGTAGCTGTTATTTGTGTGCATGGGGACACCCGAGAGTATCCAGTGACTACAGTGTGTTTCGAGACCCCCAAAGGTACCCTCTCTCATCCAGTGGGCTTAGTATCTCAGTTACCGCATGACGCCATTGTGGGAAGGGATTTTCCGAAGTTCTGGGAACTGTGGGATGATCCTGAGCCCCCCACTGGTGCCCCTATGTACCAGGAATGTGATAGCCAGAACTCCCCTGAGAGTGGTGAGGACTCTCCGGAATTTCCCTTATCAGTATTGGCAGGGGAGACTCAAGAAACTGGAGAGGAGCCCACCTCCTCAGACGAAAACCTACCGTCTGTGGAGTTTTCTGATCTTGAGGTTCACAGGGAAAACTTTGCCACAGAACAGTTGAAAGACCCTGCCCTAATAAAGGCACGGGAAAACGTAGTGAAAATAGATGGCGAGTTAGTGAACCCAGATAATACCTGCACTTACCCATACTTCAGCGTAGAGAAGGACCTACTGTATCGGGTGGCAAAAAGGGCAGAAGAAACCGTTGAGCAGCTTGTGGTGCCCAAACCTTACAGGAAGTTGGTGTTGGAGTTGGCCCATGGGCACATTCTTGGAGGTCATCTGGGGACAGAGAAAACCCGAGAGAGGGTATTACAGAGATTCTATTGGCCGGGGGTGATGAAGGACATAGAAAATTATTGTTCCTCCTGCCCTGTGTGTCAGAGGTCGGCCCCGATGCCACATTTCCGTAGCCCGCTGGTCCCTCTACCCATCATTGAGGTCCCGTTTGAGAGGATCGCCATGGATTTGGTAGGGCCTATAATCAAGTCCGCTAGGGGGCACCAGTACATATTAGTTATAATGGACTATGCCACCCGTTATCCAGAAGCGATCCCTCTCCGAAATACCTCGGCCAAAACCATAGCCAAAGAGCTATCTCTTGTGTTTAGCCGGGTGGGTATTTGTAAAGAACTGCTTACGGACCAAGGTACACCCTTTATGTCCCGGGTTATGAAGGAGCTGTGTAAATTGTTCAAAGTGACGCAATTACGTACATCTGTGTATCACCCCCAAACCGATGGGCTGGTTGAAAGATTCAACAAAACCCTAAAACAAATGTTGAAGAAAGTGGTGGATAGAGATGGAAAGGATTGGGACTGTCTACTTCCTTATCTGATGTTTGCTATTAGGGAGGTGCCCCAATCCTCTACGGGATTCTCCCCCTTTGAGTTACTGTATGGGAGACACCCAAGAGGGCTGTTGGATATTGCCAAGGAAACTTGGGAAAGTGAGAGTTCTCCCCACAGGAGTGTGATTGAGCATGTCACCCTGATGCAAGACCGAATTGCACAGGTAATGCCCATCGTGAAGGAACATTTGGCCCAAGCGCAGTTAGCACAGCAGAGAGTGTACAACCGTGGAGCCAAGACCCGTACCTTTTCCCCGGGGGATAGGATACTGGTACTTGTCCCTACGGTTGAAAGTAAATTCCTTGCCAAATGGCAAGGCCCCTATGAGATAATGGAAAAAGTGAGCGAAGTGAATTACAAGGTCAGACAACCAGGAAGGCGAAAGCCCGAACAGATCTATCACGTTAATCTGTTGAAAGCCTGGAGGGATAGAGAGTCCCTAGTCGCAGACACTTGGTCACCAGCTCAAACTGGTTGCGTGATTCCTGAGGTTGGAATAGCAGCCACCTTGTCACAACCCCAACAACAGGAGGTTAAGGAGTTTGTGCTTCGCAACAAGGAGGTATTCTCTGAGCTGCCGGGACAAACATCTGGGGTAGAGCATGACATCATTACCCCGCCCGGTGAAAGGGTGAAGTTAAAACCCTATCGGATCCCAGAGGCCCGACGGGAGGCAATACGGGAGGAAGTACAGAAAATGCTGAACTTAGGGGTGATAGAGGAGACCCAAAGTGATTGGTCTAGTCCCATTGTGTTGGTGCCTAAACCAGATGGGAGCTGGCGATTTTGTAACGATTTTCGTCAGTTGAACAAAGTTACAAAATTTGACACCTACCCCATGCCACGTATAGATGAGTTGATCGACCGGCTGGGAACAGCCCGATACATGACGACTCTTGACCTCACAAAAGGGTATTGGCAAATCCCCCTGGCCAAGTCGGCCAAAGAGAAAACCGCATTTGTAACCCCAGACGGGGCGTTCCAATATAAAAGAATGCCGTTCGGGTTACAGAATGCGCCGGCCACATTCCAGCGGAAAATGGACCAGATGCTGAGGCCCCATCGGAAGTATGCTGCGGCTTACCTGGATGACGTAATTGTCCATAGCACAGATTGGGCCTCACATCTGCCAAAAGTGCAAGCAGTCCTGGACTCTGTTCGGGAAGCGGGGTTTACGGCTAACCCCAAGAAGTGTACCATTGGGCAGGAGGAGGCCAAATATCTTGGGTACACCATTGGGAGGGGAGTAATAAAACCCCAACTCAACAAAGTCGAGGCCATCCAGAGTTGGCCACGTCCCAACAGCAAGAAGCAGGTACGAGCCTTTCTGGGAATCGCTGGGTATTATCGGCGATTCATTCCCCACTTTGCTTCTAAGGCTGTGCCCCTAACCAACCTGACGAAGGGGAAAGGGTCGGTCATGATTAAATGGACCCCCGAGGCTGAGGCAGCATTCCAATTCTTGAAACAAGCCTTATGTAGCCAGCCAGTGTTGTACTCACCCGACTTCTCTAAAGACTTTGTCGTACAAAGTGATGCGTCAGATGTGGGGTTAGGAGCAGTATTGTCCCAGGTCTGGAACGGGGAAGAGCACCCAGTCATTTACCTCAGCAGGAAGTTGAAGTCCCATGAGGTAAATTACGCCACCGTTGAAAAGGAATGTTTAGCGGTGAAGTGGGCTCTAGATTCCCTTCGGTACTACCTGCTAGGTAGGCACTTTGACATGGTTACGGATCACGCTCCGTTAAAGTGGATGGCTCAAAACAAGGAAACAAATAGAAGAGTGAATAGGTGGTTCCTGGCCCTCCAGGAATTCAACTTCACAGTAAAGCATCGCCCTGGCGTTCAAATGGGGAATGTGGATGCTTTGTCTCGAGTACATGAATGCCTGATTGCTGGTGTTCCAACCCCGAGGTTAAAACAAGAGGGGGGGTATGTGACAGCAGGAAGGTAAAGTCACCTGGTTGCATCCAGGGGGGTAGATATATTTCGCCCAGATTCAGGCTTTACGCCGACTTATACAACTAGGTGGAGAGTTGTATAAGCCCAGCTGAGGCTAGTGGGCTCATGGATGACTCATACCTCTAGGGAGAGTGTGGGGCGTCGTGCAGACAGGGAGTTGATGAGACCAGCTGAAGCTTGTCAGCTCATTTAGGCCTCTATAAGAACTCCCATATTCATTAGGTGTTTGCTCATGCCTGGAACCAGACCTGTGTGGACTGTCTAGGGAGAGTGAACCCCTGTGCGGTGAGACAAAGCCTGTGTGGCTATTTGCTTGGACATTTAAAACCAGGGACTTAGGGACTAGGACAGCACTAGGCTGATCCCAGTTGTTAGTTAGGAAACCTGTATGTTTAGTCAGAGGTCAAGTTGACCAGGATTTATTTTATTTATGTTTCTTTTGCTTTGCTGTGTTTTGTCACTGTAAATAGAAAATAAACCGCACCTTTTTGATTTTAAAAACCACAACCTCCGTTTGCTGGGCCTGTTTTTGTGTGGGGAGCCCATCCCGGGGGTCACACACACCCGCTGCCAAGCTAACCCCCTCACAATATATATATATATGTGTATATGTATATATATATATATTACATTATATAATTTATAAATTATCATAACATCATGGTCCCCAAAGAGCTCCCCTTACATAAGGGTCCCCAGAGAGCCCCCCCCTTACATCAGGGTCCCCAGAGAGCCCCCCTTACATCAGAGTCCTCCGAGAGCCTCACCCTTGCATCAGAGTCCCCAGAGAGCCCCCCCTTACATCAGGGTCCCCAGAGATCCCCCTCCTTCAATCAGGGTCCCCGGAGAGTCCCAACTTACATCAGAGTCCCCAGAAAGCCTCCGCTTGCATAAGGGTCCCCAGAGAGCCTCATTCTTGCTTCAGGGTCCCCAGAGAGCCTCACCCTTACATCAGAGTCCCCAGAGAGCCCACCCTTACATCAGGGTCCCCAGAGAGAGAGGGGGGATTCCTGCATCAATACTGTCTGTGTTGATGAGGGAATCGAGCGAATTTCACGGGTTACAAGAAAGAAATTTGCTTAGTGTATGGCGCGGCCTTATTTGCTTACCAATACTGCACTGGCACGCACTTCCATATTTATCCTGTTCAACGGACGGGCACACTTCTGTAGCATTTATATAAACTAATATTGGTCAACGGTTAATTGATATTTCAGTGGTTATATGTTGTCACAAACATCAACTTAGACTGAGCCAACACCCAAATAGTTGTAAAATTCTTCATACACAGCCCAGTGACTACTTTTGATTGGCAATGGAACTCACAGTATTTACTTTTTGTTTAAAAGCAAAGTCAGGAACAAGAACCTAGATTGTTTATCATTAAGGAGGAGGATGGAATGCTTCCAAAATTCAGAGCATTGTGGGTTATTTCGAAACCATAGTCTGATATACCTGTGCCTTGTTTAACTTTATATGCACTAAATTGTTAACAGTGACTCGTGAAGTCACTGTAGAGACAATGCATCGTCTTGTAGAGGAATCTTTGTTGCTGGCTTGTACAAACCTTGGAAAGAATGCGATTCAACAAAGTTTGCAGCAGAAGCTCGTACCTTTGGATGGCACAAAAGATGTATTAACAGGAGCCTGCAAAGCATTGGCTGAAGATATTTTAAACAATGTACAGCTGAAGCTTTGGGAGAATGGAAGTGTCACCCAAAAAGAAGTCCTGTCTCATGCCTGTAGAAGTCTGGCAATGCTAATTAAAACCCAATGTCCTCGTGGTGCAGGTGAGGTTGTACAATTATATGGTGATATTGAATACGTCTTATCAGAAAGTTTGTTGGCTGTCAAACTGGCAGATGTCATAAACACCAGAGAACTTGTGGAATGTGTCTGCACCCGACATGAAGAGGGGTTGAGGACTGTGCTGCTGACAGCCTGTCAATGGCTGCTTAATGACATTAAAGCTCTTTTTTTGTGTGAAGAGGTATGGAGCAATTTGTTTATTGATGAGCGTCTGATACATGCTGAATTCTACACTCAACTGAGGCCTCTACTGAATGCCATGGTATTCCAGATAAAATGTGGAGCACGCTTAGGGACTGGTGATTTACAAAAAACAAATTTCACTGACGATGTAACAAAGAATTACTATAAATTCAAGAGTACATCAAATACTGGCAGCAAAAGCCAATATGAAACCAAAAGCAGATGTCGAAGACAGCCAATTGTATCAGCTATGGAAATTCAAAGACAACCAAATTATGGACATTCAGGCATTAATGGAACACAACACATTTCCATGTCAACCGCAGAAAAGTGTATCAACACCAATCGATACTTCCATTATCAACAGGATTTAAATATTATTATCAATAACAGAGAAAGCTGTGTCAGTTATATTCTTGAACTTATAAATGCTAGAGACAGACAGAGATGCTACGCCACCACTCTGAAACTGTGGAGACTTCTTACACAGGCGAATGTATTTCCGTGCCATGAGTTGTTTGAAGAAAGAGTATGCTACCTTATAACATTCCGAACATATCCATTAAATTCTGCACATTTCCTATCTGCAGGCAGTTTTGGAGACCCTGCTTTTAAAGAAGATGTAAAAATAAAAGAAATTGGGCACCCAATTTGGCCTAAAGATATATCAGTGATCAAAAGGTGGTTCCCTGATTTTTCTGATCAGGCAGTGGTAGAAGCCAAGGATTCTGGGAACCAATGTCTGCAGATATGGAGAATTGGCTCCAAAAAAGTTGAAAAAAGAAGACCAAAGCCAATAAAAGGCCACAGCATTTTTGGGAGTGAAGACGACACTATTAAAAGTTTTATGGAAACACCTGAAACACAACTGCACAAAAGTCCAAAGCGTACAGTGGGGTGTTTTACATTTTCTAAAGCTAAACAGACCTTTGATGATGATTATTGAAAATCCAGATAAATGTCATTTCATTTTGGGTTGATGGTAAGAAGAGCATCCAAAGTTTGAAGATGTACTTGTCTACGGAGCATCACAATCAAGATTTATATCCATGAAGTTGCTCTATTTGCTCTTCTCACTGCTCCAGAATGCTAGAAATCTCTGGGGTTGTATTACTAAGGACAAAAATTCCCCTTGCTTTGCAAGGATAGTTGCACTTTGCAAGGATATATTCCACAGAGTAAGGTAAAGCTTTTTCCATCATCCAATCACGTACAAGCAAAAATTTGTTTTTATTTTAATTTTTTCTTGCATGTGATTGGGTATTCTTTGCAATGTGAAATTTCACCACAGTCACTACGCTCTGGGAAAAAATTCACTTGCAAATTGAACAGCCTATTTGCCTTTAGTTAATGAACCCCTCTGCATTTCTGAGGTTTCTGTATTTATATCCTTAGAACTGCTATACAAAAAATAGGCAGCAGTAGATCTAAGGGAGTAAATTGATAAAGTTTTTCTTCTGGTGGATTCGCTGCACTTTTCCACAGTTAGTTAGTAAGTATAAAATTAGATGCCACCTTTCACCAAAAGTTAAAGGAAAGTGGAGCTTTAATCAAACGGCTCAATATGCAGTTTAACCACTTCCATACCGGGCATTTTCACCCCCTTCCTGCCCAGACCAATTTTTAGTTTTCAGCGCTGTTGCACTTTGAATGACAATTGCGCGGTCATGTAACACTGTACCCGAATTAAATCTTTATGTTTTTTTCCCCCCACAAATAGAGCTTTCTTTTGGTGGTATTTGATCATCTCTGCGGTTTTTATTTTTTGCGCTATAAACAAAAGAAGAGCGAAAATTTTGAAAAAAAACACAATATGTTTTACTTTTTGATTTAATAAATATCACATTTAAAAAAAATAAATAAATAATATTTTTTATCAGTTTAGACCGATATGTATTCTTCTACATATTTTTGGTAAAAAAAAAAAAATCGCAATAAGCGTATATTGATTGGTTTGTGCAAAAGTTATAGCGTCTACAAAATAGAGGATAGATTTATGGCATTTTTTTTTTACTAGTAATGATGTCGATCTGCGATTTTTATTGTGACCGTGACATTGCGGCGGACATATCGGACACTTTTGACACGTTTTTGGGACCATTCACATTTATACAGCAATTAGTGCTATAAAACTGCACTTTATACTGTGTAAATGTGACTGGCAGGGAAGGGGTTAACACTAAGGGGCGCTGAAGGGGTTAATATGTTCCCTATTGAGTAATTCTAACTGTAGGGGGAGGGGACTTACAAGGGGAGGAGACCGTGGTGTGTTCCTCTGTACTGGGAACACACATCGGTCTCCTCACCTCTGACAGGAGGTGGATCTGTGTGTTTACACACACAGATCCACACTCTTGCCGTGATTGCGGGCAATCGCGGGTGCCCGGCGGACATTGCGGCCGCCGGGCATGCGCACCGGGTCACGAGCGATGCCGCGGGCGCGCGCCCCCTAGACGGCCGGGAAGAAAAGACATCATATGACGTCCACCCGGAGGGAGGGAGGGTTCCTGCCAGAGTCATATTATTATGGCCCGGTAAGGAAGGGGTTAAATAAATATGCCTACTTATATGTACATCTGTTTAGCCACCCTTATTACAGTGTCACAGTTCCTAGGCTGGCCTAGTAGAATTCATTTAGAAAATTTTAGCTTTAAGAACCTTCTATTTAGTTAGATTTTCTTATCATTAGTGGGGTAAACTTGCCAAGGATGAGAAAGTTCAAAGGAGCAGGATGGGAAATGTTTCTTGAACTAACATATTTCTAACAGTGAATGTGGTTTTTGTTTAGGAAAGTCCGTTAACTTTAAAATCACATTTTTTTTTTTTTTAGTACATTTGAGCAACATTCACCATGTCATCGAATGTACTGATGAGAATTTTTATACAAATGTTAGTACAAAATCTACTGGTAAATGGCCAGTTTATATTTATAAAAGCAGTGAATGTGACACCAAATGTTCACTGGTGGTGTATCATTCACTATGTATTAAAACCAGGCAAGGGGTGGGTGGCAGGGACGACTGCCCTGGGCGCAGTGGTTTACTGTAAGGATGGGGGCACCTTCCTTCTGTTACAAGGCTGAAAGAGGTAGTGAGTGTGACATTGGTATTGATTTTGACGTATGGGGGGCGTTTGGCATATTTTTCCTACGTGCTGTATGACCTTGTGCCAGCACTGATTAAAAATCTAGAGTGAATGTTTGGTGAATGTCACATTTATTGCTTTATAAATATTCCCTTAGTCTGATGTCTGCTGTTAGAATAGTAGAAAATAAAAGTATAAAAACAGATTTCAACCAGGTATACTAGCAAAATAAAACTTTTTTTTTTGTTTTTTTACTGAAAACCTAACTACACCTAATAATTGAATTATATTTGCCCAGAGTTTCCCTTCAGCAGTTTTAAGCTTTTGTTAAATGTATTATGTGTTGATGTCTTATTATTGCCCTAATACATCTAACTTTAAAAGGTTTTTTTTATAGGTTTATATATGTAAAACAAATCACTGGTAACAAGTCCAAAGTCTTAAACAATGTGTAAAACTGTTCTTGACTAAAATTCATACACAGCATTACAGCACTTGGAATTTTGTTGTAACCGTTATCTTTGGAACATTGTTTCATTTAAACATTTCAATTATAAAACCTACTTTTTTGTTAATAGCCTTGCAAACAGTTAAAACAGCTGTAAAAAAATATATACAATATCATCACAGGAATGCCAGTACACGTGCCCCTAAAGGCACCTCTGATGGATTCTGGGCTTCTTTTACTTCTTATATTAAAGAGGAACTAAACTCTCTCAATCAACATTTAAGTGATTATAAAGTCAAAATGTTATTTTTTTTTTTACCTTAACCACTTCCCTACCGGGCACGAAAACCCCCTTCCTGTCCAGGCCATTTTTCAGCTTTCAGCGCTGTCACACTTTGAATGACAATTGCGCGGTCGTGTGACGTGGCTCCCAAACGAAATTTGCGTTGTTTTTTTCCCACAAATAGAGCTTTCTTTTGGTGGTATTGATCACCTCTGCGGTTTTTATTTTTTGCGCTATGAACAAAAGAAGAGCGTCCATTTTGAAAAAAAAACACAATATTTTTTACTTTTTGCTATAATAAATATCCCAATTTTTTTTTTTTCCATTAAAATTTTCCTCAGTTTAGGCAGATACGCATTCTTCTACATATTTTTGGTAAAAAAAATCGCAATAAGCGTTTATTGATTGGTTTGCGCAAAAGTTATAGCGTGTACAATATAGGGGATAGATTTATAGCATTTTTTTTTTTACTAGTAATGGCGGCGATCTGCAAATTTTATTGTGACTGCAATATTGCGGCGGAAAGATCGGACACTTTTGACACATTTTTGGGACCATTCACATTTATACAGCGATCCCTGCTATAAAAATGCATTGATTACTGTATAAATGTGACTGGCAGGGAAGGGATTAACACTAGGGGGCGAGGAAGGGGTTAAATATGTTTCCTATATGTGTTCTAACTGTGGGGGGAGGGGAGTGACTGGGGGAGGTGACCGATGGTTGTCCCTATGTACAAGGGACACACCATCGGCCCCCTCTCCCTGACAGGACGTGGATCTGTGTGTTTACACACACAGATCCACTTTCCTGCTCGGGTGCTGGGCAATCACGGGTGCCCGGCGGCCATCGCGGCCGCCGAGCACGTGCATCGGGTCCCCAGCAATGCGGCGGGTGCGCGCGCGCGCCCCCTAGCACTATTTAAAGGCAGGACGTCGTATGACGTCCTGTTAGAACGAGAGAGTCTTCCGCCCGCCGTCAATTGACGGTGGGCGGTAGACAAGTGGTTAAAGTGATATTAAAGCGGATGTATACCGCAAAACGTATTTATTTTTTTTCACAACCTGCAAGGCAAAGTCATAATGAGCTAGTATGACTAGCATACTAGCTCATTATCAATCACTTACCTTAGATCGAAGCCCCCGCAGCGGTCCTCGGACACGTCCTCCGTCGCATCCATGATACCCGGAGTGACTTCCGGGTATCGCCGTTCCGGCGCTGTGATTGGCCGGAGCGGCGATGACGTCACTCCTGCGCATGCGCGGGGAACGGCACGATCCCTGCGCATGCGCGAATTCCGGCAGTGTCCGGCAGGCTGCTATTCAAAGAGCCGCCGCGCTCAGTGCGCCTGCGCCGTTATCTACGGCGCGCATGCGCCGTAGATAGCGGTGCACTCTTTTTTGCAAATATCTCCGAAACCGTGTAGGTCTCGGAGATATTGCAAGCACCTACAGGTAAGCCTTAATGTAGGCTTACCTGTAGGTGCATTTCATATTTGTGGGTATACAACCACTTTAAAGTTTTTTTTTTTTTTAATTGAAATAAAAAGATGTTATACTAACCTGCTCTGTGTAATGATATTTCACAGGGTGGTCCCCTTGCCTCTTCTTTGGCAGTTCCCCCGTTGGTGCTGTCTGCTCTTTCTTTCTTTCTTTCAAATGTCCCCATAGCAAGCCATGCGCTATGGAGGCACCGGTGCAGAAGTGCTCCCGAGCCTGGCTGTGTGCATGCATAGGCACACAATCATAGGCATGCGCACAGGGTGTGCCAGGTGTGCCCAGGCACACCCTACTCACCCTGTACAGCACATATTCTCTCTACTGCCCTGCCCCCCCCACAGTGCTTCCAGCTTCCCTCATCTCTTTTCCCACCGGCTGCTGCTGCGGGCACACACAGGGGGATGTTTTAGGATGAGTGGAGAAGGGGCCGATAAATATGTGATTTACTGGCCCCTTCCCTTTCTGAGTGAACACAGTGAGTGATCGGTAGCGTGTGTTTTGAGCTTTGGTGTGAACACCCTAATCAAATAGGCTGCGCACGCCTATGCACACAATACATGTCTCGACCACACCCTCCCTCCTCACAGCATTTGACTGACAGCAATGAAAGCCTATGAATCCCGCTGCTCTCAGTGTATCTTGTAAGGGCTCATGTACACTACAGATTCTAAACTTGAGTTTAGGAGCTTTTGTCATTTTTTTTACCAAAGCCCCTACACTCAACTCCCTAATAGCCTATGTATCCATGCACACATAGGCTTTTACAAGAGTTTAGAAGCTGCTGTGGTTAGAGGGGGTCAACCTCCCTCAACCTCCCTTTCCTGTACATGAAAGAGTCGCGTTCAGGATAGGAACGTTTTGACTGCGTTTTGGATTTTGCCACGGCCTGTCAGTCAACCTAGTCTGTGTGTACATGAGCCCGTAATACAGGAAGAGAGAGCATTACTGCTGCAGCTGGGGACAATGCTGGAGTGTCCGAGGAGACAGGAAAATGTTTAGGAAATGGGGGGGGGGGGGGATGTAGTGGGATTTTTTTTCCTAATGCAGGGAGCGCATTAAAGTATAACATGTTTTGACTTCATAACCACTTTCCCTACAATAAAGTAAAAAATGTCCCTCCACATTTTCTGCCCTGGTCTACCATGGCTGACACAGTGGTCCTTGGTCTATCATGGCTGACACAGTGGTCCTTGGTCTATCATGGCTGACACAGTGGTCCTTGGTCTATCATGGCTGACACAGTGGTCCTTGGTCTATCATGGCTGACACAGTGGTCCTTGGTCTACCATGGATGACACATTTTTATGGAAGTTTCACAAATGGCACGGGTAACAAAGGTGGTAATGGTGAGGGACCTGAGGTTTCCTGAATGAATCCTCCATACTGGAGTAACCGAAGTTTTTGTTTTTTTTAACAAGAAAAGAGTAACCAACGTGTTAACAGTTTAGTGGGTGATCAATCCCACTAGCACCCAGCCAAACTGAATTATTTGTTTTGGGTGGATTTATTTCTTATTCAAATATATCAATGTGTAAAAGAGTCCTGGACATAGAGATAATCCTTGCAACAGTTCAATTCCTGCCTAGCAATCTAGAATCTTGTCAGCTTTGTCTATTACTTTCTTTAGCCAATAAATGGCTGGTGATAGAACAATAATCTGCACCTACTGCATAACAGAAAATTGTGAAATGTTTCATTTCATATATTACAGATGACATTGCCTCAAGCTTTGCCTCAATCAAAGCAACCAGTTCATCGAGTTTCCTCTGGCATAATTAGTTTCTTATTTCTTCATTTTGGCTTCTGCTTTTGTTGATCAATTTCATTGTCCTGCTGTCACCATTCAACATTCTCATTTCTTTTTGTGATTTTATTGGCCACAATTTACTTTGCATTATAAAATTCCTGGATTTGTCTCTTTCCCCTTGCATGAAACAGCTCCAGCCTGGCTATTAAAACACACCCTTTGTGGCCAATGGTCAGACAAGAAACACTATTGCCTCGTACACACGGCCGGATTTTTCAGACGGGAAAAAGTCAGTTGGGAATCCCAACGCGAAAAAAGAGAGCCAGTTCACTTTTTTTTGCCGCCCGTTTTTGGCTCTCATCGCAGTTTTCCCGTCGGGAAACCCGGCCATGTGTACGAGGCATATGAGGTTGATCTACTAAAACTGGGGAGTGCAAAATCTGGTGCAGCTGTGCATGGTAGTCAATCAGCTTCTAACTTAAGCTTGTTCAATTAAAGTGTATGTAAAGTCTTGTTTTTGTTGTTTTTTTCAATAAAAAGAACAAACATGTTATACAAGTGTAGCGGGTATTTGAATTTAGGGGAAGCATCTGGGTGGTAGTGTAAGGGCTCTTTCACACGGAGGTCCGTCCAGGTCCGCCTGTCAGTTTTTTAGGCGGACCTGAAACGGATCCTCCATGCACCCCTATGGAAGCACGGATGTCAGCGGAGACATGTCCGCTGACATCCGCTCCGCTCCGCTCCGAAAAAGTGTGACGGAGGAAAATCCTATTTTTCCTTCCGTCTGCGGAGCGGATCGGATGACAACGGACTCTACGGTCCGTCGTCATCCGATTCCCCATAGGGGAGAGCGGCGCTCTGACAGGGCGGTCCCTGCACAGTGTGTGGGGACCGCCCAGTCATCCGTCGGCTCAGCGGGGATCAACGGTGAGATAGGATTTTTGGGTTTTCATGAGCTGTATGCCAAAATCATCAATATTAAAACAAGAAAAGGCTTGAACTACTTCAGTTGTGTGTAATGAATCTAAAATATATGAAAGTCTAATGTTTATCAGTACATTACAGAAAATAATGAACTTTATCACAATATGCTAATTTTTTGAGAAGGACCTGTATATTTTTTTTTTAATTGCTGCTCCTTTTTTTGTTTATAGAGCAATAAATAAAAACCGCAGAGGTGACCAAATACCACCAAAAGAAAGCTCTATTTGTGGGAAAAATGGACATATATTGAGTACAATGTCGCACGACTGCGCAATTGTCAGTAAAGAGGTGCTCCGCCAACCCCCTCCCCCCCATAAAAAATGTTAAGTCAGCAGCTACAAAGCTACAAATACTGTAGCTGCTGAATTTTAATATTAGGACACTTATCTGTCAAGGGAGCCCGCGATGTCGACACCCCAGCCGATTTTCAGATCGGCTGTCAGATGCTTCCGCCACCATTCCTGTTAAAGCAGTGTTCCAGCCTGGGGGGGGGGGAATCTAAATAAGCAGCTACAAATACTGTAGCTGCTGACTTCCAATATAAGTGTAGCTCCCTGCTACTTTTGAACAGGCGCTATTCTGTAAATTTAGGGGTATCTGAGCTGTAAATAGCTCAGAGTGATTATGTAAATTGTTGATTTCTGTTCCAGCTTTGGCTGTTTGTGCGCATTTCCGACTGTTGCCAGTAGGTGTCACTGTTGTCATAGGCCAGTGTGAGAAATACAGCCAGCTGAAGTGTATTGGATATTCTTTTCCCAAGAAAACAGCCCAATCAGGAGCTTCTTTGTAGCTGGGCATGCTGGGGAAGGATATTTAAGGGGCAGTGCCATGTGCTTCGGGGGTTTGTTCCTGCCTCATGGCGCTCCAGGCCTGAGGCCACGCTGCTGGCTCCTCTACCTCGGGCCCTGCTGGCTCGAGGCTATGCTGCTACAAGTAGGCCCAGAAGTCTGTCTGGGGCCTATTTAACTGAAGGTGGTCCTGTGCTGTCTGTCCTGCGGGAAGAAGCCACTCAAGCGGAGAAGATTCCAGGTGAGGACCTTACTGGAGAGGACCGAGCTGATGGCTGGTATCTCAGGAAGGGCCTGGTGACTTGTTTGGAGGATGCACCCAAGTTAACCTACCTCACAGTACTGCCGGATGGCTTAAAGGTTCAGGTACTGTGCAGCTGACCTAACTAACAGACTACTGGCTAAACAATCCTGTGGCAGGGAATTATCCAGGAGTTTCCACTTTTCACTCAAGTCTGTGGCAGAGACTTTGTCCGTGCTTCATACTGGCTGCTGGGTCGGTGTGAGAGGCCTATCCAGTAGTCGCAAGAACCAGAGACAGAAAGCTGTTGTTATCTGGATTCAAGAACCGCATTAGTGATCTGCAAAACCAAGGTATCTGAACTTCCCCTAACCCTCTATCCCCTACCTGAAGTTGTTTAATAAAGCAATTGAGAAAAAGACTGACGTGACTGGCAATCACCTCTATTCTAATTATCACATAGACTCTTACGTTTTGGGACGGTGAAATGTGGGATAACGGCAGGACCCAAAATTAATCCAGCAGCCCCTTCGGGGGTAACGCTACATAAGGACACTTAACTGTCCAGGCGATGTCAACACCCCAGCTGATTTTCAGATGGGCGCACAGGTGCTGCCGCCGTCATTCATGGTAAGGAAAACCGGCTGTGAAGCCTTTTGAATTCACAGCCGCTTCCCTACTGCGCATGCGCGAAGCATGCTGAACTTTATAAATGGCCCGGCGGCGGAGGAATGAGGAGAGGGGCGAACTTCCGAGGGAGAGTGCCGTCTCCTGGAAGTGAGGAAGGAGGAACCTGTCAAAATCAGGTACCCGATCCCCCCTGAAATGTGCCAAATGTGGCACTGGAAGGGGGGGGGGGAGACAGATAAGCGAAAGTTCAACTTTTGAGTGGAACACCGCTCTAAAGTAACGCAGTGCAGTATCACAAAAAAATGGCCCGGTCATGAAGGGGATAAATCTTCTGGAGCTGAAGTGGTTAAAGGAACACAGTGGATTGAATGTTATTTATTTGTGTTTAGAGTCACAGCAGTGTAAATAAAGTTGGGTGAATTGGAAGTGAATAAATACTGTACACTGGGCGATCGGAATTCATAGAGTGCTCCTTTAACCACTTCCATACCGAGTCATTGTAAAATGACGCCGGCAGGAACCCTCTCTCCCTCCGGGTGGACGTCATATGCCTGCAGCTAGAGGCATCATTCAGACATCCTTCTCTTCACCTGGCGATTCTGCGCACCATAAGAACGATCATAGCGGCGGTTCTGCCGCTTGATCGTTCTTACAGGCGGCGGGAGGGGACATCCCCCCCCTCCTGCCACCATTCGGTGCTTCTCCGGGCTCTCCCGTGCCATCGGGGGCCCGGAGAAAGAATCGTCTGGCCCCGGTGGTCACATGACGAGGAGCATCGAGATGACTGGTGCCCAGATGGTCACCAGTCATCTCTATGACCGTCGGAGGCCCAGGCGCAATGTGATGACGTCATGCTTGGGTTCTCAGAAGTAAACAAAGCTGCGATTGCGGCTAGTAAGCATGAGATCGGTGAAATTTTTTTCACGATCTCATGCTTTCTAGCCTGGAGGAGAGATGTGGGGTCTTATTGACCCCGCATCTCTCCATAAAGAGGACCTGTCACACACCATTCCTATTACAAGGGATGTTTACATTCCTTGTAATAGGAATAAAAGTGATCAAAAATAAAAAAAGTGTAAAAATAAAAAAAAATAAGTAAAAAAAATAAATAAACATTTTTTTTAAAACACTCCTGTCCCCAATAGCTCGCGCTCAGAAGCGAACGCACACTTAAGTCCCGCCCACATATGTAAACGCCATTCAAACCACATATGTGAGGTATCGCAGCATGCGTTAGAGCGCGTGCAACAATTCTAACACTAGACCTCCTCTGTAACTGTAACCTGGTAACCTGTAAAAAATTTCAAAGCGTCGCCTATGGAGATTTTTAAGTACCGAAGTTTGGCGCCATTCCATGAGTGTGCGCAATTTTAAAGCGTGACATGTTAGGTATCTATTTACTCGGCGTCACATAAGCTTTCATATTTTACAAAAAAATTAGGCTAACTTTACTGTTTTGTTATTTTTTAATTCATGAAACCATTTTTTTCCCAAAAAAAGGCATTTGAACGATTATTGCGCAAATACCGTGCAAGATAAAAAGTTGCAACGTCCGTCATTTTATTCCCTAGGGTGTCTGCTAAAAAAAAACATATATAATGTTTGGGGGTTCTGAGTAATTTTCTAGCAAAAGAATGATGATTTGTACATGTAGGAGAGAAGTGCCAGAATAGGCCCGGTATTGATGTGGTAAAAAAAGCCCGGTGTTGAAAGGATTAACAGGGCAGCATCCTGAGGACACATGAGGCGTGGTCAGCCGAAGTGACATGTGTCACCACCGCTCCTCCCCCTTCAAACTCACCAAAACACCGATATCCCCGCCCACATTGTATTCCACTAATTCATTCTTCGGCTCCCTGTCCTAAAGACACACCCAAGCCGCGCCTCTCCTATTGTGACGTCCCTCATCCCTTTCTTCCAATTGGCTCGTTCCTCCGGCGCTGCATTCCTCCCCAAGGCTAGCAGATTTGAGAGCGATCTCCGCGCTGCTTTCGATCACAGACCCAGCGGGATGCAGGACCAGACAGAAATCGCTTTCACTGATTGGCTGGCCGGGCTGCTACTCAGGGGATTCCTCGCTGTGATTGGAGAGCGGTTTAATCCTCTTTTCCGTTTCCTGTTTGGATTCCTTCTGTAATAACAATACAGAGCTTGGCAGGAGGCAGCGGGACTGTCCCGGGGAGACGGAGCAATGAGGAGCGCACCTGTGTGCTGGCTGTGGGCGGTATAGAGGGAGGGAGAGCGAGTCTGCACCGCCGTATACTAACAGGACACCGGCATTGCTGCCCTCTGTGTTATCTACAGGAGATTCTGCACACAGCAGGTGAGACTGAGGACAGCCCTGAGCTCTGTGTGTGTATGGGGGAGGGGGAGGGACTACAGGGCTCAGCATGCACACAGTCACTGGAGTCTGCTTCAGTCCTTTATGAGTATAGAAATGTGTCTGCGCCTCAGAGGTACGCAGGCCAGGCAACCGGCATTTTCATATCTCCAAGCCTTATACTAAACCTAAAAGCAAACCTTTTATTATATTGCAGCTTACCAATTCTTAGATGTGATGGCTGCATTCGTTTTCTTTTTTAGACTTTCTTTTCACCTGGAGATCCAGCCAGGAAGCCTGTTGTTTTTTTTTTATGGAAAAAAGGACACAAGTTTCGTTTGGGTACAGCACTGCATGACCGCGCAATTACCAGTTAAAGCGACACAGTGCCAAATTGTAAAACCTGCTCTGATCAGGAAGGGTGTAAAACCTTCCGGGGCTGAAGGGGTTAAATGGTTGGTCTCATCTCTCCAACAATAACTGCTACGTCTGCAAGACAGCTTTTCCCCACAAATAGAGCTTTCTTTTGGTGCTATTTGATCACTTCTGTGGTTTTTATTTTTTGCACTATAAACAAAAAAAGAGCGACAATTTTGAAGAAAAACAAAAAACAATATGTTTTTACTGTTTAAACAAAAATCCCCATGCTGGCGCTCGTGCACGGGATCGCACGTGGCCAGCGATGACCGCCAGCCAGCACATTGGGTGCCCCCCAGCCCGTGCAGCGGGGCGCGCGCGTGCCCTGTGGCGTCTCTTGAAGGAAACCCTGTACCCGCGCAGGGGAGCTATTCTGCCCTGTAAATAGACGTGAGTCGGTCGGGAACCCGTTAAAGTTTTTTTATCTTTATGCATTTAAGATAAAAAACCTTCTGTGTGTAGCAATCCCCCCCCAGCACCCCCTAATTACTTACCTGAGCCCCTTCTCTCTCCAGCGACGTCCACAGATGTTTAAGACGTCTGGGACTCTCCCTCCTCATTGACTGAGACGCAGCAGCTGTACCATTGGCTGACAATCAAAGTCAGTTAACCAATCGGGAGAGAGGGGGCCGGGTCTCAGTTTCTGAATGGATACACAGAGCTGTGACTCGGCTCCAGTGCCCCCATAGGAAGCTGCTGACTGTGGGGGGACTCGATAGGAGGGAGGAGCCAGAAGCAGCAAAGAGGGACCTGAGAAGAGGAGGATCCGGTCTGCTCTGTGCAAAACCAACTGCACGGAGGAGGTAAGTATAAAACATTTTTTAAACAAGACTTTACAATCACTTTAACACTGTCAGAAGTGCTTACAATGATCAGCTTTTATGTGAATATAACCTTTATCCCAAACGGAACAAAACTGTTTACTGTAACTTGTTATAAAGTGTCACCTGGAGTTCAGACTCAGTTTGTTAGTGTATCTAAATCTGCTAGTTCATCTAAGGCCAGCCATACACGGTGCACGTTTCTTTCTCACAACCACAGGTTGCAGTAAAGAAATTTGCATCATTCCCTCATCAACACAGACAGTGCTGACAGGGGAATCCCTCCTGCTGAGCAGTTGTCCTCTCTCTATGGGGAAAGCTGTCCCGCTGGGAGAAGACAGCGATTATCGCTAGCGGCTGTAGCAGCCACTAGCGATAATCGCATGGGAATCTGGCAGGCTGGTTGTACCCAAGTTGATTGATCAACCTGGTACATTCAGCCTGCCTATTAATGGTTCAAATCTTGTTCCTGATGAACCAGCCAAGATTCGAACCGGGTATAGCCGACCTAAGGCCCCTTTCACACGATTGGCCCGCTCAGATCCGCTTGTCCGTTTTTTTTTCTGGCGGATCCGAGTGTGCTACCCATTGACTTCTATGGACAGGCAGATGTCAGCGGATCCGTGTCCATTGGCGCCCACCTGCCTTTCGATCTGACAAGATCCACTTAAAACAAATGGGAGGTGTGTTACAGGCCAGATCACCAGGAGAAAACAGAGGGGAAAAAGAAAACAAATGCAGCCACAACATCTAATGATTGGTAAGCTGCAAAATATTAAATTTCTGGTCTGTGGGTTTAATACCGCTATACAATCTGATTGTACAGTCTTTTATGCCTTGTTTAAACACGTGATGTCAAATTAGGAGGTTGGGCTGAGGTCTTACTGACTGCATGTTAACATGACCACCAGCCCTGTTAGTACACATATATATTTGGATTCAGCTATGACTAAGCACTAGTTCCCAGTGCGAAACATGTCAGTTGTACCCCCTTTTTGTCTGCTGTGACTTGTAGTGCTTTGCAATTTTAAAAAAAAGGCTACCTTAATGTTTTTTTTGGAGTGCGGCTGTCCGCATATTCATCCTATTTCTTAGTACACACCGCTACGACACAACAAAAATGGTACCACAGGCTTATTTGGTGGGCAGTACTGCTGCCAAACATGACCTATTTAAGTGAATGGGGGCCACACGGCATTGCATGATTTGCTGCATGGTGGTGTGGGATTTCAAGGGTTAAACAGGCGTCCTGTAGGTGATATATTGCCTCCTAGCCACCTGCCAGATACCTTTTTTTGAAAGGAGATTTACTGTGGGTTGTTTTTCAGAGGAGTGTAAACAAGCTTCAAGATCATTACTACATCAACCATTCAGTGCAAGGGTCTGCTTAAAGTGGAGGTCTGCCTAAAAAAAAAAAAAAAATATATATTAAAAGCCTGTAGCTACAAATTCTGCAGCTGCTGACTTTTAATAAATGGACACTTGCCTGTCCAGGGTGCCCGCGATGTCGGAAGCCGATCAATCTCTCGGCTGCTCCCGCCGCCATCCTCGGTGAGGGAATCAGGAAATTAAGCCTTGCGGCTTCACTTCGTGGTTCCCTACTGCGCTGCGCGTCCTCACTGGTCCCTACTGTCTTCTGGGACCTGTGTGTTTCCCAGAAGACAGCGGGGGAGAACAGTGTAGGCGCCGGACATGACGGAGGTCACTGCGGTGATCTATGTCAGGAAGTAGGAGCAAATACCTGTATTACACAGGTATTTGCTCCCCTCCTGAAAGGTGCCAAATGTGACACCGGAGGGGGGGGGGGGAGGAATCCAAAAAGTGTAAGTTCCATTTTTGGGTGGAACTCTACTTTAAGATAAAAAAACCTTCTGTGTGCAGCAGCCCCCCTAATACTTACCTGAGCCCATCTCTATCCAGCGATGTTGTAGGATTGTCTCGGTTGCCCGGGACTTCCCTCGCCATTGGCTCCCGCTGCTGTCAGCCAATGAGGAAAGAGGGGGTGTGGCTAGGGATGTCCCGATACCGATACTAGTATCTGTATCGGTACCGATACCAGGCATTTCCCGAGGGAAAATGCTCCGATGCTTCAGCCGATACTTGGGCAGTCAGTGATGATCGGTGCGGCGGGGGAGTTGCAAGCACCGATCTCCCTGTATAGATTTCAATACAGCCCGACAGCTTCTCCCGACTAAACCCCCCCCCCTCCCCCCTCTTTTCAGCTGTTTTAGTGAAATCTATACAGCGGTGATCGGTGCTTGTAACTCCCCCCAAAGCCGCACCGCTGACTGTCCCTGTATCCTCCAGTTCCCCCCTCGTGCTGCTCTCCCCCGTGCGCTCCGTGTCCCCCCCCCCCTCCATGCTGCTGATGTCCTTCGTTATTCCGTTCTCCCCCGTGCGCTCCGTGTCCCCCCCCCCCTCCATGCTGCTGATGTCCTTCGTTATTCCGCTCTCCCCCGTGCGCTCCGTGTCCCCCCCCCCCCTCCATGCTGCTGATGTCCTTCGTTATTCCGCTCTCCCCCGTGCGCTCCGTGTCCCCCCCCCCCCTCCATGCTGCTGATGTCCTTCGTTATTCCGCTCTCCCCCGTGCGCTCCGTGTCCCCCCCCCCCCTCCATGCTGCTGATGTCCTTCGTTATTCCGCTCTCCCCCGTGTGCTCCGTGTCCCCCCCCCCCTCCATGCTGCTGATGTCCTACGTTATTCTGCTCTCCCCCCCCCCCCCCACGCTCCGTGTCCCCCCTCCTCGCTGCTGCTGTCCTCAGCTCCGTGCCACCCTCCATATCCTCCTCCGCTTCCCTCTGTCAGGATGGAGAGCGGAGGTAGGAGTCGCTAAACCTGGCTCCTACCTTTTCCGAATGAACAGAGTCATCACTGACTCTGTCCATTCATATAACTGAAACATCGTAACCTGTGTGTTTACGATGCTTCAGTTTATGAATGGAGAGGAGCCGTTGTCTCCTCTCCATTCATTTTCAGTGCAGCGGAGAAAGGGACTGGGGAATCTGTGTCCTTAGTCCCTTTCTCTGTCTCAAAGGGGAGATGTCAGAGGTCTGTTAAGACCCCTGATATCTCACCAAAAGCCCCCCAACAGGGCTAGAAATAAAAAAATAAATAGCAATAAATAATAAAAAAAATAAAAATAATTGTAATAAAAAATACTGACAAATAAAAAAAAGTCTCGGTATTCGGTATCGGCGAGTACTTGAAAAAAAGTATCGGTACTTGTACTCGGTCTTAAAAAAGTGGTATCGGGACAACCCTAGGTGTGGCCAGGCCACAGCTTCGTGTTTGAATGGATACACAGAGCTGTAGCTCAGGAGCCCCCATAGCAAGCTGCTTGCTGTGGGGGCACTTGTCAGGAGGGAGGAGCCAGGACAGCCGAAGAGGGACCTGAGAAGAGGAGGATCTGGGCTGCTCTGTGCAAATCCACTGCAACAGAGCAGGCAAGTATAACATGTTTATTTTTAGAGAGAAAAAAAACAAGACTTTACAATCACTTTAATTCAATACAAATGGATGGGATTGTTTAGTTGTGACCTTATGACTTAGTTGATGGTAGATCTAAAGGAGATTGTACAACTAGATTGTGTAGTCAGTCGTGAACCCATCAAAGATGTTACAATCTCTTTCAGATTCATAACTGAGGTGTGATTTATTCTCCCCCTGAAATGAAGCTGATGACAGGACTTTAGTGTAATACATAAATGTGAATGCTTGTGTGACCTTGTCTGCTCAGATCACGCTGATCTTTACTGTCCCCACCCCCTGACACTGGGGTACCCATTCATCCTGTATGCTGATATTTTAGTGCACTATGATTCTGCATCTCTATGTGGATTGGAGGATCACCGTCTTTTTATTCTCAGCTGGATGGATCTGTTTGGTACCCCCATGTTTGTTGGCAGGATTGGGTTTAGCAGACATCTCTGCCTGAGCCGTATTTGTGGGAAACCAGATGAGTCTTTATGGTCAGCCGCTATTCCTGTCACCCAGCTAAGAATACTGATGGCACGGCTTTCTGTGTTGTAGGAAATGTATTTGCGCCGATCAAGCTCGGTGGTAAAGGGGTATGTAATCAATGTTTCTGCAGCCGGTGCTAGAGTGCGGTGATGGAGCCCACCCTGGTTCTATAAGGCTTCAGAGAAAAATGGGGTGGCCCCTGAAAGTCACACATCTAGGTGTCCTGAAGTGGTGTGTGGCGTGACATCCTCAGCCTGGACTCCAACCAGGCCACGCCCTCAACGCATTTCACTTCGCCCCCCGGAGCTTAGTCATGGGGATCTTGCTGTGTTGTGCCTGCTTCCTATGAGCCCGTGTCTGAATCTGGTATAAATTGTGTGTTGGTAAGATGAAGCATGCACAGTATGGCAGCAGTTGTATGTAAATGGCACACTTTCAGCAATGTTTGGATCTCCAGTTGAAGGCTCCATTCACACCTGTTCAAAGCTACAAAACGTGCAACATTTAAAGTGGTTGTAAAGATTGTGATTATTTTTAAATAACAAACATGTTATACTTACTTGCTCTGTGTAATGTTTTTCACAGAGAAGTCCCGATCCTCATCTTTTTGGGTCTCCCTCCCTGCTGAGAGCCCCCAATATCAAGCCGCTTGCTATGGAGGCATTTGAGCAGGTTCGCTCCCGAGCCACCGCCCTATGAGTGGACATTGTCCATTCACACACGGAGCTCCACTTGCAGCTCAGACAAACTTTATACATTTTGGACTTTAAATGGATATAGAGAGAAGAAAGGGTTGCAGATAGACAAGTACAACTAGGAGGAGTATTTGTTTCATCTCTGTGTATCACCCGAGGCCAGTCGCTTCACTGAGTTTTATATGTAAGGGTTTACATCCACTTTAAGTCGCCTCCTATATTGTTCTGGATTACTGTACAGTGTCTCACCGAAATCCCAGAGACAGCAGCCTCCTTGGATGCCAACGCCACTGTCGTATATACTTGTGAGGCTACATGTACACTAGCCTACCCTGGCTTATTTTTTTTTCTTCCCCCAGCGATTTGTGTTTTTCCCATGGCCGGCGGTCAAAACGTTCCAAACCTGAACGCGATTCTTCTACGTTCAGGAGAGGGAGGTTTAACCTCACCTAAACGCAGAAACTCCTAAACTCTGCTCAAATCCTATGTGTAAATTGACACAGGCTTTTAATGGAGTAGAGTTTAGGCAAAAAAACACTAAAGGCTTCTAAACTCAAGTTTAGGAGCTGCTGGTGTGCATGGAGCCCAAGACCCCCGTACACACTATCCAACTTTTGTTGTCAGATTTCCTTTTAGATTTACCAAAACCATGTAGTGCAAGGGCCTGCCTAATTGCATACAAATTGGAACTCCTAAGGTTTGACCTCATATTATACGGTTTTGATAAATCTGAAGGGAAAAAAATCTACAGCAAATTGGTTAGTGTGTATCCATCTTGAACCTGTTTTATTTTGTGCAGCACCAAGAGAAGTGATGGCAGAGCTGACACAGACACGGCCTGCTCTCTTCTATGGGCGGTCAGATGTAGATGGACCACTTGTCCGTTAACACCCGACTGCCATCTGATGAGATCCGCTAGGCCACTGTTTCTCAACTCTAGTCCTCAAGGCGCCCCAACAGGTCATGTTTTCAGGATTTCCCTCAGATGAAACAGCTGTGGTAATCACTAAGGCAGTGAAACTGATCAAATCACCTGTGAAAAATAATGGAAAGCCTGAAAACATATGTTGGGGCGCCTTAAGGACTGGCGTTGAGAAACACTGCGGTAGACGGATGGATCCCCATCCTGTTTTTAGAGGGTTGGATTAGATGTCGGTGGGTGTAAACAGACACATATCCATTTGCACCCGCTGGACCTTGATGGACAATGGAAGGTCCGCCTGAAAAACTGACAGGGTAACTAATCGGTTCGCTCATGTGAAAGGGGCCTTAGGCATCAGCTGTCATTTTTGGCTACCTGGCTCCTTGCATTAGTCCAGCCCCTTATTAAAGGATTCTGTCTTCCAGCCAACAATTGTACTGCACAGTTGTTGTCATCTAGAAACAATTGTTAGGGCCCATTCATATTAGCTTTCTGGTCATGTCTAGCTGTCAGTTTTTCAGGCAGACCTAATTGGAAGCAGCATGTGGATATAAATGGACTGTTGTCTGATTACACTTGCCTACCTCCGAGTTTGTCCAGGTGTAAAAAAAAACATTTTTTTTCAACGTTTGCCACTACAATTTGCCTGATGTAAACTGACAGAAAAGTTTGTTTACATTTGGCCACCCATAGATCTATGACAGGTCCGTTCTCTGTCGGGCACAAACTGAACAGACACAGTTGTAAAGAAAAACTGACATCCGTCCCGTTCTGCTCTGTTTCAGCAGGGGATCGGTTCACGGACCCCATTTTTAGATCAGACCCCACTCCATGTGAAAGAGCCCTTCAGTCGATGTAAGCAATCTTACCAACTATAGAGGAAAAGTCCATCTGGTCCAGTTGTCCTTTTCTTTATTTGCCATAACACATAGGGCCTGCTTAACCATCAGTTTTCAAAGGAGTTCCTTCATTTTAGTTGATATTTTTGTACTGTTAGCAGCAAATGGGTTAATAAACTGTTGTCGGGCATTCTGATTAGAAGGGAAGGCGGACTAATCCCCATCTGAGATTAACAGGTTCCAGCAAGGACTCCTTTTATTCTCTGGAGAATCTTCTATGGTTCTGGTTGTATTGAGGTTTCGTCATGAAGACATCCTACACTTTAGAAACGTACAGATTATTGCTGTTTATCTTGTTTAGGAAGAGGTGTAATTGTGTATTTCAGTGTGGGGCTCTTCAGTAAAAGTGTGTTCCCTGCCCAAAGAAGCTTAAAGCACTGGCAGATGGGCACAATAACGGGAAGAGCTGTGGAAGCTTATCACAGTTGGTGGCAGACACTGAGGAAGGAGGTCAGCAGCTGCCATAGGCACTGAAGTCTGGATTGTTGAGCTCTTCAAAGGGAATCAAATCACTTTTTTTTCCTGTTTGAGTTTGTGTGGTATGAATATATGACTATATGGGTCACAGAGAACCTTGACAATTCTTGTCCGATATACAGTGCTAATTATTAGGAGCTCTGGTGGTTCTATGTTTTCAGGGTCGTGCTAATTATTAGTTCTGGTGGTTCCGTGTTTCCCAGGTCGTGCTAATTATTAGGAGCTCTGGTGGTTCCATGTTTCCAGGGTTGTGCTAATTATTAGTTGTGGTGGTTCTGTGTTTCCCAGGTTGTACTAATTAGGAGCTCTGGTGGTTCCATGTTTTCTGGGTTGTGCTAATGATTAGGAGCTCTGGTGGTTCCGTGTTTTCTGGGTTGTGCTAATGATTAGGAGCTCTGGTGGTTCCGTGTTTCCCAGGTTGTACTAATTAGGAGCTCTGGTGGTTCCGTGTTTTCTGGGTTGTGCTAATGATTAGGAGCTCTGGTGGTTCCGTGTTTTCTGGGTTGTGCTAATGATTAGGAGCTCTGGTGGTTCCGTGTTTCCCAGGTTGTACTAATTAGGAGCTCTGGTGGTTCCGTGTTTTCTGGGTTGTGCTAATGATTAGGAGCTCTGGTGGTTCCGTGTTTTCTGGGTTGTGCTAATGATTAGGAGCTCTGGTGGTTCCGTGTTTTCTGGGTTGTGCTAATGATTGGGAGCTCTGGTGGTTCCGTGTTTCCCGGGTTGTGCTAATGATTAGGAGCTCTGGTGGTTCTGTGTTTTCTGGGTTGTGCTAATGATTAGGAGCTCTGGTGGTTCCGTGTTTCCCGGGTTGTGCTAATGATTAGGAGCTCTGGTGGTTCTGTGTTTTCTGGGTTGTGCTAATGATTAGGAGCTCTGGTGGTTCCGTGTTTCCCGGGTTGTACTAATTAGGAGCTCTGGTGGTTCCGTGTTTCCCGGGTTCTACTAATTAGGAGCTCTGGTGGTTCCGTGTTTCCCAGGTTGTACTAATTAGGAGCTCTGGTGGTTCCGTGTTTTCCGGGTTGTGCTAATGATTAGAAGCTCTGGTGGTTCCGTGTTTCCCAGGTTGTACTAATTAGGAGCTCTGGTGGTTCCATGTTTTCTGGGTTGTGCTAATGATTAGGAGCTCTGGTGGTTCCGTGTTTCCCGGGTTGTGCTAATGATTAGGAGCTCTGGTGGTTCCGTGTTTTCTGGGTTGTGCTAATGATTAGGAGCTCTGGTGGTTCTGTGTTTTCTGGGTTGTGCTAATGATTAGGAGCTCTGGTGGTTCCGTGTTTTCTGGGTTGTGCTAATGATTAGGAGCTCTGGTGGTTCTGTGTTTTCTGGGTTGTGCTAATGATTAGGAGCTCTGGTGGTTCTGTGTTTTCTGGGTTGTGCTAATGATTAGGAGCTCTGGTGGTTCCGTGTTTTCTGGGTTGTGCTAATGATTAGGAGCTCTGGTGGTTCCGTGTTTTCTGGGTTGTGCTAATGATTAGGAGCTCTGGTGGTTCCGTGTTTTCTGGGTTGTGCTAATGATTAGGAGCTCTGGTGGTTCCGTGTTTCCCGGGTTGTGCTAATGATTAGAAGCTCTGGTGGTTCCGTGTTTCCCAGGTTGTGCTAATTATTAGGAGTTCTGGTGGTTCCATATTTCCTGGGTTTTTGGTCATGACTGCAGTTAAGTGCAGATCCTGTGATCAGCACATGTAGGGTGAACATAGAGGGCATGATTAGATGTGGTGTATTCAGGATTCGCCTGAAACTATTCAGAAAAGGAGCTCTTCTGTCTCCTAAAATTGAATCACCATCATCATTTTCACACCAGAACATTGGGAAGTGGCATGATAGCCAGGGCAAGATGGGATGTCCATAGCTGATATCTTTGGAGTTCTAATTTTATCTATTACAGGTACTTATCTTGTATAGCGCCCACATTTTACATCTATATTGTACATTCACATCAGTCTCTGCCCTCCTCTGTGACGCCACAGGATAGCCCTCTGCACTTGGTCAGTTCAGTGACACCCAGGGTGGATTTGATTTAAATCGCTAGTAAAAAGGCTTGATTTAAATCGTCATTTTTAAAGCGCAACTGTTATTTCTGTCGTAAAGCCCCTCCTCCGACCTCCTCCTCCCTGACAGTCCCATTCACTTTAATTGGACGGCTGGTGATGCGGCAGTGACACAACAGGGTGAGGGACGTGGCGGCAGCAGCAGGCGGCGAGTGGATGCCCGCTAACAGGCGCTGCGATGATGGATCTGAAATGACAGGTGCGCTTTTAAATGTAAGGACTTATTCTTGCTGGTTGTTAGGAAACCTTCATTTGTTTGCAAATATTAAAGATTCTATTTAGAATAATAAGCTGTCAGGTTAGTAAAACGGCGATATCAGAACCGATTCAATTATACAGTTTGTATTGTACATAGGTTTTCAAACCAATGGGATAAAAGAATATTCCTGAACTTTGTTTGATCTCATGGTTATTGTGAAATTGTGTGAATGCATCTCAGCTTGCAGAGCTGGGATTCATTGAATGAGTTTACCAAAAAATTTAAACATTGCAGAATATACAGCTACATAACTAAGCTCCATTTCATGCTGAATAAAGTAAATTATTAATGTATCTTAAATAGAAAAATATCTTGGATGTTTACGCCAAAAGCATTTTATTAAAAATAAATTTGATAAAAATCGAATATAATCAAAAAAATCAGATTTAAATACAATCAGATATATATATATATATATATATATATATATATATATTAAAAATAAAATAAAAATCATTGATTTATATCCACCCTGGTGACACCACATGACTCCCCTCCGACATCACATTACACCACAGGATACCCCCCCCCCCCCGCCTATGGATAGCCCTCCGCGCATGACCACACACAATAGCCCCCTTGACACTACAGGATACAGCTCTGCACTCCCCCTCAGGACACCCCCCCCCCTTTGTGACATGAAATTCTCCGCACCTACTGACACCACAGTGTATGCACCCCAACATGACACCCCAGTATACCCCTTCTCTCCCTGATATAATCTCCTATACCCCGATCTTTGACGTGCCTCTTGTGCACGTGCTCTCCAATTCCGTAGCTGGGAGCATGCTCACACACAGAGGAAAGCTGGTATCTTGTGACCAGATAGTGATAGGTTATCATCCTGTACAGGGAAGGATGTACTGTGTGATCGACGCCCCCTGACGGCGGGAGGTATGAGGCATCCGTACAGAAGCTATACGGGCGGTGGATTCCCGCTTGCGCCTGGTGCCGGCACTGGATGCTCGCCCAGGCATCAAGATGTAGTCTGTGGTTGCCATCGAGCCCTGATCTAAGGTCCCTAACTCTCCTGCATGCATGCATGCATGCATACATAGACAGGAGGCAATTAACCTACCAATATGTCTTTGTAGTGTGGGAGGAAACCGGAGTAACTGGAGGAAACCCATACAGGCACTGGGATAACATGCAAACTCCATGCATAGTGTTGTGATTGGGATTAAAACTGATGACTCTAGTGCTGCCAGGTGTAAGTTCTAACTATTTGGCCGCTATATTACCGGTATTATTGCCTTGTCCCCTTTTTTTGTCTTGCAGTCTGTGGATATAGGGACTGTAAGTTCACCCCTATATCCCAACGTGGAAAAAGGCACCAATAAGGCTTCATGTACACTTGACCGTCATTTGCCGCAGGAAAACGCAAAACGTGGCAAATTCGTACCGCCACTTTGAGGTGGTTTTGCATTTTCCGGCTGCCGCCAGTCAAAACCTTCCTATCCTGAACGTGATTCTTTCACGTTCAGAAGAGGGAGGTTAAACCTCATCTAAATGCAGCAGCTTCAAAGCCTTGCTAAAATCCTATGTGTAGATGGACACATAGGGGGTTATTTACGAAAGGCAAATCCACTTTGCACTACAAGTGCACTTGAAAGTTCAGTCGCTGTAGATCTAAGAGGGGACATGCAAGGGGGAAAAAAAACAGCATTTTAGCTTACACATGATTGGATGATAAAATCAGCAGAGCTTCCCCTCATTTCAGATCTTCCCCTCATATCTACAGCAACTGCACTTACAAGTGCATTTGCAGTGCAAAGTGGATTTGCCTTTCGTAAATAACCCCCATAGGCTTTTATGGAGTTGAGTTTAGGAGCTTTTGCCATATTTTTTTATTTAATTTTTTTGCCAAAGCTCCTAAACTCAAGTTTAGGAGCTGCTAGTGTATGTGAAGTAAGTTCCGGTAAGTTTAAAACCGCTGTCAGAATATTATTGTTATCTGTGTCCCGCCTGTGTGTGGACACACAGCATTTAAAGCCTTGCCATTCTTTCTCCTACTTGCCATTGAAAACTAAAAACAAATGGGGGGGGGGGGGGGGGGAGAAGCACAAAAAGTCTTGATAATCTGCAAAATTCCCTCCAAAACATGGTCCAGTTTTTAGGAGTGCGGGGAAAAAACGTGTTTTTATTTATTTATCGGCACTGCCTCAGAGGGGGCGGGATGAGCGCCGTCGGAATACATACGGGAGAATCTCCGGTTTACTCGGCAGCGTCTGTAATAGGAAGTCCCGTCTCCTGGGCTGCCATTGGACGACTGTTCTGTCTATCATAGGAGTTTGGACTTTGTATTAAAGAGGCCACCGTGTAAACAGGAGATTCTCCTGTATGTAATCTGTTGGCGCTCGTCCCGTCCCCTCCGAGGCTGCATTCATGGACATTGATTAGGCTGCATTGATGGGCACGGACCCTTATTTTGCTTCATTTATTTATTTACATTTTTTTATTTATTTTTGCTGAAACTTCCCCGGTGCATGTGCGTGTTGTATGCATGTGCGTGTTGTACACTGATAAATACGGTATATCCAAATAACACTCCCAAGCTCATCCTTGGTCCTGAGCGGCGCTCTGGGATTCGCTGGGGGCCACAAAAGAGAGACGTGTATATCTATATCTCTCCAAATAACACGCCCAAGCTCATCTCTTCACCACACACAGCCACAAAAGGCAAGGGAGTTATTGTTGGGGAGTGTATTAGTTGCTCGGATGAACACACTTGGACCGAATTTTAATGGTTTAAAGAATGTCAGGCAAAATGGTCGGCCCTCACGCATGTTCACTTCATTAAATCTGGCCCTCTTTGAAAAAAGTTTGGACACCCCTGCTTTAGTCAATAGCCTGAACTTTTTTGGAACTTCTAGAATTGGGCACATTCCTTGATTTTATCAGGCCATTCGTGGCCATTTAAAGATGGATACTTCCTTTTTGTTATAGGAAGGAAAGGGGCATGACTCTTCTTAACAAAGTTTAGGAATAGACAAAAGAATCTTTATCCCTGCAGTTCTTTGCATTTGATTTAGACAGTTTTGTTTTGCTGGTCACAAGTCTTTTCTGATGGTCTAATTAGTCATGGAGTTAGTCTATGATGACTTCACCAGGAGCCTGGGGGAAATATGGCTGCAGCACGAGATCCAGTGTCAGGAGTTTAGACATGTGATGCATTTAAACAGAATATGCGTACATATCATTTGCTAATCGGCTGCTTCTCTTATGAACACGTCAACATCTCAAAACAGCGGATATGTGCCAGAAAATAAAGTTTGGATGCTTAATGTGTCTGGAATGTTGGAGCTGGCATTTTGTCTCATTACAAAAAAAACATATCCCTTCCAATATGAGCTGTTAGAATGTTTGTTTCTGGGATTTGTGATATTTTATTAGGATCAGGTCACACATTTTGCTGTATTTTCTTACTTGGTTATAATTGCCTACCCCCCCATTTTTGTCTTCTCTTTTATACTATGCTCTTCTAGCTGCATTTTTTTTTTTATTGGTTGGTGTGGACAATTGGGGCCCCTTTGACATGAGCGGAACAATCGGGTCTACCTGTCAGTATTTCAGATGGGCCCGATCAGACCCTCTATTCTCTTCTATGGAGCGGTGGGTGTAAATGGGCGTGTCCGTTTTACACCCGCCTACATCCAATCCGATATGCTAAAAACAGATGGATCCATTCGGATGGCAGTCCGGTATAAAAGGACAGGCAGTTTATTTACATCTGACCGCCCATAGAGGAGAGCGGTTGGTGTCTGTATCCGCTCTGCATATGCAGCGCAGACATGAACCAACCATATGCCTGATCAGCTGGAATTAGAGGACACATTCCCCGCTGAGCAAACTGAGTCCACCCCAGTTGGAAGGGGCCTTAAGCAGATCTTCACCCTTTTTTAATAAGCATGTCCCATGTTAAAGGTAATTCCTCTCTTAAATTTTGTGAAATTGCCTTTTTATTTTTTTTAATAATTACCTTTTTTCACTTTTAAATATTTTTGGCACTTTTGTTTCGGTCCGCCGAATCGATGTATGTTATAAAAAATGTCCTGTTGACTCCTGGGATCTGTGTCCTCAATCCCAAGAGTTAAAGGGCATCCTCTGCTTCTGGCATTGCTTTATTTAAAAAAACTGAAATTACACGATTTACAGGCAGAGTTGCCTCTGCTGCTTACTTCCTGCTGTAGTATCTCTACAGCTTGGGCAAATAATCAGTGCATCGACATTAAGACAATAGCCATATTAGATGAGTCACTTCATAAGAATCCTGATGATGTTTATGTTTACATTTTAGATGAGGAGACTGTAGCTCCTCTTTAATTTTAGTACTTGGACCCCTTTCACACTGAAGACCCCCCCCCCCCCCCATGCTAGCGGTAAAGCGCCGCTTGTTGTAGCAGCGCTTTACTGGTGCTGGGCGGGTGGGAGCAGGGCGCTTTTAACCCCAAAGAAGGGGTTAAAAGCGCCGCTGCCAAAGCACTTTGCCGGCTGCTTCGCCAGTGCTGCCCACTGATTTCAATGGCAGGGGTGCAGCAGGAGCGGTGTATACTATTTTTCGCGCTAAAACGCATGTAAAGCGCCTTCAGTGTGAAATGGGCTCTTAAAGAGGAGTTCCAGCCGTTTTTGTGTTTATTAAAAGTCAGGAGCTACAAAAAGTGCTGCTGACCTTTAATAAACACACACTCGCCTGTCCCACGGTCCAGCGATGTGGCCGCCCGAGCCCCAGGCTCTCTCTTCTCTCCCCGACGCCCGCATTGAAAGTGTGGGCACGCGGCTGTGACCGCTTTTGGCTTCACAGCCGGGTGCACACTGCGTATGTGCGAGTCGCGCAGCACCTCCCCATTGGTCGGGCCATCTTCTGGGACCTGTAATGTGTGGATATGTTGCTTGAATGGCATGCAGTTTGTGCAGTGGTTCTTTAAAACAGCCTGACTAAAGATTGGCTCAAGTGCCGGAGGCCACCGATTGGAGTTGAACAGCCTCGTAGAGGGAAAAAGCACTGAAATGTGGTAAGGTGAGTGTGACATGAAGACTAAGCCCTTAGGCCTGGTTCACACTGGGGCAACAAACGCTCCGACATTGGGAGCTCATGTCGCATGACGTGTGAAAATCAATGTTTCCCTATGGGAGCCGTCCTAACTGGTCCGACACATGTCGGTCCGACTTTGAAAATGCTCCCTGTACTACTTTGGTCCGACTTTGATCCGACTTCAGCCCATTGACTATCATTGAAGTCGGATCAAAGTCGGACCGCAGTCTTGCATGGTCCGACTTTGGCATGCGACTTGTGCTGTACTGCTCTTGAGGGGGAACTCCAGGCCAAATTTTAAATAAAAAACCGGCGTGGGTTCCCCTCCAGAGGCATACCAGGCCCTTGGGTCTGGTCTGGATTTGAATGGGCGCCCCTACGCCGAAAAAACAGCATGGGGGTCCCCCCAAAATCCAAACCAGACCCTTATCCGAGCACACAACCTGGCCGGCCGCAGGGGAAGAGGGGGGGGACGAGAGAGCGGCCCCCCCTCCCTCCTGAACCGTACCAGGCCGCATGCCCTCAACATGGGGGGTTTGGTGCTCTGGGGCAGGGGGGCGACCTGCGGCCCCCCCACCCCATAGCACCCTGCCCCCATGTTGATGAGGACAGGGCCTCTTCCCAACAACCCTGGCCGTTGGTTGTCGGGGTCTGCGGGCGGGGGGCTTATCGGAATCCGGGATATATAAGGGGGCCCCCAGATCCCGGCCCCCCACCCTATGTGAATGAGTATGGGGTACATCGTACCCCTACCCATTCACCTGGTGGACAAAAAATTGCAATAAAAAAACACTACACAGGTTTTTAAAGTAATTTATTGCACAGCTCCGGGGGTCTTCTTCCGACTCCGGCGCTCTTCTTCCGACTTCCGGGGGTCTTTTCCGACTTCGAGGGTCTCCGGTGTCGTCTCCCGCTCTCCGGTTCTTTCTTCCGCCGGGCCTCCGCTAACTTCTTTTTAGCTCTCTTGCTAACAGAGGCCCGGTCTTCCCGTTGTCTCGTCCGGCTCTCCGTTGTCCTTCTGCCGGCCCCTCCACTAACTTCTTTTTAGCTCTTTCGCTAGTGGAGGGGCGCGGTCTTCCCGTTGTCGGCGTCTTCTTCCCTCTTCTCCTCCTCGACGTTGACGCGTCGCTTCCTCTCGCTGTAATACTGGCTCTCCGCTCCGCTCCGCATTAATATAGGCTTCTCATGACGTCACAGTCACATGTTCCCATGACGTCACAGTCACATGCTCCGGGGCCATGTGCCCCGGAACATGTGACTGTGACGTCATGAGAAGCCTATATTAATGCGGAGCGGAGAGCCAGTATTACAGCGGGAGGAAGCGACGCGTCAACATCGAGAAGGAGAAGAGGGAAGAAGAAGCCGACGGCGACGGGAAGACCGGCCCCTCCACTAGCGAAAGAGCTACCAAGAAGTTAGTGGAGGGGCCGGCAGAAGGACAACGGAGAGCCGGACGAGACAACGGGAAGACCGGGCCTCTGTTAGCAAGAGAGCTAAAAAGAAGTTAGCGGAGGCCCGGCGGAAGAAAGAACCGGAGAGCGGGAGACGACACCGGAGACCCCCGGAAGTCGGAAGAAGACCCCCGGAGCTGTGTAATAAATTACTTTGAAAACCTGTGTAGTGTTTTTTTATTGCAATTTTTTGTCCACCAGGTGAATGGGTAGGGGTACGATGTACCCCATACTCATTCACATAGGGTGGGGGGCGGGATCCGGGGACCCCCTTATTGAAGGGGGCTCCCAGATTCCGATAAGCCCCCCGCCCGCAGACCCCGACAACCAACGGCCAGGGTTGTCGGGAAGAGACCCTGTCCTCATCAACATGGGGGCAGGGTGCTCTGGGGTGGGGGGGCCGCAGGTCGCCCCCCTGCCCCAGAGCACCAAACCCCCCATGTTGAGGGCATGCGGCCTGGTACGGTTCAGGAGGGAGGGGGGGACGCTCTCTCGTCCCCCCCTCTTCCCCTGCGGCCTGCCAGGTTGTGTGCTCGGATAAGGGTCTGGTTTGGATTCTGGGGGGACCCCCACGCCGTTTTTTCGGCGTAGGGGCGCCCGCTCAAATCCAGACCAGACCCAAGGGCCTGGTATGCCCCTGGAGGGGGAACCCATGCCGGTTTTTTGTTTAAAATTTGGCCTGGAGTTCCCCTTCAAGATTCATACCAAACACAGTGCCTGATATTGGTGGGGATCCAAGTCGGATCCCCGTTCATTGAAAGTCGGACATATGTCGTCTTCATGTCGCAGGGCAAAGTCGGATCCAAAGTAGGACAGATGTCGTGTCGCACTAGTGTGAACCCAGCCTTAGTACTTGTTGGATGTCGATAGTGATAAGTTACACTCAGATGTCCTGCATAACTGTTAGAGATGTACAAAGCTGGCCATACGCTGTTGAAGATCGCATCCAAGAATAGTTTCTGGTTAATGTTACAGTAATAAGTCTTAATAGTAATTGAAAATTTTATTTTTTATTTTTATGTAATGGATATTTTATTCTTGGCAAGCAAGCAGCAGCTGTAAAATATAATCTTAACCTAAAAGCCTCATGCATTCCAGGAACAGATCATGTGAAGAAAGTTAAGTCTATGGTGAAAGTGATAATCTGCTGTGAAATAAACAATGTCCACAGTCTTGCTCTTACAGCATTTTGTTCTTATGTCTGCTTGTTTTCCATATCCAAATAGAAAGGGAAATAAATAGGACTGACCAGTACCTGACAGCTAAAGAGTGATGAAATTGGTAAAACAAACGGGCTTAAGCTGGGTCTGCAGGAGCTTGATGAATTTTGATCCCTGTGTACTAGTGGTGCAACGGATCGGGTCACCCTGTTCGGATCGGATCACCACACGATCCGCGGAGCGCTCCGGAGCCTCGGCCGTAGGAAAGGCCGCAGCTTCGGCCTAGCTCCGGAGTGGTGGCCATCTTGGTACACCCGGCGGCAGCCGCTGTAGTGATGTTTCGCTGCCATCTTGCTCCACCCCACACTCTTGCACAGTAATGATAGAGAAGGGGCCAAGAGGACATCTTGTTACACCCAACGGAGTTTTCGATTTCAACACAAAACTGAGCTTATCAGCTTTAATACATTATTTGGAAATCCATCGGACTGTTTACATTTTAAATTTTAAAAGCAGCAGCAAACCTTACATGATTGCTAATGTGACGGAACACCTCTGATTTTAATATTTAGTTAAATGTGAAAATCGGAGGTGTTCTGTCACATTAGAAACCATGTTAGGTCAGCAGGTTTGCTGCTGCTTTTAAAATTTAACATGTAAAGAGTCCGTTTGGATTTACAAATACTGTATTTAAGCTTATAAGCTCCGTTTTGTGTTGAAAATAACTGTGAAATCGAAAATTCCGGTGGGTGTAACATTATTAATAATAATAATAATGTTATTTATTATATTTATTTTTTTTGCCGATCCGAAAATGATCCGATCCGTGAGTTTTTTGATCCGTTGCACCCCCTACTGTGTACCCCTCTTTGTTCAAACTGGGCTGCTGGAAAACCAGCATTCGATCAGCCATTGGTTGCATTGTTGATCAGTGTATTCTGACGGGGAAGTCCCCGCTGTCAGAAAACAATAGTGTAGTGGGAGAGATTCCTGCATACACCTCGCTTGTGGATGTGAGCGTCTGTGATGTTTTTTTTTTCGTTCAACCAGCTGGTTGAACAAAAAAAAATGCACGTGTATAACGAGCTTTAGGGGTGAAGTTGAACATCTTAAAGTGGAGTTCAAAAGTCAGTGTGTGCCTATATAGTGGAATTTTCTATATACATTATGTTTTCTACATAAAAATATTTTAAATAAATGTAGGGACCGTAGGTACAATCAGCCTGAGCATGGATTGATGATAATGTTCTGTTTTTGAATGGTTTCCTTAAAGTGGATGTCCACCAAAACAAAAAAAAATATTAAAAGCCAGCAGCTACAAATACTGCAGCTGCTGACTTTTAATAAATGGACACTTACCTGTCCAGGGTGCCCGCCATGTCTCTCCGCTGCCCCCGCCGCCATCCTCGGTGAGGGAATCGGGAAGTGAAGCGCTGTGGCTTCACTGCCCGGTCCCCTACTGCGCATGCGCGTGTCGCGCTGCGCGTCCTTGCTGGTCCCCGCTGTCTTCTGGGAACTGTTTCCCAGAAGACAGCGGGGGGGAAGTGACGTGACTCCCGTGGGAGTCTACGCCCGGAAGTGGTTGCAAATACCTGTATTATAGAGGTATCTGCACCCCCTCACCCTGAAAGGTGGCAAAAAAAAAAGTGGAGGTTCCATTTTTGTGTGGACCTGAGCTTTAAAGCGGAGGTTCACCGGGATTTTTTTTTTTTTTTTTTTTTTTTAAAAGCCAGCAGCTACAAATACAGCAGCTGCTGAATTTTAAAAAATGGACACTTACCTGTCCAGGTCGCCCGCTTGCCTACTGCGCATGTCGCCCGTTTGCCTACTGCGCATGTGCAAGTCTCGCTGCGAGTCCTAACAGGTCCCCGCTGTGTCCTGGGAGCCGAGTGTTTCCCAGAACACAGCGGGGGGGGGGGGGGTGCCGCGGAGAGGTGGGAGTCTATACCCGGAAGTGGTGCAAATACCTGTTTTATACAGGTATCTGCACCCCCTCCCCCCTGAAAGGTGTCAAATGTGACACCGGAGGGGGGAGGGTTCCGAAAAGCGGAGGTTCCATTTTGGGTGAACCTCCGTTTTTTTGTTGTATGCTTCTGACTGCTGTTGGGGAGTATCCATGGCAATACTGCAAGAAGATGCAATAATTCTGAGTTGAATAAATATTTGTCTATCTGCCAACCACTAGGAGGTTAATTGTCAGTGATGCATGCTGGAGAAGTATATATAAATATTTGGGGTAACCCTCTGGAAGCTCTCTTGCCTCCTGGGTTGCCAGGAGAGGAGGCTGCGTGTTTGAGGCTAGTGTCTCCCAGGCTTGCTGCCTGGGGAGGACTTTTTTCAAATGAGAGACCAGGGTCAGAGGCCTAAGAAGTCTGAACTACCTGGTTTGGAGCACCAGAGGTAAAAGCTTGAACACTAAAGGCGCAAATTAATTTTATTTTAGTAATTCCATTCCAAAAGTGAAACTCCTATATTTATATAGATTCGTTACACAGAGTGATATAGTTCAAGCATTTCTTTCTTATAATTTTGATTATGGCTTGCAGCTAGTGAAAACCCAGAATTCAGTATCCTGAGAAAATTTGAATATTGTGAAAAAGTTTAATATTGTAGACTCATGATATCGATCTAATCAGCTAATTACCTTAAAACGGCTGTAAAGGTTTCCTGAGCCTATAAATGACCTCTGTCTGGTTCAGTAGGTTACACAATCATGGGGAAGACTGCTGACTTGACAGTTGTCCAGAAAACAGTCATTGACACCCTCCGAAAGGAGGGTAAGTCACAAAAGGTCATTGCTAAAGAAGCTGGCTGTTCAGAGTGCTGTATCCAAGCATATTATTGGAAAGTTTAGTGGAAGGAAAAAGTGTGGTAGAAAAAAGGTGCACAAGCAACAGATAACAGCGGCCTTGAGAGAATTGTGAAGCAAAGCACATTCACGGGTTTGGGGGAGATTTGCAAGGAGTGGGCTACGGCTGGTGTGGTGTCAGTGCTTCGAGAGCCACCACACAACGACATATCCAGGACATGGGCTACAACTGTCGCATTCCTTGTGTCAAGCCACTCCTGAACCAGAGACTGAAAGGTCTCACCTGGTAGAAAGGAGAAAAAGAACTGGACTGTTGCTTAGTGGTCCAAAGTCCTCTTTTTGGATAAAAGTAAATTTTGCAGTTGATTTGGAAATCCAGGTCCCAGAGTCTGGAGGAAGAGTGGAGAGGCACAGAATCCAAGTTGCATGAGGTCCAGTGTGAAGTTTCCATAGTCAGTGATGATTTGGAGAGCCATGTCATCTGCTGGTGTTGGTCCACTGTGTTTTATCAAGTCCAAAATCAGCGCAGCCGTCTACCAGGAAATTCTAGAGCACTTCATGCTTCCATCTGCTGACCTGCTTTATAGAGAAGCTGGATAGGAGGACCTGTGGGGGCAGTTGCATATAGAGGAGTTGATCTCTTCATTTTCCTCCTACAGCCTCCTAAAGCATGCTTCTCCTCCCCTCCCTCCCGCAGACATTCAAAGGCTGCAGGAGAAAAATTTACATTGATTCCTCTATATGAAGCCGCTCCTCTTGGAATTTTTTTCGATTTAGTAATTGAACATGCCACCATTGGCAGTCTAGCACTCACTTTCTCTCTGGTCCAGCTCATGGTTCCTGCGGCAGGCAGCAGTAGTGACGCCTATCCTGACAGGTGATGGGGTCTTCAGCCCCTCCCCCTTCAAGGTCACGGGCCAGCTGACCTGTAGTTTTTGCCCCCCAGCCCCAACAGCTGAACTGAATGGGCAGCCAACCAGGTGAGCAGCGTGGGCTCAAGAAGCAGCCTAGCTGCTGCAGCTGCTTTGGGCCCCACAAGGATGAGTAGCCCTGCGCCAACAGTGAATGGGCTGACAAAACCCAGGCGCCAGGGTGCGATTTCTAGTCGACTTGACGAACTGGCGCCTGGTATTTGTCATGCCCTGGACTAATTACTCCAATTGGCTTTTGTTGATGTAGTTTGCACACCTGGAGTCCAATTAATGTAATTAATATGGAGGTGATCTTTTAAAGCTATTTGATAAAAGGCATTCAAACATTTTAGGGTTGGAGTTCACAAGAAGCATCGGCTGATATGAACCATGCCTTTTCAAAAATGAGCTCTCTCAAGACATAGGATGAGTAGTTGATCTGCATAAGGCCGGAAAGGGATACAAAGTGATTAGGCATCCATCAGTCAACAGTTTGACAAATTGTCCATAAATGGAGAGAATTTGGTACTGTGGCCAAAGAGGACTGTTGGAGATTTTTGTTTTCCCCAAACAGAATAGAGCTGCACAATTGATTGTTAATCTCTATTCAAACCCCCCCCCCCCCCCCCACGATCTCCAATGCAGTTTGCCAATTCTTTCATATAACAAGTGAAGAGACTTATCTGCTCACTCAGCTGTCAAAAGAAAATATCTGGGCAGTCTGCCAAGTTTTTCACAGGAAGCATTGTAACTAATGCTTCCTTCTTGGATCAAACTTTTGTGTGTGTAAATGCAGAAAGGTTTAACCACTTAAAGTCTAAATCTTTTTCTGACACTTGTTAAGTTTAAAATCAATATTTTTTGCTAAAAAAATTACTTTGAACCCCCAAACATTACATATATTTTAGCAGAGACCCTAGGGAATAAAATGGCAATTGCTGCAATATTTTATTTCACACTCTATTTGCCCAGCAGTCTTTCAAATGCAATTTTTTGGGGAAAAAATACACTTCGATGAATGGGGGAAAAAACAGTAAAGTTAGCCCAATTATTTTTTTTGTTTTAATGTGAAAGATGATGTTACGCCGTGAGAATCGTGATCTATCTTCTAAGTAAAAAAATCGTGATTCTCATTTTAGTCAGAATTGTGCAGCTCTAAAACTATTTATTAAAAGGTATAAAACCAGCCCAGTACAATTAACAAAGTGAACAATTTGCCATGGCCCAGTAGCATGACCTAGCATTACAATGATGTACAGGTAGCAGCAGTTATGACAATGAAATCCATCAATAGGAACTGTAAGTGAGACATACATTTCCCAAGTACAGGATGGGCATAGTACGACGGTTTTCTTCTTCTTTTTTTTTTTTTTTTTTTTTTTTTTATCATTTAAAAGTTTATTGAAAGATGAAAAGGAAAAAGTGTGCACAATTCGCAAAACGCAGATGCAACTGCACAAAATCAATCGATACAGCTAAATGAGGTATGACTTGACTTGGTTGTAAACCCACTTTGACAACTTGCACCTACAGGTAAGCCTATATTAAGGCTTGCCTGTAGGTGCAAGAAATATCTCCTTGACCTACACGGTTAAGGAGATATTTGCAGAAAACACTGCACCGATGTCTACGGCGCAGGCGCACTGAGCGTCCCGGCATAATGAATGGGACATGCTGGTTTTCTGAATGGGGAGAATGCCGGCCTCGAGCGCATGCGTGTGACGTCATCGCCTCTCCGGCCAATCACAGCGCCGGAGCGGCGATACAAGAGAGAAGCTTCAAGGGGGCATGGCGGCGGAGAACGAGGAGGACTTCGGTGGCTTCGATTTCAGGTAGGTGCCACATAATGAGCTAGTATGCTATGCATATTAGCTCATTATGCCTTTCTCTTGCAGGGTCTTATTTTATCCCGTTTTTTTTTTTTTGGGGGGGGGGTTTACTTCCTCTTTAAGGATATACTCTGGTTATTTTCACCAGGTGGAGTTTACATAGTGATTTACAGCTTATACAAACAGATAATTCAAAAAGCATATAACTATGAGACAAAATGGGGCATATCAGCATGTTATAAAAGAACAACTTCGTCCATATCCTAAGAGAAAGGGGAGAATATTGATGGTTTTATTCCAATCTGTGCTTCCGTCGTCATCCGCTAGTTGAATTATAGTTGTGAATTAGAGTTAGAACAGAGAAAAAGATAGAAAGAGGGGGGAGAGAGGGGTATATGAAAGTAAGGCGCTTAACGCGTAGTGTACCCTTAGTGGTATTCATCCACGAGTATCAATATAACTGAGTAGGGTCTCTGAAATGGAAATCCTCGGTACAGTGTTCTCTCAGAAATGGGATTTTAGGTACAGTATTCTCAAATTGTGGCAAGATCTAGCATTAACATAATCCTGAGAATATTTGAAGATCAACCACGGTTTCCAAGTTTCGTGAAATTTTTCACGACTGTTAGTTTTTATATTAAATTGAGATGATTATGATAAGACATATTTGTAGACATGTAGTTGGACTTTCAGGTTACCTGATTTGGTGTTGTGCCCAGAGTTTAGCTTTTATGCTTTCAGATGTAACAATGCATAAACCTATTTCCGAAAGTGAACATGTTCTAAACTTTACACTGATAAGTATGTTGTCTTTATTTCCCAGATTGGAAATGCCTCACTGCTTTGCCTATGGCTGCACCAACCACAGTGGTAAGCTTCCGTCGGCGGTCTCCATGCACTCTTTCCCCAAGGAACTACCACTGGCAGAGAAATGGGTACACCACAGCCGCACCGATGTGGGCAATGTGAAGGAGTTTGTGCGGGACACCCTAATGAAGAACCCGGGGCATTATGTACTGTGTTCAGAGCACTTTCAAGAGGACATGTTTGATTTAAGCTGTGATTCTCCTTTGATTTCATCTGAACCAAACCATAAATGGATGAGACGAAAACTGAAGGTGAATGCCGTGCCTACAGTTTTTGCTACTGGTGCTTCTAAGCTGCGCAAACAGGCAGCTTATCACTTGAAAATACATGAAAGAAAACAGGTAATTTTGATGGCCATCTTGTTTAAAACTATAGACACAACTTTTTTTTTTTTTTTTCACCAATATTATAATTTTATTGTTTTTTGGGTCCCTGTTCAGATGATTCTTGTTAGTAGTGCATGAAGTGAGAAGATATTCCTGCCATGGAAACAAACCATGATAAAAGCACATTTTTAGCAGAGTATAGTAGGGTTGAAACTACTTTTTAGGTGTTATCGCTGCCGACACAGGAGAGAGAGAGATCACCCTTCACCTGCTATGCAATGGACACCCTGTGTGTCTGGTGTCTTTGGGTAAGGAAGTTCGAGATATTTCCTCAATGGGAGCTCAGAATTCTTTGAACACCTGATGGAGGTTCTAAATTTTCTCCTCTCTGAAGCCATGGAAACAGTGGCGTAACTAGAACCTTCAGGGCCCCGATGCAAGAAACCATGAAGCGGCCCCCCTGAGCGCCGGACAGGGCACTTTCCTCCGAGCCCGGTGGCGGAACAACAGGACCCGGACGCAAGTGGGTGGCTGCATATAAAGAAACCGATTTCTCCATTTCCCTCCTCTTCTCCTCCTCTCCCTCCCCCAGGCATTCAGCGGCTGCAGGAGGAAAATGGAGGGATCGGTTCCTCTATGTCGGTGTTTCTTAATCTTTTTCCAGTCAGGGCACCCTTGAAGTATACCCCTAGGGGAATGGGGATGCACTGCAACCACCCTGCAATTGTATGCAGTTGCAGCATATTGATTATGCATATAAGGGGTTAAAACAGGCGGTCAGGAGGCAACACATTGCCTCTTTACCGGATGTCAAATGCCTCTGAAAAGCAATCTGAGCATGGATCGCTTTTCAGAGGAACAGCATTTTTTTGCTGGTACTATGAACAAGCAAAAAAAATTAAAAATCGGTTCTGATTGTACACATATAGGGGGTCAGGATTAAAAGCGCATACATACATGTAAACATACACATCTATAAACACACACCCACGCATAATACTCACACATATACTGTACACACACACACACACACACACACACACACACATATATATATATATATATATATATATATATATATATATATATATATATATATATATACCAGTGGTGGCTGCTGTCCAAACTGTTTAGGGGGGCGCAAGCAAACTGAAAAATTCGGGGGGAAAAAAACGCAGCCCCACTGCGCCCATCAAACGCAGCCACTGCGCCCATCAGGCACAGTGGAAATGCAGCCACTGCGCCCATCAAACATATACACATACAATGCACACTCGCATACATTCATATGCACATATAAAAATACATGCACATACACATACAGTAGATAGTCTCGCAAAAAAACAGCAGACATTTACTTTACCCCTTCCTGCTGGGTACTGCACTGTAGGGGGAGATAAAGAGCACTGCTTTCACTTTAGGTCTCTAAGCAGTGCGACCAGCTAGCTCCCTGCAGAGTGACGACTCCCGAGTACAGTTCGGCTGAGGATCGGGGGTGCTGCTCGGCCTGCTCCTCGTATCAAAGTATACAGGGGGGCCCTCAAGGGCCCCCCTGCAGCAAGGGGCCCAGTCGCCATGGCGACCTCAGCGACCCCTATAATTCCACCACTGCATGGAAACAAATGTTGTCTGTAGTTGGGTTTTAACTTCTTGTACACTTGGTTGTAAACATTTCTTAGGCCTGTTTAAAATATTAAATTATATAAAATACTAAAGCGCAAAAATGGTGCTTAAATAGTGGTAAAACAATCAACGAAGGATACCTAAATGATTTTAGCTGCACTCAATCAAAATGATCTGAAACTCAAACATATGTGTAAATTAATAACAATATTGGTGCGCTGTGAATCAACCCTTAGTGAATACAGTATAACTGGATGACTATCCAAAAGATACACAAATAAAACAAATGTGACTAATAA
This sequence comes from Rana muscosa, assembly GCA_029206835.1. Lineage (NCBI taxonomy): Eukaryota > Metazoa > Chordata > Amphibia > Anura > Ranidae > Rana > Rana muscosa. The sequence continues at coordinate 84,649,168 of CM055125.1, read as the reverse complement.
AACATAAGTGATATCCACAGTGCAAAAACCAGTGCAAAAAAGCAATACTCAAACTTGAAATACTGTGTCCATAAGACTCCCAATACCAGTGCTGAGCAGCCTCTAAACCTGGATGGCTATCTAAAAACAGCCTGGAGAATCCCACACCTGCGCTTCTCAGACCTAACAGCAACCAGCTGGAGAATCCCTCAATATGTCTCTCCTTCTCAGCTGTACATAGGTCCAAAACAGCTATCAGGTTAATTGCTTGAGCAGTACGATGGGTAGTTTAGACAGAACAAACGAATCTTGGAATGAAGAAAAAAGAAACATTCCTTGCGCAGCGCTGCAGATACTACAAGCAATGATATTCCAATTACTCATCTCACTCACGTGACCATAGACAAAGTATGCGCACAGTAGCCACTATCCAGCTCAGTTGGAGCGATTTCCTTCACTTGCTGCGGCTTCAGTCCCTCCGAACACCACTAGCGCGATTAGGCTCCTCCCCCTACGCATTACGTCACTTGTCACGTGACTTAGACTAAGTCACGTGACGAGTGACGTAACGTGTATGGGGAGGAGCCTAATCACGCTAGCGGTGTTCGGAGGGACTGAAGCCGCAGCAAGTGAAGGAAATCGCTCCAACTGAGCTGGATAGTGGCTACTGTGCGCATACTTTGTCTATGGTCACGTGAGTGAGATGAGTAATTGGAATATCATTGCTTGTAGTATCTGCAGCGCTGCGCAAGGAATGTTTCTTTTTTCTTCATTCCAAGATTCGTTTGTTCTGTCTAAACTACCCATCGTACTGCTCAAGCAATTAACCTGATAGCTGTTTTGGACCTATGTACAGCTGAGAAGGAGAGACATATTGAGGGATTCTCCAGCTGGTTGCTGTTAGGTCTGAGAAGCGCAGGTGTGGGATTCTCCAGGCTGTTTTTAGATAGCCATCCAGGTTTAGAGGCTGCTCAGCACTGGTATTGGGAGTCTTATGGACACAGTATTTCAAGTTTGAGTATTGCTTTTTTGCACTGGTTTTTGCACTGTGGATATCACTTATGTTTTATTAGTCACATTTGTTTTATTTGTGTATCTTTTGGATAGTCATCCAGTTTACTGTTTAAAATATTGCATTGGATTCAGCAGCCTTTGGGTAAGGACCAGAGTTACTTTTTTTTTTTTTTTTTTTTTTTTATAGCTTAACCCCTCCACACCTGTATGCGAATATGCAGCTCCCCCTAGACTGGGCTTTTTTTCCATGGGGCTGCATATTTGCGTATCTCTCCTTGTGCTAGGAGCGCACCTCATGGCGTGCTTCAAGCACGGAGACCTTGCTCTGATGGAGAGCCCCAGGCCCCGTATCAATGATCAGGACCCGCATCTCCCAATTCCAGGTCATCTGATCACTGTGATAGCTTCGGATCAGAGTATTTTGCTGCAATTTGCATTTTGCATTTTTAATGTTTTTTTTTTTTTTTTTTTTTTTTTGGCCAATTTCTTGTTGGGCAGAATAAAAAACGCAAATCGCTGCAAAAATGCACTACATGCTTCTCCATTGAAGTCTATTGAACCAAAAAAAGCAAGAAAAAACAGTTTTGCAATTCAAGTCCTTGACCCTTTCCAAATAAGCAGAGGCTGAAAAAAAGCATAGATGTGAATGTGTCCCATAGGAAACCACATTAACTGGTTGCGCCCCCCGCCCACCATCAAATGACGGCGGGGCGGTGCGGCTCTCATTCTGGGACGTCTCTTTAACCAAGTGATCGGCTCTGTCCAATCACAGCCGGTCACATGTAAACGCGGAGATGCTGGTAATCGGCTCTCCTCGCCTCACACTGACAGAGTGAGTTTTTGGGGGGTTTTTTTTTTTTTGTTTTTTTTTGCGCTATAAACAAAAATAGAGCGACAATTTTGGAAAAAAAAACAATAATTTTTTACTTTTTTCACTTTTTTGCTATAATAAATATCCCCCAAAAATATATAAACGTGTTTTTTTTTTTTTTTTTTTCCCCTCAGTTTAGGCCGATGCGTATTCTTCTACATATTTTTGGTAAACAAAAATTGCAATAAGCGTTTATTGGTTGGTTTGCGCAAAAGTTATAGCATCTACAAAATAGGGAATAGTTTTACTAGTAATGGCGGCGATCAGCGACTTTTTTTTTTTATATCGTGACTGCGACATTATGGCGGACACATTGGACACTTTTGACACCATTTTGGGACCATTGTCATTTTCACAACGATCAGCGCTATAAAAAATGCTCAGATTACTGTAAAAATGACACTGGCAGTGAAGGGGTTAAGTGTGATTTAATGTGTGATTCTAACTGAAGCTGGTATTTAGAATCTTTAATACTTGCAAACAAAATGAAGGTTTCCTTTTTAGAATAATAAGCTGTCAGGTTATTAAAACAGAGATATCAGAACCAATTCAATTGTAGTGTACATACAGTAGATTTGCAAAACAATGGAATAAAGGTATATTCCTGAACTTTGTTTTGATATCGTGGTTACTGTGCCATTGTGTGAATGCATCAATGCATTGCAGGTTATATCGGCTTGCAGAGCTTGGATTCATTGAATGAATGAGTTTACCAAAAATTTTAATATTGCAAAATAATACAGCCTCTTGCGACGTAACTAAGCTCCATTTCAGGCTGAATAAACGAAATGATTAATGTATCTTAAATAGAAAACTATTTTTTAGATAGATTTTTTACTCAAAGTATTTTATTAAAATTTGATAAAAAATCCCCCCAAATCTTCTTCTCTTTTTTTTTTTTTTTTTTTTTTTTTTTTTTATCTACCGTATTTATCGGCGTAAAACACGCACTTTTTTCCCCTTTAAAATCAGGGGAAAATCGTGGGTGCGTGTTATACGCCGATACTCCGTCGAATTCCCCTGCTGAAACGAGCGAGAGGAGCCGAAGTACGCTCGGCTTTACTCGGCTCCTCTCGCAGTCCCGCCCATCTCTGACTGCGCCGATGACATAGAGAAAGCCGAGTGTACTTCGCCTAGTCTCGGCTCTTCTCGCAGTCCTGCCCCTGTCTGTGAGCAGAGCCGAGTCTAGCCGAAGTACACTCGGCTTTCTCCGTCAGCGGCGCAGTCAGTGGAGATGGGCGGGACTGCGAGAGGAGCCGAGTCTAGCCGAAGTACACTCGGCCCCGCTCGCTCCTCTCCACAGAAATCGGCGCCAAATTTAAAAAAACGCCGAGACTGACAAGATCACAAAGGCACTGGGCAAGGCTGCAGATGGACACTGGGCAAGGCTGCAGATGGACACTGGGCAAGGCTGCAGATGGACACTGGGCAAGGCTGCATGCTGCATTTAAATGTAAGTTTTTTTTTTTTTTTTTCCTTTGAATTTCCCTCCTAAACTTGGGGTGCGTGTTATACGCCGATAAATACGGTATTTATATCCTCCCTGCTATTCCCTCTTCAGTCAATCATGAATGCTGCTGCCAGACCTATCCACCTTACCAACCACTCAGTGTCTGCCAACCCTCCCCTCCAATCCCTACACTGGCACCTGATCGCCCAGCGAATTTAAATTCAAAATAATAACCTTAACATACAAAGCCATTCACATTCTGCCCAGAGCTACATCACTTATCTTGTCTCCAAATATCACCCAAACAACCTCTCCGCTCTTTTCAAGACCTCCTACTCTTAAGCTCCCTTATCTCCTCCTCCCATGCTCATCTACAGGATTTCTCCAGAGTCTCTCCCATCCTCTGGAACTCGCTACCTCCACCTGTCCGGCTATCCCCTACTCTTGCTACCTTCAGGTGATCCCTGAAAACTCATCTCTTCAGGGAAGCCTATCACGTCTCCAACTAATCTTTTACCACTTCTATCAGCTCATTCCCCACAGTTACAACCTTTTTGTACCACCTGCCCCACCCTATTAGATTGTAAGCTCTTCTGAGCAGGGCCCTCTTAATCCTCTTGTATTTTTATTGTATTATAACTGTATTCTCTCCCTTTTTTATATTGTAAAGCGCTGCATAAACTGTGTGTGTGTGTGCTGTTACTGATTAAAATTTTCGTGTTCGTTTTTTTTTTTTTTTTTTAATCGACTAATTTCGATTAATTATAAACGCACATACAGATCCAACTACTTTTAGCTGATCTCCTTGCAGGCCAATTCCCTGTGCAGCTACCAACCACTGGAAAAATTGACAGCAGGATACAAAAAACACACAAAGGCAGCACTCAATGGGAATAGCAAAACTTTTATAGTCTTCAAGTAGGTAACAAAATATTGCACTGGAGATAAAATCGATGTAGCTACATAAACTGTAAAAATGGTGCGAGTAATACCAAACGGTAGCAAAAGCAGTCATAAAAACATGTAGCTAAGTATTATACTGGTATAAAAAGGTGTACAACGATAACACTGCTGAATCCAGATGAGAAGGGGCTAACATCAGTCCGTCGGCATGTAGATGTCCCGTGAAGGGAACTATCACAACTCCCAGTGGATGGCTGTAGAATCCCAGGTTGATAGAGGGAAGTGTAACAGCCCTTGCGTGTGGCAGATAGTAAGGTCCCGCCGGCATGCGGATATGAAGGCACAGCAAAGGAGCCCTTCAGATGGACACGGCAAGCCCAAAGAATTTTGATCGATCAAAACAATTAATCGATTAATCGAGGAATTAATAGTTAATTTCCACAGCCCTAATATATATAGTGGGAGGGAGATATAAATCTTTTATATTAAAGTAGTACTAAAAGATGACTTTTTTTTTTTTTTCCATCAATTTGATCATTTTAAATATAATGCACAATACTGGTAAAAGTTTACTTTAAATGTAATTGTAATCCCTTTATATTACCTCCAGTCTATCAGCCTCCACCTTCTTTGGGTTCAGCTGCTGATCTTCCATGCACAGAGTCTTTAACCACTTGCCGATCAACCGCCATCATACGGCCGTAGGTGTAGCGGGATAGCAGGCGCACGCTGCATCAGGGTGGGTGCCGATGCTCGTGACTGCCGGCCGCGAGCACGAGAGGCAGAACAGGGACGTGTGTGTAAACCATTACTTGTAAAATAATAATAAAAATGCTATAATTCTATCCCCTATTTTGTAGACGATATAACTTTTTTGCGCAAACTAATCAATATACGCTTATTGCGATCTTTTTATTACCAAAAATATGTAGAAGAATACGTATCGACCTAAACTGAGGGAAAAAAATAGCTTTTTAAGTAAAAAAAAAAAATGGATATTTATTATAGCAAACAGTACAAAATATTGTGTTTTGTTTGTTTTTTTCATCAAAATTGACACTTCTTTTTTTGTTTATTGAGCAAAAAATTAAAATCGCAGAGATGATCAAATACCACCAAAAGAAAGCTCTATTTGTGGGGGGAAAAAAAGGATTTCAATTCTGTTTGGGTACAGCGTCGCACAACCGCGCACTTGTCAGTTAAAGCGGCACAGTGGCGAATTGCAAAAAAATGTTTTTTTTACTTGCCTGCTCTGTGCAATGGTTTTGCACAGAGCAGCCATAATTCTTCTCTTCTGGGGTCCCCCGTCGACGCTTCTGGCTCCTCCTGTCTTCAGAGTGCCCCTATAGCGAGGTAAAAACACTTTTCTGCCTTTAGAACCACTCACTTCCTCCCCAGGACTACATGTGCCATTAGGCATTGCTCCTCCCGTATTCATAGTCGCGAGTTCTTGGGCACTTGCTGACATGTATGGATGGTGTACTGGGCTGTATGTGTGCTGCACTGTATTTCCTGATATGTAAACAAATAAAGCATTCTGTATGCAGGCCGATTTAATTGATTATGAAAATAGTTGTCAACCATTTTCATAATCGATTAGTTGTCGCTTAATGGATTCGTTGTTTCGGCCCTACACTCTTCCGATCAAATTCTACTCCTTTGACTAAACGGCTTGATAAACCACGTTTTGACCTTAATCTTTTTCTATCAGACTCTATTTATAAAAAATAACTTGCGCTAGATCATATTTGAAACTATGGGCTGATCCACAAATAAGAATTAGTAAAATCCATCCACCATCTTCAATCATGAGAGTTCCACCACCAGATGATTGCAGCCTGATCAGTGCCCATCATTGCAGCCTTGCCCATCATTGCAGCCTGATCACTACCCATCTGCAGCCTTGCCATCACCGGAATGGACAGGGCCGGATCTCCTGTGTATTCGGCTTGCAGTCATGCCCTGTCCCACCTCTTGGCCCGGTTCCTATGATGGCCATAACGGCAGTCTAATGCCGGGATGTAGATGCTAGGAGCCGTCCAGGGGGCAGGACTGGGCATGATGCTGAGCTGAGTACACAGGAGATTGGGCTCGGTCTATTTCGGCAGCGCTCGTTCCCCCCCTGCCCCTCTGAGGCAGCCCTATATCGGCGTATAACACGCATACATGATTTTCCCCCTATTTTAAAGGGGGGGCAGGAGTGCTTGTTATACGCCGATTTTTAAATATGGTATATCTTTTGCTTTTACAATACTATTACCATAAGCTCCATTATGTTTCAGATTTAGGTAATACCTTCATACAGAAAGTATTTAGGTTTATACTTCCAATGTTCTGCGCTAATTGACAATTCAAGGCTTAGTTATTTTTTTTTCTTATTAGCACTAGGTATTAGCCACACTTGAATATTAGTGGGAATTATCTTTTGAGTTGATGGGTCATGTTCTATGTACCATTTTAAGTTTTTTTTTTTTTTTTTTTCATTTTGGAGCTAAAATCTTATATCACTCGATATGTGTCATTTTGTTACTCTTAAAGCGGAGCTCCACCCTAAAGTGGAACTTCCACTCATCGGATTCCCCCCTCCGGTGCCACGATTGGCACCTTTCAGGGGGGAGGGGGTGCAGATACCTGTGTAAGACGGGTATGTGCACCCACTTCCGGGCATAGACTCTGCGGGGAAACTGCGGGCAATACGACACTTTCTCCACCCCCTGTTGTGTTCTGGGAAACACACGGCTCCCAGAACACAGCAGGGACCCGTGAGGATGGATGGCGCTGCGCGACTCACGCATGTGCAGTAGGGAACCGGACAGTGAAGCCACAACGCTTCACTTCCTGATTCCCTCACCGGTGGGGGCAGCCGAGAGACAAGCGATTGCTCGTCTTCTGCTGCGGACATCGCTGGTCTCCAGGACAGGTAAGTGTCTTAATAAAAGTCAGCAGCTGCAGTATTTGTAGCTGCTGGCTTTTAATATTTATTTATTTTTTACGGCGGAGCTCCGCTGAGACAAGAAAAGAGGAAGGTCAACTTGATATGTTATAATAATTTGTTTTTCCTGACTTAGTTATTGGACAACCTCCTCGAGCAGCAGAAGCGACCCAAGCTGGAAGCAGACCAGGCAATCGGCCAGTCCATAACACATGATACCACAGGGCAAACGGTACGAGTGGCTTTCCTTTCACAGCTGGATTAAATCCTGCAGAATTTAATGGCCAGACTCGTGCAGGGAAATGTAGGAGCTAGATGAATCTTTTAGGAAGCCAAGAAAAATGAATCCACATTTATTGGTAGTACCTGGTATGTGTAAAATGGGACACCTGCAATAATTGTTAAAGATGGCAATATACTCCATTTTGCAACATTCTTGCCACATGTGGCAAATTATCAACTTGCTGGTATGGCAAAGAATTTGATGAGTTGAGTTGAAACACTTTTCTCCTGTTGCTCATATAGTGGAATGCAAACGTTGTGATATGTCTCATCAAACTATTTGTATTGTCTAAAGTGTAAACCCCATACAGTGCCTTGAAAAAGTATTCATACCCCTTTTTGGGGGCATTTATGTGCTAGACCAACACAAAGCGGCACATAATTATGAAGTGGAAGGAAAACGATGAAATGGTTTTCAATTTTTTTTTTTTCATCTTCCAGCAGGACAACGACCCTAAACATAAAGCCAGAGCTACAATGGAATGGTTTTGATAAAAGCATATTCATGTGTTCCAATGGCCCAGTCGAAGGGGGGGGGGGGGGGGGCTGATGAATACAAATGCACGCCACACTGTTCACAATTTGAGATTTTTTTATTTTTTTTTAAAACCATTTAGAATTTTCCTTTCAGTTCACAATCATTTGCCACTTTTGTGTTGGTCTATCACATAAAATACATTTTACGTTTTTGGTTCTAACATGACAAAATGTGGAAAATTTCAAGGGGGTATGAATACTTTTTCAATACTTTGTAGTTTGATATCAAATATGCAGTTTAACAAGAGGACTTAAAAATATGTCTGAGCTTGAAGTATTCTGCAAGAATACTGTACAAGGAGACAAACTCTTAAAGCAAAAATGAGACAGTTGGCTGGCTACCATCCATATTTGCAGGTTGTGATTCCTGCCAATGGGGACATTACAAGGTAATTTATTGAATCAAATTATTCCATTCTAAACCATCTAACATCCTGCTTACATGATCAATTTGAAGGAATATTGACCACTGAGTTTTATGCAGACTGTCCTTAAAGCTGAATTCTAGCAACAACCCAGCCGACATTCGGCCAGTATGTACAGTAACCTGTGTGACAGAAGCCGGTCCCACAGCGTGGGAGATCGCCGCACAAACATTGCTTCGTTAGTACAGCGACCACTCCGTTTTTCTTCATTCAGCCTGCTGGATTCAATGGGAAATTTTTTATAGTGTGCGCCTAACTTAAAGAGATTGTAAAGTCTCTCACGTTTTTTTATAAAAAAAAAAGTTATACTTGCTCTGTTGCAAGTGGATTTGCACAGAGCAGGCCAGATTCTCCTCTTATCGGGTCGTGCTCCTGGCCCCTCTGTTCAGTGCCTCCACAGACCGCAGCTTGCCATGGGGGCACCCGAGCTGAGTCACAGCTCCCTGTGTCCATTCAGACACAGAGCCCTGACCTGGCCCCGCCCCCTCTCTACCCTGATTGGCTAGCTGACTTTTATTGACAGGAGCCAGTGGTGCCACTGCTGTCTCAGCCAATCAGGAAGGAGAATCTCAGATGGCTGAGACGCTCCTGGACATAGATGGATAGAGAGGGACCTCAGGTAAGAGTAAGGGAAGCTGCTGCACACAGAAGACTTTATCTTAATGCATAGAATGCATTAAGATAAAAAACCTTGTGCCTTTACAACTCCTTTTTTTTTTAAGGGTCCATTCACACCATTGTGTTTAACTTATTTGAAACGCATGTTCACATAATACACTGCGTTGCTGCATCCCTTGTGTAGTTCTTGAAAAATATTTGATACGTTCTAGTTAATAGCATTGCATTGATAATGCACTAAAAATACAATGTGGTTTTTCATTGGTGCATTTTCAGTCACATCTATGATTTCACATTTGCGGGGAAAAAAATAAGAGAAAAGGAGGAAAAATGCACCCCACAAGAAATTGCTGGTGTGACCAGGGCCCTAGACAGCCTAGCAGCAGATCAGAGTGCTGTAGGCGAGCAAGGAATATAAGAATTGAATATGACCCCTTCTAAAATTAAAACATTAGTTTGCCTAATTTATGCAAAGTACAGGTTCTGTTTAACTCCATTTGCATCTCTGGTCAGGCCTTTTCAGATGCAGTAGTAAAATGAAAGCTTGAAAACCAATGCTAAAGCTGGGTACACACGGGCCAACTGTCGGGAGACATTGGGCGGTTAAAATAAAAACAGTTGACATTCGGCCTGCTTCTGTCGGACCTGCATGCTGGAGAACCAGCATCCGACTGACTCCTGAACAGTGCTCTCAGCCAATGGCAGCACTGATCGGATAGTTCTGACGGGGGGCCTCTGTCAGGACATAACAGCTCAGCGGGAGAGATCACTGAACCAACCTCGCCTGGTTAGTACAGCGGCTCCAACCAGAGCTGACCGTTTTTTTTTTTTTTTTTTTTTTTTTCTTTTTGTTCAAAGGGTTGAACGAAAAAAAACGAATGTGTACCCAGCTTTAAGATGTGTGACTCATGAATGAGTCTAGCTTTTATGACCTGTAAATAGACAATAATATTCTCTTACAATAAACCCATCTTAGGAGACTGATGGTGTAAACGGTTGTTCAAGGAAACCTCAGTTGTGGAGAAGAAAACTACTTCCTCACAAGCCCCAATTTCTGAAGAGAAGTTGCAGCCAAGTTCCCCGAGCACTACAAAGGAAGGTATGAAAAGAGCTTTGTGATTTTCTTCTATTGTACAGTGTTCAGCAGCTTGTGTTTTTTGGCAGTTGTCCATTTTCACTTTTGACATATCCTTGATCGACGTGGAATAGATAAATAGACGCCTGTACAGTGTTTAATCAAAAACCAAAAGCCCTGTGAATAAAATCCTCCAGAAGTTTATATGCCTGAGATATGCAATGTAACTGCTGGGGGTTCTTCTGTAGACCACTGCTTGTGCAGAATCTGAGATGTAATTGCAGGGACTTACTCAGTAGACCGCTGCATGTCCTAAACTTGGACTGTAACTGCAGGGGCTTACTCAATAGACCACTGCAAGTCAACAGCCTGGGATGCTTAGTTAGTAGACCACTGCTTGTCCAGAACAAGAGATGTAACTGCAGGGGCTTTCTTAATAGATTACTCCATGCCCAGAACCTGAGATGTAACTGCAGCAACTTACTCAGTAGATCACTGCATGTCCAGAACCTGAGATGTAACTGTAGGGGCCAGCTTAATAGACCACTGCATGTCCAGAATCTGGGATGTAACTGCGGGGGCCAGCTTAATAGACCACTGCATGTCCAGAATCTGGGATGTAACTGCGGGGGCCAGCTTAATAGACCACTGCATGTCCAGAACCTGAGATGTAACTGCAGGGGCCAGCTTAATAGATCACTGCATGTCCAGAACCTGAGATGTAACTGCAGGGGCCAGCTTAATGGATCACTGCATGTCCAGAACCTGAGATGTAACTGCAGGGGCCAGCTCAATGGATGACCATGTCCAGAATCTGGGATGTAACTGCAGGGGCCAGCTTAATAGATCACTGCATGTCCAGAACCTGAGATGTAACTGCAGGGGCCAGCTTAATGGATCACTGCATGTCCAGAACCTGAGATGTAACTGCAGGGGCCAGCTTAATGGATCACTGCATGTCCAGAACCTGAGATGTAACTGCAGGGGCCAGCTCAATGGATGACCATGTCCAGAATCTGGGATGTAACTGCAGGGGCCAGCTTAATAGAGCACTGCATGTCCAGAACCTGAGATGTACAGTGGATATAAAAAGTCTAATCACCCCTGTTAAAATGTCAGGTTTCTGTGATGTAAAAAAAAAATGGGACAAAGCTTAAATCATCTCAGAACTTTTTCCACCTTTTCAATGTGACCTATAATCTGAACAACAAGTTGAAAAACAAACTGAAATCTCTTGGGGGGGGGTCTGCCAGCAGGAGCCTAAAGGTTTTGTGCCAATATTGAGTGGTATTTGGAACTGTTCATAATTCCCTTTACCTTGACGAAGGCCTCTGTTCCTGCTGAAGAAAACCGGCCCCAAAGCATGATGCTGCCACCACCACCATGCTTCACTGTGGGTATGGTATTCTTTTGGTGATGTGCTGTGTTTTAGAGCCAAACATATCTTTTTAAGTTATGGCCAAAATGTTCAACCTTGATTTCATCAGACCATAACAAATTTTACACAAGCTTTTGGGCGACTTCAGATGTGTTCTTGCAAAATTTATCCGGGCTTGGATGTTTTTCTTTGTAAGAAACCCCATAGCCCAGACATCTGATGACTACGGGAGATTGTTGTCACATGTACCACACAGTCAGTACTTGCCAGATATTTAACATGAGTTTGAATGTGATTGCTTAATTCTGAACACCGCTACATCCCCAGTAATAAGAGGGTGTGCACACTTATGCAACCACATTTATTTTTGTTTTCAATTTACTCCTCCCCTAAAAGATTTCAGTTTGTTTTTCAATTGAGTTGTACAGTTTACAGGTCACAATAAATGTGGAAAAAGTTCTGAAATGATTTATCTTTGTCTCTTATTATTTTATTTTTTTTACATCACAGAAAACTGACATTTTAACAGGGGTGTTTAGACTTTTTTTCTATCCAGTGTAGGTGCAGGCGTTTACCCAGAAGACAACTGCCTGTTCAAAACCTGGGATGTAAATATAGGGCTTACTTTAGGCAGAACTTCACCCTAAAAAGGAAGTTCTGTTTTTTCTAATCTTTCCCAACCCCCCTAACGTTTCTTGACAGGGATGTAACTACAGGGGCTTACCTAATAGACCATTGTATGACCAGACCCTGTGATGTAACTGCAGGAGCTTACCAAGTAGACCACTACATGTTCAAAACCTGGGATGTAACTACAGGGTCTTACTTTTTTCTAACCCTCCCCCTCCGCTAACCTTTTTTTATTTTTTGGGGAGCGGGGACTTATTTCTGGCAGGTACCCGCTCTTACTTCCTCCTGGGATTTTATTTATTTTGGTAATTTTAAAAAGCCTACGATTTTATTTTTTTGTCATCTGTATTGTATGTTTTTGTCTTTTCGTGGTGGCAGGTTCTTGGTATCAGTAGTTTTTCAGGAATAATTTATATCGTATTGTTTTGTGTTCTAGACACCAGTAACCCTAAACCGAATAGCTGTATACTTCTCCGATGAAGAGTGGGAATTGCTGGAGGAATGGCAGAAAGAGCTCTACAAGAAAATCATGAAAGAGAACTATGAAGCCTTAATAGCACTTGGTGAGAATAAAAAAATTGAATCTGTAGCACTGTACATGTCTTCAAATGTGAAAAAAATAAATATAGCAACAGCACCAGTGAGCCATGGTTGGGAAAGGCGCAGGGCTTAGCGAGAAGGTGCGATTTCATGTAACTGGTATTTGTACATGATAATGGTCCATAACTTTTCACTTGTGCATGGGAGCTATGCTCACTGTTTAATGCTGCCAATATGAATAGTTTAAAAGGACTGTTTCGTAGGATACTTTGTTTCTGTGCTTTTGTTTGCAAAAACCTGTTGTGTTGTAGGAAGCTCTCAACATGTTTATCAGTTCAAAACCAAAGCCTTCCATAAAAAAAACACTAGGTGGCAGCAATTTTAAATGCATAACTGCACCAAAAAGGAAATATATTGTTGTTGCTGTAAATATAGTAAGGGCTCTTTCACACAGAGGGTCCGTTCAGGTCCGCCTGTCAGTTTTTTTAGGCGGACCTGAACGGATGCTCCATGTCCTCCTATGGAGCCACGGATGTCAGCAGTGATATGCTTACATATACCTGTAATATGTTTCTTACTTTTTTTTATTTTTTTTGTTTTAGTCTTCTTGTAACGTTTCTGGTGATCTCCTGAACCCCTCCTTTTCCCCTTCTGATTAAAATAAGCAGTGCCCGGTAGTTGTCATGTGCACTGCTCTATGCACACTACACGTCCCATAGTCCCTAGTCCTGTGAGTAAGAGAGGATGGCTCTTCTCCCACTGACAGTGGGACCATGGAGAATGAACATAGCCATCCTCTAACAGGAAGTTGGATTATTGCACCAAAGAAAATTAATTTAGACACAGAGCAATAGAAGATATGTTTTCTGAGTTAATATCTTTTTCTTTTTTTTTTTAAATAGAGTTTTTAGTGTCCTAATGTTCATATCGATCCTTTAATAATGAACATGCACTGTAAAGTTAATTTCCATACAGCAATCCTTTATGCTTTCAGGTTACCCCACAGTGAATCCAAACATTTTACGGAAAATCAAACAGGAAGAAGTTATGCGCTACACAGCTTGTTCTACGGATGATTTGGAGCAACCTGACAGTCCCATTACAGGTAGTTGTCTTTTGTGTATGTAACCTTACACATGAACCATGTGTGTATGTAGCAAATGAACTGCCCTTGCTATAGTATCCAAAATGTTGGATTTATTAAGTCAACTTCCACCATCTTAATTGATGTGTACTTTTTTTAGTTTTTGTAGTAGTAGTAGTAGTAGTAGTAGTAGTAGTAGTAGTAGTAGTAGTAGTAGTAGTAGTAGTAGTACACCTTAAGTACAGAGCTCCCCTTCCTAGCACAGAAGGACACAGAGGAGGGCTGATGCAGAGGAGTAGCTACTACTTACCTGAGAGTGTCAGGCAAAAGCTCTCTGTGCCAGCGAGAATACTGTTGTTTTAGTGTCTTGAGAAAAATGAACAGAAACATTGACCATAAAATGCTTTTGCATCTACACCTCTAGACCTGCGATTGCCTCTATATTTTTGGTTTGCATTTTTACAGATATTTTTTTTTTTTTGGTGGATGAGAAACTTCGCATTTACCTCACACGTAGTGTGCGGTGACTGACTATAGTACCTAACTATTATTATGTATGTATTTTATATTCTGGAGAATTCAATTAAAAGTGCTGGAACATACCACGATAGGCAGGAATACTCAAAACTCCCAGGTGGACAGGAGCAGAGAGGAGGACTACAGCAGGGAGATCTCACTGTTGGAGTATTCAAGACCTGTAAGAAACTAGAGACTAACTTCTCCCATCAGCCTCCTCCTATGGCAGAACTATAACTTTTGGATGGTTCCTTCAAAGTAATTGTTAGGAGAATTACAATTTCTGTTGAGGTGAGTTTGAAAATATTTCATCAGTTTGTCCTGAATTTGTTTAGGAATACCCTTGTGCCAGATATACCCTATGGACCTTATAAGCTCCATTATATCTATACCCCTTCTACTTTCCTCTCAGTTCTAAAGTGCACTAACTTTTACTCCTGTACAGGTTAGACAGATGTGGATACTTTTTTATGATGTGTTTTAAAGTGGTTGTAAACCCTTTACAACCACTTTTACCTACAGGTAAGCCTAGATTCAGGCTTACCTGTAGGTGCTCAAAATATCTCCTAAACCTCCACGGTTTAGGAGATATTTGCAAAAGATATGGGCACCGATGTCTATGGTGCGTGCGCCGTAGACAACGGCACAGGCGCACTTTAGAAACCTTTTTAGAAACAGCGATCGTGCCATTTCTAAAGGAGATTGTGCTGAGACTGGTGGCTCCCACTCGGGAGTGACGTCATCGCAGCTTCGGCCAATCACAGCGCCAGCACCGCGATACCCGGAAGGAAGAGGGTGAAAGATGGACGCTTCGTGGAGGCGAGGAAATCTGGGACATCGCAGGCTTCGGTTTCAGGTAAGTGATACATAATGGGCTACTATGCGATGCATGGTACTCCATTATGCTTTACCTTTGCAGGGAAACACAGGAAGTAAAACCCATCGGGGTTTACTTCCTCCTTTTAAGTTGTCTTCTCAGTCAAGAAGGAAGACAATGGAACCTAAAGGCTGTCAATATGGGCTTGTGACAAAAAGAAGCTTAATAAACTCCACTTTCAATAGTATAAAAAGCTGTGTTCTTACCTGCTCACATTTTACTAGATAATTCCGGGATGGATGCAAATCTATCAAGAATAAAACAGGATGAGGATCAATATTCATCAGCCAGCCCAGATTCAGAAGGAGAAACTAATGGCTATCATGGTTCATGTGAGTAATTGTGTGCTGAATTTATGATGGTACTGTATATTTGTCTATATTCTCTTTTATGTGTAAATTTGGTTAGTTAAAGGTTTTGAGTTTGAGGAGTGAAGAGCAAGGAATTGTGTATTCTGTAGATGTGAATGTCCTGCAGAGGTGTATATTGCTTAGTGTTGCTGGGGTCTAAAAGATGAAAAGGACATTCATATTTCACATGTCATCACTGAGCAGATGATGTGAGATGCTAGGTTTTAGCCATAAACCCCTAATGCCTCCTTGGTGTCCTCTCAGTCAATGGAGACTGGGACAGAAAGTCATCGATGTAAAATTCACCTGCCTTCTGCTGGTATATAGTAATCATCATATGAAACCCAACCCCTGAATACTTTATTGTTCTGTCCTTTCACTGGACTTCCTCCACCTCTGTCCTGAAATTTCCCGCTGAGGATCCAGATGAGCTTTAGGCCTGAAGAGCTTTTAGCATAGTGTATAAATAATTGGGTGGCTATACAGCTCTCTGCATCATTTTCCTCAAAGTGAAAGTTCACCAAAAATTAACTCTAAACCTACTTGCAGCCACATTTTAATACTAATCCAACTAGCCCCGTAAAGAAGAAATCACTATACATACCTTTTCTGAAGCCGATCCGGTCTACGGGGGCGGATGCTGTGTGCAGGAGAGAACCAACAGCGGCTCTGAAATGCCTGGGAAGTGACATCCCCCACAGAGTTACTATGGGGCTTCCATTGTTGGCTGCCTGTCCTGCACACTCCGGTACACCGAAGCCGCTGGGGACATCTCAGCCTGGGACTGGACCAGAGCAGCTGCAGAACAGGCAAGTACAGCGATTTTTGCTTTACAGGTCTAGATAGATGGATTAGTTTTAAAATATGGCTGCGAGTAGGTTTAGAGCTAGTTAGGTGTTGGCTAAACCTCTGCTTTAAGACCTAATACGCTGGTCATAAAAAATGCTTCTTATACAGGCTTTTGGCAGTTTTCTTGTGTTCTTCAGCCTAAATAAGCAACTCTGTTGGCCTATTTTGTTCATGCACATTTGGGCATCTACAGATATATGTGCAGAGGGGAGCTTTTGGGCAGGGAAAAATGCTTGATGTGCATAATTGCGTAATTTAGGAGCATTCAGCGGATTCATGTGTACAATGATTATAGTGGTGTCTGTTGGGCCTTGTATTTGGGCAGGATGTGTATGCCAGCATTTTGCTGCTGTGTATGCAATAACGCTTGCATCGATCTGTTTGATATACACTATATTACCAAAAGTATTGGGACACCTGCCTTTACACGCACATGAACTTTAGTGGCATCCCAGTCTTAGTCCGTAGGGTTCAATATTGTTTTTGGCCCACCCTTTGCAGCTATAACAGCTTCAACTCTTCTGAGAAGGCTGTCCACAAGGTTTATGGGAATGTTTGACCATTCTTCCAGAAGCACATTTGTGAGGTCAGGCACTGATGTTGGACGAGAAGGCCTGGTTCACAGTGTCTGCTCTTATTCATCCCAAAGGTGTTCTATTGGCTTGAGGTCAGGACTCTGTGCAGGATAGACAAATTCCTCCACTCCAAAATAACTGTCTTTATGGACCCTGTTTGTGCACTGGTGCGCAGTCATGTTGGAATAGGAAGTGTCCGTCCCCAAACTGTTCACACAAAGTTGGAAGCATTAAATTGTCCAAAATGTCTTTGGTATGCTGATGCCGTAAGAGTTCCCGCCACTGAAAATAAGCCCAACTCCTGAAAAACAACCCCACACCATAAAGCCCCCGCCCCCCCCCCCACCAAATGATTTGGACCAGTGCACAAAGCAAGGCCCATGAAGACATGGATGAGCGCGTTTGGGGTGGAGGAACTTGACTGGCCTGCACAGAGTCCTGACCTCAACCCCATAGAACATATTTGGGATGAATTGGAGCGGAGCCATTTAGTCTACATCAGTGCCTGACCTCACAAATGCACTTCTGGAAGAATGGTCAAACATTCCCATAGACTCACTCCTAAACCTTGTGGACAGCCTTCTTAGAAGAGTTGAAGCTGTTACGGACTAAGACTGGGATGCCATTAAAGTTCATGTGCGTTTAAAGACCCAAAACAGGTGTCCCAATACTTTTGGTAATATAGTGTATGTAGACTGCAGTGTGTACACAACATAGTATGTTTTTTTGTGAGGTAGGATGAGAGTGCAGGTTTTTAATGCCTGGGTGAGCTACTTTGTCGAACCATGCGTGTGTGTGTGCATTACAGCTTGCATTTAGTTGGCAAGGCAAATAGAAACTATACAATCATGAAATGTGCCCCAAATGCATTGGTGGCACCAGACAAGGAGTTTCATTCTTAAAAATAATATTTTATACTGTTTTGGTCTCTGTGATTAGACACAATGTGCTTTTTTCTTTTTTTTTTTTTTCTACAGATAAAATCCCTCTCAGCACGAACATTGAAGAAGAGAACCTAGGGAAATGGAACAATCAACTAAACCTTCAAGAACCTGTTTCTATGACCTATAACCTCGTGAAAATATAAATGCAGAACTATATCCAGCAACTATGTGGATAGCAAGAGATACATCCCCTAATGGCTTTGTAATACCTAGCTCTGATGGGAGAGCATTAAGCCCGATCACAGCCGTGCAGCAGATAGACAGTCCTTATAGCTGGTTCTTCTTTAATAAATCCTTCTTGAATGCGAACATGGAACCCAAACCGGGTAAACCAGGAGAGCTGAGGCCATACAAATGCTCAGAGTGCGATAAAAGCTTTACTGTCAAGTCTAACCTGATTAAACATCACCGTATTCACACAGGGGAACGTCCATACAAGTGTACAATGTGTTCCAAAAGCTTCAGCCGTAACTCGCACCTGATCACCCACCAGCGCACTCACACAGGAGAGCGTCCTTATAAGTGTAATGAGTGCGACAAGAGCTTTATCCAGAACTCTGTGCTAATCCAACACCAAAGGATCCATACTGGGGAGCGTCCCTTTAAATGTGAGCAATGCAATAAGCGCTTCAGTCAGAAATCCTGCCTCATCCGTCACCAAAGAACTCACAAGAGATAGTTTGCAAAGATGGGCAAAGATGCAAAGCATGTTTGGCTACAGGGATGTTTACATGTATGAGTGTCAGTGTCATGGGATATGGCAGAAGTTGTCAGATAGGACTCCAGCAATAAGAATGGTCTAAAAGTGTTTTTGTTTTTTTCTGTTTTTCTCTAGAGGATCTCCAAGAATCAAGTCAGTTGTATAGTAACCCCACATTTTTGGCAGTGTTCGTTGCCGGCATTTTCAGATGAAACATTTCTCATTTATATTTTCACATGCCCAACTAAACTGCATCTATGGTCCAAATTTTGACTAGTGGTAGGACTTGCTGACTTTTATATGCATGAGCACATGTACATAAAAGCAATTTAAAGAGGAGCTATCTAGAAAAATGTTAAAGAAAAAAGGTCCACGTGAATCCTTTTACTTTACGTAACTTTTTGTTATGTGTTAAATTACTTTTTTATTGTCTTGAAGCCACTGACAGCTGAGGGTCCAGAGAATATAAGGCTAGGTTCACATCTGTGCGGGTGGTGCCACTGTGGGACTCGCAAAAATACCATCAGCCGCAACCACCCACACAGAGAAACGTGGGACCCGTGGCATCCTAATTGCATGCTATCCGCACTGGAAATCATAACCCTACTAGAAACCAAGGTTTTAGTGCAGGCTGCGATTTAAAAAATAGTGCAGGGACTTCTTTCCTGCGTGTCGTGGGGGACGGCAGGGCATTCAAATGAATGGGCTCTTGTGCCTGGGAATAACCGCCGCCCTTGCAGCCGCACAGGTGTGAACCTAGCCTAAGAGGCACTTTGCTGACCGTTTTATTCTCATAATATAATCAATCCTGCTTGCTGCTCTGCAAAGTCCATGCCATTGATCTGATTCTCAATTTCACTACTTGCCCCTCCGTAAGCCGAAGTCAAGCATGCTCCCTCTAAAGCCCCATACACACGGTCAGACTTTTGGCCAACAAACTTCATTTTGAGCAAGTTGGACCAACAATCCGACCGTGTGTACGCTCCATCGGACAAACTTTATTTATTTTTTTTGTTTTCATCGTACAAAAGTTGGGTCTGCAAACGGACAAACTTTTGGCCAACAAAAGTCCGATGGAGCAAAGTCCGACCGTGTGTACAGAAAACATCAGACTTTTGTCCGATGGACAAAACAACTGTTAAAATCAACCAACAATAGCAGAAGTTGACCAAAGGGTGGCGGTAAAGAGCAGAAAAACCACGGGATGTTGCAAAAAGTTTTGGGAAAGTTTGCAGAAAAGTCCTGTGGTGTGTATGCTATGGGTGTGCCGGCCAACTCCGTTGGAAAAAAATCCAGGGAAAAGTCTGGTGGAAGTCCGACCGTGTGTATGGGGCTTTAGTTGGTCATGCTGTTACCATTACAAATGGACCTGTATAGGCTTTGCTTAGGGTATCATTCCTTGAAAGAATGGTCTGCCGAGTGTTATATGAGAGAGATCTCCAACTAGAACAGTGTGGGAAGAGTTAGAATTCCTGTGCTTGTTTCTGTTTATTACAGAACCTTGGTCACATGGCTAATGTTAATGGACAGAGAAAACTTTGAAGAGCCGGAAATTATGTCATGAGAGTAAGATGATCATGCAAACATTGTACATCTGGGTCCCCCAAAAATAGTCAGGTGGATTCAAAGCAACTTAAAATCCTAATATGTAACATAAGAAAAGGTAAATATTTCCTTATTTCTCACATGGAGCTTTTCTTTTAAATGTTCTTGTAGATGGCTGATCTTTACTGAACGCTTTTGTGAATTTTTAAATGTAGGCACTGTTGAAAAATTTCCAGCTGTACATTTCTGACAGACATGTGGTTGGAATCAACTTAAAATACAAAAGAGCACATTTAAAAAAGCATTAATGTGCACTAAAATGCAGGTGTTTTAAACACTGACTTGTGAGTGGGTCCTATAAGTTATAAATAATATCACCATAAATCCAGCTATTTTCAGCAATCGCAGCATCATTTCTAGTGCTGTTTGTTGTCTAGCACTCTAATACAGATAACTTCAAAAAGTTATTTTCATCAAATTCAGTGTGAATTCTGAGTCATACGGTTATTCCACATTTTGGGATAGTAGACATGAAAATTGTACCTTTTTGTTGTCCTAGTGGTCAGCTGTGTTCCCAGAACTGCTGGTGGACTGCTTAGACAGCTAAGGGTGGAACCTGTTCCCAATGCTGCAGCTGCTGCCCGATTTTTATTTTATTTATTTTTTCCCACCTTCATGACAGCATCACTGGAAGAAGTTCCCTGTACTAGCTGTCCAGTTTTTTAAATCAGCACGGCCGTGCGGGGCTCTGCTCACACGACTGTGTGAATGAACTACAAGCCCCGACATCCTTTGCTGCTGTCGGGTTGTAGTTCTCGAACTACCACAGAGCTATGGAGCACTGTGGTAGTTTAATACTTTCTGTTAGTGAATCTGCTTGCCCGTACGGGATGTACAGGCACACAGATACACAGAAGGATCTGCAGGAGACATTCATGACACTAGCAGTCTGCTGATCGTGTGTGCAATGATTTACGGGCCCAAAAAAAAAAAATGCAAATTTTTTAGGGTTTTTTTTTTTTTTTTCTTTAAACTTGATGGTGTTGTGGAATAATACTTAGGGAGCAACAATACAGGACCACCATTAAGGGTATGGTGACCTGGATTAGGTAAATAACTTATGTTTTATTGAGCTTTTGCTTTATCTTGCAGTATTTTTAGTGAAGGGTTTGTAGAGGCAAAATTCAGAATGCAACTCTATAGTACAACACTTTCACTATACTCTGTGTGCAAAAGTCCTTTGCTAGTCTTACTACATGCTCTGCCATTGGCTTTAATGCAGACAATCACAAGCGTTGGTATACGAGGGAAGTCTATGTTTTAATCTGTACATGGATGTTATCTGGCAGTCCAAGAACTGCCATAAATGGATAACCGTGACTGAATGTAAGTTTATGCACGGATACCTGGTACTACACTTCTTTTACAGTCGCAATGTATACTGAAAAAATCTATTCAAATGACCATTTATTTCCTCTGTGATTGGTGAATTGAAGTTGATGTGTGTCTGTAGAAATTTTGCCATTTTCTGATCCGTTATCAGCCAGCATGGGCACTGATCATGTCCAATCTGTGGGTTTCAAATTATCTGATGCTTACTATGGGCCCCCATTTTTTTTTTTTTTTCTGACACTCCTAGGTAAAGGAGTGTCAGTTCTATGTGTGTAAAATCCCTTTTATCTAACTTACCCAAAGGGTGATACTTGAAACTGTTGGCTTAAATGACACCGATGTCTTCATCTCAGATCTTTTACCCAGTTAAAGCACTAAACCTGTATTTTATTTTTGTACAAAGTGGGAGAAACTGTATGGTTCTTTGCATTACATGTTGATTTGAAGGGTCCAGTCAAACCTATGCATCTGCGATTCAGCTGTAGAAAGAGCGAGCCTGGCCACCACACACCTCACCTGGCCCAAGTGGTTAGCAAGCAAAAGCAGCCTTAGCTTGATTCATCCAGACCCTGTCCCCAACATGTTTCACCCAGGCCCAAGGGCTTAATAATGCGGCATCCAACTCTTCAGACCTTGATAGCCTGAGCGGGGGACCCTTAAGCTTTTATCATGAGCTTCAGCTGTGTTTTATTTGTGATTTTTTTTAATGCGCGTTGTAAAGTATTATCATGTGATTCAGAATGTCTATGGACCTTACAGCATTGTAGAATGGGAAAAATAATCAGACGGGTCATGTTTTACATGACCACCACTTATTTACAACATTGGATGGTTGATTTACTAAGGGTCAGTAGACTGTGCACTTTACAAGTGCAGTTGCATTCTACCAGGGAATTTGCTCCATAGCTTAGTGAATAGCTTCACTTTGCAGAGAATATCCAATCACATGCAAGGAATTTGCATTGCTTACACATGGTTGGATGATGGAAGACAGCAGAGGTTTGTCTCATTTTATTAAGCTCTAGAGCAACTGCACTTGCAAAGTGCACACTCTATTTACTTTTAGTAAATCGGCCCCATGGACTGTGCACACATGTTATAGTGCATTGTAAAGATACAATGTGAACGGGCCCTTAACACTGCAACCGTCCCGTTAATCAAAAGTAAAACCATCAAACTGTAATGCCGATGCCACATGTTGGCGTTGCACCCAGAGAAATGCTTAGCTTTTTGCAGGCTAGCATGCTCTTTCTACAGTTATTTGCTGTATGTGAACATTTGTCAGCTGTAGATGAGCATCATCTGACAACTTGACTAACTGGTACATTTGAAAAAATATCACAGGGCACAGTATTTACGTTTTTAAGCCTGTTCTGGAGCTGTTTATTTTATTTTTTTGGTGTGTGTGTGTGTGTGTGTGTGTGTGTGTGTGTGTGTTTTTTTGTTTTGTGCCAAAAGATGGAGCTACAGTTTTTAAGCATACTTGCTAGTAACCATTTTTTGGATCCTTTATACCGAACTCTGCACAGTTGGAAAAAATAAGTTTGCTTTAAGTAAACCCGCTGACAATATTAAACATTTTGAAAGTTGTGATCAAGAGTAAACACTACAAGGTATCGGTTATTAGCCAGAAAACCTTCCTGTGTGTGCCCTTCTGGTTTTTATTTGATTTTGTTACTTGGGACCTGACTTCCAAGTCTTAGGCCCCTTTCACAGGGACGGATAGAATGGTGCTTTTAGCTGCGGATTTTCTAGTTTTCTACCGAAGCTAAAAGCACACAATGCTTTCCTATGGCCCCATTCACACACAGCATTTAGCTGCGATTTCGTTACATGCGGTTTGGTGCGAATAGAAAAAATAGAATTGAATGCGTCCCAGGTGCGACGTAGCGCAGGTTATCGCAGTCTTTTGTGTCAACTGCGAATAGCAGCGTGAGAAAAAAAAAAACAGGAAGCACATCATAATCAGTAGGTATAAAAAGGGTTGCTATGGGAATGACTACCGCAGCTAAACGCGGACGCATGTAAACGCAGGTAATCGCAATGTACAAATGCAGCTAATCGCAGTGCAGGGAGCCTTTAATTTCACTGAACATTTTACATGCTTTTAACTGCTGCAAATCAGCCGTCCATGTGAAAGGCGCCTTAGTCCTGATCAACTGTTAACCTGCTGCCCATTGAGAAGAGTTAAGTGGCTGTTAAAGGACAATAGTAAGCCTAACGTATTAAAAATGGTATACTTTTTTTTTTTTTTTTTTTTACATAAGCCAATACTTTGCCATAGTCTAGCTGACTTAAAGCAGAACTAAATCCCCCAAAATAAATAAGTGCATCCCTTATCAAAGCTGACTTTGCATATGTTTAACTACTGATCAAGTTATTTCAAATATCACATTGTGGGTTTTCTGCAAAGTTTTCTTCTTATTTAGTTATCTAGCTCATGAGAAGTCTCTGCTGCATTCTCAGCATCCAAAAGATGTAGCATTTATATCACTGATGTAGGGAGTCTGCTAAGCTCGTTACAATTTTAAAGGGGTTGTAAAGTCAGAGTTTTTTTTTTTTTTTTTATCTTAATACATTCTGAGCATTTAAGATAAAAATCCTTCTGTGTGTAGCAGCCCCCCTAATACATACCTGAGCCCCATCTAGATCCAGCGATGTTGCAGGACAGTCTCTGCTGTACGTGAGACTCCCTCATTGGCTGAGACAGCAGCAAAGCGCCATTGTCTCCTGCTGTCAAAGTCAGTGAGGAAAGAGGCAGAGGCCGGGCTGCAGCTTCGTGTCTGAATGGACACACAGAGCTTCGGCTCAGGTGCCCTATAGCAAGCTGCTTACTGTGGGGGGCACTCAACAGGAGGGAGCCAAAGAGGGACCCGAGGAAAAGGAGGATCTTGGCTGCTTTGTGCAAAACCACTGCATAGAGGGAGGCAAGTATAATATGTTAATGAGACTTTACAATCACTTTAATAAAAACAAAGGCACAGTTGCGCTTTAAAGGTGCAGATATTGGAGAAGGTAAGTGAGCATGCTTCAACCTGAAAGTCCCGAAAATCGCACATCCAGTAAAAAAGTACAACCAATGCCAGGGATACACAGTAGAGGGTCTGCAGCCTCATCAAGGTAATAACACACCTTGTAGTGCCTGCTCTTAAGCAGGACATTTAAAGAAAGATGTCTGACAGTTCGTATGTAATAAACCGTTAACCATTTATGCAAGAACCCATATGTCAATGTTACTGGTTAAATATAGGAAGAAAAAATACTTCCTATATGTTATGCAATGACTTATTTTTTTATATATACTGACATACTTGGGGTCCTTTCACACAGGGCACTGCGCTCCATTTAGCAGAGGATTCATGAACAACACCTGCTTTGTTCAGTGTTCACTGCATCCATCCAGTTTGTGTCCACATTTTGACATCGGACCCATGAAGGCTCTATGGGCAGCCAAATGTAAATGGACATAAGGCTACCTCCAATCCATCACATTTAGGTCTTGATAGGACTGCATCCCCCTTTCTTCTCTCCCACCGTACCCCCCCCCCCCCCCCGACACAATTCTATTTAAATGCGTCTGCCCATGGAGCTTCCAGTCCGATCTGCCTGGAAGCTGATAGGCAGGATTGAAAAGCCTGTGTGAAAGGGGCCCTGGGGGCATATGAAGCAGTGAATGTGACCTTTACCAAATATTCACTGGTGATAAATCAATGTCAATTAAAACGCACGCACCAGTAAGATTCACTTGCAGTACATTTTTGGTGATTGTCAAATTCACTACTTTATTATTGTATACTGTGTACCCTTTAGTGTTTTGTGATTTAATATTATATCACTATGCTCCACACTACGTCTTAAAAATATAGATGCCTTTTTCCTGGTGTGTGTGTGTGTGTGTGTGTTTGACAACTGCGAAGACCTTTTATTCGCAAGCTATCCCCTGCAATTTGGTATTGATAAGTGGAACAAGGCATTTTATGCGGATAGTAGGTGATAATGGTTAATTTGACTACTTGAAGAGTAAGTACATCTGCGTGTGATAACTTGGTTTTCAGTAGATACTGATGAGTTTAGTCCTTTGCTGGCTATGCATTCTGTATGGGAATTATAGTGGGAAGTTCTCCTGAGACTGTTCTGCTAACACCAGGTGCCTAATAATGGGATTCGCAGCTTGGGCTGCTTTCGTCATCAATTTCCATAGCATATAAAGTAATGTACACACAGCATATTTTTTTAAAGCTTTTATTGTAGCAAAAAAAAAAAAACTTGGTGGCCATTTTCTATATAGTGAAATATCTGTGAATGTAGGAAGAGCATCTCTTTTAATGGAGTACTAAAATCGCAATGTGGTATGCCTTGTCAACACCGCTGCAACAAGAATTTCCCATATCCTTGTTTTTTTTGCATGCTTTTTTCTTTAAGCCATAGTAAACCCTAAAACTGGGAATCAATGGTTAGGATCTATAGGCAGAAACTTAGGCTGAGGTTTTCCTGTCTATATTCCTCATTGCTGTAGCCAGCAAGTGATTTAGAAATGTCAGTTTCTATCCAAAACTGTATTATACACGTTCGGTAGACCTGCCCATCAATGCAAATGAGTTCACTGTTCTAAGACTAATGCCTCGTACACACGACCGGTTTTCCCGTCGGAAAAACTGCGATGAGAGCTTTTGGCCGGGAATTCCGACTCTGTGTATGCTCCATCGCAGTTTTTCAGACGGGAAAACGGCCGGCAAAAAAAAAGAACTGGTTCTCTTTTTTTTTCCCGTCTGGATTCCCGACTGACTTTTTCCCGTCCGAAATCCCGAGCGTGTGTACGGGCATTATAATCATAATTATTGTGTTTTTTGTGCTTTGCATCCACAACAACTTTGAATGTTGATCCTATACAGATTTTTCTTGCATTTGTTTTATTGTTTTGCTCAGTATTCAAATTTTCAGGTTGAATATAATTCACATAGGTCAGGCAGTGTTTTGCCAACTTGGGACCTCTAGCTGATCAGGAACTGGAAGGTCCTGCCTTCCTATTTGAGCTGCAACCGACATGCTGTCCTGAGTTTTTTTGTAGTTTTGTTGCTGGGAGGAAAAGGGGTGGGTTCTATAACTGAAATATGAAGTGTTCAAAAAGGCTGGGAATCTGGATGCAGCATGACTATGCATTAAAGGGGTTGTAAAGGTTTGTTTTTTATTTTCTAAATAGGTTCCTTTAAGCTAGTGCATTGTTGGTTCACTTACCTTTTCCTTCGATTTCTCTTCTAAATGATTTTTTTCTTTGTCTGAATTTTTCACTTCCTGTTTCTCCTCAGTAAACTTCACACCATCATCCCAGTGGTGTTGAGTCAGCCAGAACAGCTTACTGAACAGCTTACTGAGGAGGAACAGGAAGTGAGAAATTCAGACAAAGTAAACAAAGAAAAAAAATATTTAGAAGGGAAATCTAAGGAAAAGGTAAGTGAACCAACAATGCACTAGCTTAAAAGAACCTATTTAGAAAATAAACGAACCTTTACAACCCCTTTTAATGAAAAAATATAACCTTTTTGTAAGGCAACTTCAAAGGTAGCCTGTCCGTTGCATACAGTGGAAGCAGCCTTTTTCATGGGCTAAGTATAATGAATAAAGCTTCTAATAATAATAATGCTTCTTTACTAAAGACAACATGTACATTTGTTCTAAAGTCATGACCCCCCCCCCCCCCCCTCCTGAGTTCCACCCACCAGGTCTTATACTTGCCTTTCTCCTCCCTCCCTTCAAGCCATCTTTACTATGTGGCCCTACCCCCAGCCACAGTGTTTTTGTTTTTTCAGAAAGAATCCTCACCGGACCTTTGCATTCTGTGCATGTGTGCAGCGGTCCCACTCATTCTTATGAGGAGGGCATACTGATTACAGCTTCCCATAGGAATAGAATAGGGCTGCGGTGTGCATGAGCAGAATGAAAAACCATGTGTGTAAATTTTCAGAAGAACATTGGTGGAACAAGGGCTGAGGTAAATATCCACTCAGAGTGGGAAGCCATGCCTTTAATGTACAGTTGCCCTTTAAGTCAAAAACAAAAGTTTTGCAGTGTGCCGTTTGTAATCCTTGACCAGATTCAAGCTTAAAGTAGCAAGAATAAAATATGCTTGCTGTTAGGTTGCAATAGATTGCTGCACTTTGCTCCATTATTATTGCTGTGTCATTAAAGCGGAAGTACACTGCATCTGAGCATGACAGACCAAAAACGCAATTTACTTAATTTTTCATATTTAAACCAAACTCCCCCATCCATCCATGTTTTATTGTGTTGAGAAATCACTTTAAATTTCACCCCTTGGCATTTTTTGGCTGTTGCCATCATGAGTAAGGGTAGATGATTCATGTAGCATTTACTTCCTGGAATCCATCTGCCCTTAGCTCAGGCGCAAGAGGATGTGCTTAGCTGTGAAGAATCCTGGGATGTATGACATTATTTGCCTAGGCCTGAAAATCAGCACGTAACTGAAAAAAATGTAAAAAAGTTTACAAGTACTGTATTTATTGGCGTATAACACTCACTTTTTTACCCTGATAGAGGGTAAACTGTGCCTGTGTGTTATACGAAGGGGGCTGTGGATTTTTTTTTCCCTGAAACTTCCCTGTTAAAGTTAAGGGTGCGTGTTATACGCCGATAAATACGGTAAATATGATATACTTTCTTATCCATTTACTAACGCTAGCAACATCAGGATTATAAATAGTCAATGGTGGTTGAAAAAGTGAAGTTCCACTTTAGGTCTAGATATTAGCAGGGAAATGACAGGACAATGCAGGAATAATGGACAATGTTTAGTAATGCTGCGCGACCGGCCAACTTTCAGTAGACTGGCCATGTCCCTGAAAGGGGATAACAGACTTTATCTGTGTTACAATTTTTTTTCTTGTATATTGTGTAGGTGACCTATCCACTTTAGAACAAATAAAAAATAACCCTTTAAAGTGGACTAAAAATGTTAGGTCTTCTTTAGACTGTTGGAGATTAGTGAGGCTAGGAGTGTTAGAATGAACCTGCCCCTCATCATAAGGAGATCTGTCGGGTACTCTAATATTATATTAAGCATACCAAACCTGACATTTGGTAATGTAGACAGTTCTTTAGTGTGGTTGCCAATATTAACAGAACTGGAGGATCAGGGGGATCTCCTTGTTGGGACAATAGTATTTGTGAGAGGAAAAGTATACATTCTAACCCCCTGAATTCTGTAAGGTCCACTTAAATCATTACTGGATGCTGTAATCCTCCCTAAATGAAAATGCTTGTAACATTATTATTTGTATATTTATTTTATTCTTTTTGCATAAATTTTTTTTTTTGTTTTGTTTTGTTTTGTTTCCGTAGTACATACATTTGTATATTCCATACTAAGCAGTCCTTCAAAGAAATTGCACTCATTTTGTCTCGGGTCAGAACAGTGTTCTGGTAAAATCCTATGACTGCATCACAGTCCTGACATATATAGTTAGCAATTTTTTTAATCTGGTTAAAGACCTCATTTACACAGGGCGTAATATACCATATGCCCATGCTGGGCGTGTTCCATCAGATTAGGCGACCTGTCAGGAATGGTACCGGAAGTGACGTTCTGTCGCCACCCCGCACTCCTCCACAGTAACGATACACCGAGAAGGGGGCAAGCGGACATCTTGTTACACCCACCGGAGTTTAGCATTTCACAGTTCTTTTTAACAGGAAACTGAGCATATATGGTGAAATACAGTATTTTGAAATGCATCGGACTGTTTACATGTTGAATTATAAGAGCAGTGCTGTTCTGTCACATTAGCAAACCTGTGAGATCAGCAGGTTTGCCGCTGCTTTTAAAATTCTACACCTAAACAGTCCGCCGGATTTCTAAATACTGTATTTCACGTTATAAGCTCTGTTTTACTGTTAAAAATAACTGTGAAATGCAAAACTCAGGTGGGTGTAACAAGAGGTCTGCTTGCCCCCTTTTCAGTGTATCCTTACTGTGGCAGAGTGTGGGGTGTAGCAAGATGGCAGCGACGGAACGTCACTTCTGTTACCAATTCTGACGGGTCGCCATATCTGATGGAACACAGGCACTCTCATTGATGTCAATTGGGACACAGTGACTGCATGAACACACACATGCCGTGTGCCATGTGAGTGCGTCCCCAAACTCACACTGTCTGCATTCGGGGACGTGCATCCACACCCAGGCAGATATCCAATTGTATTTTTTTACAATATGATCTCTAAAGGGTTATACAGTTATAGAGACCTTTTGTAGCGATGTATACCTAAACAAAAACCATTACTTTGGTCAGAGAACCAATGTTGACTTTGGCTTCTGCTCTACAAATTTAGTAGCTGCTTACTTGTATAGATGCTGGTAAGCAGCTAGCTTAAAAGTTCAAATCCAGTTTATATTTAAATTAAAAGATACAAAAGAAAGTAATTGGCCAGCTGTTATAAAAAAAAATCCACTTTCATTACAGTACTTGCCACCTTCTCTAGCATTGTATCCAGTAGACATACCTCTCAAAGTTCCAACAGCACTCACCGGTGTTGTGGGTAGCCATCCTGGAGTCAGGATTTAATCCAATTTTCCTGTCCGCATTGCCTTTAAAACTGTATTTATACAAGCCTAGGCTAATTAGAACCAATTAGTTTTAGTTTAGGAAAATTATACATTTAGCCATGGATGTTCCATGCAGGGTCTAATCTCCACATACTGGAGCAAAGAAAGCTGAAACCAAGTTAAGCTGTTACCCACAGAAACCAAATTTCCAGCTTGATTTGGAAGGGTAAGGCCGGCCATAGATCGAATCTTGGCTGGTTCAGCAGGGATTGACTGGCTGAGATTTGGGCCATGTGTGGGTAGGCTGTTTGTACTCTCGTTGATCCATCGAACGACTGAGGTACAAACAGCATGTCTGATTTTTCATGTGATTATTGCCAGCAGCTGTACCACTAGCGATGATCACTGTTCTCCCGGCAGGGGTGGCACAAGAATTGATGGGGGAATCGAGCAATTTTCTTCTCACCATCTATGGCTGGCTTATGCCTGATGGGTTACAATGCTTAATGTCCCAACTTTTAAATCTGCTCTTTGATCCACTATTTGTAAATCCGCCTTAAGCCGGCCATATAAGGATCGAAATTTAGCTGGTTCAGCAAGGAGCGGCCAAATGTTGATCCATGTATGTGCAGGCTGGTTGTATACAAGTCGACCTATTGATCGACTTGTGTACCAACTGCCTTTTCAGGTTTTTCCCAATTAATCAGTGCCGCAGGCTTTAGCCAGCAACACTGAACACTGTATTCTTATGGTGGGGAAGGCTCCATGCTGTCAATACAAAGGTTCGGCGAGAAGCGTTCCCCCATCCATCTTGAATTTGTGGATGGGGCATCTGCTCACTATTTTTTCCTTCAACCCCTGGTTGAGCAAAAAAAATTAATGTATGGCCAGCCTTACAGTGACCACTTTCACATGCTCAAAACTGACTGAAATTTCCGACTTTATCATTTAGAGAGCTTTTTAAAGGTGCTGTGTCTTTGCTTGGTGGACAAGGAATTCATTAAATGCTCTCCAATTTATATAAGGAATAGGTTTAATTTTTACATGATCTAAGATATGCCCATATCAAGCAGCATGCTTATCTGCAATCCCAGGTCCATTGGTGGATAGTCATTGGGGGAAACCCAAGAGCTTCAGGGTTATACATATCCAGCTTCTCCTAACCTACAGAGAAGTTAGAGCGCCATCTGGTTAGGAGGACTGTAAAAATGGTCTGCATTCCAGAATAATCCAAGTCAATTGGTAACTTCGTTTTGAGATGGTCTGTACAATGTACTGTGTAATGCCTCAAAGCAATGGAGGCATAAGGTCAAAAAGGTTTTATTATTAAAATGTGTATTTTGCTTTGCTTGTTTCATTATTTTTTAATGTTTTTTTTTTTAACTGTTTTATTGAAAAATGTTCAGATATTGCTGTGTTCTATAGAGGAGCCGATGACCGCTGTTCGGTTATGTAACATTGTCTGTGGAATGATCGCACAGCCAAAGCACTTTGTCTACAATTTCTCTCTGGGAAAAAATCTATAAAGTGGGCACGAAAAGTAATTTAGGAGTCCATATGGGGCAATCATATTAAGACACTAAAATGCATTTAATTTTTGACTTGATATCTGTTTTTTCAAAACTAATGAAAGAAAATGTTTGACTCATTTTGATTTTGCCATGGTACTTCATCATGATTTTATATGTAATTTATTTTGGGCTTTTAGTGTAATTCACTTGCTCTGTCCATTAAGTTGGGCACATTTGAGTCTGTGTGATCCATTCAATGAACGGTTGCTTGGTGCTATTATCATTTTTTATAGCTCTTTTAATCTCTGTATTGAATAATGCAGAGAATGGCAAAATGATGCTGATGACATACAGACATGATGTATTTTTTCATATTTGTGTTACATTTTTATGTACTGCATATAAACAATGCAAACTAAAATACAGTGTTACATATAAACTATAGTCTGGTTACTTATTGGCTTTGTAATTTAAATGAATCCCTTGTAATATGGATAATATAGATTAGATTTTATTTGAATTTCCACTACCACGTTAACAAATTCTGCTTCTGGCATATAATCCCTCTTACAGTTTTCATTGCTGGTCATATGACTATGTGTGGACCATCAGGATGCTGCCTCTTTACAGATGTGATACATTTCCCTGGTGCAGTAGCTTTTATTTAAGTTGCATACTTACCTCCCATGCTGCTTTAAGCCTAAGAATTGAGCAGTCACTGAGCTTTGGCCATGCTTCTCTCGACTCTATGTAGGCAAAATAAAAAATGCAGTAATCTCTGCAGTATAAGCACATTCCCCTTGCTTTATCAATCTAAAATGCAGATGTTTTAGACAAATACCTGTTGTTGAACTGCCAGAATTCCAGTGCGCTCCTAACTTACTGATTAGTGCTGACAACACGAACTCCGCTGCACTTAAAGCAGAGTACCGGTCGAAATTATATTTTTTTTTGTTAAAAATACCCCTAGTATAGCCAGGGTATTCTTCAGGATAGTAGAGCCCTGTACCCTCACACTGAGGTCCAGCTATTCTTCCCCCGTAGATGGTCTTGCATACTGGTCAGGTTCTTTTGGTTTCTCCCTTTTTTTTTTTTTTTTTTTTTTTTTTTTTTTTTTTATTATTATTATTATTATTATTATTATTATTATTATTTGAGGCAGTCTCATACGCATGGTCCCCTATGTGGATTCTGCAGAGGGAAATCCTGATAAACAGGGATAAATCTCCAGCTTCCTTGGATGACCAGATTTGTCTGGATTGTTCAGGACCAATCTCTGCTGGTAGCTTTGATTCTCCTCCCTAGAGGCCTGGGAAGCCCCTCAATCCCTTTCACTGGACAGTAGTTACCATTAGGGACAGTACTTGCCATAAATGAAAAGTGTCCATGTACTGGTGAAAGCTGTGTTAGATTGATATATGAAGTGCTCTGCCCTTGAGGAAACCTTGCGGCAGTGATCTTCTGTTGCTGCAGGGGGGCTGATAAGTGCCTGTTTAAAGCGGCAGCTGCTCATGTCGAGTGTTGAATTTGCCTTTCTTTTCCCATGCACCATAGAAGCCATACTATGGGTTTACACAATGAAAAGCACTCTATGGATGGAGGATTGTAAAGAAGAAGAAACAAAACTCACCATGGGACTATTCTAGACCGTGGTCTGCCATGTAAAAAAAGGAACAAAGCTTTATTGTACCAATCCCGTTATATAAAATATCACAGAAAGAGCTGGCAAGAAAAAGGTAAACCGTCCAGCATGTTATAACTTTGTATCCAACCAGGATACACAGTGGAAAATGGTACATATAAATAGCTTTATGACTGAACGCACTTGCTATATAATCACAGTCCCCATGCGTTTCAAGACTATTCTTATCCTCTTCATCAAGGGTGTGTATTGAGTCCTAGGTCTAAAAGGAAAGATATTAGATCATACTGTCATACCATTTTCATATATAGAATGTCATCATAGTTGCTTTGTATACAGTGATGTGGTATGCTCCAACATGCTTGTAGCACTTCAACCAGCCCATAATTATATTAAATAACAGCCCATGGTGTGATGTCCTGTTCAGGTCAGACTTTCATTCAAAGGATCAAGGCTAGTCCTTCACAGAAGAGGCCACAACCTCAAAGGCCACCTAAGGAAAAGCACCTAAAGGGGGACAGATATATACAAATAAATAAAAAGTGTGACAGCAGCACAAAGATGCCACTAAATATTAGAATCAAGCCATGGCAGCTAAAGCCGTCCACCCCATTTATTAATAATTTTCCCACATCACACACACGTACATCTAAATCGATGAAGTGCTACCTAAATTCACTCCTGAAAACACATAAAAGGAGAGGAAAAACTATCACCAATTAAGTACCGGGTGGTAGCCTTATTAAACTCAAAACTGTACGATTAGAAAAGTTTAACATACATGAAGAAACATCATCCAAAGCATCGCCATAAAGTACTTGGCAAATTTTTTATTTTTTTGCTTAAACAAAACAAAGACTGAAAATTTTTCGTTTACAAAAGTTTATTGGAAAAATAGGTAAGGCAGTTACATAATAAAGTGGATGTTCTTTTTAAAACAGACAATAGTAGTCAATAAAACAGTCAATATTATTAACATTGGTACAGCATAGAAAGTACAATCACAGTTTGGAGGTAGGTTGTACCCAAAAAGGAGGGGAAAAAGGGGTTTGAAAACGTTGGAGTATAGGAGGGTAAATGGAACTCAACAGTTTATACGATGGGTACCAGATCTGGCCTAGGAATATCCCAAAAAGACCATTTTAGCTTGTATAAATGAGTAGAGTCATTTTAAGGTATGGTATATTTTTTCAGAGAGTCTAAGTATTCCCATCCTGTCCAGGACCTGAGGCCAGAGTAAAGTTTTTGAGATTTCCAATTAAGGGCAATCATCCACTGAATGGAGCTGCACAGTGAGTGGAACAGTCTCAGGCAAGGTCTAGGAATATTAGGAGCTTTACCATATAAAAGACAAACCTGAGGGGAAGGTATAATTCTATGTTTTGAGGATTCCTCAAACCTGTCAAGAGCGATGCGCCATATCCTGTCTACATGTGGGCAGCTCCAGAAAATATGTAGAATAGATCCCAGATCAGGGCAGCCTCTAAAACATGTGGGGGAGACTGAAGGGTAGAAGGTATGTAATTTGGATGGAGATAAATCCCATCTGGTAAAAAGTTTTATTGGTGTTTCTCTGAATGCAATTGCCCTATTGCTAATGCGAAGGTTGTCAGACATAGAACACCACTCCTCCACTGGGAAGGAGATTTTAAGTTCAGATTCCCAGAGAAGCATTGGGCCAGATTTATCTTGTAATGCTAAATTATTTAAGTATTGATACAATCTGGAGATTAAACCTCTATCTCTGGGGGAAGATATACAAATTCTCTCAAATAGTGTGTTAATCGGGTTTGATCATAATGCATAGTGTTTATGAAAGAAGGATTTGATTAGTTCATATTGTAAGAGTTCAGATGAGGGAAAGTTACATTTTTTTTCTGTAGGGCTGGAAATGATATGAACTCCCATTTGGATTGTAGGGATTTCAGTGTAGTCAGGTTGTTTGTTATCCAGGGTGATAGGGATGATCTGTCTCTCTAAAGGCTGGATTGAATCTAACGTCACCTACGTAAGATGCTAAAGGGGGAGGACAAGAGGAGAGGGAATAGATGTCTTTAATTTTGAGCCAAAGTTGATAGAAATGTTATATTTAAGGAGGTTACGATATAGAATTGATTTGGACCATAGGATACCCTGGAGGTGGAGTGGGAACACTGAAGAGGACTCAAACCTATTCCAAGGTATGTCTGAGCTTGGGGAATACCATTGACTTAATTGGGTAAGCCTAGTGGTGATAAAATACAGCCAGAGGTTTGGGAGGCCCATACCGCCCTTGGGTTGAGGTCTGTGTAGTAAGGCATTGCTGCATCTAGGTTTTTTGTCTGCCCAAATAAATTTATTTAGAAGTCTTTGAATAAAGGTTAATTTAGATTTAGGGATATTTGATAGGAAGGGCTCTAAAGTAGTATAGTAATTTTGGGATAATGAACATTTTAACTGCACATATTCTGCAGAGGAAATGAGATATGATAAGAGGACCATGTTTTAAGTAGGGAGGAGATGTGTGTAAAGATGGGGATATAATTGGTCTTATATAAAAGATTATGGGAGTATGTGATATGGACTCCCAGGTATTTGAAGGACGTTGGGCACCAGGTAAATGGGAAGTTATTCTGTAGTAGTGTCTGAAGATCCTGAGGTAGATTAATTGATAGAGCTGAGCATTTATTTGTATTAATCTTAAGACCAGAGATTTTGTGAAATAGGTCTAATTCTTTGAGAAGTATGGGGATGGATGTGAGAGGTTCGGTGAGGAACACTAATGCATCGTACGCATAAAGACTGATCTTGAATTCATCTTGTGTTTTGATGTATCCTTTAATGTCGCTGTTATTTCTAATGGTTGGGGCCAGGGGTTCTAAAGCTAGAGCAAATAAAAGGGGGGATAAAGGGCAGCCCTGTCTCGTGCCTCTAGCCAGTGAGAAAAAGTCTGAATTGTTGCCTGGGATTTTTATGTGTGTTTGTGGGGAGTGATATAGGGCATTAAAGCCTTGCAAAAATTTATCAGGGATTCCAAATTTTGGGAGTATATAGTTCAGGTAGGACCAGCTCACAGAATCGAACGCCTTATGAATATCAAGACTAAGAAGGCAGACTTGGCGTGTGAATAAATTGGCGTCCTGTATTATGTTGGTGACTAATCTTATATTGTCTACTATCTGGCGCCCAGGAATAAAACCTGTCTGGTCTGGGTGTATTAGGGGAGAAATGACCTTAGCTAGTCTATCTGCAAGTAGCCTTCCGAATATCTTTAAGTCGTTATTCAAGACAGAAATGGGACGGAAGTTTTGAGGGAGGGTGTGGTCCTTATGAGGCTTGGGGATGAGGGACATGTTGGCTAGAAGCATCTCGTCCAGGAATTGATTCACTTCTAGAATGAAGTTGAAAAGTTTAGTGAGGTTGGGGGCTAGGAGAGAAGAGAATTTTTTGTAATAGGAGGGCGAGTAGCCATCAGGACCTGGGGCTGTGGAGCTTTTAAGTGATTTAATAATATTTATTATTTCTGCGTCAGTACATGGTTCTTTTAGGGAGTCAGATTGTTGTTGATTAAGGGAGGGGATCTGTATGTTGTCTAACCAAGTCACAGAAGCAGGGTCAGGGGTGTTTCGGGGGCTCGATAGCAGATCTTTGTAGAAGGAAGTGAAAATTTTCAAAACCTCTTTTGGGTGTGTGACTAAATTTCCATTTTGGTCTCGGAGCTTATATGTATGAGTGGGTCTGCAGTCCTGTTTTAGTTTTCTAGCGGACATGGTTGATGATGTATTACTATGCAATAAGAATTTCGCTTTAGAGAACCTAAGGGATCTTTCTGTATTAGATGAGAGAATTAAGTCTAGGGCTTTCCGTTTGCACTGTATCTGTTGGGTGATGTCTTGAGAGGGGGAGATTTGTAATTTATTGTATAAGTGATCTAAATCTTTTGTAAGGGATCTGATATCCGCTAATCTTTCTCTATTTCTAGTGGCTGCTAATTTGATCAGGTGACCTCGAAGGACCGCCTTATGGGCAACCCATAAAGTCATGGGGGGGGTTTCCTCGTTTATATTTTCATTAAAGTCGTTTTCAATGTGAGCTGTTACTGTTTGGGTATTGGAGGCATTAGTGAGAAGGGAGTCATTTAAGCGCCAATTGAAGGGTGAAATGGGGAGGCCTATGTATGAAGTCTCAAGGGAGGTGATGTGGTCAGACCATGGGCAAGGGTGTATAAGAGCATAGGAGGAGTTGGCCAGAATAATGGGGTTACAAAATATGTAATCAAGTCTGGCGTAGCAATCATGAGGGTGGGAGTAGTGAGTGTAGGACTTTAAGCCTATATTGTGAGCACGCCAAGAATCAATTAGTTGGAGACTATTGATGGATCGGTTCATGGATTTGGGAAAGGCCTGAGAGGAGGGGGTGGTCCTACTTCTGTCTAATGCCGGGTGTGCAGCTAGATTAAAATCTCCACCCACAACGATATGGGGGGGAACCATAACGGTCCAGGGTTTCAAAAAATTGTGTGAAAAATGTTGATTGGGAAGTGTTGGGGGCATATACTGATGCGATCGTGACATCACGGTTATTTATGGTGCCCTTGAGAATGATATATCTACTGTCGCAGTCCTTATGTACTGTCTGGATATCAAAAATAACTGAGTTGCGTACAAAGATCGCCACTCCGCGTGTTTTTTGTTTTCAAAGGTGGTGTAGTGAAATTGGTTAAAGGACTTGTTGAAGTAGTTAGGGCAGTTGGCAGCAGCAAAGTGTCTCCTGTAGGAGAACGATATCTGCTCCCAATCTTTTGTAATGTTGAAAAGCTTTTTTCTTTTTATGAGGAGAGTTGAAACCCTGGACGTTATGTGACAAAATCCTAAGACCCATCAGAATCCAGATATGTAAAGCTATGATCTAGAGCAGGGATATGCAATTAGCGGACCTCAAGCTGTTGCCAAACTACAAGTCCCATGAGGCATAGCGAGACTCTGACTGCAGCAAGCATGACACCCAGAGGCAGAGGCATGATGGGACTTGTAGTTTTGCAACAGCTGGAGGTCCGCTAATTGCATATCCCTGATCTAGAGCAACCCCTCCCACAGAGGCATAGGGAAACCAGAGCCAAGTCCCCATGCACTCATGAGACCACGTCAGATAGTGAGAGAAATTAAACCAAAGTGTGAAATGTATGACATTGAAGATGAAAATAACAGAGCTTGTACCATATGACATAAACACTGTGACATTACACACCATAATATCGATAAAGAGAACACTGAAGAATGAAAAAACTAACTCCTTGCGATTTCCACATTTTAAATAAACTCTAAAGTAAGCCCTATGGGCAGTTGGAAATGAATAAGCAAAAATGAAATGTATAAACACGGGGACAGGGGATGTCCTGTCACGGGAAAAAAAATCAAAAGGGAGAACAGTAGGACCTAGAGTCCTAAACCTACTGTACGGGCTGGGGGCCCCACCAAAGATGGTGAAACCGTCAGCGACGTAAGCAGGTGTGGGGTCAATCTAGCGACAACGGGTGCTCCAGGCCAATTTGGAAGTCTAGTTTCCTGTAAATCTGTAAATGTGCATGTTGTAAGATCAAAAGGGAGAGAGAGAGAGGGAAAAAAACCCTTAACCTCCAAACTATATATAGTGGTTCTGATTATATGACATTATATAAGTAACAGGATCAGGGCATACGGTCTAACATTTAAGACAAAAAAAATTTGTCCCTGGGGTACAAATATGGAGAGCAGTCGGCTTCCCCTGAGGGAGGAGAGTCACTATGTATGTAATCCTTGATGAGAGTAAAACAGGAGAAAGCATCAAATGTCCTGAAAGGTATATTTAAAAAAAAATAAAAAAAAACCTTCCTCCCCTTTATCTCCTTAATCATGTTTTACTTCACCTGACCACAGGAGGGCTGAGATCAGATGGCGTGTGTAGACAGGGGTCTCCAAACGTCCTCCAGTTCTTGTCTCTTTTAAAAAGAGCGTAAATGTGAAAAGGCAGGTTTCTGTTTTGGGAGATAAGTATGTTTAAATCAAAAATTAGTGTCATATAGAAGGCTAAATTCCTTGGTTTTGAAAGAAGTGGAACAATCTTCTTTGGTCTCTCTGATTTCGTCGGGTAGAAGGGGTAGACCAGATAGGTGTAGCTGGGGGGCAAAAAGATGGATCTTGCTGATGAAGTCCGAGTTTCACCAGCAGATCTTTGCCCTCTATAACATTTATAAACTGTGTATGTTGTGCCGTTGTGAGGGATGGAGAGTTTAAATGGGAAGCCCCAGCGATACTTGATTCTTGCTGCTTGTAGGATGTTTAGTGACCTCCTTCATTCTGCACCTCCTGTCCAGTGTGGCTGGGGAGATATCTGGATATATTTGTAATCTTTTCCCCTCAAAGGTGATGTTAGGCGTGTTTCTGGATGCATGCATTATTTCCTCTTTGACCAGAAAGTCTCTCATACACATTATAATGTCCCTGGGGGGTTTGTCTGGTGTGGGTTTTGGACGGAGTGCTCTGTGAATCCTGTCGCATAGAAATGCAGAGGAAGATTTATCAGGCAGAAGGTCTTGGAAGATCTTTGTGACTGCAGGCACCAAGTCTATGATGGAAATGGATACAAAAAATTCCGCGCTGCCTTATGGTGAAGCCGCTCACACAACCAATTGAGAAATGGTGAAAAACCAACAAAACAAAAAAAAGTGTAGCGCTAAAACTAAATATGAACTGCACTGAAAGTGCAGTAATCAACAATGCATATTCAAATTATACAAACATCTTAAAGAACACAGTGACAAAATGAAAATTAATCCAAAAAAATCCTCAGTGATGCGAGTATTGAATAATAGAAGTCACAATGAAACTAAATCCTTTGGTGTAGAAATGCTGGTGAAGTTGAATTGGTGAAAATCAAAGTCAAAATCAAAATGGTGGTGCTCCTAAAGTGAACTTAACACAAAATAAGTGCTTTCAGAGTGACCGTCGCCATACGATAGTAGAAAAGGCTTACCGAAAGGTGTGGACCCCAAAAAACTTGCGTTCAAAGGGTCAACCAAGCATGGGTAAGCCACTATGGACAGCGAATCTCCAAATGTGATTTAAACAGGGGTCTCGAACATCAATCCAATACAGAGGGTGCAGAAAATATCTCTGGTGTTTAAATGGCGATGGAACTTGCAGGAAATGCCCAATGATGGCCAGGTGTTGATTTCAGGCAAGTAATAGAAAATGGAAGGAAAGAAAAAAGCACATAGCGTAATCCTGTATAAAAGGGTAATTTAATGTAGGTAGGAACACTTGCATTTAAAAAGATGTAACAGCGCTTCATCAAATAGTTAGTGGCAACAGTAGGGTCTCCCGACGTGTTTCGCATCCAAATGCATCATCTGGGGTGAGCCCCAACTGCTGCCCTCCACAAATTTATAGACAATGTGACCCCTGTGTTTGGGAGGCCATCCCCTGGGCGTCCATGTGATTATTTCCTGGTTCACCCAAAATGGAGTCATAGTGTGTGTTCCAAGCCTCCATCTGGAACACACTGCATATAATGAAATATGAGCATAATGGGTGTACCAATATGGCCGTCCGACTTGTGTCTCAAGCCTCTATGTGGTATAGCTAAGTAGATATGACCTTTATTGATAATGTCCTATTTATATTTAATTGCTTCCTTAAAAAGCAAATTAAATAAATAAATAGATGGTCTCCACTATAAAAAATGGATACTCGGATGCGCTGTATGTATTGAATCCGAGACAGGAAACGAGCGGGTGTGATACTCTTCCTGTTGGCACACCACGCCTCGTTTTCAACCGCGCATGCGTTCCAAGCCTCTCTATGCTAAACGGAGATCATGTGATCCGAACTCCGTGGCGTGCTCTAATGTTGTGAATAGCGTGGCTAGTGTGCCGCGCCCGGATCTGGAAATCAGGCGCGCACCAAGCCTCGCTATGGATTCAATGACGTCACGCATCTTATTGACAATAGGACAGAAAGGCAGCGCGGAATTTTTTGTATCCATTTCCAATTTGTTCTTTGATTTGATTCTGCAGCAGCCTTCATTGTTATACGTTATCTAAGATGGACGTGTTTGACTACAGAGCGGCCCGCACTGTTAATACAGAGGGTGTTTTTGTTGCCACAGGTAGTGATACTGAGATAGGTGGCCTCTTTGTAAGATTAAAAAATGTGATGTCTTCTGAACTTCACTTACAA
Source organism: Rana muscosa (assembly GCA_029206835.1). NCBI lineage: Eukaryota > Metazoa > Chordata > Amphibia > Anura > Ranidae > Rana > Rana muscosa. The sequence continues at coordinate 84,607,794 of CM055125.1, read as the reverse complement.
TGGGACCTTTTGTTTCTGGAACGCTATATTGCTGATCGTATGGTCCCGAGAAGCCTTAGGTGGGAGGTCCAACCACAACAAGGTGATCTCGAGATTGACTCATGGTTTAATTACTTCAACGATGCAGGTATTCAGTTTTTGGGTGTTCTGATCTCTAAGAAAAAGACTAGGCTGACAGTGTTGGATAGAGAGATCAAAGAACTCAAGGATAAGTTACTATCATATAAAAACTCCTTGGAGTATGCATCTCTTTCAGCCAATCTACAAAACTTCCTTGAGAAGGAAGATAGAGATCAGAAGCTCAAAAAACATAAGAAATATTCTAGGGACACAGGTGACTATAGAAATGGCACTGTTTTTGCTTGGCAAAAATTGTTTTCTACATCTTCTGGAGCGGACATGGATTCAACTCCAGCTTTGTTGCCTTCTACCTCATCCGCTCCTACCTTGGGAGGAGGTTCAATCAAGAGTCAACCTCCTGCTATGCCTCAGATAGCTCCCCTCTTACGCGATACGTGGGGTGTTGATTCTCGAGTTCCCCGAACTAGAGTACATCAGTCGGGCCCTCATACTCCGAATCAGCATCATCGAGGGAGAGGCAAATCTAGAGGTACCAGGGGTCATTCCAGAGGGTACCCGCAACATTCCGGTGTTCAGCATTGTTGTAGTCATGATGATTATTACTATGATCCATCACCGGCCAGATATGCGGAACGCTCTGATTTTTATTGTGACCGGTCACCGCATTATGGCCCTCCACCCATCTCCACTTATAATAGATTTTCCCCACTGGGAGAGGTGCGGGATGATAGCTATCATACGCATACTAGGAATTCCCAGTATCCATCTAATTATGGATACGATCCCTCCACTAGAGGTCGGGATTTTCACAGGGACCGAACTCCACGCAAAAGGGGTCCCGACCCAGGAGAGGGATCAGAGGTGGGAGGAGAATCCAGAAGAGGAAAGAAAAGGCGCATGTAAAGGGCCAAGGGGTTTTTAATTTAAGCTCTAAGGTTTTCACAAATGAAGAATTATCGATCTTGGATAAAGGCCTCAAGTTTGCCCCACCCAAGACATTAAACAAATTCGATACATTCATCGATATACAGAAGTACATTCGTAAGGTCAACATTCAACGCTACCTCATCACTAATCCCATTAGTGAGAGTAGAGCAGCCACATCCAGAACTGTGCGTTCGGGTTTGTCCAACCCGTCTTTGTTCAACCCCCCAGTTCCGGTGGCACCTGCTGTTAGTATTTTTAAGGACCTTGTGCTTAAGGATCTAACAGAGTTGCCTGTTAGCCGCACATATCACCGCCCGCTGTCCAATACCGGTCTTAAGTCTTTGTGTCAAAACAAAGATTTGGTAATTCGTCCGGCGGACAAAGGGGGCGGTATAGTCCTATTAGACAAATGTGACTATGAACAAGAAATGTACAGGATTCTGAATGAGCCTGGTACATACCAGTTGTTAACTACTAACCCCACATCTCGTTTCAGAGCTGATCTTCAAAAGTTGGTTGACAGTGGTTTCGATCGAGCTATTTTAAACAAGAAGGAGAAAGCTTTTTTAGTTCCCACCGTTCCTAGAATACCCACTATATATTTTTTGCCTAAGGTCCACAAGGATCCTGTGCACCCACCCGGTAGACCAATTGTAAGTGGTATTGACTCGTCACTTCTAGGGTTGGTCGATATATCGACCATTATTTACAGCCCCTAGTTAGACGTATACCATCTTATTTATGTGACACGGGTGCTACCATTAGAAAACTTGAAAGTGTTAATATTCAAAGTGACATTATTATGGTAACAGCTGATGTCGCCTCATTATACACTTGCATACCCCATGATAAAGGCTTTGAGGCTGTCCAACACTTTTTGGAAAGGGAGCCCTCTCTGGCTTCATTTCAGTGTAGGTTCATTATGGAGTTGCTAGTATTTGCAACAAAACATAGTTACTTTTGGTTTAATGACCAATTCTACCTGCAATCACGTGGCGTGGCTATGGGCCCAGCCTCGCCAATCTTTTTATGGCCAAATGGGAGGAGGATGTCGTCTATACCCATGACACCTCGTCATTGGTGTTGTGGGCAAGATATATAGACGACATCCTCCTCCTTTTGGGATGGCGATATGGCGTCACTGGAGACCTTCATGGGTCATCTCAATGATAATGATAGGGGCATCTCTCTTACATATACAGCCAGTAAAGATAAAATACAATTCCTGGACTTAGAGATCAGCATTATAGATCAAAGTTTTCAATTTCAAACGTTTTTTAAGAAAACTGATCGTAATGGATTTATTCCGACTGATAGTTGCCATCACCGTTCTTGGTTAAACTCAGTCCCTCGTAGCCAGTTCTTAAGGCTCCGTAGAAACTGTACTACTACGGAATCATTTTAAAATACAGGCTGATGTTCTGAAACATAGATTCATTGAGAAGGGCTATAACCCTAGTGATGTGGAATGGGAACTTGAACGGACCTTGGGGATAAATAGAAGTTCCCTCTTGAAGGTCAAACCAAAAAAGGAACAAGATGCCAGCCTCAAGTGGGCAATGCTTACATCCTTTTCTAATCAGCATAAACAAGTCAAAGCCATCATAGCAAAACATTGGGGAGTGTTGAGAAATGATCGAGTTCTACAGAGTGTTTTACCAGAACAAGCTAAAGTTGTATTTAGAGGCGTTCCAACACTTCAAAGCAAGATCGCGCCTAATATTATCAATCCCCCTGTGCGACCCTCCTTTTTTTACCAACTTGTGGGTTACCATCCTTGCAAGAAATGTTCTGTGTGCAAATTCAATTCTTCAGGGAGAAGTAAGACCCTAGAATTTACTTCAACTATCACGGGAAATACTTATCCCATTAAGCGGTTTTGCACATGTGCCACGAAGTATGTGGTATACCTTTTATAACTTGTCCTTGCGGCAAGCAGTATGTAGGTCGTACAATACGATCTTTTTCTGTGCGTGTTGGTGAGCACGTAGCTCTCATTCTCAGTGGTGATACTAACCATACGGTACCAAGGCATTACAGGGCACATCACAATAGAAACCCTGTTGGTACACAATTTTTGGTTATAGACCAATTTGTCCCTCCTTGGAGAGGTGCTCCCAAAACCAGAGGCGTGTCACGACTTGAGACTTATTGGATTTATGAGTTACAGTCGCACACGCCGTCTGGTTTAAACGTTGAGTGGGATATCAATTCTTTCATCAACAAATCATAGTCAATAGTGGGTTCTTTTGAGTTTTCTCCTTTTTTTGTTATTTTAGTTATTTTATTTGTTTAATATATCTATGTGATGTTCAATACCATTTAAATATGTATGTAACTCATGCTTCTCATTTTTGGGATTGCATTGTAGATTTGTGTATCGATTTTTCATACGTAATGTTATTGCATGGTATATTTGGGAGTACATTCCTTGGGTGTGCCCTATGTTTACATCATAACCACATCCAATTATTTGGTTCCCATTACATTTATTTATTTCTGCACAGCCCATCAGTGATTTTATCTATTCCTGTGGGAGGTGCAGAATTTATTTTAACAATTTAGAGTAGCCAATAAGATGGCTCTTCTTAATTTATTCATTTATTCATTTTAGGAGTTTCATCACACCAGATTAACACTGGTGGTATAATGAATATCCTCATTAACATTTTATTTTATACATATTCTCCCTTTGTTGAGGAGAAGGGACGCTTGCAATGCTGGTTTGTGGCACATCTATATATTGTTTTTTTGATATGTGGACTTAGTGCTATCCAGTCAGTGTGGTGTTATTATCCTTTATATAATAGGTGTTATAATCCACACTTCTGTGTGGATGGGAAGTGTCCTTTCCCTTTCATAGCCGGCCACGTAGAATCTGTCAGAAGCACGGCCTTTCTGTCCTATTGTCAATGAGATGGGTGACGTCATTGAATCCATAGCGAGGCTTGGTGCACGCCTGATTTCCAGATCCGGGCGCGGCACACTAGCCACGCTATACGCTGTTCACAACATTAGAGCACGCCACAGAGTTCTGATCACATGATCTCCGTTTAGCATAGAGAGGCTTGGAACGCATGCGCGGTTGAAAACGAGGCGTGGTGTGCAAACAGGAAGAGTATCACACCCGCTCGTTTCCTGTCTCGGATTCAATACATACAGCGCATCCGAGTATCCATTTTTTTATAGTGGAGACCATCTATTTATTTATTTAATTTGCTTTTTAAGGAAGCAATTAAATATAAATAGGACATTATTCAATAAAGGTCATATCTACTTAGCTATACCACATAGAGGCTTGAGACACAAGTCGGACGGCCATATTGGTACACCCATTATGCTCATATTATTTCATTATTTGCAGTGTGTTCCAGATGGAGGCTTGGAACACACACTATGACTCCATTTTGGGTGAACCAGGAAATATTCAGTAATCACATGGACGCCCAGGGGATGGCCTCCCAAACACAGGGGTCACATTGTCTATAAATTTGTGGAGGGCAGCAGTTGGGGCTCACCCCAGATGATGCATTTGGATGCGAAACGCGTCGGGAGACCCTACTGTTGCCACTAACTATTTGATGAAGCGCTGTTACATCTTTTTAAATGTAAGTGTTCCTACCTAAATTAAATTACCCTTTTATACAGGATTACGCTATGTGCTTTTTTCTTTCCTTCCATTTTCTATTACTTGCCTGAAATCGACACCTGGCCATCATTGGGCATTTCCTGCAAGTTCCATCGCCATTTAAACGCCAGAGATATTTTCTGCACCCTCTGTATTGGATTGATGTTCGAGACCCCTGTTTAAATCACAGTTGGAGATTCGCTGTCCATAGTGGCTTACCCATGCTTGGTTGACCCTTTGAACGCAAGTTTTTTGGGGTCCACACCTTTCGGTAAGCCTTTTCTACTATCGTATGGTGACGGTCACTCTGAAAGCACTTATTTTGTGTTAAGTTCACTTTAGGAGCACCACCATTTTGATTTTGACTTTGATTTTCACCAATTCACCAGCATTTCTACACCAAAGGATTTAGTTTCATTGTGACTTCTATTATTCAATACTCACATCACTGAGGATTTTTTGGGATTAATTTTCATTTTGTCACTGTGTTCTTTAAGATGTTTGTATAATTTGAATATGCATTGTTGATTACTGCACTTTCAGTGCAGTTCATATTTAGTTTTAGCGCTACACTTTTTTTTGTTTTGTTTACCAAGTCTATGATGGTTTCAGGGACGCCACGCAGTCTAATATTGTGGCGTCTGTTTCTGTTATCTAAATCCTCAACCTGTGCCTGCATGAAAGCAGTTATTTGCAAGATTCTCATTATCATTTCTGAGATTGTTGTGAGCCAAGGATAGTTGATCATGTTTTGTCTCAAGCATGTCATTGCGGTTGCCTATACTGGCTATCTCTTGAGAGAGAGCCGCTGTGGAGCTATGTACCTCCCTTTTTCTATCTTGTCCACAAGCTTTTCATATATAGCAGAGAGGCTAGCATCTAAGTCTGCTTTGGAAGGGGTGGATTGTACTCACTGTTCCCCTGTGAGGATGCTGGATTAGAGCAAGGGCCTGCATGAACCGCGTGTGTTTCGCTGCTGCTTCCGCCGCCATCTTGGGACATCTTGCTAGTTCTCTGCTCCATGTCCAGGAGAAAGTTAGTTAGGCACTTCTGGGAGCGCCGATTCCGCTGTTTTTTTTTCGCTGATGGCATGCACAAAGGTTTCCCACGGGGATGCTGGGTGCAATCGCTGCTTTTTTTAGTGCAAATAGCCCTGGGTTTCTGGCCTGGAAGGACCGGGTCTCACGGAGCTCAGCTCAGGCGCGTCCTTCCTGCATCGCGTCGCGCATGCGCCCCATCAAGAAGACTGAAAATTTTTAAACAATTTTTTTTATAAATTTTGTAATTTTTCTCCTTCTCTACTTTTGCGCTTGTAGTGTTACACCCGCAGGAGCCACTGGTGAATGGGATCCCCCACCCTGCACAGCCAGGCACACCACATTTTCCACAGCATAGAGTCAGGAAAGAGTCTGAGCAGCTTTGTTTTCAGTTTTTTTTTTTTTTTTTTTCTTTAGGGGATTTAAACTTGGGGAATATAGGATGCCCACTTGATCAGTGTAGTGAAGACCTCAGGGACAACTATATACACTCCTTTTTGCCTCCTGCACCAAATTGCCTGCAGATCTCCTTCAACTCCTCCAGCACAACTCATGCTTGTGGAACTACAACACTCAGAACCAGCTGGCACTGTTTGGATGGTCTTTTAAAGGCTTAATTAGACCAGTAGAAAATGCACCTTACAGCCAGCAACCGTGGGCCCCTTTTGGTGTAGCAAAGAAAGTTTGAGTTCACAGCTGTCCTATCAGTGGCTACTGCTCCCCATACCATCTTTTCAGACACTGCCAGCCCACCTGGCTGCATCTGCCCCTTTCTCCTGCCCATGTCACCACAGTCCTCCCGACTGACTGCATCCATCCAAGACTGCTCCTGTGCCTCCTGGTCAGAATCCCTCCCTGTGTCATGAGAAGGGTCCTTTTCCGTACCCAAGCCTGAGATAACCCCCCAAGACTAGGGGGTTGCTCTCAAAGGCCTCCGACAGCCTAACTCTCCATCTTCAGCTTCCCATCTGTTGGGGATTGGTCAGGGCCCTCATGAATACTCCAGGCAGCTCCACCTTCCCCCTCCCATTCTTCAAGAAGCTTCCAGTAAGTTCTAGAATTGGAGGAGGAGGATGTCTCAGTCATGTTGCCTGTGAGTCATCCAGCCCTCCCTGTGTCTGCCCAACCCAGGAAAAAACACATGCTTGGCTGTCAGCCTTGAATTAATTTTATCTACATTAACAAAAACTAAATCTATTCTAGCACACTAGAGGGTGCTACACGCTGATGAGGCTGCACTGATGGGGGCAGTGATGACACGGCACTGATAGGTGGCACTGACTGGCATCACTGTTGGGGTTGCACTGATAGTCAGTGCCCTGATCAGCTCTACTCTCCTCACACGCTGTCAGTAACCGTCATTTCCTTGTTTACCCATGTGATCAGCTATGTCCAATCACAGCTGATCACATGTAAAGAGCCTCGTCAGCGGCTCTTTACCGAGATCAGTGATGGGCTGCATCCCAGGGACAGAGTGCACCACCAATCACTGCACCGCATGCTCCGAATGGGACAACGTCATAAGACGTTGTCCCAGAAAGAGAGAGCTGCCGCCTGCCCGTAAATTGACAATACTGCAGGTGGGAGGTGGTTAAAATACACCTATGATAAAAATGATTGACCCTTCATTTCTTTGTAAGTGGGCAAACTTACAAACCCACTGTATGGAGGTTTTTGATTTGAGGATGTTTTCTTCTCCTTCTTTTATTTTATTTTTTTTTTTATTTTTTTTCTGTGGTTTGAAATGGATGGTCTTTTTTTCAACCAGACTAACTATATAAAATTCTTAGGTATACCTATCCTAAATTTCCTAAATTATGGATTCCATGGCTAGAATACAAAAGCCATATGAACCTAGACCACTCCCTCCTTTCACTTTTAAAGTCATCCCCTGGGAAAACAAGGTGACCGAGACCGGACCTCACAAATCCCCCTATCCTTTCTCTTTCCTGCGCCCTTTTCTTTTTTTTCTCTTTTTTTTTTCATCTCTCCCCCTTGTTTCCTCTTTCTTCCACTTTTTTCCTCTCTAATACACCCTTTCTGTCTCATCCCTTAGCTGGAACTTATTTTCCATACCTTGTTCCTATCCCCCATTTCATTAGCTCCAAGCAACAGGGACTGCCACCAAGTGTTGTGCAACTCCACAATATAGAGATGACTTTTAACTATATAACCCTAAATACATATAATCTAAATCTTTATATTGTCAAACATAACTAGCAGGTGTCCTAATTCACTAGTTTTACACCGATTTTGTCATACAGCTATAATCCTGTGACGTCCGATTCCCCTAGTTTTGTAGTTTGCCTTAAAGGGGTTGTAAAGGTGTTTTTTTTTTGTTTTTTTTTTCACCCTAATGCATCAAGGTGAAAAAAAACCTGGCAATGATGGCCCCCTGTTTTACTTACCTGAGCCCGTTCACCTGCTGCGCTTGCCCCCAATGTCCTCTCCGCCACTCAGTCTGGCCGTGGATTGGCTAGATTGGATGGATTGATAGGGATGTACGCCAATGGCTGCGCTAAGTGGAAATGTCCAAATTGGGCCCAAAGTGTCTATGTTGTGTGGCTACCATTATTTTCCAGCACTGCCTTTACCCTCTTGGGCATGGAGTTCACCAGAGCTTCACAGTTTGCCACTGGAGTCCTCTTCCACTCCTCCATAACAACATCATGGAGCTGGTGGATGTTAGAGACCTTGTGCTCCTCCACCTTCGGTTTTGTGCCTGCCCCACAGATGCTCAATATGGTTTGAGTCTAGAGACATGCTTGGCCAGTCCATCTTTACCCTCTGCTTCTTTTGCAAGGCAGTGGTCGTCCTGGAGGTGTGTTTGGGGTCGTTATCATGTTGGAATATTGCCCTGCAGCCCAGTCTCTGAAGGGAGGGGATCATGCTCTGCTTCAGTATGTCAGTACATGTTAGCATTCATGGTTCCCTCAATGAACTTTAGCCCCCCAGTGCCGTCAGCACTCATGCAGCCCTAGACCATGACACACTTGTCTTTGTACTTCTCACCTGGATGCCGCCACACACGCTTGACCCCATCTGAACCAAATAAGTTTATCTTGGTCTCATCAGACCACAGGGCATGGTTCCAGTAATCCATGTCCTTAGTCTGCTCGTCTTTAGCAAACTGTTTATCTGGCTTTCTTCTGCATCGTCTTTAGAAGAGGCTTCCTTCTGGGATGACAGCCATGCAGACCAATTTGATGCAGTGTGCGACATATGGTCTGAGTGCTGACAGGCTGACCCCCCACCCCTTCAACCTCTGCAGCAATGCTGGCAGCACTCATACGTCTATTTCCCAAAGACAACCTCTGGATATGATGCTGAGCATGTGCACTCAACTTCTTTGGTCGACCGTGGCAAGGCCTGTTCTGAGTGGAACCTGTCCTGTTAAACCGCTGTATGGTCTTGGCCACCATGCTGCAGCTCTTTTTTTAGGGTCTTCTTATAGCCTAGTCCAGTGATGGTGAACATTGGCAACCCAGATGTTTTGGAACTACATTTCTCATGATGCTCAACTACACTGCACAGTGCACGAGCATTATGGGAAATGTAGTTCCAAAACATCTGGGGTGCCAAGGTTCGCCATCACTGGCCTAGGCCATCTTTATGTAGAGCAACAATTCTTTTTTTCAGATCCTCAGAGTGCTTTGCCATGAGGTGCCATGTTGAACTTCCAGTGACCAGTATGAGAGCGTGAGAGGGATAACATCACATTTAACACACCTGCTCCCCATTCACACATGAGACTTTGTAACACTAATGAGTCACATGACACCAGGAAGGGAAAATGGCTAATTGGGCCCAAATTGGACATTTTCATTTAGGGGTGTACTCACTTTTGTTGAGTTATTTTTAAGGGGACAGAACATTTACATTGTTATACAAGCTTTACACTCACTATTTTACATTGTAGCGAAGTGTATGTTCTTCAGTGTTGCCCCATGAAAATATATAATAAAATATTTACAAAATTTGAGGGGTGTAGTCACTTTTGTGAGATACTGTAGTAGGTGTGATTGTCAGGTGTCCACCAAATTTTTTGTTCTTATAGTGTATTGTGGGTTAGTATACACACAGGTCTGACTAGAGCCTTAACCTTTTATCTCTGTGCTAGAAGAACAACCTAGTTCTAATTTTCAGCATTGATTAGCTGCCTCAGCTATGATACTCTTGAATAGGGCTGCCAAACTCTGTTTCATTGCAGGCGGCATCAGCATTATGCACACAATCCATATTCCCATCGCACACGTTCCTGCAATGAGCTCCTAAGGTACTGGGTGCTGTAGCGATCACCAGCTGGATACTGGAACCTATACGATATGTAGATATTCGCCAGCACACCAAGGATCATCAATTTCGTTCAAACAGTTTTTTATTCAAGAAAAGAAAACATCACAAAATGGTGTAGTGCGATGTTTCGGAGCCACGCAGGACCCCTTCGTCAGGCAAGTGATCCATCAACATTATGGTCGCCCTCAAAGGATGGGTTGTATCTGTAATGCCGTGTACACATGACCGTTTTTAATGACGAGAAAAATTTTTTTTTTTTAAATGGTCATTAAAAATGATCGTGTGTGGGCTTCAGAGCATTTTTCACGACGTGAAAAACGGCCATGAAAAAATTGGAACATGCTCTAATTTTTCACGTCGTTTTTTTACATCGTCGTTTTTCTCGTCATGAAAAACAGCCGTGTGGGCTTTAACGACGTGAAAAAAAAATGCGCATGCTCAGAATCAAGTATGAGACGGGAGCGCTCCGTTCTGGTAAAACTAGCGTTCGTAATGGAGATGGCACATTCGTCACGCTGTAACGGACTGAAAAGCACGAGGCTGAAAAGCGCGAATCGTCGCTCAACAAACTTTACTAACATGAAGGGTGGCACCATCCGTATGGAACTTCCCCTTTATAGTGCCGTTGTATGTGTTGTACGCCACTGCGCTTTGCTCGAGCATTTTTTTTCACGATAGTGTGTAGGCAAGGCAGGCTTGAGAAGAATCACGTCGAGAAAAATGACAGTACGTTTTTTTTCAATGACATTAAAAACGGTCGTGTGTACGCGGCATCAGACTATCTTAATGTATCTACTCTTTATCATATTGGGGTTAGTATTACCTTAAATCTTAAGCTGTAAAGGGCAGGTGCAGACTGGCACAGAGCCCACTCGCACACCTGTAGCTGATGATGCAAGTCTGAAAAGTAGTAGCACACGGCTGGTATTATCCACAAGAAACTTTATTGGAGACTGCTCAGATGGAACAACATGGCAGAACCATGTTCTGTCTGAGCAGTCTCTAATACAGTTTCTTGTGGATGATGCCAGCAGTGTGTGACCCTCCTTTTTCAACTGGCATAGAATTGTACCCCCCCCACCATCGGCAACCAAGAGTCCCCCACCCTTCCTTACATCACAGGGCACCCCCTTACCTTGTGCTGCTGCTGGGAAGAAGTTGGGGGTGGAGCTGGGAAGCAGAAAGTGCAGGTTCTGGAAGAGGGCTGGAGTCAGCTGTCGGAGTCTGCCGAATGGCAAGACCATTGTAGGCAGGGGGGTTCTGCAGTTGCACAGCAAGGCACAGGATCTGTAGGAAGAATTCTGTCCTCTTTTCTGCTGCTGGTTGATGGGGGGGGGGGGGGGGGTAGGGGAAAGACAAGCTTCTCCATGGCTCCATGAAGAAGCGCAGGATCTGGCAGAGGAGCTCCTTCCTTCTCTCTGCTGCTGACTGCTAAGACAAGCTGGGGGCAAAAACGAGGGGAGGGGTGCGAGGGCTACATGAAATGGCCTGGCTGGCAGAATTTGTCCCAAGAGCCTTGTGTTTGACACGTGCTCTAGAGATTTTCTTAGCAGATTTTTTAAAAATACATCTTCAGGCCAGATTTTTTCATCGCTATAGTCTGGATTCGTATGTTTTTCCTGTTGTTCTTCTGGGGCTGCAATATGATTATCCTTAATTTAGGGGCAAAAATGCAAATCAGCAGTGAGGCACTTGAAGCTAGAATTGCGAATATCTCCAGTATTTCCACCTCTTTGCCTTTAGAGCTCAGGTAGCAGGGGATGAATGAAAATCAAACGGTAAAAAACATGAGCATGCTGAAAGTGATGTACTTGGCTTCATTAAAAGCATCAGGCAATGCATGGGATAAAAAGGCAAAGGTTAAGCTTATGCTGGCTAAAACACACATGTATCCTAAAACCAAATAAAAAAAGAAAACTGACCCTTCATTGCATTGAAAAGTAATCTCTTTTGTGCTGGAGTTCAAATAGTTTGGGTAAGGAGGGAAGTACAGTAGCCAGAAGAGACAAATGAGAATCTGGACACAAGGACAAATAAATAAAATTAAATGGGGAGTTTTAACCCCAATATATTTTTGAATATTTCTGCCTGGGTGACTGACATTAAATGCCACTATTGTAGTTAATGTCTTCGCAAGAATAGATGACACAGAAATCGCAAAAGTAATTCCAAAAACAGGCTGTCGCAAGAAACAAGTCCATTTCTGTGGTTGTCCAATGAAGAACAGACTTCCAAGGAAAGAAAATGTTATGGAGGTGAGAAGAATGTAACTCGGGGTCCTGTTGTTGGCTTTGGCAATTTGTGTCTCCCGATATTTTAGAAATATTCCTAGAACAGCAAGAGATGTCACCGAGAAACTAGTGGTTAATACTGCCAATGAGATGCCTAGTGGATCTTGGTAGGAGAGAAAGCTTATCATTTTTGGGATGCATTGTGTTTTATTTTCATTTGACCATTCCTCGGGTGGACAGGACTTACACACCTCTGAACCTGAAGGGGAAGAAAATACAAACTCTTATCTATTCTGCGAAAGAAACAGCATTTATTTTAAAGCCAATGTTATTTAAAGTGATATTAAAGCTTTGGATTTTTTTTTTTTATTAAAGAAATAAACCTGTCATACTTACCTGCTCTGTGCAATGGTATTGCACATAACAGCCCAGGTCCTCCTCTTTTGGGATCCCCAGCCGGTGCTCTTGGTTCTTCTTCGGCGAGTGTCCCCATAGGTAAACTGCTCTCTATGGGGTCACTTGTGCAGGCTTGCTCCTGATTCTCCCTTTCCGTGATTATACACACAGACAGGGTGACTCGGACCTGCCCCTTGCTCCCTTGTCACAGGATTTGACTGACTAGCTCCCACTGCTATCAATCTGCCCAGTGAGGAGGGATTGCCGCTGCTCTCATGCACAGCGCTGGGTTGAGATTGGGCTCAGGTAAGTACAGTGGAAGCTTGGATTACGAGCATAATGCGTTCCAGGAGTATGCTCGTAATCCAAAGTACTTGCATATCAAAGCAAGTTTCCCCATTGAAGTCAATGGAAACAAAAATAATTTGTTCCGCATTGACCTCAATGGGATGCAATACCGCATGCGGCCAGAGGTGGGGAGGGCGCCGGAGAGCCTCGGAAACGGACGAAAAGGCCTGAGGACACTTCGCTGACCTCGGCAAATCCCGGAAAGACTTCCTACCCGAGATTTGCGTAGGTCAGCCGTGCTGTCCTCGGGCCTTTCCGTGCATTTCCGAACTGCGCCGATCATCTGGAATCAGTGACGTTCGGCTTGGCTCGGCTCCACTGTATAAGATGGGCTGGGGGAATCCTGCAGCTCACTATGAATGTAAGTTAGGGACCTTAAAGTGGTCCTAAAGCCTATACATGGTTTACCTTAATGCATTCCTTGTGTAGCACCACCCCTGTAGGGGTTGCAGGTGACAGGGTTCCCCACTGCTGCACAGCCAGGCACATAACATTTTCAGATTTTAATCCAGACACAGTAAACAGTCCTTTTTGTTTTGTGTTTTTATTAGGAGATAATAACTTGGATGGGAATAGGAATTATGGGATGCCCAACTTGATAGTGAGAAAAACCAGGGACATCTTCCTCTCTATATAAAATAAAAAAATAATTGATTCTTCTGTACAAGCTAACAGTCTCTGTAAAGCCTGGTACACACGATCGGATTTTCCGCGGACAAAATGTAGGACTTTTGTCCGAAGGGCGTTGGCTGTGAACTTGTCTTGCATACAAACGGCAAAGAATTGCCGGCCAACAAACTCGAAACTGTGTTTTTTTCAGCACTTTAGCGCCACCCTTTGGGCAACTTCTGCTAATGTTGTGTTATGGTTAGCATTGCTTCTGAGCATGCGTGTTTGTACTTTGTTTTTTTTTTCTGAAGGACTTCTGTACACACGATCGGATGATCAGACAACACACATTTGTTGTCGGAAAATTTTAAAACATGCTATCCAACATTTGATGGCGGAAAATCCGACAACAATTGTCCGATGGAGCATACAAATGGTCAGATTTTCCGACAACAGCCTGTCATCACACAGTTCCCATCGGAAAATCCAATCGTGTGTACGGGCCTTAAGATTAGCAACAGCTTTATGTTTCTGGGTTTAGTTGTGCTCTATTTTCACTTACTAGGCCATGAGGAAACCTGTCCTTCTGGACAAGGAACACAATCAAAGCAACAAACAGCCTTTCCTTCCCTTGGAGACTTTCGAAATCCAGGTGGACAGTCATCAGTACATGTGGATTTGGGGATCTGTTGGAATAAAATTACTAATAATTGTATTTCTAAACTTGAAATTAGCAGGTGGAAAAATGTATATTGAAGTGACTTTTATATTTCAATATTTTTTATTGAAAAAGAAACAAGTCTCAAAATGAACAGACACATTAATAGAACAAAATCGATTTCTCAGGTAATCAACATAGCAATACAGAAAGTATGGTCATTGTACGTATCTGTCCTTAGTCATTACAGCAGAGCACAAAATGTGCGATATGTATCCAAGTACCAATGGGACTGAATAATATGTTCTCCCCATGAACTGGAACCCCACCACGTACAGTGAGTGGCGGAGACCCGAAACCACAGGGAATTCTGTTGGTGGACCCCGAGATTATCTCAGGGTTCACTACTGCGTGAGGTCCCATAGGTGATCATCTTTACTGTTCAGATAAATACCAGAAGATGAAGAAAGTAGGAGAGCAAAGGGGAAGAGAGAGGAAAGAGAAAAAAAAGGGAGAGAAAAAGGAGATAAAGAAAGGGAGGGTCAACCTGGAGTTCCCTACGAAGTTGAGATATATTCGATCCATGGGTCCCGTACCTTATTAAATTTCTTGGTGTTATTACAAAGTATATAGGTAAGTTTATCGCTAATCATGATCCAGTTGAGTTTACTTTTAACCTGGTCGAGAGTGATTATCGACTGTCTCCAATGCCTAGCAATCGTCATTCTCGCCGCCAGCAAAATATAAGTAATCAACTTTTGAAGTGACTCTTAAAGGATAAGTTTACCTTTGGAACATGTTACTTGTACCACCTGTACCCGCTGTCACAATTTAAAAACCACACAGCCGTGCCAGTCTCCGCCCACACAGCTGTGTCATTCATTCACAGAGTTCTATTAATGAACTACAAGTACCATCATCCACCATAGCCGACCGCTTTTAGTTCTCAATGAACTGCAAGGGTGCTAGTGATTCTTCCTGCAATTCAGTAAATGCCTGCTTGTATCGAAGGTACTGATAGACAGTGTACTGAGTGTCTGCAGGATCCTGGCATTGCAGCTGCAATCTGCTAATCGTAGGTGCAGTGCTTTACGGGCTCCCTTGTAAAAAATTAAAATAAAAAAACGTACATTTTTTTTTACCTGCAAAAAAGATGTGTTTTTATTTTTTAAAAGGTGAACTTATCCTTTAACCACTTCAGCCCCGTAAGAATTTACCCCCTTCCTGACCAGAGCACTTTTTGCGAAACGGCACTGCGTCGCTTTAACTGACAATTGCTGTATTTTTAGTAGAGATTGTTTAAAATCATCATCTGTATTTCCATGCACTTTCTGCCTCTGAAACACAACAGGAGATTAGAGGAAATCTAAAGTTAGTTGAATTCTCCTCTTAGGTAGTTGTCCCCAAAACAGATGGCCCCATTGGAAAATGTATCTTGTGCCCTGTTCAAGTGACAACCTGTAACATTTTGGATTTCCCCGCACCATTTGTCCTGACAATGGAAACCAGGGCAAATAATAAGAGTGACCCTTTCCAGTGGAGACATAGACAGCATCTTAGGCCAGCCATACACTGTTCGAGTCTCGGCCGGTTCAGCAGGAACCAGCCGAGACTCGAACCATTAATAGGCAGGCTGATTGTACCAATTTGATCAATCGATCAACTTGGGTACAACCAGCCTGTCGAACTAGCTTCCGATTATTGCAAACGGCTGCTATAGCCGCTAGCGATAATCACTGTCTCCTGCCAGTGGGGACAGCTTCCCCCGCCCACCAACGCCCCCACAGGAGAAGACAATTTCTCGGCCGGAGGGATTCCCTTGTCAGCGCTGTCTGTGTTCATGGGGGAATCATGCAAATTTCTTTCCTGCAACTCGTGGCTGCAGGAAATAAATTTGCACCGTCTATGGCAAGCCTTTCATTTTTTCTTGCAAATTGTGTTTTGGACAGTAGGGGTCACTATACAAGGTATGCCTTTTAGCCCTTGACATGTATCAGACCATAGTGTAGAATTATGAATTGGTCCTTTTGTAGGGTTAATTGTGGGATCCACCTATCATATGGTGCTGAGCCTATCCTGTCTTGATCCTTTCTGTGTAGTCCGCTATATAACTGCGTGGTGGTGCCGTGTGTCCTGAGCCCCTGATGTCAAATGTGACAAAACACGTAGGAAGGAGCTGGGACTTGCGCCAATCATGCATGTGCAATTGATCACGGCTATCTTTAGCTAGAAGTGCCTGTCTTTTAATTATAATAAATTAAACAGAATTGGTCCCAGGACAGAGCCTTGGGGTACACCACTTACCACCGGACACAGCTGATGACTGATCAGTGTACCGACTCCCTGCCAGTACCATGTTACCGCTGTGGCCAATCACAGCAGGTCACATGACAATTGTAAACAATGGATGGCTTCCTTTCATGACATCCATTGTGTACAATTGTGTTGCTAGCTGTGATTTGTCAGTGTGATCACATGGTACAGACAGGGCCAATCACAGCCCATCTGTACCATGTGATTAGCTATGAATAATCACAGCTAAACAAAACAAACTGAATGAATCAGTTTCATTCAGTAAAATGCTTGCTTATAGCAATGTAATTTACTGCTATAAGCATTCATAATGTGTAAAATAGAAAAAAAATCCTGATCAGTTCCCCAGAGTAGTACAATGTTACTATGGTAACATTATATTGCTCTGATCAAAGTGTGTTAAAAAACAAATTGTAAAAAAAGGAAAAACATTTATTAAATAAAAAAAAGTTTTTAGGTTTTTTTCGTACTGGGACCAGTATCCCTGATCACCACTACACCAGTTATATGATGATGCTGTACTGCACTGGTGACAGTATGTAAAAAAAATACTGTGAACATTTTTTTTTTTTTTTTTTAATTTCTTAATTTTCCAAAACATTATGACAAAAAAATTACAATTTCAAAAGGTGCCAGTTATTGATGTGGGTAAAAGTGCCCAATATCGAAGTGGTTAAAGCACTTGCATTTTACTTAAATGTTCAATATATTTAGAACATGATCCCATTTAATACATTTGTAGTATGGAGTGCAGTCGTGCATGAGGTACTGCATGGAACACAGAGGTATGAGGCATTGGGATTAATTTACTATAGCTATATATATATGTAGCGGGGTGTTCCCCTTTAATGCAGAGAGACAAGAAGTTCCAGGTGAGAGGTGAGTCGGGAGGAAGTAAAGAGACATTACTGGAAGTGAAAGCAGAGGAGAGAAAGAGACTACATCTCCCAGTACATCTTGCAGCACCCAGGGTGCATTGCTCCAGAACAGAGACTGCTGGGGCAGACTTTATAAAGGGGAGGCGGAGTTTTGGTCGCTCTCTTTGGACCCCCCCTCTCCTAGCTAGAGGATGTCTGTGCTGAACTGCTGTGTGCACAAGGCCTGAAGCCTGGGCCGTGTGCTCCTTTCCAAAGAGCCCTCTGCCAGCCTAGCAGAGCCTTAGAGACATCTAATCCTCCTTGCTGCAGTACACCAGAAGGATTGAAGACTTGGATGTCGGTGGATTCCTGTTCCTAGACGAATCGATGGAGGAAAGGGACTTGGACTTGTCCAGGTGGTGAGAGCTGTTTAAAGACAGATACTTTATCTTTACTATTCGTTGGGATTACAAAGTTGTTCTTCAAGTGCACCACCGAGAGATTGCTAGCAAATATTGTTTCACTGAACTTCCATTTAGATCAGTCAGGCCTGACTGCATAGGTAGACATTGCTGGGTGTTAGTCTACCCATGAGGGGAAGTAGCTGTAAAAGGGCAGCGCTAGAGTTGCATAGCAATACTTAATTATTCTGATTACTCTGTTTATCTTTATTACTGTTTATTGCAGGGATCTGCAACTTGTTATACTGTTGTTTATTACTTGCCCATTAGCCTCAGTAAAATATCTGGGTAAAGTACATTTGGTGTCAGTTCCGCTTACTTTAATAGGAGTTTTAAAGTATATTCTGTGTATGTTTGTTATAGGACTGCGTCACCAACAGTTGCGATCACGCGGTCCTATCTCTCTATCACCAGCTGTGCCACGGGAGGTTAGAGCCGATTGCCGGGGGTTGACAGCGGTGCACTGCAGGGCCCAAATCAATATCAGCGGCTCTCTTAACTGGGGGTAGCGCTACATATATACATACACATACACATACACACACACACACACACACACACACAGTATATACTAAGAAAATAGGCTTTTCACTTTGCAAGGAATTTTTTTTTCTAGCTTAGCAAATGAGGTGAAGCTTTTCTGACTTCGGTTATCCCATTATGCGCAAGAGAAAATACGGTTTCTTTTTAAATTTAACTGAATGTAAATGAGTATTCATTGCAAATTGAAATTTTGCCACATTCACTAAGCTCAAGGAACATTCTTTTGTAAAGTGAAAATTCCATTGCACAGGACCCCATTGTGTGTAGTAAAGGTATGATGCACTGCATTTAACTTAGAGGTATAAGTAACTACATATTATAGAGAGGTAAAGGCGCTGGATGGTAAACTATAATTGCCAGAAACACTGTACAGCACTACTAAGCAGAAATCAGACCCTGGATATGTAATACATTAATATGGATGCATGATCATTTAAATTAGGGAATTGCTTTTAGATGAAAACAATGTTTAAAGGCTGTACTTTCCTTTTAACTAATAACACATTTAAATCCAGGCATTTACTTTTTTGTGCACAATTTGAGAAAGAGCTCAGAAAAAGGTTACTTTTGTATAAATATATAAAAAAAATAATAGTTGGCTCATGTAAAGTTATTACTCAATTTACCTGTGAGTGTTTTAGGCCGGGTTCACACTGGTGCGACAAACGCTCCGACATTGGGAGCTCATGTCGCATGACGTGTGAAAATCAATTTTTCCCTATGAGAGCCGTCTTAACTGGTCCGACACAAGTCGATCCGACTTTTAAAATGCTCCCTGTACTACTTTGGTCCGACTTTGATCCTACTTTAGCCCATTGAATATCATTGAAGTCGGATCAAAGTAGGAGCCTTGTCCTTACCATCCGACTTTTGACATCCGACATGTGATTACACCAGCAGTAAAAGGAGTTTATCTCACTCTGGGATTGTTTTGATTGGTCAAAGAACAAGTCAGACTATCACAAAGTCGGATCAAAGTAGTATCCTGTTCATTCAAGTCGGATGGATGTCAGACCAATGTAGGACTGATGTCGCAGAGCAAAGTAGGATGAAAGTCGTATGACTGTCGTGTCGTATCAGTGTGAACCCAGCCTAAATGAATTAAGGCTGAGTTCACACTGGTCCGACAAACGTTCCGACATTGGGAGCTCATGTCGCATGACGTGTGAAAATCAATGTTTCCCTATGGGAGCCGTCTTAACTGGTCCGACACATGTCGGTCCGACTTTGAAAATGCTCCCTGTACTACTTTGGTCTGACTTTGATCCTACTTCAGCCCATTGAATATCATTGAAGTCGGATCAAAGTAGGATCCTTGTCCTAACCATCCGACTTTTGACATCCAACATGGTTATTACAGCAGCAGTAAAAGGAATTTATCTCGGATCAAAGTAGTATCCTGTTCATGAAAGTCGGATGGATGTAGGATCAATGTAGGACTGATGTCGCAGAGCAAAGTAGGATGAAAGTTGTATGACTGTCATGTCGTATCAGTGTGAACCCAGCCTCAAGCTGTGATACTTATTTGTAACATCCCATTGTATTGTTCCTGAAAGAACAGGAGTGAAACTTTTTTCTGATGGAATGATCTCTAAGTAAGTCCTTTATAAAAGTACCAACATGTGGACAGAAACAGTTAGCAAACTATTCTCTTCAAAATCTATGTACACATGTTAAAGTGGTTGTAAACCCACGGAAAAAACAAACAAACATGCAAGACAAAAGAATAATGAGCTATTATGCATAGCATACTAGCTCATTATGAAATACTTACCTTTTGATCGAAGCCCCCACAGTGGTACCGGCACCCCACTGTGGCCGGCTACATGTCTCCTGGAGTTATTTCCGGTTATCGCGGGCTCCGGAGCTGCCGTCACTCCTGGGCATGCACGCAGGAGCCGCCGGTACCCCCGTGTCATGTCGTCATGCCGTTTCTTCAGTGCGCATGTGCCAATGACGTCGGCACATGCTGATACAGTGAATATCTCCTAAACGGTGCAAGTTTAGGAGATATTCATGGTACCTACATGTAAGCCTCATTATAGGCTTACCTGTAGGTAAAAGTGGTGTGTAAGGGTTTACAACCACTTTTTAACACATACAGATTTATTCTGAGGTGCTTTAAATGAAGGCATCCCATTCACATTGAAAGGACTCTCAACATGCCTCAATGCACAAACAAATGCACGTATACTAATTTTGTCTAACCAGTGCATCACAATGTACAGGGCATCCACGTCTGTGCATTTTTTTTTTCTGAATATGTGCATTACTATCTATGCACAGGGCTAGATTTTCATCACTGGAGCCTACAGTGTTACACCTGTAGTATACTCTTATGCCCCATACACACGATCATTTTTCATGCCATTTTTTAAACCGACGTTTTTCTTGTCGTTTATTTTCATGTTTCCCCTCAAGCCTGTCTTGCGTACACACGATCATTAAAAAAAACGCTCAAGCAAAGCGCAGTGACGTACAGCACGTACGACGGCACTATAAAGGGGAAGTTCCGTTCGAATGGCGCCACCCTTCATGTTAGTAAAGTTTGAGCGACGATTCGCGCTTTTCAGCCTCGTGCTTTTCAGTCCGGTACTGTGTCATGAATGTGCTATCTCCATTACGAACGCTAGTTTTACCAGAACGAGCGCTCCCGTCTCATACTTGATTCTGAGCATGCGCGTTTTTTTTTCACGTCGTTAAAGCATACACACTATCGTTTTTCACGTCGTTAAAAAAAACGACCTGAAAAACGACGTGAAAAAATAGAGCATGTTTGAAATTTTTAATTGCCGTTTTTCACGTCGTTAAAAATGCTCTGGAGCATACACACTATCGGTTTTAATGCCCATTTTTAACGGCATGAAAAACGATCGTGTGTATGGGGCATTAGAGTAAGATACTAGGTAAATTAAGTTTTTGACTCCTTCTACACTCAAGGAATCCGTCCTCATTTGTCCTGGCTTGTTCATTGTTTCATAGGCTTTGAGTTTGACTGCTTCCCCCTGGCTCAGAAAGAAGGAGCTTAGGAAGGGAGATGCAAATAACCAGCCTGAATATTTATCTTGCTCCAGCCAATCCCTGGGAAGGAGTGTCCAGAAGGAGGCTCAAAAGGTGATAAATAGTCTGATGCACTGGAGAGCTGGGTTCTCTCTCCCCAGGAGGGTTCCAAAGCCTGAGGCTACTGCCATCAGGCAGCCCCTGGACTGTGTAGCTGTTCTAGAGGGCTCAGCAGTGTCATGGCAAAGGGTCTGGATGGATCTGACTAGAAGCTGATTGCAGGACCTCACCACAATGGATGTGGTCTGGAGAAGATCTGTCTTGCTCATTGGACTGTGTCCAGAGGAAGCTGGAAGATGGCAGCTGTCCAGGGGACTTGTGAATAAAGACCCTAAATTGATCCCTGTGACTGTGCAGTGTTCTGGAAGTTGCACTGGGCACCAGCAATTGTATATCGACAAAAGGTAACCAGATGCCAAAGAAACTTGCCTCATTGTCTCCAGCTGTGAGGTCTTAGCCTGTTCAAAAAAGTTGCCTCATGGTTTTTAGCGGTGGGGGTTTAGACTGTCCAACATTCATTTTTACCAAAGGAGAAGATTGTTCTTTAATTGCTATGTGCTATTAATTTTTGAGTATCTCATGCCCTATCCCCTCTCCTATTAAGTTTCTTCAAACAGTAAATCTTAAAAAGACATCCCCTAGACCAGGGGTGTCAAACTCCATTTAATTGTGGGCCGCATCAGCATTATGATTGCCCTCAAAAGGGCTGGTTGTATCTGTAAGATTAGATGTCCAGCGCATCCCCTCATATATTAGATGTGAAGAGCTACCCCACCATCAGAAGTTGAGTCCCCCACTCTCCCTTACATCACAGTGCACGCCCCTTTTCTTATGCTGCTGCTGGGAAGAAGCTGGAAGTAGGGGTCTGGAGTAGGGCTGGAGCTCTCCTGCAACTGCAGGAGAGGTGTGAGGGCCACATGAAATGGCCTGGAGGGCCAAATTCGGACGGGCCTTGTGTTTGACACCTGTTCCCTAGACTGTTATTGAAGCCAGTGTGAATTGAATGGTGCTGGGTGGGGATGGACAGCCTCTGTACTATTAGGGAAGAACCAGCTATTATCAGCTGCCTCTTCAGGGGTAGCGCTTTACATTCTTTGATGCCCAAAGAAAAACCCTTCAGTCAGGATCAGGTTTTTATATAGAACATTTTCTTGCTTCGTTGCTCCTAACCTGGCTTAGAGTACCATATATACTCAAGTAGAAGCCGAGTTTTTCAGCCCTTTCTTTAGGGCTGAAAATACCCCCCTCGGCTTTTACTTGAGTCAGCGTTTTTTTGTACCTGAATTCTTGACAGGCGTCCATTTTTTTAAAAAGTCGCGGCTTCCTCCTGGCGTTCCGTGATAGGCATTTGACACTATGTTCCGCCTATCACGGAGGTCCTCTCATCCTCGGACAGTTTCCCAGCAGACACTGTGTTCAGTGTTCTGCCAATCACGGATGTCCTCTTGTCCGAGGATGAAAGAATGGCCGTGATTGGCGGAACACTGAACACAGTGTCTGCTGGGGAACTGAGTCCGAGGATGAGAGGACCTCCATGATAGGCGGAACACAGAGTCAAATGTCTATCACGGAACGGAACGCCAGGAGGAAGCCGCGACTTTTAAAAAAAAAATGGACGCCTGTCAAGAATTCAGGTACTCGGGCACAGTGAGACTGCAATGGGCACAGTGAGGTATGGCACAGTGAGGCTGCAATGGGCACAGTGAGACTGCAATGGGCACAGTGAGACTGCAATGGGCACAGTGAGGTATGGCACAGTGAGACTGCAATGGGCACAGTGAGGTATGACACAGTGAGGTTGCAATGGGCACAGCGAGATATGGCACAGAGTGAGGTATGGCACAGTGAGGTATGTCACAGAGTGAGGTATGGCACAGTGAGACTGCAATGGGCACAGTGAGGCGTGCAAATGGGCATTGTTGACCCTCTTCCGCTTACAGTAGCTGCTGCATTCTCACCCTCGGCTTATACACGAGTCAATAAGTTTTCCCATTTTTTTGTGGTAAAATTAGGTCCTCGGCCTATATTCGGGTCGGCTTATACTCGAGTATATACGTATGTGAAAATGTGTAAATAAACTTGACTAGCTGATAATTACAAAGGGAAAAGCCACCTTTTAGGCAGAAGCCTGCAGTTCCTTACAGTAAATCCCGTCATAAGGATAAATGTTATGTCAAGTATCAATATCTTACTCTTATGACTAAACAAACATCCTCCCTTTAAGAACTTACAGCCAACATTTTGTGGCACTGAGGCCTCGTACACACGACCGAGTTTCTCGGCAAGAACCAGCAAGAAACTTGCTGGCAGAGATGTCTTGCCGAGAAACTCGTTCGTGTGTATGGTTTCTCGTCAAGAAAACCGACAAGTAATCTCGACGAGAAAATAGAGAACCAGCTCTCTATTTTCTCGTCGAGATTCTCGTCGGCATGTTTCTCGACGAGAAAAGTGAGTGTGTGTACACTTACCTGTCCTCCCGGAAGCCCGCGCATGTTCGAAATGAATTCGACGCATGCACGGTAGCTTCCTAGGCATAGGTAGGGTATACCAAGATGGCGGCGACGGCATCGAATGTGACGAGCGCATGCTCGTCGTAGTCGATGACGTCACCGCGTACGCTCCATTCAAAGAACCGCGGGTTCTTTGAATCGAGCGTGTGTACACTCGGCCGGGACAAGTCTCTTGTCCAAGAATCTCGTCGAAAAAAACGACATGTTTTTTCCGACGAGAATCTCGGCCGTGTGTACGAGGCTTGACAGTTCTCAGCCCCAGTGATGATCAGGAAACAAATAGACTTAGTTCACACCTAGGTGATTTGAGGTGCATTTTCATGAGGATTCCTATTGTATCATATGGTGCCCCCTCACACTTGAACATTATCTCGCCATCAAGTTGTAGCTCGAAAAAGTGCATTTGCTTTTTTGGGGCAGTCATGCAAAGTAAACACATGTAGGCTTGAAACTTCAATAATTAAGTAAGCCTGCAGATTGCCACTGTTATTGTAAGTTACATTTATAGTATTAACAAAAAATTAAAATGGGGAAAAAAATAACATATTTGTAATTTTGTTTTCAACAATGTGCCAAATAAAAACCTTTGAATGTTATTAAAATTATTAGAATTAGTTGTGCAAATTAACATGGAGCTATTGGCAAGTTAAGGCTGCTAAGTTTCGCCTGGCCATCTAGGCATTGATGATTGCTGGTCACAAAAGGGTTAAGGCTAGGTTCACACTGCTGCGAATTTTATTGCAAATTTGAGCCGTTGCGATTTCTCAAATTCGCAAGTCATTAAAATAACATTGTTTTCCATTAGTGCCGTTCACATCAGTGCGGTGCGAATCTAAGCTGCGGAAAAAAAGGGTCCTGTGCGAGTATGAACCGTGTGCGATGCGAATTCAGCTCTATAGACTGGCATTCCCTGAAATCGCAGCCGCGAATCGTGGCAAATTAGCGGCAAAAACGCAGCCGCAAAATCGCGGTAAAATTGATTTTGAATTCGCAGCCGTGTGAACCTAGCCTAAAGGTGATTGCTCATTTAATTACAGGAAATAGTCTAGTTACATGAAAAAATAACTAACCTGGATTGTAAGCTTGCGATATATTTTCTGTTTGTCAGACACAGATGTTAATTAAGACTATTGTTTATTAAAACCAACTCACCTCAGAAAAACTGCTGTCCCAGGTGATTGCATATGGATCAATGATGAGTCCTCTTCTTTCAGGGTCAAACTGCTTAATATTTCCAACAAGACTGACATTTAAAGTTCCATTTGGCATATAAACAAGATTGTAAACGTCATATTCAGGGGACATTTCATTATGTTTAAAGTGTATCCTCTCCCCAAGCTTATTGACAAAGTCAACATTTTTCAGAAAATAGTGCAGCTGTAGATGAGTAATAAAACATGGTAATATATTTACATTCAGCAAGGTCTCTTATATCTTTTGGTTTATGACTCCTAGAATAAATGTATGTAATTTCAGATAATAAGTTAGCAGTATCTGGTCCGTTAATTAACAGAGGCATGGTGCTAGGATATTTGGCTTCTGCCTAAGATGTTTATAGTGAGTATTTGAGGTTGATGGGGCCTGTGTCTATGGATGTAGAATCTCTACAGCAACATTCCTCACAAGGATGGGATTACTGCATGGTACAAATTTTATCTTCCTTACCAAACCACATATCCAGTGCTGAGTATGTTACACATCTCATTGAATTTATTTTAACTCACAACTCTTTCACTTTTGTTAATATTTATCTTCAGTGTATAGGCAATGCTATAGGAAAAAAAAGAGTGGCAGCCCAATATGTCAAATTATTTATGTCAGAGATGGGGGACAAATTCCTTACCAGCATGTGACAAAAATCACTATTTTGATTCATCATATATACATTTAATAAATATATATATATATATATATATATATATATATACACACACATTTAATATATAATATTTGGATTCATCATGTATACAGAAAATGAAGAAAATCTAAAAAATGTCACCTGCCAATCAAACTAAAAATGGACCATTCATGCACACATGACCTTCTTAAACACCACAGTATCCATCAGGGATGACAAAATGCACACCTCAATGTACAGAAAAAACATTTACCAAACCCCACAGTTCCAGTTACCACCCACAACTTCATTCTGATTACAGGGAACGCTGCAAGCTGTGCAGCCAATTTAGTCTATTAAAAGCGTTACACACAAGCAAAAAAAACATTAAATATTACAGAATCTTGCATTGAAATCAAAATTTCATTGCAAAAAATACAACCAAGGAACATATATTGGTGAAAAAGGTCCACACACAGCATACTCCCACACCCCCTCCCTCAAAATCACTGCTAGTATTCTTCTTTAAGAACTTCCCCCCCTTCTTCAGAGAAATGCTGGCTGCTATTGAGGGGACAATTGTGGTATCTGGAATCCCAGACACCTTGCTAGAGATTTGAGGCAATCGCCCCAGGTGCCCACACTAACACAGGTGCCCTAGGCAAGTTAGTGGAGCCGAGTGCTAGAACTTTTTTTCAGTATTGGGCTCCAGCACTCTACCACTGCAGAGCGCTATGGGGGGATTTGAAGAGACGTCCTTCACGTTACACCCCATCACAAATACAGGTACAATGTGAAGGAGGTCACAGCATGGGGGCTACTGGAGGTTGTATTGTGGAGGAGAGGGGGGTCGTAGGAGGACAGTGAGGTGGGGGGGACACCAAAATGCACCTATGCCTGTGTAGACAAAAAAATCCTTGCACCGGCCCTGCTGGTACGAATAACCGCCGCTGCCTGAGTGGCCCCAATTTCTTAGGTCGGTGATGGGAATGCTGATTCTCCTGACATGGATGATCTGCTCATGGTCTGCTCATTGAGCCTGTCAGTAATATCCTTTTTAAAAGCCTGTCGGAAGCTGGGAGTGCAGGTCTTAAATGCCCGTAAATTCTAAAACATTTATGGCAGTACCTAAATACAGGTGGAACACAGTGGTGGAACTGCTAGGGTCACAAAGGTTGCACTTGCGACTGGACCCTGGTGAGGGAGCATCAAGATGGCAGGAAGGGGGCTGCTGTGGGACTGTAGTAAAGGGCCCCAGAGGTCAGAGGGTTCATGGTTTCTTGCATCGGGGCCCTGAAAGTTGTAGTTAGGCCGCTGTGACCAGGTTTACTTTGTATTCTAAAGTACAGGACCACACATGTAGTAAATTCAACCTAGGCCTTGTGACTTCTTTCCTGTTGAAGAGGACTCTGTGTGGCCCCGAACCATCCTGTATTTACTGTTACAAAATAAAAAGCTCTTGCTGGAATGTTTGGGGTGTGATACAGTTAAGCTAAGGCACCTTAAAGAGGTTCTTCTGTCACTGAAAATAAAGTAAACAACAGCAGCTAAAAGTACTGTAGCTGATGACTTTTAATATAAAAACACTTACCTGTTCAGGGATCCAGCACTGCCTCACCCAAGCTGGTTCTTTACCAGTCTTCGGGTCCCAAGCGCCGGCATGTTTACTGTGGGAAGCCAGCTGTTACTCTTTGTGGCTTCATAGCTGTCTACCCAAAGCACATACGCAAGTCGTGCTGCACTTTGTGATGGACACGTCACAGGTTCCAGGAGATGGCGGTGGGGTATCCCAACGGAAGAGGGAGCGGGTACCTGCAAGAAATAGTTACCCACTAGAGCCCCCCAAAGAAAAACTACCAATAATATTGGGGAGTGGAGAGTGAGGAGAATTATTTAACCTCTTGGCATCCACGCTATAGCCGAATGACGGCTACAGCGCGGACCTGAATTGCCGGGAGGCCGTCAATAGACGTCCTCCCGTGCTCGAGCGGCCTGCGCGCCCCCTGCTGGGCGCGCGCGGCTCGCTCTGTGATCAGCGAGTCTATGAGACTCGCTGTATCACAGATCGGAGTAAAGGGTCGGTCCCGACCCCTTACCACGTGATCACTGGTAGAACACAGAGGGACATCGGTCCCGATCAGGGAGAGCTGCAGACAGCTCATCTGTGCCCATGTGTACCACCTGTCAGTGCACAACAGTGCCGCCTACCAGTGCCCACCAGCGATACCTACCAGTGCCCACAGTGCCACCTATCAGTGCCCACAGTGCCACCTCTCAAAGTCACTCATCAGTGCTGCCAATCATTGTCACCTACCAATGCCCATCAGTGTGACCTACCAGTGCTCATCAGTGCCATCTATCTGTGCCCATCAGTAACACCTATCAGTGCCCATCACTGCCACCCATCAGTGCCACCCATCAGTGCCGCTCATCAGTGCCGCCTTATGTGTACCTATCAGTGCCGCCTTATCTGTGCCTATCAGTGCCGCCTTATCTGTGCCTATCAGTGCTGCCTTATCTGTGCCTATCAGTGCCCACCAGTGCAACCTATCAGTGCCCAACAGTACAGACTATCAGTGCCCATCAGTGCCGCCTCATCAGCGATAAATTACCTGTTTGCAAAAAAAATTAACAAAATATAAAACATGATTATTTTTTTTCAACATTTTCCATCTTTTTTTGTTTGTTTTGCAAAAAATAAAAACCCCAGAGGTGATCAAATACCACCAAAAGAAAGCTCTATTTGTGTGAAAAAAATTATAAAAATGTCATTTGGGTGTAGTGTTGTATGACCGCGCAATTGTCATTCAAAGTGCATCAGCACTGAAAGCTGAAAATTGGTCTGGGCAGGAGGGGGGTTTAAGTGCCCAGTAAGCAAGTGGTTAACGTGGAATTTCCACTTTAGGGTGAAGTTCCGCTTTAACCTTAATTGTCTTTATCTTTCAGATTTGATTATAAAAGGGCACTGCCAGGTTTATGGATCTGGTTTCCTGACTTTTGATCAAATAATAAAATATTAGTAGTTTTACTTTGTTGATGATATTCTTTGCCTTTTCTTACCTTTTTTGTAGTACAATATCTTGGATAGATTCTTTTGTATATTTATCTCTTAGTTTTTCTCTGATATTTTTGTTTAAAAGAAGCATATTGTGCAGAGCATAGCCAAAAGCATAGACAGAATTATAAACCATATAACTCATGGCCTGAAATTTTAAATTGCAATGCGAATTTAGCATGGGTCTCGTCTTGTGAACACAATTACAGTTCCGGTTTTTCTCGGTAAATGGGCAGCGATTGGCACAAAGCTCATTCCACCAGGCAGAATATGTATTTCCTTTAGGAAACCTTTTTTGATCCACCTCCTTCAAGAAGTTGAGAAAGTATGGAATTTCTCTTTTACTTAGAATAAAATGCAATGACCCATTACTGACAACCTTTTTCTTATTGTAGAGTATATTAAAACTTGTGTCTGCAGTGCTGATCCACACCTTACCTGATATGTCAAACACATTTGTATTTCAATGTAGATGAAAAACATTGTTTTTAGTTCCGTATACAAGTATGACCTTAGCAGTTGATTTTGTTATCACATTTTTCATTTTCATGACTGTTAAAGAATCGTAGTTATTGATGGAGGGAACTTTCAGTATAAACTCAGTGCAAATCCCATACATTGAAAATGTGTTTTTAATAAACTGAATGGAGTTCATACTGCTGGAATCAGATGGTGAAATAATACCAACCCATCTCCAGTTAAAGGTTAATAGAAGTTCTACTATTCCTGTATAGACTACATATTCATTTGGTACAGCGCAGTAAAAATAAGGGAAGTAGTTGGTGTTCATTTGGATGAGATCCTGGGAAGTAAAGCTGATCTGTAAAAATGTATACATACTATAGTCAAAACATGTAATGGATTTATAGCCAGCAACACTTTTATATATTTGTTTTTTATTATTAACTTTAATAGACCAGAAGTTTATTGTGGCAAATGATCTTATAAGAGAGACTCAGCATGAGATTATTAAAGATCATTTGTAAGTTAGTTTAAATATATTGCATCAATAGCATCTACTGCATTCATATTTGGGTTTTGCTTAGGGCTGTTACTGATTAAAGTTTTCGTTTGATTAATCACATTTTTTTTAATCGATTAATCGACTAATTTCGATTAATTATAATGCACATACAGATCCAACTACTTTTAGCTGATCTCCTTGCAGGCCAATTCCCAGTGCAGCTACCAACCACTGGAAAAATGGATAGCAGGATACAAAAAACACACAAAGGCAGCGCTCGATGGGAATAGCATTAAAACTTTTATAGTCTTCAAGTAGGTAACAAAATAAATATTGCACTGGAGATAAAATCGATGTAGCTACATAAACTGTAAAAATGGTGCGAGTAATACCAAATGGTAGCAAAAAAAGTCATAAAAACATGTAGCTAAGTATGATACTGGTATAAAAATGTGTACAACGATACAACTGCTGAATCCAGATGAGGAGGGGTTAACGTCCGTTGGCATGTAGATGTCCCGTGAAGGGAACTATCACAACTCCCAGTGGATGGCTGTAGAATCCCAGGTTGATAGAGGGAAGTGTAACAGCCCTTGCGTGTGGCAGATAGTAAGGTCCCGCCGGCATGCAGATATGAAGGCACAGCAAAGGAGCCCTTCAGATGGACACGGCAAGCCCCGCCGGTGCCCATGACGTCACTGGATCTCCGACGGAACTCCCTGAAGACCCGGAAGCCAACGGAGAGGTGAGTACCGATCAAAAAAAAATATTTTTACATTTCCACAGCCCTAGTTTTGCTAAAGTATTTCATAACAGCATGGCATGTTGCAAACGTTGATTAAGGCAGAATGTGTGTGCATGGGAGAGAAACCAATTAAAAGGTACCGCACCCAAACTGGTGAGCCACCAGACTTCCTGCAGTGTGCAAGCGCTCTTCTGATCACTGGCAGATGAAGTTCCTTCCTGGTGCTCCTATGTTAGTGTATATAGTGTGATGGTCCTATGTTAGTGTATATAACATTATATAAAGTGACTATTTGTTCTGAGAATGTGCTGTCATATTGCTGTTGCTTATTGCATGAAATATCAAAAGTTCAGGTCCAACTGCATTCCATTCATGACCATTTTCTGTAAAAGTGTTAAGAGCCAATCACTGTGCTTAGTTGATTAAGAATGGGAATTAAATAGTGTTGTGACATCGCAACTCGGATAATAAGAGATGCACCCTTAGGGTTCATTTACACATTCTCCAACTTTAACACTCACTAAAAGAGAAGTCTAGCCAAAGCTTGTTTGACTGGGCTTCTCCTATGGGTCACAGGAGTGCAATTCGTTTTGCACTCCTTTGACCCGTTTTCAGCGGAGAGCAGACTGATGTCACAGAGATTAGTCCAGGCACCTCCTTATCCCGACAGTGGGAGTCTGGATCCGCCAGGTGCCTGGACTGCCACCCGTCTCAGCCTCTCAGCAAGCTGATGAGAGCCTGAGATGGCCGCTCCCCGCCCCTCCACAGCTCAGCGCTCCAGTGATTTGAGGAGGGAGAAGAGCGGAGAGTTGCTGATTGACAGTCAGCAGCTCTCTATTTGGGGAGCTGTGAGAACCGAGCCATCGGCGATGTTCGATCACTCAGTTCTCTGTGTAGAGGCGCCGGGAGACAGATGCAGCATTGGACCGATGCTGCATCCACTTAGGTAAGTATGATACTGAAAAAAAAAATTCCATACTTCTCTTTTAAAGCACCTATCGTTTCGACATGATTTTTTGATGCTTCGGTGATGCTTTTTTGAAGCTTTAATGAAGCTTTTCAATTTGTTTTAAAGGGGCTCAGTAGAACCCCAGCTCATTAGTACCCCTATTCAGCAGATCCCCATCTTATTGGTAGAAAAACAAACAAGGCGCCTCTAATTGCAGAAGTAAAAACTTTTAATATCCCCCAATAAGGATTAAAAACACTTACAGGATAGCAGATGATCAGGCGCGTGTAGTAAGTGTATTCAGGAGAGGTTCCTATAACCAGGTAGTTCCAGTGTGTAGTGTTTATACTTCCAGTGTAATCCAAAGGAGACAGCCGGTGAACGCTGTAGGCTTAGGAGACACAATAGTGCTGGAGCCTGGGAATGACGTCAGCGTAAGCGGGACGGGAACCAGCGTGGAACGCAAACAGGAAGTATGTCATAAAAGCGGGACACTCATTGGTTCCTTCTTCAGCCAGTGACTCATTGGTAACCTCAGTCATCAGATCCCCAGCTTATTAGTACCCTCATTCAGCAGATCTCCTGCTCAGTAGTACCCCCAGCTCTGCTGATGCCCCATTCAATAGTAGCCTTCAGCTTTGCTGATCCCGTTTAGTAGTAATCCTCAGCTCTGCTGATCCCCCGCTCAGTAGTAACCCCCACCTCTGCTCATCCTCTGGTTTGCTGATCCTCCTCTCTCTCTGGTCCCTGCTCACCTCCTGCTATATTGTTCCCATGCTATGCACCACGTGTGACATTGCTAGTTTCTCCTGCCCTGGTCTACCAGCTCTGCTGATCCTTTGTCGCTCATTCTTTACTCTCCAGCTCTGTTCGCCTTCTGCTATAGCATTCCCATGTTGCACACCACATGTGCTTTCTGCTAGTTGCACCACTCCAGTCTGGACCACGCTCACCTTCATGCTACTGAAAGCTCGCATCAGATGTTTAGCGTCTGCTCCAAACACTCCCAAAATATATACACATGAACCAGAAGTGACTGCTGATGATGTCTTTCCAGTTCGCATGTTGGTTTCCCAGTGCATCCTGGGATATCTCATACCTGCAATATCTACAAAACAAAGCAAACCTAAAGCTGAATAAAAGCCTCTCAAAAGCTGCATGTGCTGTAAGTGAGCTTTGTTTTAAACTTCTATGGAGGCTTTAAAAGGGACATGGGGAATATTTTTTTAAATGAAGCAAAGCAAACATAACATTTAAACAAGACTGTCATCTAACCATTTGATTTCATGACAGGTGCTTTGACTGGCATTCAGAGTGCTTTAAAAAAACATCTCTGATGCAGTGGCGGCTGGTGGGCTTTTTTTTTGGTGGGGGGGGCGGCAAAAAACCACAACTGACCCCCCCGTGGCACTTAACCAGCCCACCCGCCCGCTTACTCGTTGTCTGCCCGACACCCCATCTTGGTGGCGGGTCGGGCAGCGGGTGACTGTGGCGAGCTGTGGGATGGGCAGCGGGTAAAGGTAGTGAGTGACAGCGACGAGCTGTGGGATGGGCAGCGGGTCAGGCACGGGTGACAGTGGGGAACTGTGGGATGGGTGGCAGGTCAGGCAATGGGTGACAGTGGCAAGTTGTGGGACAGGCAGCGGATGACAGCGGTAAGCTGTGGGACGGGTGGCGAGCTGTGGGTCAGGTGGCGGCTCCTGTGTCCTCCATGCTTCCGCCGTGAGTCTCTTCTTTCCTCCTGCTAGACGTCCAATAAGATCACCTATCCTTTTAGCCAATCAGGTGACAGGTTTTAGACCTGCTTCCTGATTGGCTGGGAGGAGGATTAGTGTGGCGATAATGAATATTCATTTGTTATTGTCACACAACTGGGTGAGCTTCCGGTGCAATGCTCTGCATATTAGAGCCTCTGGCTCTAATCACATGCTTCAAGAACCCCCCCCCCCATTGGAATCCAGGGTCCGGCGTCCCTGCATGTAGATCAGGGGCCGGACTCATGGATAGGGGGGCAGCGCACGTGCGCCCCTAATGCACGGGCCGCCACTGGTGTAATGCCAAAATTTGAAGCGAGTGTAAACAAGCCCTCTGTGTGAACTGCCCAAGTTGTAGTTATCAGCTGTGACATCACTTATGTGGAAAACCTTGTATTTCCTTTATTTCTGACACCACATGAATGGTGTGGGTATGGGCCTTTCTTTGTACAATGCCCCGATTGACACCTATTGTCTATGGGATAAATGTGCATCTATATGAGATATGTAAAAAAAATTAAGCTAATGTAGCGGGTGTCAAATTTAGTGGGGTGTATCTGGGCAATAGATGGCCCAGGTACATTGATTTTAGGGATTTATGGACACTTTGGAGTGTGGGAGGTATGAATGGTGTCATGTTCCCTGCGGTCCCTGGGTGGCGCTGTCACCTGGGACCAGGGTTGAACTACCATTCTAGAGCTGTGCCCTTTTTGTCCTCTCGCAGCAGTAGTACGGCGGGGCGGGGAACCCGCTGTGCCTGCTGGGAGAGGATATAAGAGGGGGCGGACATCTTGCGCACGAGGTCCATTCCCCAGGCACCTTCAGCCTGGGGGCTGCTGTGGTTCGTCTGTGCCCGGGCGCCATTGGCCTGGGCGCGTGGAGTCGAGTTCCATCCCAGGCACCTTCAGCCTGGGGTGAGTTACTATACCCGGAGGCCTGGGGCCCAGTACCTTCGACTGGGTCCCGCAAGGGCGAAGCATTCCTAAGGTGCCCCCGGTATTGGGTGCCTGAATCCTGGGCGTAAGGGACCGGAGATGTGACCTCCCCGTAGAGCCAGCGCAGCATTTGCTGGTGCCGGTGAAGGCCTCTGGTGACCGACCGGATGGATGTCTTCCTCTGACATGGGTCGTTTGTTCTAAAGGAGGTACTTCATGTTCTCATGGTCTGTGGCAGAGACCCATCTTTCTCAGGTCAGTGGCAGGCCTCATCCAAGGCCTGTGGCAGGGGCCTCAACGTTCACCCAGGTCAGTGGCAGTGACCAAATACACGGTCGGTGGCAGCGACTGTGCGCCAAGCCTGTTTGCACTAAACGGAACAGGAGAAACTTAATTCATTAGTTGTGCCTGGACCTACTCTTCCCTACACCTTGTCTGTTCTTTTAAAAGTCAACCAGTTTCAAGTCAATAAAACAGTGTTGGACTTTTCTTGGTGTGGAACTCGTGTTACTGGAAGCTAAGTGTCCCTGTTAGTGACAGTGGCAATCATCTTCCATAGGAGAAACTGAGGTTCTGGCCTAAAACGCAGACCCGAGGGTAAATGGTTTAGCTCCTATCTCTGCATCCTACATCAGAGAGCCGAGCTGGTGGTGTGCATCTTTCCCCCTTCTCCCAGATACCCCTAGACGAGTAAAACCAGCCGTGAAGAGAGGGGAGAAGCTGGGGGAGGACCGCTACACGAATAATTGCAAATGCAGCTTACCACAACTACAAATTGTAATTCAACCTCCCTCCAAGACAATTAGTAAAGTCTTAGGCCTCGTACACACGGCCGAGAATCTCGTCAGGAAAAAACTCGTCGTTTTTCTTGACGAGATTCTTTGGACAAGAAACTTGTCCCGGCCAAGTGTACACACGCTCGATTTAAATAACCCGCGGTTCTTTGAATGGAGCGAACGCGGTGACGTCATCGACTACGACGAGCGTGCGCTCGTCACATTCGATGCCGTCGCCGCCATCTTGCTACACCCTACCTATGCCTAGGAAGCTATCGCGCATGCGTCAAAGTCATTTTGAGCATGTGCGGGCTTCCCGGAGGACAGGTAAGTGTACACACACACACTTTTCTCGTCGAGAAACATGCTGACGAGAATCTCGACGAGAAAATAGAGAGCAGGTTCTCTATTTTTCTCGTCGAGATTCTTGTCGGTTTTCTTGACGAGAAACCTGATAGCCGCGTACACACGACCGATTTACTCGGCAAGAAAGCTCTGCCAGCAAGTTTCTTGCTGGTTCTTGCCGAGAAACTCGGTCGTGTGTACGACGAGGCTTTACATTTTGGGAGTGGATGTAAGCATCGCTGCCTTTGTGAAGTGTGGGGCCTCTGTGCTTCTTTTCGGTGCTGTTTTGCAAAAATTAAGTCACATTTGTTATTTATTTTCTGTTATTACCTATGTAATTATGACTGCAAGTTTAA
The DNA here is from genome assembly GCA_029206835.1 of Rana muscosa. NCBI lineage: Eukaryota > Metazoa > Chordata > Amphibia > Anura > Ranidae > Rana > Rana muscosa. The sequence continues at coordinate 84,572,123 of CM055125.1, read as the reverse complement.
AGCTGTTTTTAAGGTATAAAGGGGACAAATAAAGCATTTTATGAACTGAAGGGTGTGAAAGAAAGGATAAAGAGCCTAATAATGTAATTGGTGTATAAACAGGAATTAAACTTTAAACACCTGTGGATATTTGTATATCTGGAAAATATTTGCAAGCTGCACAGAGAACATAGGGGTCAGACCTTTAATTATACCAGCTAGAATAGTAGATTTAGCACAGTTGTAATTCAGAACAAGTTCCACAGTTCTTGACAAGGCTTTAAATGCATTTTGAAAGAATCTTAAACTGTCCACATATGAATCCAGCACAAATTGTCCTAATGTAATATTTGGCAATAGTTTGGGGTTTTGGTTGATCTCATCCACGGCAAACACGAAGGCTAAAACATTGTAGAAATCTTCATTGAGCATACTACAATCGGTTAAAAAAAAAAGGAGAAAAAAAACAATTTTTCAAACAAAAAATCGAATTTTTGTAAAAGACTCATCTCTGCCAAAACGAATTGTAGGCACTATTACAATTGTCATTTTGTGTCTATAGGGAACCTTAAAGTGATTGTAAAGGAAACAATAAAAAAAAATCAAACAAACAAACATGTCATACTTACCTGCTCTGAGCAGTGGTTTTGCACAGAGCAGCCCCGGTCCTCCTCTTCTCGGGTCCCCCACCGGTGCTCTGGGCCCCTCCCACTTGCTGGGTGCCCCCATAGCAAGCCACTTTATGGTTAGGGAACTCGTGCATGCTCACTCCCGCTTTACTGGCTGTGATTAAAAGCATTCTCAGCCAATCAGGAGGGAGAGACCCAGGAGAGCCTTGAGTTTCATGCACATCACTGGATAGAGATCAGGCTTAGGTAAGTATTAGGGGGGCTGAGAGGGGAGCTGCACACTGAAGGTTTTTTACCTTCATGGATAGAATCACGGATAAAACCTTCAGTCTTTACAACCACAAGATCCCACCAAATGGATATTCTTCTGCTCTATGACTGCTCATCTAATATAAATAAAAGGGGTTATGGCGGGCTAAAGACACAAATTTAACTTTTGATTTTGGATGACATTTATTAAAGTGGATGTAAACCCAATTCATGAAATTTGAGCTGGGCACATATATATCTGTAGTGTTTTGTTATCTCTCTTCAAAGAGCTAAGTCCCGTAGCTCTCTCCTGACTCGTTCCTCTGTTATCGGTCTGATAACTCCTAACAAATTCTCGGACACATCAGATGAAAGCAGCCTGAAATTTCTGTCCGGGGAGGTTGCTATGAATAGATTAGCAGGCAGCTGGCCCTGTTACAAAACACCTCTGAGAGTCTCTGCCTATGATGAGAGGGGGTGTGTGCCTTTCCTCCAATCAGCAATTTTAGCTATCTTGGCTGTATGCCCAGACATCACACTCTGTGTTAAACAGGAAGAGAACATTTTCTGACACGATCTGAACTTTCTAAACAGTATATAAATGTGAAGACAGCAGATATACATGTAAAACCTATGTAGCACACGGATCCTTTTCCCCCTCTTACCTTCTCAAGCAGGGGGAGAAGACATACCATGCCACATGCCCGTGTCCTCTAGGTTATAGAGGTCAGGTGGTGTCACATACTTGGGTCCTGTAGTTAAAAAGTCCCCTTCTTCTGGTTCTCCCCTGTATGTTTATAGAGGCGAGTCTCTATCTTTCCCCAATGAGGTCAATGTCCACACAACATATCAACTTTAACGTGAGTTTATTTTATCTTGCTTTCAGGAACCAGAGAGTTGAAGTGAGAAGAAAAAGGTTAGCAGATAGAAGTGGATTCAGGCACACTCTTGGCTTCGTCGCCACTCGATCCCGAGTGGGTACAGCTCACCCGGATAGTCACTCAATAGTACTAGCAGCCGGCGTGATGCTGGAACAATGACTCAGTCCCCTCCAAGGACCAAGTCAAGGAGATCCCTCCTTTTTGATCAGCAAACAGCTTCTCTAAGGCAGTCTGTGAAGCTAGGAATCCTTCCCTCTGACAGGTCACCAGGCCTTTCCCGAGTTAGCAATCTTTATCACTACCCTCTTGTTATGGGATCGATCCTCCCCCGGTTCCCCTTCAGTCAGAGCGGTCACCCCTCCAAGGTTCCCTGGGTTTCCTCAGCTTCTTCTATGGACTCAGTCAAAGGTACTGAGCCCATCCGGAACTCCGTAGTCTCAAGCTAAAGGTGCCCGAGACTCCTCGATCAAGATGGGGCGCACGCCCCCCTTGAGGGGTAGCTCCCTCCTCGCATAAAATGGCTCTCTGTGTAATGGCGTCTGCCCCTTATATATCCTCTCCCGGCATGCACAGCAGGCCAGAACCGCCCACCAATGGCAGCCGAGAAAGGACATCCAATATCCACTCCATCACCTGTGGTTCAACCCCGGGAATAGGTGACAACACCACCTATACGACTAAAGGGGAACTGCACGCCAGGTAACACAGCAGTAAAGCAGAGTCCAAATAATCAAAAGACCCGAGCTAACTATTGCTCTGGTCACCTCTAAATTTAGGTATAGCGGGGTCAAATTTGGGGATCCCGCTACACCTATATAGGGAGATTTGGTTCATCCCTGTGTATCATCTGAGGCTGTCCACTTCACTGGGTGTATGGAGGGTTTACATCCACGTTAAGTATCAGACACAGAGAGAACATGAAGTATATAGGAGTCTTGGCAAGAACAGAAAATATTTTTACTTGCTTTTTTACTGTAAAATAGTGTCTGTTAAAAAGAAGGCACAGAATAAATGGGGTTCTTTGTTGCCTAACTTCACTTGACTCACGCTAACGCATTGCTGTCTGTCTTCAGTGTCACTCTGTTTTCACCATACACTGCCTTCTACAGCCTCTCTGTGCCTAAATACATTTGCAATGGCCTACACACAAGGACCCTTTTAAAACCAATTTAATGGGAAACAATAAAGAGTTTGAGTCAAACTGATTCTATTTTTTAAAAAAGGTTTTCAAGCTGGTGCCTTATATCTGTTCTTCACCAAACATTTATACACAACATAATGAAAACTCTGTTTGTAAAAACTACATACAACACACAAAAAAAGAAAATCATAACTCAACTCTACCCCAATGAGCATACACAGTGCATCCGCAAAGTATTCACATTGCTTCACTTTTTCCACATTTTGTTATGTTACAGCCTTAGTCCAAAATGGATTCAATTATTTTCCTCAAAATTCTACAAACAATACCCCATAATGACAATGTGAAAGAAGTTTGTTTAAAATCTTTGCAAATTTATTAAAAAACTAAAATAAATCACATATACATAAGTATTCATAAGTATTCACAGCCTTTGCTTAATACTTTGTTAAAATACCTTTGACACCAATTACAGCCTGAAGTCTTTTTCAGTATGATGCTACAAGCTTAGCACACCTATTTTTGGGCAGTTTATCCAATTCCTCTTTGCAGGACCTCTCAAGCTCCATCAGCTTGGATGGGGGGTGTCGGTGCCCAGCCATTTTCACATCTTTCCAAAGATGTTCAATCGGGTTCAAGTCTGGGCTCTGGCTGGGCCACTCAAGCACATTCGCAGAGTTGTCCTGTAGCCACTCCTTTGGAAGATGAACCTTCGCCCAGTCTGAGATCCAGAGCACTCTGGAGTAGGTTTTCATTAAGTATGTCTCTGTACATTGCTGCATTCATCTTTCCCTCGATCCTGACTAGTCTCCCAGTTCCTGCCACTGAAAAACATCCCCACAGCATGATGCTGCCACCACCATGCTTTACTGTAGGGATGGTATTGGCCCGGTGATAAGAGGTGCCTGGTTTCCTCCAGACATGACGCTTGCCATTTAGGCTAAAGAGTTCAATCTTTGTTTCCTCAGACCAGAGAATTTTTTTTGTCATGGTCTGAGAGTCCTTCAGGTGCCTATTGGCAAACTAAAGGCAGGCTGTCATGTGCCTTTTACTGAGGCGTGGCTTCCCTCTGGCCACTCTACCATACAGGCCTGATTGGTAGAGTGCTGCAGAGATGGTTGTTATTCTGAAAGGTTCTCCTCTCTCCACAGAGAAACTGGAGCTCTGTCAGAGTCACCTTCGGGTTATTGGTCACCTCCCTGACTAAGATCCTTCTCCCCCGATTGCTCAGTTTGGCCGGGCAGCCCACTCTAGGAAGAGTCCTGGTGGTTCCAAACTTCTTCCATTTACAGATGATGGAGGCCACTGTGCTCATTGGGACCTTCAATGCTGCAGAAGTTTTTCTGTACCCTTCCCCAGATCTGTGCCACGATACAATCCTGTCTGGGAGGTCTACAGACAGTTCCTTGGACTTCATGGCTTTGTTTGTGCTCTGACATGCACTGTTAACTGTGGGACCTTATATAGACAGCTGTGTGCTTTTCCAAATCATGTCCAATCAACTGAATTTACCACAGGTGGACTACAATCAAGTTATAGAAACATCAAGGATGATCAGTGGAAACAGGATGCACCTGAGCTTAATTTTGAGTGTCATACAAAGGCTGTGAATATTTATGTACATGTGATTTTTTCATCTTTTATTTTTAAGAAATTTGCAAAGATTTCAAACAAACTTCTTGTCATTATGGGGTATTGTTTGTAGAATTTTATAGAAAATAACGAATTTAATCTATTTTCGAATAAGGCTGTAACATAACAAAATGTGGAAAAGTAAAGTGCTCTGAATACTTTCCGGATGCACTGTACCAATAGAAAGATAGATAAATGCCCTATCCTAATTAAAATGAATAAATTAAAGCCCAACTGAAATTTCAGTTTATATTGTGACAGCAGGAAGGTAAAGTCACCTGGTTGCATCCAGGGGGGTAGATATATTTCGCCCAGATTCAGGCTTTACGCTGACTTATACAACTAGGTGGAGAGTTGTATAAGCCCAGCTGAGGCTAGTAGGCTCATGGATGACTCATACCTCTAGGGAGAGTGCTGGGCGTCGTGCAGACAGGGAGTTGATGAGACCAGCTGAAGCTTGTCAGCTCATTTAGGCCTCTATAAGAACTCCCAGCTTCATTAGGTGTTGGCTCATGCCTGGACCCAGACCTGTGTGGACTGTCTAGGGAGAGTGAACCCCTGTGCGGTGAGACAAAGCCTGTGTGGCTATTTGCTTGGACATTTAAAACCAGGGACTTAGGGACTAGGACAGCACTAGGCTGATCCCAGTTGTTAGTTAGGAAACCTGTATGTTTAGTCAGAGGTCAAGTTGACCAGGATTTATTTTGTTTATGTTTCTTTTGCTTTGCTGTGTTTTGTCACTGTAAATAGAAAATAAACCGCACCTTTTTGATTTTGAAAACCACAACCTCCGTTTGCTGGGCCTGTTTTGTGTGGGGAGCCCATCTCGGGGGTCACACACACCCGCTGCCGAGCTAACCCCCTCACAATATCAACTAAATACATTTAATGTACATCAGAATTATAGGGATTTAAAGTCTTAGCTTGTTTTCATTATAAGGCAGTCACAGCTTGAGTAGAAAAGCCTGTCCCCTACTACCTTTCTGTAGAGAAGGACCCTTGTTCTCTCTGTGGAAGCTTTCGTTTCTCTACAGAGGTCTAAAACACTACCTGCTAAGTCAGGCCTATAGCTTTGCAGTCAGTAAAGCTCACGCTCCCTGCTGTATGAAGAGCTCTAGCTCTGACTCAGCAGGAAGTCACTGTCGGTATCTAGCTAACCGTTTGGACCTTACGGTATTCGGAGAGTTATTCTCCTATAGACCCTACTGTTACTGTATATTTTGTATCCCTCAGTGATTGTACCTGGTTGGCCCATACATATAATTGCTTAAATGGTTTTTAGAAAATCTTTTTAATGTTACTTTCTGTAATTTAATAAAATTGTTATATTTTTTCACAATTGTATCCTGTTTAATTTGTGCCTATAAAGTCCAAAGTCCCCCACAATTCCTTTTTCTATAACTATAGGACGTGGCACACGCTCATTATGTATCCACAGTACCACTATGTGCTAAGATACAATTAAATCCTCTTTCATCTCCTGTAGCATGTCCGCAGTCCCTAAACATCTCCTGTAGCATGTCCGCAGTCTCTGATCATCTCCTGTAGCATGTCCGCAGTCTCTGACCATCTCCTTTAGTATTTTGGGGGAGAGCCTGGAGCTCCTTTAAGTTGGCTGTTGTGTTTAGACTTTGCTACATGCAGGAAGTGTTGTCTTTTTTTTTAAGAACAGATAGAATAAAAAAAATTGAGTACTTTAATTTTTTTTTATGACAACCATGCGCACTTGCGCTGTAATCATGATGCATCGTGATGCATCGTGGAATCGAATCGTTGACATGATAATCGTAATCGAATCGTGAGGCCAGTGAAGATGCGCACCCCTAGTGTCTACAGACAGCTATGACCAAGAAGCCTGTACAAGTAAATTATATGCTGGCAGAAGCTGTGGCTATTCACCACTATAAGCATTTATCCATATATCCAAAGGTTAGGTGCGGTTAGGGACAGATGATCAAGCGAGGATGCAGACAGGTTTCTTCCAGAGCTGATCATTTGTTTCTAACTGCATGTAACCACTCGATGTAAGGAAGGATACATGCTTACAACAACAGCCATGGCTCTTATCAGTCTGTTAGACTGCATTCACACCTGAGCGTAGCGTTTCGAGCGTTTTTACCGACGTTTTTACCGGCGTTTTGTCGCGCAAATTTGCGCCCGTAGAAACGCTCGTTGTCGCGCTAGACGCTTGAATCGAGCATTTCCATTACATTCTATGACTCCTAAAACGCCCAAATCTGCCCGATTTGCGCGACAAAAAAGGGTCCGGAACTTGTTTGAGCTTCAGGCGTTCGGCTTCAGGCGCTTTGGAGTGAAGATGTGAACCATCTCCATAGAGAATAATGGATTTTTTCCCCTCTAGCGTTTTGTAGCTTCAGGCTTCAGGCTACAAAATGCTCAGGTGTGAATGCAGCCTTATTGATTTGTACAGGCTTACTGGCCGCAGCTGTTCACAAATACATGGGCTCCTAACTACAGATATCCACAGTATAGCTGCACTGATGGGTACTTATGGATGGCACTGATAGGTGGCACTGATACGCGGCACTGATAAGCATCAGTGATGGCACTGGCACTCGCAGGCATTGCTGATGGGCACTAATTGCCATATCCCTGGTGGTCCAGGGTGGCATACCTTTTGGGGTACCTTTTGTGGGCATCCCTGGTGGTCTGGCGGCATCCCTGGTGGTCCTGGGCGGGCATCCGTGTCAAGGCTGCGCTGATAAACAATCAGCACAGGCTCCCCCTGTCAATCGGCTCTCCTCTACTCGCGTCTGTCAGACATGAGGGAGGAAAAGCCGATCAACGGCTCTTCCTGTTAACATCATGATCAGCCGTGATTGGACACGGCTGATCACGTGGTAAAGAGCCTCCGTCAGAGGCTCTTTACTGAGATCAGTGTAGCGTTGTGTCTGACTGACAGGCCGCACCACCGATCGACCACGATGCACGCCCCCCAGACATGGGAGTAAGTCACACATGTGCAAGTCACAAGCAAGTCTCAAGTCTTAACCTTCAAGTCTCAAGCAAGTCCCAAGTTACTGTGACGAAAAACAAGCAAGTTAAGTCGAGTCCCTGCTAGAAGTCAAGCAAGTCAAGTCATTTATTTTGGTCAAGTCACAAATCAAGTCAAAATACTGATCTACCCCATACTGTATAAAAATAATAGGAATGATAACAATAAATAATATTGGTTATGTGCCCATGCCTCACTGTGCCAGTGCTTCACTGTGCCCATGCTTCACTGTGCCCGTGCCTCACTGTGCCCATGCCTCAGTGCCTGTGTCTCACTGTGCCCAATGCCTCACTGTGCTCGTGTCTCACTGTGCCCATGCTTCACTGTGCCCAATGCCTCACTGTGCCCGTGTCTCACTGTGCCCAATGCCTCACTGTGCCCATGTCTCACTGTGCCCGTGTCTCACTGTGCCCATGCTTCACTGTGCCTGTCAGCCGTGTACCTGATCGACGGCATCCCGGCGGCCATTCCAGTATTCAAAAGCCGCGCCTCCTCCTCCTCTGTGATAGGCGGAACACTAAATTTCCCAGCATTCAGTGTTCCGCCTATCACGGACATCCACTCATCCTCATAACACAGAACACTGCCTGCTGTGAAATTGAGTGTTCCGCCTATCACAGACGAGGAGGCGTGGCTTTTGAACACTGCAATAGCCGCCGTCTGTCTGCATGACACGCTGATCAGGTAGGCGGCTTGCGGTTAGTGTTAGTGGTGCCAAGTCATTGCAAGTCATATAGCCCAAGTCAAAGTCAAGTCGCAAGTCATTAGTGACAAGTCAAAGTCAAGTCGAGTCATTTATTGAATTCTGTCAAGCAAGTCACAAGTCCTCAAACAGGTGACTCAAGTCTGACTTGAGTCAAGTCATGTGACTCAAGTCCCCCACCTCTGATGCCCCCCCCCCCGGGATGTGCCGGCAGTTATCCTTCTGAATGTCGTATGACACCCAGTCAAGATAACCACCACTCGGCCGTCATTTTGCTATAGGCCGGGTGGGAAGTGGTTAAAGTATAATATATTAAAAAATGTTAGCAGACAAGAATCATAATATGGTCTGACCATTCCTTTTCAAACCATGAAATACTGTTGTATCTGCATACGTGAAGACCTTGAATCTGTTAGTCTTAAAACCCAAGTGACAATGGAGACCCATACGGATTTTTATCAAGATTAAACATTTTCAGGCGATTAATATGGCGGAACAAAACCCTTTGTATTAAACTGGAGACTCTACAACATCCCAAAAATGCGGGTGAACTGGCAGTTCCTAATCCAAGGATATACTTTTCGCATCCTAACTACAGCATTTTGCTGGATGGGAGTCTGATGCCGCGTACACATGGTCGGAATTTCCAACAGAAAAAGTCAGGTGGGAGCTTTTGGTCGGATATTCCGACCGTGTATATGCTCCATCTGACTTTTTCTGTCGGAAATTCCGACAGAATTAGATAGAGAGCAGGTTCTCTATTTTTCCATCAGAAATTCTGACGGACGTTTTCCCGTTGAAAACTCAGACCCTGTGTACGCGGCATAAGTAGATACCTCTTCCTGCTAGACGACTATTCTCTTATGAATTTAAGGGTTGTGGTTTGGTGGGTTGTGTTCATTTTTTATATTTCTTGGTGGGTTGTGTTTGGTTTAATGTGATTTTGGTTGAATAATCTGTATTGTTTTAATGTTGTTTGCATAGAAAAATAAAAAGACGATCTGATTTAAAAAAAAAATATATATATAAGTGCAATTCTTTAAACAAAAGCGGGTACTTTAGGATTCTACACTATTAAAAGCGTTTTTTTCTATTTCCCTCTACATGTGGCTATCCATATGAGATCTGGATGGGGATTGGAACTCCCAAGGCGGTTGATATACCAACATTTAGGCGTTATTTGCCAGTCATGAGAATGAATGGCAATATTGTTTGATGAGTGTTATTCTTAAGGGAGAGGAAATGGCACATTCACTGTGGTGGTGGATACTTGGTGTGTTATCTACAGTGAGGGAGAGTGAAGCACTATTTCATTACACTTTCATGGACATTTGTTTTGGCATTTTTGATGGACTTTGATTATATTAACATATTCTTTTCATCACTTTACTATTTTGAGTTTGCTTATTGATATGCTTTTTGTGAGAACATTTCTTATTTCCTTTTTGTATGCTACTGTGGATTATTATTTGATTAGCATTGATAATATTTCACCCTGTTTGGTATTTTATTAATTTATTTAGTAACAGCACCATAGGCAGTGTTTCCTAATTGGTGGTTTAGCACATTATTTTGAGCGCAGTGCATGTTTTTATATGTGAATAAAGTAATAGTTTGTTACATTCAGCTGGACTTGAATAATGCTGAAAACATTTTACCGCTCATCCAAGTGGCTTTGTCGAATTTATACCCGAACATTTAGACCCAAATTGATAACCCAGTCATCTTATTCTAACTACCGTGGTGTAATGAAATGTGTAATTTAGAGGACTAGCAAATGTCTGTGGAAGTGCTTATGAACCTTGTCATACTAAAAAAATAAATGAGCATTGTTCTGCATCATCCAACTGATTCTGTTGCAGTCATGTATCAGTCTCTATGCTTATTGACCAAAAGACAATCCTTGAAAGTGATCAATCTGCAATCAGAATGTTGACCAAAAAGTTGGAAGGGCAATAAGAACTTATATATATATATATACAGTATTATCATTATTATTATTATTTATTCAATTCATTTTTTACGCAAAAATAAGCCAAGGCTGCACATATTGCTTTATGGAAAGTATGTCCAATGGTGCTTTAAAATTTTTTAGCAGACAAGAATCATAATATGGTCCGACCATTCCTTTTCAAACCATGAAATACTGTTGTATATGCATATGTGAAGACCTTGAATCTGTTTAGTCTTAAAACCCAAGTGACAAAGAAAGGTTCAATACGTATAGGTAAAACATCTGTTCCCAACATTTCCTCTCCCAGTTATCTATGAAACATTTGAACTTACAATTTAAAATTTCATAGAACATTAGTGCAATCTTTCGCATACAAAAAAACTGAGAAAATCAGAATGTTTTTTTTTTACCCACCTTAGACTACGCGTCTGTTTATTGGGTGAAATTGTAAAATTAGGTGGTTGATTCTGCAAGAAAATGTGTATATCAAAGATTCCTCCTATAAGCAGGTCTCCAGTCATACCAATTTGCCTTAGTAGTGGTGATGCTCCAAGTCTGCATGCGGTTGAGGAAGTATGGAAAACTCCATCACGAACCATCAGCAGGATAAGAGTGGCTCTTACTATATTTTCCCAGTAAAAATCTTTTCTGTCCATGTGGTATGTAGCTGATGTCTGTACACAAATTGAATTGTAAAAATATTCTAAACAATGCAATGACTTGCTGTTAAAGAAAACTTAATACAGAACAACCTGATCTGGACATGTGATATGGAAACCCACATCTACAGCTACAAAGACCAGGTGTCTGGGAAGTCTTTCCTTCTGCATATGTTTCATTGATTTTCAGTTTTTTGCTTTCTCCTAAATGAAGGAAGTAATCCTACACTCTACAAAAATCTCTGCCAATGTTAGGTTTCAACTTACATAACCGTCTGTTCGTTTTTTGTTGTGAGCATTGTACTGTGGCCTTTAAAGTATATCAATCGTTCGATTTCTATGAAGTTAGGCTTCATTCATTTGTGCCTGGTTATTTAAATATAACAGAAAATGTGCTCCAGCCTATTAGAAAGCTGATTAGTGATGTAAACTCTGCAGGGATAAGCCTTGTTTTTAAAGTCTATACATGGCATAAAAAACATTTGTTAAGTACCGTAAGTGTATTTTATTTCTCAAATAATATTAAGCAACACTCCATCCAAAACTTTTACTTGTGTAGCGCTCACCCCCAAAAGAGCCGCTTAGTATTTTTGGGTTCTCTGTTCTGTGCCTTGACCCCAAGAACAGCCTCCTCCCCTCTGGCACACCTGGTTAAATTGAGAAACCTCTACAACCCCTGGCACATACACAGTTGTGGAAATACCCCACACCTGGCTGTAGGTTACCATAGTAAACACACACACCAGTATAGTGATAAACAAGTTACTGTATTGATATCACTTAAAAGAGAGACAGTCTGCAACTTGAGGGCAGTAAGAGTTAAGGGCAGTCTTTGGTCCTGACTCTTCAGCTGGCTAAGTCATTGGAGCTCTTATTGTTGGTGTGCTTTAAGTGACTGACGTTGTAAATCATAGTGACTCTGACGATAGCAGTAGATAGAGACAGTCACAAATAATGGCCGCAGAAGCCTCTCACCAGTTCCAGCGATACAGCAACAACGATTCCAGGGACTAGATGTTCTCTCACACTCAGTCGCTGGTGACAACTCCAGCAACTGGCACTGCAGGGCTGCGTTTTTAACAGCGGCTCTGTTCTCTGGTTCATAGGTCAGGTTGCGGTGCTCCAGTCTCTCTCTCTCTCCCCGACAGTTGGCACTCCTTTCAGGCCTGGTCTCTCTCTCTCTCTCTCTAGAGAGAGAGAGAGAGAGAGATTACACTCTCACTGCAATGCGGGAAAGAAACATGGCCCTCTCTCTGCTCTGTCCCCTCGTGGATCCTTCTTATCAGGTACCTCATGCCCTCCCTTCTCCCGGTAACTCTGCCCCTTCCACCCTCAGTCCGCTCTCTCCTCCACCTTGGCTTGCTGGGGTCTGTAGTTCACTTCTATATCTCCACCATGGAGCCGCCAGTCACCATGACACATCCCATGATCCTCTCCTCCTGCTGTGATTGGTCCTCCCTGTGACTACACAGGAACGGGCAGCGGAGGCTGTCTATCCTATCCAGCGAGACCAGGGGAGAGGGAGGGGGGAAGAGCCTGCGGCAGTTACATTCCCCTGCATTTGCTGCTTGGCATGCAGGGGGGTCAGAGAGCGTGGGCAGTGGTGGCTAGCACCCGCTACATTTATTTCAGAGTGGCTACAAGAAGTGCAACTAAGTTATTAATGCTGTGTCTTTGTTGTGGAAAGTGTCTCTAACTTCCCGTCTCAGTGACTTACTGTCACGGGGTATCACCTGGATTTGAAGTAGGGGAAATCTTCCTACGGTTGAACTGTTGTGGAAATTTTATTATATGGACTCATGTGGACATTTTATTCTAGGATGTGTGTTTTATAGATTGTCATCTGTCTCCCTGTGTCTGACTTAACCGAGGAGTTCTCTAGCAGAGCGCACTTGGGTTGAATCGGGACCAGTGGTAAAACCGTCAGTGTGAAAACCTTCTCATGGGCTTGGAGACGTGTTCTCTGTGTGTGTGGGCGTTTGCCGGTTTGTAGGTATCAAGCGCAATGCGCTGGGCTTCTTGCCTTCAAATGTCTATGCACATTAGAGAAGCCAAGTCTGCATAACGAGAGAAACATATTATATCTCTGTTGTGGCTACGCTATTCCTTTTGGATACATACCTGCTTTTATAAGAGGACATTGATATCTGCCTTGTTGGTATACTTATACCGTATATTGACAACAGCAGTAGCAATGTCCCCGCAGATCTTCTGAAGCCTGTAAGAACAAGTAAAATTATCTTACTAGATACTGGTTACTCTGAGCAGTATTGAATAGGCTCCATGCTGACCAAGATGGTGGATGTGCATGCATGTGGCTGGGCGGGGGGCAGTGTACATGCCTCAAGTGGGTGACACATGTGCACTCCCCCCCCCTACTCCTGTGGATGCCCTCCCCTTCACATTTGTCACTTTCTGTGTTGTCATTTCCTGTGTTGTCATTTTTCATGGAGGAAGCGATTGGCTGGACTTCCCGTTTGTCATTCCTTTTGTTGCCCATAAATAAAAACAAAGTGCCTGTGCTCGGGAGGACAGACAGATCGAGACTCCAGCTTCAAGCAGCATCTTTTCTGATTCTATCTGGTGCCACTGAAGTACTTCAATTTCCTTATACCAAAGAGCTTGATACAAACATGCTTTTAAGCACGAAGGAATTGTTTTGTGCTTTGTGTGAATTTTGATGCTGGAAGTGCAAATTTTGGCGCAGCGTGGATTTGTGTACAAAGCCCAAGAAAATTTCCATGACAGAACCAGATGGCAATATAAACCTGGCAGTGCATAGTTGAAAAGTAAAAGAGTTTTGACTGGTGTTGAGCTTTAAAATCTTAACTTAGGATGAAAGGGTGGGGGAGGGGAGGAGAGGTGTGTGTGGTGGCCATATATTAGGAGGGGAAGTGTGGGGCAAGATAAAGGGAAAGGGAAGTGTAGGGGTGATATATAGGGGAAGGAAGTGTGAGGGTGGAGTGTGAGGTGTATGTACAGTATCTCACAAAAGTGAGTACACCCTCACATTTTTGTATTATATCTTTTCATGTGACAACACTGAAGAAATTACGCTTTACTACAATGTAAAGTAGTGAGTGTACAGATTGTATAACAGTGTACATTTGCTGTCCCCTCAAAATAACTCAACACACAGCCATTAATGTCTAAATAGCTGGCAACAAAAGTGAGTACACCCCTAAGTGAAAATGTCCAAATTGGGCCCAAAGTGTCTATATTTTGTGTGGTCACCATTATTTTCCAGCACTGCCTTAACCCTCTTGGACATGGAGTTCACCAGAGCTTCACAGGTTGCCACTGGAGTCTTCTTCCACTCCTCCATGAAGACATCACAGAGCTGGGGGATGTTAGAGACCTTGCGCTCCTCCACCTTCCGTTTGAGGATGCCCCACAGATGCTCAATAGGGTTTAGGTCTGGAGACATGCTTGGCCAGTCCATCACCTTTACCCTCAGCTTCTTTAGCAAGGCAGCGGTCGTCTTGGAGGTGTGTTTGGGGTCGTTATCATGTTGGAATACTGCTCTGCGGCCCAGTCTCCGAAAGGGAGAGGATAATGCTCTGCTTCAGTTTGTCACAGTACATGTTGGCATTCATGGTATATAAATCGTGAATAATAATAATAATGGTTCCCTCAATGAACTGTAGCTCTCCAGTGCCGGCAGCACTCATGCAGCCCCAGACCATGACAATCCCACCACCATGCTTGACTGTAGGCAAGACACACTTGTCTTTGTACTCCTCACCTGGTTGCTGCCAAACATGCTTGACACCATCTGAATCAAATACGTTTATCTTGGTCTCATCAGACCACAGGACATGGTTCCAGTAATCCATGTCCTTAGTCTGCTTGTCTTCAGCAAACTGTTTGCTGGCTTTCTTGTGCATCATCTTTAGAAGAGGCTTCCTTCTGGGACGACAGTCATGCAGACCTTGAAGCAGTGTGCGGCGTATGGTCTGAGCACTGACAGGCTGACCCCTTCAACCTCTGCAGCAGTGCTAGCAGCACTCATAGGTCTATTTCCCAAAGACAACCTCTGGATATGACGCTAAACACGTGCACTCAACTTCTTTGGTCAACCATGGCGAGACCTGTTGTGAGTGGAACCTGTCCTGGTAAACTGCAGCAACTACAGCAACTCTGACATTTACAAAGAAAAAATGTGTTTAAATTGCCCGCAAAATTACAGCTCTCGGCTGCTTTGTTCTGTTTGTCAAAAGCAGATGGGGATTCCATTCATCTATACCAAACTCCTGTCCTAGATGAGGGTCTGCTGTAGATGTTCCTCCATAATGTGTACCAAGTCCTTCAGGTCTGGTATGGATTTCTTATGGAGTCTTATCCAACCATGCAGAATGGCTTGCCAAGAAAGGGTGGGGACAAGCTTTCCCCCTTCCATAACCATACCAGGCCACATGCACTCAACATAATGAAGGGAGATGCTGCTGGGGGGTCCCCCTGGCCAAGCACCTCATCTTCATGTTGATGATAACAAGGGTCTCTTCCCCATAACAGTTGCCCGGTGGTTGTGCTGGTCTGCGGATGGGGTGGACTTATTGAAATCTGTAACCCCTTTTAACTATAAGGGGGCCCTCAGATATCAGACAGGGAGGGGGTAGGGCCAAGCTCTAAGCAGGATTGACTGTTTAAATTTAGTGCTGCTAATCTGTTGGTCTCCCCTAAGCACAGGGTTATTGTTTGCTTGCCTACTTCTGGGAAATTTCCCAGGCAATAGTGCAAGAAGAGGGTTGGGCTATGAATATTTATGCCTCATCTGGCCAACCACTAGGAGATTTATTGCCAGTGGGGCAGGCTGGAAAAGGATGTAAGTATTTGGGAGTGACCTTGTGAGCTCTTTTTCCCCCAGGCCCCTGCCTGTGGGAGGGTGTGTCTTGAAATCCCATTTGTCCCATCCACTTAGGCCTGATGCTGAAAGGGAACACCAATATGTTTGTGAAACAAGGACTAAGTCTGGGACTTTGGCACGCACTGCTTTATGGACATGATTTCCCAGCAGGAGTAGAGCCAATCCTGTGAAAGAAGCACCAGTAAGGAACTTTGAATGGAGGAGCCTGAGAAGCTGTAATTTGATTTGGACCTCGTAGGGAGTCTGGTGTCTTATTCTGGGAGTCTGTGCAACTATACAGTTAAATGCTTAAGAATTACAGGATTCCAGTCAATCTTAAATGTCCTTTTACATGTAAAGGCTATGAATATGATATTTCCTGGAGTCTGCTGTGTTCTTTGGGTGTCTTGTGCCCTAACCTTCTCTTCCTGGTGACGCCGGCAAAACAACTCTAAATTTTGACTCTAAAGTGACTGGTGTTTATCTGTCCTCAAACCACTATACATTTAGGACTCTATCCTAAAGTGTCAGCCCACCCAACCACTCGGGGTTCCCATGATGTAAAATTAAATTTCCTGACAAAATTTATTTTTATTTAGGTGTACATAATAATTTAAATCATGCATGAAATGTGAATGAGCTTTAATTACTTCAAGTGCTGTTATGACCATGATTAGGCCCAATTTTTTTTTTCATCCTTATTTTAGACTTTTTGTATTTCTTTTTGTGTTATTCTTAATCTAATAGTTGCCAGTTCTTAATAGTAGTGGTTAATAGTGTTCCCGTATAATGTATGCAACAGCACAATTCAAGCATTGTTGTATTGTTTAATCATTAGGGTAGTGAGGTAACAAGTTTGTTTTATAGTTCTGCCCACTCCCCGCTCCCATATCGGGTATATATGTGGCCTGCTTGCTGTTAACCATGACTATGACAAAGCGCATGCATGGGAAACGCGTCATCATGGCAACAGACAAGCCTGCGTTCCACGCTGATCCCTGGGTCCTCCCTTCTTCCGCACTTCTGGCTGGCACCACTCGTCATCTTAACAAGCCCATCCAATCGATGTCTCGGCTCCTTTGGTTTCTGGCTCTGAGCTCCAGTTGTTTTTGTCGGCTGACCTACTCCGCCAACGAGCAGCGGTAATCAGGCAGCACCTTCAGGCTTCCCCCGGCTCCCGGTGATCTGTTACTACATCAGCCTTCAAGCCAGCCCGCACCACCATCCCCGGCCAGTGAGCCAC
The DNA here is from genome assembly GCA_029206835.1 of Rana muscosa. Taxonomy (NCBI): domain Eukaryota; kingdom Metazoa; phylum Chordata; class Amphibia; order Anura; family Ranidae; genus Rana; species Rana muscosa. The sequence continues at coordinate 84,555,191 of CM055125.1, read as the reverse complement.
TCTCTTCCTCCGGCTTCTACTCTGCAAAGCATGGTTACTGGCGCCTCCCGTGCATTGCAGCTTTCATTTTGGGATGACGTTAACTCCTCATTGCCCAGGTGTCCTTTAGTGGTATCGTTTTTTTTATCTACATTCCCTTATTGCATTTTTATCACAAGTTTTTAATGTTGTGCATTGAAAACAATAAATATTGTTTCGACTATCACCACTCCATGGTCCTATTGCCTTGGTATTCATCGTTACACTTAACCCATTGAGCGCTGTCCACCCATTTTTTAAACGTAATTTGATCGAGGGCCGCATTAGCACTATGGTTGCACTCAAAGGACCGGTTGTATCTGTAAGACTTTAAAAATTTATCAAGGGCTTTTTTTTTCTCAAAGTATAGGTGCAGGAACTCACCACTCTCCCCCATCCTCCACCTTTGCGCACATCTCTCGCCACAGTCCTCAGAAGAAGGCTTCTGGGTTTACAAGTGACAGTGATGAGTGGAAGGCAAGAGCTGGAGATGGTGGAGCAGAGTTACTGCTGAAAAAAGCCCTGGCTGCGAGGGCCACATGTAGTGGCCTGGCAGGCTAGATTTGGCCCACGAGCCTTGTGTTTGACACATGTGCTCTATAACAACAGAGAGTCTAGCTGAGAGTTACTGCGTAGTACAACAGTTCATAACACAAACAGCTAATGTGATTATCCTCATAAACAGCATCCTACTCACTGAAGTCCAGCTCTGGTAACACAAACTAACAGTTGAAGGTATCAAGGGGGAATGAGCCACCTCACTGGAACTGGAGTACTCTGGTAGCAATAGGGGAGGGGTTAGATCTTCCAGAGAAGCTGTGTGCTAATAGGCTGCTGCTCGACTGCCCACATGCCAGTTCTGACAGTGGAGAGCCTCTCACTTGGCTGATCACTTGCCCAGTTACTTCTGCCTCATCAGGTGTTGCCTCTCTGAGCTGCTGAGGGAGGGAAGCTGAGGAACTTATCTTCCCTGGGCATGTCTAGAAACTCAGAGAGTTGTGGGAATTTAAGGTAAAAGGGCCTGCGCTTACATCTGAGCATGGTAATGGTCAACAATGGGAAATCCCCTACACTCTACCCCACTTGAACTTTCTGTCCCTGGCAAGTTTGCAGACCATTTAAAATTCATTCTGTGTACAGAGGGTCTTACAAGGTCTCTGGGAGCATCTCATGGATTTGGTCCTGGTTCCATTTTCTGGGACAAGAAACATCTGTTTTTAGATGTATCTGTTTATAGTCACACCCATGGCTTCTTCTGGGTGTCTTGAAAGTAATGGTGGAAAAACAGAAGGCAACCACCATTGAACCCCTGGTGGCAGAGATGTCTGTGGCTCACTAAGTCGGACAAGTTCTTCAAAACACCCAAATGGGTGGATCTTGATGGGTTTGAGACCTTACCCTGTAGATATCTCTTTTTTTGTTTTCCTTTTTTTGTTCCTTCTGGAAATTGTAAACTGGTACACCTGAAATGGACTGTTGGAAAGTATTTATTAAATAAATGACATGATCATACAAGGATGAAGCAGAAAATACAACATAAAGTATTGTTGTTGGTCTCGATGTAGTACTTTGTTTTAAAAAAAAAAAAAACATAGTAGCAACAGATGTATAACAATGATATTTAAAAGATAAAAAATGCAATGTATATATAATTTAGTCACCTCTATCAGATTGTAATGAAGGTATTTCTTGATGGGTTTTGACCCTGGGCCCCCCACTGGAAGGAAAGAGTGTGAGCCACCCTGCTTTGTGGGCAGCTGTTTTTTTGAGGTTAGGACATTGAAATTGTACTTGTATGTACTGCAGAAACCACTATAATGGATAGACAACTAGATGACCTATAATAATTTACCACACAGAAATGCCGCGTACACACGATCGGAAATGCGGTGACGTACAAGACGTACGACGAGCCGAGATCAATGAAGTTCAATAGGCAGTTCAGCTCTTCTACTTGATTCTGAGCATGCGTGTTTTTTTTGCACGTCGAAATTGCATACAGACGATCGGAATTTCCGACAAGAACTTTTCTTGACGGAAAATTTGAGAACCAGCTCTCCAATTTTTTTTGGGCGGAAATTCCGACAGAAAAAGTCAGATGGAGCCTACACACGGTCGGAATTTCCGACCAAAAGCTCATATCAAACTTTTCTTGTCGGAATTTCCGATCGTGTGTACGCGGCATTACAGCTGAGTGGATTAAAATGTTAATATTTCACCTCCTGAGAGGCAGTATATATTTTTTTTAAATGGAAAGGTTAAGTCCTCTGGAGGAATCAGTCATGACACTCACTATGGGCTGCTTAATCATAGTAATTAAACTTTCCCCTCTGGTTATGACCAAATGTAATAATTATCTTCAACTGTAAGATATGATAGTGCAATGTAATAATTTGCAATTGTTTTAATATTGTTTTTTTCTCAAGAGATATTTCCTTTTTTCTTCCCAGGAACACATGTATTTGGCCTGTGAACACATTAAACAAGCATATTGACATTGTTAAATTTTGTGCTTCAGCTATGTTTACCACTTAAGGACCGGAAGGATTTGTCCCCTTAATGACCAGGCCATTTTTTGCAATACGGCCCTGCGTCGCTTTAACTGACAATTTTGAAAAATAAACCTGACTAAAATAGTGTATAAAAAGAAATCAACTGCCCTCTTCTTCCCTTATACACTCCACTGCGCTTCGGGAGCAGGTCTGCTGAATGCAGACCAAAAAAACCTTACTAGCTGCTACTTTACAAAAAACATATAATAAAAGTATTTTGAATAAAAAAAAATAGTAGCGCTTCTGTGTATCACACCACAAATCTAAATACTATAGCAAATATATATATGTCCCGTGAAGAAATACATATATGTGAAAAACTGCAAAACATATACTCTAAAATTATATATGTGCACATACAATAAATTAATAAGTGTCCGTAACGTTCAAATATTGTTTTCAAACCAGTTGTGAAAAAAACATTTAAAGAAAGTCCATCAGTGAGATAAGTGTTCCAATAATAGTGACTTCAACTAAAATTTGCATAAAAATCTTCCTGTGTTCTCTTGAATAAACCTTCACCACACCAGCGTGATTAGTGACTCCACTCCCTAAGGACTTGCACTCACCACTAGGATTTGCCTTGCACTCTCATGCTCGGCTTCACAGCTTAAACACCCCTCAGGGTATAAAAGATAGATCCAAACGATGTTGCTAGGTCAGTCAAGTTTTCCCACATGAAAAAGCAAAAAAGTCTCCAATAGTGAAGTACGTAAAAACTTTTATTAAACACAGCACAGGTAACCTTCAATAGTTTCACTCACATCTAGCAAATCAAAATTAGGCACTTCAGCAAAATCACTTCAAAACGCCAGACAGGCATACGACAGGTAGCCGCGATGTATTGCGGTCTCGGCGGACCAATCAATCATTTGTGTCTCACCCTCCTTCATATATGCCTGTCTCTCCACTCCAATCGAAAACACTGTGATCTTCCGTCCAAACACCGGACTGTAGATTAGATGAGTGGTCGAAAAAACCGAACACCATACACTATAAAAGAGCGCCGTGTAGCTTCTCCCAGACTAGTTTCGTCGCATAGGACTTCTTCCAATTATGGACTTTGTTCTGTGTTGAAAGTCAATAAAGTGCATCTCTCTGAAAGAATCGGGTTGCTGCTGGAAAATTACTTACATCATCATAATAATAACTACATAATAATTATCTACCCACTATACTACTTCACTACATGTGTGTGTAAACTAGTGATGAGCCGAACACCCCCGGGTTCGGTTCGCACCAGAACCCGCGAACGGACCGAAAGTTTGTACGAACATTAGAACCCTATTAAATACAATGGATGCGAACGTTCGAATTCTAAAGTGCTAATTATAACGACTATTATGCATGTTATTGTCCTAAAAAGGGTTTGGGAACCCGGGTTCTGCACCAGGGGACATGTATCAATGCAAAAAGAAGTTTTAAAAACGGTCGTTTTTCGGGAGCAGTCATTTTAATGATGCATAAAGTGAAAAAAAAAAAGTCAAATATTCCTTTAAATATCGTACCTGGGGGGTGTCTAAAGTATGCCTGTGAAGTGCCACGTGTTTCCCGTGTTTAGAACTGTCCCTGCACAAAATGACACTTCTAAAGGAAAAAAAAGCCATTTAAAACTGCTTGCGGCTTTAATGTAATGTCTGGTCCCGGTAATATGGATGAAAATCTTTAAGAAAAATGGCATAGCTACCCCATGACCCCCCCCACCCCCCCACCCCAGCCCATTACCAGCCCCTTTGGGTCTTGTATGGATATTAAGGGGAACACCGCACACAAAATAAAAAAGGCCCTATATACTCTGAACAGCCGTATACAGGCGGTGCATACAAGACAGGGACTGTAGTTTTGTTCTTATGTAGAATCTGTTTGTAATTTTGAACAGGTACATTGTTTAAGTGTAGCTCCAGCCCAAAAATCTATTTTTAAACTTTTTGGAAAACATAGGTAAGGGTTATCACCCCTGTAACATTTGTTTTGCTGTCTGTGCCCCTGTTCAGAACATTTCACCTCACTTTCCGTCCCAATGACAACTGTTTTTGAAATGTGGTGTTTTTCTTGAAACAAGGATTGGTGATAAAGCATCAGTACAGAGGAGACACCTTTCTCCCATATTAATTCTTACAGGAGAGAATTTTCCTTCCTAGGGGTAGATTTCCTCTCACTTCCTGTTGTCTTCTTGCGTTTGCAAGTAGGAGTCGTTTGTAAGTTGGATGTTTGAAAGTAGGGACCTGCCGTATATACTCTGCAGAAATAGGCCCCTTAGTTGTTGGTGTTGGCACAACACTGTAAGCACTCACAGTTACTCTTGGTTGGTGCTGGAACGCCCTGCTGTCAACTATTATATCAGGAATTGTAATTACATATAATTGTTGAACAGTGGTAGTAAAAATTGGGCCTTTGATGGTGGTGCTGGTGCCACAACACTGTAAGCCCTGACAGTTACTCTTGGTGGGTGCAGCAATGGGCCCTGCTGTGAATTATTAGATCAAGAATTGTAATTGCATGCCCCTGTTGAACAGGGGCTGAAAAATTGGGCCTTTCGTGGTGGTGGTGGTGGTGGTGGTGGTGGTGGTGGTGGTGTTGCCACAACACTGTAAGCCCTCAGAGTTACTCTTGGTGGGTGCAGGAATGGGCCCTGCTGTGAATTATTAGATCAAGAATTGTAATTACATGCCCCTTTTGAACAGGGGCTGAAAAATTGGGCCTTTCGTGGTGGTGGTGGTGGTGGCGTTGCCACAACACTGTAAGCCCTCAGAGTTACTCTTGGTGGGTGCAGCAATGGGCCCTGCTGTGAATTATTAGATCAAGAATTGTAATTACATGCCCCTGTTGAACAGGGGCTGAAAAATTGGGCCTTAGGCACTGGTGGCACAACACTGCAACCCCTCACAGATACTGTACTTGGAGCACAGCAATGAGCCCTGTTGCAAAGTATTGCTTCAAAAATTGTAATTACACGCCCCTGTTAAACAGGGGCTGAAAAATTGGGCGTTAGGCACTGGTGGCGGCACCCATAAACAAAAATGATCTTCCAAGCTATCATCATCAATCGTATCATTGAGGACTCGGAGGAGGAGGATAGCCAGTCAACATAACAGCACAGGCACTCAGCATCAGCATCAGTCTTGAAGGGATGTGACATGTTAAAATCAATTAGTCTGTTATATCAGCATCAGGTGTGTGGTAGCTGGTGGTGATCCAAGACTGGTTCATCTTGATGAAAGTCAGTCGATCAACCGAGTCGGTGGACAGGCGCACCCTGTGATCCGTGACAAATCCTCCAGCAGCACTGAATGTGCGTTCCGAAAGAACGCTGGATGCAGGACAGGCCAGTAGCTCAATTGCATACTGTGCAAGCTCTGGCCAGTGATCCATCCTCAAGACCCAGTAAGCCAGAGGATTTTCGGTGGGGAAGGTGTCCAAGTCTGACCTTGCCCCTAGATATTCCTGCACCATGTTTATCAGACGCTGGCGATGGTTGCTGGAACCGATCATACTTTGGGGCTGCGGACTAAAGAATTGTCTGAACGCATCGGTCAGACGGCCACCTTCCCCACCGCTCCTTCTTTGACTGGCCGAAGCCTCAGCAACTCGTTGTCCAGGACCAGGAGTTTGTAACCTCCCAGTCTCTGGGAACGCGTTCCACAGACCTTTCTGCAAGGCCTCCCGGAGTTGTCTCATCCTCTGCGACGGTAACATAAGGTCCGCAACCTTACCCTTGTACCGTGGATCAAGGAGAGTGGCCAGCCAGTAATGGTCCCTCTCCTTGATCCGAAGAATACGAGGATCCTTCCGCAGACTTTGCAGGATCAGGGAGGCCATGCAGCGTAGGTTAGCTGAGGCATTCGGTCCGGAGTCCTCTGGGTCCCTAAGGACGACATGATCCGCAGCCACCTCCTCCCAGCCACGTACAAGTCCACTGGTTTCTTGGGACTGTAAATCATCCCTAAAAGACTGCTGCTGATGATGCTGAGTGCCAGGCTCCACCTCCATGCTGACACAATCCTCCTCCTCCTCCTCCTCCTCGTCCTCTTCCTGTGCGATGGGTGGGACAGAAGGAACACTGTCTGGGTAAAGGGGGCCTTGAGAGGCAAGGAAGTCCTCCTCTTCCTGCCTCTGTTCTGCCTCAAGTGCCCTGTCCATTATTCCACGCAGCGTGTGCTCCAACAGGTGGACAAGAGGTACAGTGTCACTGATGCATGCACTGTCACTGCTCACCATCCTCGTGGCCTCCTCAAATGGTGCCAGGACAGTGCATGCATCCCTGATCATGCCCCACTGGCGTGGAGAAAAAAAACCAAGCTCCCCTGACCCTGTCCTGGTGCCATAGTCGCACAGGTACTCATTGATGGCCCTCTGCTGCGTGTGCAGCCGCTGCAGCATGGCCAACGTTGAGTTCCACCTGGTGGGCATGTCACATATAAGGCGGTTCTTGGGCAGGTTCAACTCCTTTTGCAGCTCAGCCAGGCGAGCACTGGCATTATAAGATCTGCGGAAATGCACAAGACTTTCCTGGCCTGCCTCAGGACATCCTGTAAGCCCGGGTACCTGCCCAAGAACCGCTGCACCACCAGGTTAAGGACGTGAGCCACACAGGGCACATGGGTCAGTTGTCCCTGTCGGAGGGCGGAGAGGAGGTTGGTGCCATTGTCGCAAACCACCATTCCTGGCTTACGCTGGCGTGGCGTCAACCACCTCTTGGCCTGGCCCTGCAGAGCAGACAGGACCTCTGCCCCAGTGTGGCTTCTGTCCCCCAAACACACCAGCGCAAGCACGGCATGGCATCTTTTTGCCTGCGTACTTGCGTAGCCCCTTGAACGCCTACGGAGCACCGCTGGTTCCGAGGACAAACCACAGGAAGAGGCCATGGAGGAAGAAGAGGAGGGGGTGGAGGAGAGAGGTGTGTCACAACCAGTAGTAGCATTTTGGAGGCGTGGCGGTGGAACAACCTCCAACACTACTGCACCTTGTCCTGCATCCTTCCCAGCTGCCAAAAGAGTGACCCAATGGGCCGTGAAAGAAAGGTAACGTCCCTGTCCATGCCTGCTGGACCATGAGTCAGCGGTAATATGCACCTTACCGCTGACCGCCCTGTTCAGCGAGGCCAAGACATTGCCTTCCACATGCCGGTAGAGAGCCGGAATAGCCTTCCGTGAGAAAAAGTGGTGTTTGGGAACCTGCCACTGAGGAACCGCACATTGCACAAACTCACGGAAGGGGGCCGAGTCTACCAACTGAAAAGGCAGCAGTTGAAGCGCTAGCAATTTAGCCAAGCTAGCATTCAACCACTGGGCATGTGGATGGCTGGGAGTGAACTTCTTTCGACGGTCCAGCAGCTGGGGCAGGGAAATTTGCCTGCTAGAATCGGACGTCGGTGTACTGCTAGCAGAGTGGCCGCAAGTACTTGGCTGTGACACACCTAATTCTACACCTTCATTCCTCTCAGTGCATGTTTCAGAGAGGACTGAAGTTATAGTGGGGTTGGAGATCCCAGCTGATGCGGTGCAAGGAGAGGTCCGCTTTGTTCTTTGGTGTGGGTCTTTGAGGTAGGCTTGCCAACGAGCTGCATGGCAGGTCAACATATGTCTGGTCAGGCATGTGGTACCCAAGCGGCTGATGTTTTGGCCACGCGATATACGCTTGAGACATATGTTGCAAACAGCAGCTGTGCGATCTGATGCACTAGCCTCAAAAAAGGCCCACACCAAAGAACTTTTTGAATGACGGGCAGAGGCAGCGCCCTGCACAGGCGGAGCTCTGCGGTGTGATTCCGTCGGTGTACTGCCCTTACGCTGGCCACCAAAGGGCATCCTGCCTCGTTGGAGATGTGCCTCCTCCTCATCCTCCTCCTCCTCCTCTCTCCTATTAGGCACCCACGTGGAGTCAGTGACCTCATCATCCCCTCCCTCCTCATCACTGGAGCCAATCTGGCAGTATGCTGCAGCTGCTGGAACATGACTGCCAGATTGGTGTCCTTCTTGAGCATCCCCTCTGTCTGCTCTCACGCCACTGCCTTCCTGTAGCTGGTTTCATCATCAGACCCTTCGAAACGCTGGGCATCCTCCTGGAGCATGTACCCAACACTGTGCTCAAACAGTTCGGGGGACTCCTCAGGAGGAGGACATGGTGGGTCTAGGGAAGGAGTGACTGATGATGAGTCTGACATTGATACCAGGGAAGAGGACGCTTTGGCAGCTGCTTTGCCAGTACCCTGAGCCTGGGTGAGAGAGGATGAGGAGGAGGAGGAGGGCTTGGTCATCCACTCTACCAAGTCTTCGGCATGATGTGGCTCAACATGTCCAGCTGCCGAAAAGAAGGACAAGCGTGTCCCATGGCCATGTGCTGATGACAATGCACCGCGTCCACGACCAGCACTGTTGCCCCCAGACACAGAGCCTGCTTGCTCTCTTTTATTGCCTCCTGACTGTCTGCCTCTCCTTGTTTGCCTTCCAGACATTCTAATGGATGGCCTGCAGGGAGATGGGAAAAAAGCAATAAGGGCTACCTTCAGGTGTCCTTCTCTGTCCCTTTACTTAAGGATTTCTAAATATGGTTGAGGATGATTGCTTTCGCACAGAATAGCACAATGACAATTTCCCTGACTGTCCAAAAAACAAGGATTTCAAAGATGGTTGATGATGAATGCTTTAGCACAGTATAGCACAAGGAGAATTTCCCTCACTGTCCTTCCCTGTCCCTACAAACAAGGATTAGCACAGTAAAACACACTGACACTCTCCCTACCTATAGTTTTCTGTCCCTATAAAAAATGTTTTTTTAAAGATGGTTGATGAGGAATGCTTTAGCACAGTATAGCACAAGGAGAATTTCCCTCACTGTCCTTCCCTGTCCCTACAAACAAGGATTAGCACAGTAAAACACACTGACACTCTCCCTACCTATAGTTTTCTGTCCCTATAAAAAATGTTTTTTTAAAGATGGTTGATGAGGAATGCTTTAGCACAGTATAGCACAAGGAGAATTTCCCTCACTGCCCTTCCCTGTCCCTACAAACAAGGATTAGCACAGTAAAACACACTGACACTCTCCCTACCTATAGTTTTCTGTCCCTATAAAAAATGTTTTTTTAAAGATGGTTGATGAGGAATGCTTTAGCACAGTATAGCACAAGGAGAATTTCCCTCACTGTCCTTCCCTGTCCCTACAAACAAGGATTAGCACAGTAAAACACACTGACACTCTCCCTACCTATAGTTTTCTGTCCCTATAAAAAATGTTTTTTTAAAGATGGTTGATGATGAATGCTTTAGCACAGTATAGCACAAGGAGAATTTCCCTCACTGTCCTTCCCTGTCCCTACAAACAAGGATTAGCACAGTAAAACACACTGACACTCTCCCTACTGTGACAGCAGGAAGGTAAAGTCACCTGGTTGCATCCAGGGGGGTAGATATATTTCGCCCAGATTCAGGCTTTACGCCGACTTATACAACTAGGTGGAGAGTTGTATAAGCCCAGCTAAGGCTAGTGGGCTCATGGATGACTCATATGTCTAGGGAGAGTGTGGGGCGTCGTGCAGACAGGGAGTTGATGAGACCAGCTGAAGCTTGTCAGCTCATTTAGGCCTCTATTAGAACTCCCAGCTTCATTAGATGTTAGCTCATGCCTGGAACCAGACCTGTGTGGACTGTCTAGGGAGAGTGAACCCCTGTGCGGTGAGACAAAGCCTGTGTGGCTATTTGCTTGGACATTTAAAACCAGGGACTTAGGGACTAGGACAGCACTAGGCTGATCCCAGTTGTTAGTTAGGAAACCTGTATGTTTAGTCAGAGGTCAAGTTGACCAGGATTTATTTTGTTTATGTTTCTTTTGCTTTGCTGTGTTTTGTCACTGTAAATAGAAAATAAACCGCACCTTTTTGATTTTGAAAACCACAACCTCCGTTTGCTGGGCCTGTTTTTGTGTGGGGAGCCCCTCCCGGGGGTCATACACACCCGCTGCCGAGCTAACCCCCTCACAGTTGGTGGAGAACCAGTGGCAGTTTTTTTTTTAAGCCAGCATGGAGGAGATACTGAAGCAGCTGGCTCTAGCAAATGCCAATCAACAGCAGACAAATGCAGGTTTGCAAAAGAGCCTTGCAGCTCATCAACAGAGCCTTGCAGCTCAACAACAGAACTTCGCAGCCCAGCAGCAAGCTCATCAACAGAGCCTTGCAGCCCAGCAGCAGACAAACGCAACTTTGCAACAGAGTCTGGAGGCTCAGCAACAAGCCCAGCAGCAATCTGAGGCCCGCTTCATAGACCTGTTGCAGAAGCAAGAGCAGAGACTACAACAACAGATGGAAGCAGTAATGCAGCAACGTCCGCAGACCAGTGAGGAAAGCCGTCCCACTAATACCGCGTCCTTTGGGGTGAGTCGTTTATTGACAAAAATGACTGGAGAGGATGATCCAGAGGTATTTTTGACCACATTTGAAAGGACCGCTGAAAGAGAAAAGTGGCCTGAGGAGCAGTGGGCTGGACTGGTGGCTCCTCTGTTAACTGGTGAATCGCAGAAAGCTTACTATGACCTAGAGCCTAACCAAGCAAAAGACTATGTGATACTAAAAGCTGAAATTTTGGCAAGGCTGGGTGTCACCCAGGCTGTCCGGGCTCAGCGTGTGCATAACTGGACTTTCCAGCTTGGAAAACCCCCCAGGTCTCAAATGTATGATCTCATTCACCTGAGCAGAAAGTGGCTACAGCCAGAGACTTTGTCCGCACCAAAGATTGTGGAACGTGTTGTAATGGATCGGTTTTTGAGAGCTCTTCCTACTGCCATCCAAAAGTGGGTAAGCCATGGAGACCCAGAGACGGCCGATGGTCTTGTGGATCGTGTGGAGAAATACTTGGCTACAGAGAACCTGACGGCCTCTTCCAGAGACACTCGGACTTTCCACCCTAAGACCAGACCATCCCCAGGGGCGGATAAGAGGATTCCAAGGGGTGAGGGTGGAGAGAGTGAGAGGGTGGGAGCTCTACCCCAAGTTTGGCGAGAACAGCCTGGGAAATCAGCGGCTCAAGAGGCGGCAAGAAGGATCGTTTGCTACCGCTGCCGGCAAGCGGGACATATTGCAGCCAATTGCCCGGTTGTGGAGGAACCCATGCAGTGTGACTTTCTGACGGGCAGACGTCAGTCGCTGTGTGCGACAGTCGCATGCACTGCCATTCGAGGAACTGAGAAACATTTATGCAAAATGTTTGTTAATGGTAGAAATGTTGTGGTATTGCTGGATTCAGGTAGCCTTGTGACCCTGATAAAGGCTGAGTTAGTTAAAACAGAGGTCTCTGGGAATAGCAAGGTAGCTGTTATTTGTGTGCATGGGGACACCCGAGAGTATCCAGTGACTACAGTGTGTTTCGAGACCCCCAAAGGTACCCTCTCTCATCCAGTGGGCTTAGTATCTCAGTTACCGCATGACGCCATTGTGGGAAGGGATTTTCCGAAGTTCTGGGAACTGTGGGATGATCCTGAGCCCCCCACTGGTGCCCCTATGTACCAGGAATGTGATAGCCAGAACTCCCCTGAGAGTGGTGAGGACTCTCCGGAATTTCCCTTATCAGTATTGGCAGGGGAGACTCAAGAAACTGGAGAGGAGCCCACCTCCTCAGACGAAAACCTACCGTCTGTGGAGTTTTCTGATCTTGAGGTTCACAGGGAAAACTTTGCCACAGAACAGTTGAAAGACCCCGCCCTAATAAAGGCACGGGAAAACGTAGTGAAAATAGATGGCGAGTTAGTGAACCCAGATAATACCTGCACTTACCCATACTTCAGCGTAGAGAAGGACCTACTGTATCGGGTGGCAAAAAGGGCAGAAGAAACCGTTGAGCAGCTTGTGGTGCCCAAACCTTACAGGAAGTTGGTGTTGGAGTTGGCCCATGGGCACATTCTTGGAGGTCATCTGGGGACAGAGAAAACCCGAGAGAGGGTATTACAGAGATTCTATTGGCCGGGGGTGATGAAGGACATAGAAATTTATTGTTCCTCCTGCCCTGTGTGTCAGAGGTCGGCCCCGATGCCACATTTCCGTAGCCCGCTGGTCCCTCTACCCATCATTGAGGTCCCGTTTGAGAGGATCGCCATGGATTTGGTAGGTCCTATAATCAAGTCCGCTAGGGGGCACCAGTACATATTAGTTATAATGGACTATGCCACCCGTTATCCAGAAGCGATCCCTCTCCGAAATACCTCGGCCAAAACCATAGCCAAAGAGCTATCTCTTGTGTTTAGCCGGGTGGGTATTTGTAAAGAACTGCTTACGGACCAAGGTACACCCTTTATGTCCCGGGTTATGAAGGAGCTGTGTAAATTGTTCAAAGTGACGCAATTACGTACATCTGTGTATCACCCCCAAACCGATGGGCTGGTTGAAAGATTCAACAAAACCCTAAAACAAATGTTGAAGAAAGTGGTGGATAGAGATGGAAAGGATTGGGACTGTCTACTTCCTTATCTGATGTTTGCTATTAGGGAGGTGCCCCAATCCTCTACGGGATTCTCCCCCTTTGAGTTACTGTATGGGAGACACCCAAGAGGGCTGTTGGATATTGCCAAGGAAACTTGGGAAAGTGAGAGTTCTCCCCACAGGAGTGTGATTGAGCATGTCGCCCTGATGCAAGACCGAATTGCACAGGTAATGCCCATCGTGAAGGAACATTTGGCCCAAGCGCAGTTAGCACAGCAGAGAGTGTACAACCGTGGAGCCAAGACCCGTACCTTTTCCCCGGGGGATAGGATACTGGTACTTGTCCCTACGGTTGAAAGTAAATTCCTTGCCAAATGGCAAGGCCCCTATGAGATAATGGAAAAAGTGAGCGAAGTGAATTACAAGGTCAGACAACCAGGAAGGCGAAAGCCCGAACAGATCTATCACGTTAATCTGTTGAAAGCCTGGAGGGATAGAGAGTCCCTAGTCGCAGACACTTGGTCACCAGCTCAAACTGGTTGCATCATTCCTGAGGTTGGAATAGCAGCCACCTTGTCACAACCCCAACAACAGGAGGTTAAGGAGTTTGTGCTTCGCAACAAGGAGGTATTCTCTGAGCTGCCGGGACAAACATCTGGGGTAGAGCATGACATCATTACCCCGCCCGGTGAAAGGGTGAAGTTAAAACCCTATCGGATCCCAGAGGCCCGACGGGAGGCAATACGGGAGGAAGTACAGAAAATGCTGAACTTAGGGGTGATAGAGGAGTCCCAAAGTGATTGGTCTAGTCCCATCGTGTTGGTGCCTAAACCGGATGGGAGCTGGCGATTTTGTAACGATTTTCGTCAGTTGAACAAAGTTACAAAATTTGACACCTACCCCATGCCACGTATAGATGAGTTGATCGACCGGCTGGGAACAGCCCGATACATGACGACTCTTGACCTCACAAAAGGGTATTGGCAAATCCCCCTGGCCAAGTCGGCCAAAGAGAAAACCGCATTTGTAACCCCAGACGGGGCGTTCCAATATAAAAGAATGCCGTTCGGGTTACAGAATGCGCCGGCCACATTCCAGCGGAAAATGGACCAGATGCTGAGGCCCCATCGGAAGTATGCTGCGGCTTACCTGGATGACGTAATTGTCCATAGCACAGATTGGGCCTCACATCTGCCAAAAGTGCAAGCAGTCCTGGACTCTGTTCGGGAAGCGGGGTTTACGGCTAACCCCAAGAAGTGTACCATTGGGCAGGAGGAGGCCAAATATCTTGGGTACACCATTGGGAGGGGAGTAATAAAACCCCAACTCAACAAAGTCGAGGCCATCCAGAGTTGGCCACGTCCCAACAGCAAGAAGCAGGTACGAGCCTTTCTGGGAATCGCTGGGTATTATCGGCGATTCATTCCCCACTTTGCTTCTAAGGCTGTGCCCCTAACCAACCTGACGAAGGGGAAAGGGTCGGTCATGATTAAATGGACCCCCGAGGCTGAGGCAGCATTCCAATTCTTGAAACAAGGAAACAAATAGAAGAGTGAATAGGTGGTTCCTGGCCCTCCAGGAATTCAACTTCACAGTAAAGCATCGCCCTGGCGTTCAAATGGGGAATGTGGATGCTTTGTCTCGAGTACATGAATGCCTGATTGCTGGTGTTCCAACCCCGAGGTTAAAACAAGAGGGGGGGGTATGTGACAGCAGGAAGGTAAAGTCACCTGGTTGCATCCAGGGGGGTAGATATATTTCGCCCAGATTCAGGCTTTACGCCGACTTATACAACTAGGTGGAGAGTTGTATAAGCCCAGCTAAGGCTAGTGGGCTCATGGATGACTCATATGTCTAGGGAGAGTGTGGGGCGTCGTGCAGACAGGGAGTTGATGAGACCAGCTGAAGCTTGTCAGCTCATTTAGGCCTCTATAAGAACTCCCAGCTTCATTAGATGTTAGCTCATGCCTGGAACCAGACCTGTGTGGACTGTCTAGGGAGAGTGAACCCCTGTGCGGTGAGACAAAGCCTGTGTGGCTATTTGCTTGGACATTTAAAACCAGGGACTTAGGGACTAGGACAGCACTAGGCTGATCCCAGTTGTTAGTTAGGAAACCTGTATGTTTAGTCAGAGGTCAAGTTGACCAGGATTTATTTTGTTTATGTTTCTTTTGCTTTGCTGTGTTTTGTCACTGTAAATAGAAAATAAACCGCACCTTTTTGATTTTGAAAACCACAACCTCTGTTTGCTGGGCCTGTTTTTGTGTGGGGAGCCCCTCCCGGGGGTCATACACACCCGCTGCCGAGCTAACCCCCTCACACTACCTATAGTTTTCTGTCCCTATAAAAAATGTTTTTTTAAAGATGGTTGATGATGAATGCTTTAGCACAGTATAGCACAAGGAGAATTTCCCTCACTGTCCTTCCCTGTCCCTACAAACAAGGATTAGCACAGTAAAACACACTGACACTCTTTCGTTTTTGTTTTGGGACGAAACCCTGCATCAGTTTTTACGGTTCTCTGGCCCCTGTTTGTTTTGGCCTTTGAACCAGGTTTGTATGATGTCTGGGTAGGGAGTTACTTGTTCTGGGGTGAGGGGTTTCTATATTTTGCTACTCTCAATGTACACTATGCTGCTCAAATGTTTTACTGGACTCAGATCCCAATGACTTTGCTTGCTGTTGTTTCTCTCCCCAATGGGTCTGGGCCTCCTGGGTCCATCCTGCGTCTATTTCCCCCTGGTGTTTCATGATGGCTCCCCCAGATACAGAGCTGCTGACCATTCTATCATGGAACGTCAGGGGGCTTAACTCTAAGTATAAGAGATCGATCTTGTTCCAATATTTGAAAATGCACAACCCGCACATAGTGCTGCTGCAGGAGACCCACTTGACTGGCAGTAAGGTCCTTGCTTTGAAAAAACCCTGGGTGCAGAGGGCTATTCATGCAACCTATTCTTCATACTCCCGCGGGGTCTCTATTCTAATTAGTAAACTAATTCCGTGTATAATTCATGATGTCCATTTAGATCCCCAGGGTAAATTTGTTATGGTTGTATTGAGTTTGTACGCACAGAAATATGTAATTGTGAATGTCTATTTGCCTCCGCCGAGCCAGATTCAGATTCTTTACACGCTGTACGAGAGGATTGCCCCGCATTGCCCTGCACATGTCCTGTTCATGGGAGACTTCAATGCCACTCTGTCCCGGGACCTGGATAGACCTACTCCCCAGCCGACCTTTAATTCTGATCTTGGTACATGGGCCCAGGCGACGGGATTTCAGGAGGTTTGGAGGTGGCTTCACCCTCGTGACAGAATGTATTCTTGCTTCTCAGCCACATTTAAAACCTCATCTCGAATTGATTTGGCTTTTGCCAACTCTTCCCTATTAGCTCGTGTCTGTGAGGCGAGCTACCTCCCCTCTGGCCTCTCCGACCACCATCCACTTAAATTGACCATTGGGGCTGACAGGTCCCGGGACAGAGCCATGTGGCGGCTGCAGCCCCATTGGATTAACAATGGGGCGGTCCATGATAGAGTCTCTCCTCTCCTGCAGGAGTTCTGGGCACACAATCAGGGGTCGGCTTCCCTGGAGGTGACGTGGGATGCCTCCAAGGCTCACGGCAGGGGACAATATATCTCTGCTGCGGTGAAGGCGGAGCTTGGAGACGCTGTTTCTAACCTGCAGCACAGGGTTGACGAGGCCACGACTAAATACACTGACTCAGCTATGGCCTCTAATTTTGATTGTTTGTCCTCGCTTCGGCGGGAACTTCATCTACAAGTGTCCGAAATTACCAGGTTGGGTATACAACGTAGTAGACAGGAATATTTTGAGTTTGGGGACAAGAATAGCAAACTACTTGCACTTCTAGCGCAGCAGGATAGGCCCTCGACAGTCATACCAGAGATCCTCACGAATGATGGCGTTTTGGTCCACTCTCAGGAGGATATTCTCTCTGCATTTACAGCTTTCTATACCTCCCTGTATGTCTCTTCGCTCCCCGCAGACTTTGACCCTGCACCCATGATGTCTATACTGGATACGTTGGCTCTGGGGTGGCTCTCTGATGCGGAAAGGCAACTCCTCGTCTCAGATATCACTCCAGAGGAAGTTGTTCGGGCCATTAAATCATTCCCGACAGGCAAAGCCCCGGGCCCAGATGGACTTCCCATAGACTATTATAGTACCCATGCTTCACTTATTGCCCCTAAGCTGGCACAGCTGTTTCAGGCCTGCTTGCAACAGGGCTCCCTACCGCCCTCAATGAGAGAAGCGCATGTTGTTCTCATCCCAAAGCCTAATAAAGACCCTAGGCTGTGTGCCTCCTACAGGCCAATCGCCCTCCTTAACTGTGATTTAAAAATTCTTACCAAACTACTGGCCACTAGACTTAGCAAGGTTATCAAATCCTTGATTGACTCTGACCAAACTGGCTTCATGCCCGGTAGATCCACAGATGTAAACATTCGTAGGCTGTTTTCTAACATCCATGCTCCACATGACAACCAAGGTACTAGGACTATTGCCACACTTGATATGGAGAAAGCGTTCGATACAGTGGAGTGGGTTTATCTGTGGGAGGTGCTTAGGAGAATGGGATTCCCTCTTAAGTTCATTGATTGGATGCGTACGCTCTATACTGATCCGTTGGCGCGTATCAAGCTCAGTGGCACCTTGTCTCCCCCGTTCCCACTCCAGAGGGGCACCAGACAGGGATGCCCTCTCTCCCCGGCCCACTTCGCCCTGGCCATGGAGCCTATTGCAGAAGCCCTTAGGAGCTCGGCTGAGATCCGTGGTCTTAGGGTGGGCTGGTTGGAGGAGAGAGTGGCTCTCTACGCAGATGACCTCCTGCTTTTTTTGAACGATGCTGGTGATTCTCTGCGGGGTGCTCTTGGGATCATGGAAGCCTTTTCCGCCTTCACTGGGCTGCGAGTGAACTGGCACAAGTCTCAACTGTTCCCGGTGGATGAGGGGGCCAGGTCCTCCTCACCCCCCTCCCTTCCGCTTCAGTGGGTCGATCAGTTTACTTACCTAGGCATTGTTGTCTCCAAGGAGAGTGCAAGCTTTGTGCGGCTCAATCTTGACCCTGTCCTGGTGGCAGTTAGGACCAAACTGAAGGCATGGAGCAATCTCCCCCTTTCCCTCATTGGCCGTATTAACCTTCTTAAAATGAAAGTCCTCCCTAAATTTACTTATATTTTTCGGAATTCCCCGCAATGGTTGACCAAGGCTTTCTTTAATTCTCTAAGGCGGCTCTTCCTCACCTTTCTTTGGGGGCCTAGGCCGCCTAGATTTAAATACGCTACCTTGACCAGGCCTGTGGACAATGGAGGTTTGGCTCTCCCTGACTGTCACAAGTACTTTTTGGCTACCCAGCTCGTGACCGCCCATTGGTGGCTGCAGCCGGACTTGACCAATTCTGCGGTGGTGCTGGAGGCGGCTATAGTGGGGTCTCTGGAGGCCCTGCAGGGGCTGCTGTTTAGGGGTCCTAGGACGCCCCACCATCTCACACCTTCTATGCGAACCACTTTGCGGGCATGGAGGGTGGGAGAGGAGCTGAGGACACCCCAGCCTAACTCCTGGTCTCCCCACACCCCCCTGTGGCTGAATCCCAACCTCCCGCAGTTCAACACCATCCCCGATCCGCAGGCCTGGGCCAAATACAAAGTTCTTACTCTCAAACATGTGATCACTAACGGGGAGCTTTCCCCCTTCCATGTTTTACGCGCTAATTTTCAGGTTCCTCCACAGCTCCATTTCAGGTACCTGCAAATTGCCCATGCCTTCAGATGTCAGTTCTTGGGCCAACCGGTTGTCTTGGAATATTCTGAGCTCGAATCCACCCTTCGAGTGAAGGACCTGGAGAAACCCACGTCCCAACTCTATGGGTCTTTGTTGGCTGCCGCCGCCCCCGAGTTGTCCTCCCTCCGCAGGAAATGGGTGGCGGACATACCGGGGCTGGACGAGGACGACTGGAGGGAGATTTGGGACTTTCCCTTCTCCCATCTAGTCTCAGCACGGGATAAACTTGTACAGTACAAAATTGTACACAGAGCTCATTATACGCCTCATAGACTGCACCAGATGTCACCGTCACATTCCTCGGAGTGCTGGCGCTGCTCACATCAGGTGGGGAATTTTTTCCACATCTTCTGGGATTGCTCAGCGGTAGCCCACTATTGGGCGGAAGTTCTCCGGGTAATTGCTAAGGTCTCAAAAACTCATGTTGCTTATGACCCTAGATACTGTCTGCTGGGACTAGTGGAACAACTGCCGGTGCTCCGATCAAAAAAGATACTCATCTCCCTGCTACTGTACTATGCTCGTAAAGCTATCACGATGCATTGGAAAAAGTCATCTCCCCCCTCTGTTGGGTTTTGGAAAAACCTGGTTAATGCTAGTTTACCCCTCTATAAGGACACCTACTCCGGTAGGGGCTGCCCACAAAAGTTTGAGAAGATATGGACATGTTGGTTGGACGATGCTACCACGGCTAATGCTGCAGTGACGAGTGTCTAGGCCAGCAGTCGCCAGCTGGCCTGTTGGGGTGTTGATCGATTCCCCCCCCCCCCCCAGGATGCTATCTCCTCCTGATACCACTTTGAGCACTGTTCACCCTGAACTGATCCCCCTCCCCGTATTGGGGTTGTAGGTTTAGTAGGTTGTGTATGTTTACTGTTGTCCCATGCTACGACCTGTTCCTGTAGCGGGACTATGGCCCCTGTGTGGGCAACTGTTTGGCCCATATGCGGGCTATTTTTGTGTGTTGAAAACTTAATAAAAATGATTTTACAAAAACACACTGACACTCTCCCTACCTATAGTTTTCTGTCCCTATAAAAAATGTTTTTTTAAAGATGGTTGATGATGAATGCTTTAGCACAGTATAGCACAAGGAGAATTTCCCTCACTGTCCTTCCCTGTCCCTACAAACAAGGATTAGCACAGTAAAACACACTGACACTCTCCCTACCTATCCTTCTCTTTCCCTAAACTAAAGGAATCCAGGTTAAGCAAGAAAAAAAAATGTCACTGTCCCTGCCTATGCTTCTCTTTCCCTGCTCCGGAACACACTACACTAGGCCGCCGTGCTGGCGGCCTTTTATAGTGTGGGGCGTGTACTAAACACCCTCAGCAATAATTGGCCACAGGCATCCTGCCTGTGGCCAATCATTGCTCTCCTCGCTGCCGGCGCTGTGATTGGCCAAGCATGCGGGGTCACAGTGCATGCTTGGCCAATCACAGCGCCTGGATGACACTGCGATGGCGTAGTGCATTGTGGGCCGCGAATTAGGCGCGAACGGCCCAAATCGTTCGTTGTTCGGCGAACGATCGAACAGCCGATGTTCGAGTCGAACGTATGTTCGACTCGAACACCGAGCTCATCCCTAGTGTAAACACACAAATCCCTGTTCTGTGAGGAGGGGAGAGGCAGATCGTGAGTTCCTACTAGCTAGGAACAGCGATCTGTCATATCCTCTAGTCAGTCCCATCCCCTTACAGTTAGAACACACACTAGGGAACACAGCTAACCCCTTGATCGCCCCCTAGTGTTAACCCCTTCCCTGCCAGTGACATTTACACAGTAATGTCAGAAACCATGAATCAGACCGAGACAGAAGTACAGTTAAATCACACTTGTTTAATAATAAAAGGTAAACAGAGTAAGCATAGTCAAAACATAGCCAGAGTTCAGTAACCGGATCGGGTAGTCAGCCAAGCCAATGTCAGAGAGCCAGAGGTAAACGTATTAGTACAGCAAGCAGGATCAGGAGCCAGAAGGAACGTCAGCCGAGCAAGTCTTCAACAGGAACGCAGGAGAAAGTCTCTGTGATGTTGACCAAGGCGAAGGCAGAGATGAAGTGAGCTGGACGGCTTTAAGTAGGCAGGACTGACTAGCAGATTTTCTTTTTCGTACATCACGGGACACAGAGCGACTTAGTCATTACTAATGGGTTATATAGATTACCTTCAGGTGCTGGCACTGGCCACTTCCAAACCGGAAGTACCCTCCCCTATATAAGCCCCTCCCATCCGGGAGCACCTCAGTTTTTTGCCAGTGTCTAAGGTGTTGGCCAAAGAGTAACATGTGTTTTCACTGGGCTTGCGTACAGGTTCTTTTGGGCCTTAGTAAGCTGTTCCGGATCCCACCAAAAAAGCTTCATAGCTAAACGGTCGGTACCCGGGCCTTGCAGCAGAAGAGCAAGGTTTTGCCTGTAATGCCTCTCTTAGGAGGGCTGGACCCTGGGATCCAGAGCTCTGGTCATACCCACGACCAAGATGTTGTCTGTGCAGGGTGCTATACAGGTCCAGGGGAGTGGAATCCTTGGGAACCCGGTCCCTGAAGGTTTAATTACAATGCCTGCCGTGATAGGTGAAGTTTGGGCTTCTGTGGACCAAACAAAGTCCTGCGGCGGGGATCAGGTAAGTGGGGGCCCCCAGGAACTTGGTTCTATTGGGGGACCCCCAAGCCTAATTTGTCTTTCTGTCTGTTACCTAACGGTATTCCCGCTAATATCTGTGTATGCCTGTAACTACTGAAAATGTAAAATTTTAATAGTAGTCAAGAAAAAAAAGAAAAAAAGGACCGCGGTACCTGTGTTAAACCACTAGAGGCCGCTGTGGTCCATTTTTCTTGTCATGTGGATCTTTGGTTTTCTCAAGTCAAAAGATCCAGGCAGTTGGTAAGTTTCTCTGTGGGAATCCACTTCCTCTGCCCTGTTGCTGCGCTCATCCACCGCACAGGCCCTCCGGCAAAAAGGGCCCTGGCTCCTAGTCCCTGTTTGATTTTCGAAAAGGGCGCCAATGGCGCACGGGCGCGTGCACGCGCCTCCTATGAAAAAAAGGGGCGGGGCGGGTGGATGACGCTCGATGCGCGCCACGGCGCTTCTGCGCATGTGCAGGCGTCCCAGCTTGTATAAAGACACAGTACAAGTGTCAGCTGGATGCAAACAGAGCTAGCAACAAACAGTGGCACACAGAGGCGGTTGATGCAGGCATCCCCATAGAAAGGCACTTTAGTGGACACCAGCTGGTATATAGCAGCAACTGTGTTAGACTATTACCAGCAAAATTGGTGTATGACGACGGGAATACCTCAGCTTTGTGCTTATAGGATATGTCGTCCAGACGCTCTGGAAATAGATCTTCCAAGAAGCGAAAGGGGTCTCCGTCGGGCTCTGAGGATTTTGGGCATGCTGTACTGCGCCAATCTCCCCTGAAATTTCAGAGGTCAGTAGCCGTAGGAACCCCGCAGGAGTACCTGGTACTGCGGCTGTCCCCAGTCCACCTGCTCCTGTATATATAACAGAGGAGGTTTTATCCTCAACTCTGGGAGGATTGGAAGAGAGATTAACAGCATTGATCGCTGCTTCCCTGTCACAGGAAAAGCGCGTCCGATCTCCGTCTCCTCCTGCAGAGTGCCTGTTAGTGGAGGAACAGTCCCAGAGATCGACCTACCTGAAGGGGATCAGGTGAGGTTGATAAAGTATAGAGGAATCAACAGTGGAAGAACCTTTCTCAGCATCTCAGGCTGAAAGATTATGGGTTCAGTCTCTGACTAACATGGTCCGAGCAGCATTTTAAATGCCTCTGGCGGAACCATCAACCACTACTGTCTCCTCGCTGGGGTCGCTGAAAGCTCTCCAGACTGTCTGTTCCTTCCCAATCCACCCTTTATTGGTAGGGTTTATTTACCAGGATTGGGAGCATCCTGTAAAATATTTACTCCCCCCAAGAGATTTCCAGTGATCTATCCCATGGAGGATAAGTTCATAAAAAAAAAAAAAATGGAGGGTCCCTACAGTGGACACAGCCATCTCTTGTGTAAATAAATCACTGACATGTCCAGTAGATAATGTTCCAATGTTCAAGGACCCAATAGATAAAAAATTGGAGTCTTTACTAAAATCTGCTTTCTCTACAGCAAGCATGGTGACACAACCTGCAGTAGCAGCGATTGGAGTCTGCCAAGCAATGAAAGATCAGTTGAAACAAGTCTTAAGGGACTTACCAGATCAGCAGGCTCTTGCCCTAGCTGACCTACCTAGAGCCTTGTGTTGCGGTGGACGCCATAAAGGATACAATCCAACAGGCATCCCGCTTTACGCTGTCTGTAGACATATGCGTAGGCTTCTATGGCTCAAAAAACTGGTCTGCTGAAGCTCCCTGTAAGAAATTGCTGATTAGCTTCCCATTTCATGGAGAACGCTTATCTGGAGATGATCTGGACAAATATATCCAGAAAACTTCTGCCGGTAAAAGTACACTCTTGCCGGTTAAGAACAAGGGTAGAAGTCCTTCTTTTAAGAGGCCTACTTCTCCAGTCCCTGGCACATCGGCTGTGAAACAGTTCCGACGGCCTCCGCGGTCAAATCCAGGGGGCAGAAATCAGGGACAATCACAGGGTAACAAGAAACCCTGGGTCAAGAGAGGTACAAAACCTCCCCCTAAGTCATGAAGGGTTGCCCCCACTCAATCGGGTGAGGGGAAGACTTCAGTTGTTCACAGAGACCTGGCGGGACACCATCAGAGATGGCTGATCTCCGCAGTAAGTCTGGGATACAGGCTGGAGTTAAAAGACATTCCTCCTGCCCATTTTATAAGGTCAAACGTGCCAAGCGATCCCCAGAAGAGTGGATCCCTCCTTCTGGCACTAGAGCAACTATTGCCCCAAGGGTAATCATGAAGGTTCCCTTGGAAGAAAACGGGTTCGGGTTTTACTCGAACCTTGTCACAGTCCCCAAACCAAATGGGGACATGAGGCCCATATTAAATATAAAAGGGCTAAACAAGTTCCTACATATCAGGACTTTTTCGGATGGAGTCGATCCGATCGGTGGCCACCGCCCTACAAGGGCAGGAATGGTTAGCCTCGATCGACATAAGGGATGCTTATTTGCATATTCCCATCTGTCCGGCCCACCAGAAATTTCTACGCCTTGCAGTAGAAGGGCGCCATTTTCAGTTCAGAGCCTTACCTTTCGGTCTGGCCACAGCACCACGAGTGTTCACAAAAATCCTGGCCCTACGATTGGCCAAACTAGGAACACAAGGTGTAACGATAATGGCATATCTAGACGACTTGTTGCTGATAGACCACTCAGTGAAAAAAACTAGAAGTGGTCGTTCACAAGATAATCAAGTATCTGGAATCTCACGGTTGCATTATCAACCGAGACAAGTCAGCCCTAAAACCAGTCAAAAGCCTGGAATACTTGGGGGCTAAGACTGGATTCAAATCAGAGAAAGATTTTCTTACCTCCGGAGAAGGTGTCGTCTTTGAAAGATTTGACCCACTTAGTGGGTACAAAAAAGAAAAACCATCCATATGCCTGTGTATAAGGCTGCTGGGAAAAATGGTGGCTTCATTCGAAGCAGTACCCTACGGTCAATTCCATTCAAGGAACTTGCAGAGGGCCATACTGTCAGCCTGGAACAAAAAAGTTCAGGCTTTAGACTTACCAATGTCCCTGTCCCCTTCCGTTCGCAAGAGCCTCCATTGGTGGTTGGTACCAGAATCTGGAAAAAGGGAAACCCTTTAGTCCGGTTTCTTGGAAGGTGGTCACTACAGATGCCAGCCTCATAGGCTGGGGGGCAGTACTGGAGCAATGGTCTCTCCAGGGCAAGTGGTCAGAAGCAGAGAAGGCCCTGCCCACCAATCTCTTAGAGATACGAGCAGCCCGGTATGCCCTAGTAGCATGGACATCCAAACTCCAAGGGTCACCTGTCAGAATTCAATCAGACAATGCCACAGCAGTGGCATATATCAATCACCAGGGTGGCACCAGGAGTCGTGCAGCCCAGAGGAAAGCGAATTGCATCCTGGAATGGGCAGAAAGGTATGTCACAGCCATATCCGCGGTTTTCATCCCAGGAGTGGAAATTTGGAGAGCGGACTTTTTAAGTCGCCAGCAATTATGCCCGGGGAATGGTCTCTTCACCCCGAGGTTTTACAGGCAATATGCCAGCGGTGGGGAACACCGGATGTAGATCTGCTAGCATCCAGATTCAACGCAAAGGTGGACAGATTTGTGTCTCGCACAAAGGATCCCCTAGCTTGCGGTTCGGATGCCCTAGTGTTCCCTTGGGATCAGTTCAAGCTGATATATGCATTCCCACCGCGATTAATCCGCAGAATCAGGGTAGAAAAGAAACCAGTGATTCTGGTGGCTCCAGCGTGGCCCCGAAGGGCATGGTACGCGGAGATTGTAAAAATGTCAGTGGGAAGTCCTTGGACCCTCCCACATCGTCCGGACCTGCTTTCGCAAGGACCAATATACTACCCTTCCTTACCAGCCCTAGGTTTGACGGCCTGGCTATTGAAGCCCACATTCTAAAAAAGAGAGGGCTCTCTAATCCTGTGGTATCTACCATGATCAATGCCAGGAAGCCGGTATCCAGGCAGATCTATTATAGGATCTAGAAGACGTACATCACGTGGTGTGAGGCCAGGAAATGGCATCCACGTAAGTACGTAATAGGTAGGATTCTGGACTTCCTACAGTGGGCTGTACATAGGAAGCTTGCCTTGAGTACTATCAAGGGTCAGAAGGCCCTTGGCTTTGCATTCATTAGTCAAAGCTTTCATACAAGGAGTGATGCGTATTAGCTCTCCGGTTAGTATTCCCATATGTCCATGGGACTTAAACCTGGTTCTGTCGGTTCTACAGAAACAACCATTTGAACCATTGCGGCACATTTCCTTGGTTCTTTTCACCAGGAAATTGATTTTCTTAGTAGCCATTTGTTTGGCTAAAAGAGTATCGGAATTAGCCGCCTTGTCCTGTAAGGAGCCATATCTGGTTATCCATAAGGACAGAGTAGTATTACGTCCTCATCCAGCCTTCTTCCTAAGGTGGTATTGAGGTTCCATTTGAACCAAGATGTGGTTCTTCCTTCTTTTTTCCCCAAACCTAGTTCGGTAGAGGAAAAGTTATTGCATTCTTTGGATGTAGTAAGAGCAGTTAAATCTTATCTTAAAGCCACTGCTCAGATTCGTAGAACGGATACTTTGTTTGTTCTGCCGGAAGGCCCCAGAAAGGGTCAGGCAGCATCAAAAATCTACTTTAGCCAAGTGGATTCGACAGGTCATAATACAAGCCTATGGCTTGAAAAGGAGACCGCCTCCGTTCAAAGTTAGGGCGCACTCCACAAGAGCAGTTGGAACTTCATGGGCAGTGCATCACCAAGCCTCCCTGGCTCAAGTCTGTAAGGCCACAACATGGTCCTTAGTACACACATTTACTAGATTCTACCAGGTAGACGTCAGAAGTCAGGAGGATGTCGCCTTTGGGCGCAGTGTGTTGCAGGCCGCAAAAGAGCCTCATGCCTGATGGCGCCCAGCTTATGTATCCCTCCCCTCATTTGGCATTGCTTTGGGACGTCCCATTAGTAATGACTAAGTCGCTCTGTGTCCCGTGATGTACGAAAAAGAAAAAGGGATTTTTATAACAGCTTACCTGTAAAATCCTTTTCTTGGAGTACATCACGGGACACAGAGCTCCCACCCCTCTTTTTGGGACACTTATTGCTTTGCTACAAAACTGAGGTGCTCCCGGATGGGAGGGGCTTATATAGGGGAGGGTACTTCCGGTTTGGAAGTGGCCAGTGCCAGCACCTGAAGGTAATCTATATAACCCATTAGTAATGACTAAGTCGCTCTGTGTCCCGTGATGTACTCCAAGAAAAGGATTTTACAGGTAAGCTGTTATAAAAATCCCTTTATCAACAGGTGAGTCACTGTGGAGAGAAAGGAGCTGGCAATTAGCTGACAGCTGAGCGGCCAGCTCAGAGAAGGAAGGGCTGAGCCCAGCCCTGACAAGTAATCAGTGCATTTTTATAGCACTGACCGCTATATAATTGTCAGCGGTCCTAAAAATGTGTCAAGTGTCCGATCTGTCCGCCATGATGTCGCAGTCTCGATAAAAATCGCAGATCACCGCCATTACTAGTAAAAAATTAATAATAAAAATGCCATAAACTATCCCCTATTTTGTAGATGCTATAACTTTTGCGCAAACCAATCAATAAACGCTTATTGCGATTTTTATTGCCAAAAATATGTAGAAGAATACATATCGGCTAAACTGAGGAAAATTTTTCGTTTTTTAAGAAAATAAAACTGGGGATATTTATTATAGCAAAAAGTACAAAATATTGTGTTTTTTTTTTCGAAATTGTCGCTCTTTTTTAGTTTATAGCACAAAAATAAAAACCGCAGAGATGATCAAATACCACCAAAAGAAAGCTCTATTTGTGGGGAAAAAAAAGACGTCAATTTTGTTTGGATACAGCGTTGCAATTGTCAGTTAAAGCGACACAGTGCAGTATCGCAAAAAATGGCCTGGTCATTGAGCAGCCAAGTCTTCCGGGGCTGAAGTGGTTAAATAAATATCTAGAACAGGTATGCCCTATTTCAAGTGTATCAGCTGTTCTTTTATTTTTTGTTATTGTCAACCATCAAGAATGCTCCTTTTATTATTTATGCATCATGAAAAGCGTAATAGAGCTAACTTCCAACTTTACCCAGCTGCATGTCTCTAAATCCTATTGTTTATTTTCTTAATGTTACCAGGTGCTTGGCTAAGAATGGAGAGTGAGAGAAACACTGGCTGAAGCTGTTTTCTGTAGCTGCTGCCCTGTGGTGCTGAACTGATTAACAGCTATATTAGTAAGAGAAGGAATCTGCTGAGTAGGAAGAGTTCAATAGACTGAGTAAGGTAGCACTGTACTGTGGGAACTGTAGTCCAGAGGGGAGAGACTCTACTGTAATCTACTGTAAAGAGCTTTTGAACTGCATTGCCCAGAGGGAGATTGCCTGGAGGAGGAGAAAGAAGTGCATTTTCTAAGGCTGTACAAGACATGGCTTCCGCTTGCTGTGAGGAAGACCGCAGAGTGCACTTCGCTGTTGTTGTGCACCATCACTGCTTCATATCAGCGACCTAAACAGGATCCATAGCACTGAGTTTAGGGGTGCCAACAGCCAAAGTCACCTAGGTTCAGAGGAGAGAATGGACTAATCTCTGTGTGTGACCGGATGGTGAGTTGCAATATTATTATTATTATACACGATTTATATAGCGCCAAAAGTTTACGCATCGCTTTACAATGTATAGGGGGTACAGCAATATCACTGGAACCAGTGGGCTGCTGCTGTGGGGATTTACTATCTGCTGCTCGAGAGACTCAGCCCTTTAGGAATCAACTATATAGCCTTTTTGCTGCCTGCAGTATTGACTGGGACTATTCTCATGTGCAATTGGGCCTGAATGCTAGCTGGCTGAAGAGTTAGGACTAAAGACTGTCCCTTTACAGCTGTTACAAAGAGACCTTCACCTATTTCTTATGCTACTTTGTACCTTTCAGTGGGACATTGCACCATATCCTAGCCATCTTCCTAGAGTGCACTCTATTCTAGTTATAACGTTAATTTTTACACTGCAGCTAATGCTTATGCACTGTTTATCGCAAACTTTGCTGATTCATGGGGTAATCCTAGTCTAGTGGTACAGAACTCTATTATCCACTGCCTTGAAAAATTATTCCTACTCCTTGAAATTTTCCACATTTTGTCATGTTACAACCAAAAACTTAAAACTTAAACTTTTATTGGGATTTTATGTGATACACAACACAAAGTGGCACATAATTGTGAAGTGGAATGAAAATGATAAATGGTTTTCAACTTTTATGAAAAGAGTGGCGTGCGTTTGTATTCAGCACCCTTTACTCTCATACCCCTAACTAAAACCTAGTAGAACCAATTGCCTTCAGACTTCACCTAATTAGTAAATAAAGTCCACCTCTGTGTAATTTAATCTCAGTATAAATATAGCTGTTCTGTGAAGCCCCTAGAGGTTTGTTAGAGAACCTTAGTGAACAAACCGCATCATGAAGGCTAAGGAACACACCAGACAGGTCAGGGATAAAGTTGTGGAGAAGCTTAAAGCAGGGTTAGGTTTTAAAAAAATATCCCAAGCTTTAAACATTTCACGAAGCACTGTTCGATCCATCATCCAAAAATGGAAAGAGTATGGCACAACTGCACACCTACCAAGACATGACTGTCCACCTAAACTGACAGGCCGGGCAAGGAGAGCATTAGGCTGGGTTCACACTAGTGTGAATTGGATGCAGATTTTCTCGCATCCAATTCGCACAGCAGGAGACTGTGACCGGCTCTCTATGGAGCCGGTTCACATATCTCCGCAGTGGCTCCGGTGCGATTTGCACAGGAGCCCTGTGCATCTTTTCGTCCATTTCAGGTCCGAATTAAAAAAAAATATTGTCCTGAAATCGGACCTGAAACGGTGAACGAGGACGCACCGGACTCCTGCTGTGACCTGCTGCATGCTCATATGTGAACCCACCTCAAATCAGAAAAGCAGCCAAGAGGCCCATGGTAACTCTGGAGGAGCTGCAGAGATCTACAGCTCAGGTGGGAGAATCTGTACACAGGACAACTTTTAGTCGTGTACTCCACAAATCTAGCCTGTATGGAAGAGTGGCAAGAAGAAAGCCATTGTTGAAAGAAAGCCATGAGAAGTCCTGTTTGCATTTTACGAGAAGCCATGTGGGGGACACAGCAAACATGTGGAAGAAGGTGCTCTGGTCAGATGAGACCAAAATGTAACTTTTTGGCCTAAAAGCATTACGCTATGTGTGGTGGAAAACGAACACTGCACATCACCCTGAACACACCATCCCCACGTGAAACATGGTGGTGGCAGTTGCATCATGTTGTGGGGATGCTTTTCTTCAGCAGGGACAGGGAAGCTGGTCAGAGTTGATGGGAAGATGGATGGAGCCAAATACACGGCAATCTTAGAAGAAAACATGTTAAGAGTCTGCAAAATTATTGAGACTGGGGCAGAGGTTCACTTTTCAGCAAGACAACGACCCTAAACATACAGCAAGAGCTACAATAGAATGGTTTAGAACAGGGATCTCCAATCTACGGCCCTCCAGCTGTTGCATAACTTCACATCCCATGAGGCATTGTAAAACTCTGAAATTCACAGACATGACTAGGCATGATGGGAATTGTAGTTCCTGAACAACTGGAGGGCCAAGGTTTGGAGACCCCTGGTTTAGATCAAAGAATTCATGTGTTAGAATGGCCCTGTCGCGTACCTGGGGGGTAGAGTCTGGTTTATGCAGAGGAAGGCCTCTCTGGCACCTTTGACTTGGGGCCCCTGGTAGCGTACACAGGTGGCACAGGAGTGCAGAGTCACATGAGTGACGGTAGACATGTTTTCTGTTGGGCTGCTGATCCACTAGTCCGCCAGATGGCAACGGATCTCCGTGGACAGGAACAGGCTGGTACTTAGCCGAAGAGCAGGTCCCAGAGGTAGCTGGACAGGTGATAGCAACTTGGTAGCCCTGGAGGGACTGGAACGTAAGCAGAGTAAAAAAAAACGAGTCATACACAGAACGATCAGATCAAGTACAGATACTGAGACAGGAGAATGGTCAAAGAACAAGCAGGGGCTGATGCAGGTGGAAAACAGGAATATGTGAATCCAAAAATGCAGCGCTTAGGTAGAACTATTAAACGTGACAGTCCTTAAAAATCAATAATGAAGGTATGTGCAAAATGATTTTGGGACACCACCACCAAAGATTTCAGTGTGAAAGAAAAACACACCACACCAGTTGTGCTCACAGTCTGCTTACCAGAGAGTGAACATAATCAGACGTTAATGGCAATTGTAGAGGATCAATGATGAATACAACTCTCCAGACTTGTTGGGATAATGACAGAAAATCCAAACAACACCGACATCAAGGAAACCTTCAGGACTCAGTGTATGATGATGCTATGCAGTCCTCCTCAATCAAGGTGAACCAAAATAGGAAAAAAAAGGCAGCATAGTGAAGCCCGTAAGATCAAACAAAAAAGTTTATTTAAAATTCTACTTACAGGAATACAAATGGTAAAAGGCAGGTAACAAACTGCAGGTCAAAGCGTGTTCACAATGATCAGCCTGACATGTTTCATCCGAAGGGATATCATCAGAGGCGTCCTCTGATGATATCCCTTCGGATGATATCCCTTCGGCCCCAGACGATGCAAGTTATTGTGAAACGCGTCGGGAGACTCCACTGCTGCCACTGAGTGTTTTGCAAAGCGCTATGTTCATGGATTGAATGTAAGTGTATTTACCCACATTTATTAAATATCCTTTACGGTATTACGCTATGTGCCCTCTCCTTCTTTTTTCCTCCATGACTCCTATGTGAGCCATTTTACTATCCATCGGGCTTGGATATCTGGTGTCATCACTTGTTCCGGATTTTGGATATACATGTGTGCAGTGCCAACTGGGATCCCATATGTACGGATATACATATACCAAGCCTGTTTGACCCTACGGATGTACGTCTATTGGGTCCATTTCATCCGGTAAGCCTCCCCTCCATGTGGTGGTGGTTACGTTACAAGTCACTTGTTTTTTGAAAGGTCACCATTCTGTTTTGGAAGTTTCAGCAACATCCACGTTTTGGTCATCAATCAGACTTTTTCTAACTTACTATTTTTCACAGTTGGACTCATTTATAGAATCTTTGTGATTTAAGTCATTTAGAGCACTGCACTTGGGTGTTATTTTTATTTTTATTTTTACACATAGCGCTACATTTTTTGTATATCGCAGCACATCCCATGACAGTAAAGGGCGCCAAATGGGCTATTTAAGTGGGATCAGTGCTGTCTCGTCTACAGCGTTCTGGGATTGTCCTGTTTCCGGTTACCTGTATCTGCTCTTGAATTATTGACCCGTCTTGTTCCTGACTATTCCTGTTTTCCAAGGTGAACAAATATTTGTGCTAACAGTAAAAAAATTATTGTTCTCTTTTAAAGCAATGACAAAAGCAGCGTGCACAGTCTGTTGATGAAGCAAACGCCAAAATATGTGAATCCAAAAATGCAGCGCTTAGGTAGAACTATTAAACGTGACAGTCCTTAAAAATCAATAATGAAGGTATGTGCAAAATGATTTTGGGACACCACCACCAAAGATTTCAGTGTGAAAGAAAAACACACCACACCAGAAAGGTCACCATTCTGTTTTGGAAGTTTCAGCAACATCCACGTTTTGGTCATCAGAGACTTTTTCTAACTTACTATTTTTCACAGTTGGACTCATTTATAGAATCTTTGTGATTTAAGTCATTTAGAGCACTGCACTTGGGTGTTATTTTTATTTTTATTTTTACACATAGCGCTACATTTTTTGTATATTGTTTGTTTTTTGCCCTTCTCCACAGGTATTGTAGCTGCTTATATGTGTTAGTAGCGCGAATATTGTTTGTATTTTTTTTTTTTTATGGGATGTGCTGCGCACATTTGCGTTTGCATTCACGCGCATACTCATTCGCATGTTAGCATTTCCGCACATGCGCATATGCGTCCGCGCGTTAGCACTCGCTAACGCACCTTTTCTTCCAGGCATCCGGGCAACAGGGATTCTTCTGCAGCTATTTTTCTGTCTTCTGACAGAGCCTTCCTGACAGGCCCACCCACTCAAAGTCCAGACCTAAATCCAATTGATAATCTGTGGAAAGACTTGAAAATTGCTGTTAACAGATGCTCTCCATACAATCTGACAGAGCTTGAGCTATTTTGCAAAGAAGAACGGGAAAAAAATGTCACTCTCTAGATGTGCAAAGCTGGTAGAGACATCCCCAAAAAGACTTGCAGCTGTAATTGCAGCGAAAGGTGGTTCTACAAAGTATTGACTGAATACAAATGCACGCCACACTTTTCACATATTTATTTGTAAAAAAAATGTGAAAAACATTTATAATTTTCCTTCCACTTCACAATTATGTGCCACTTTGTGTTGGTCTATTACATAAAATCCCAATAAAAAACATTTACGTTTTTAGTTGTAACATGACAAAATGTGGAAAACTTCAAAGGGTATGAATAGTTTTTCAAGGCACTGTAAGTTACCTTGGCATAGTGATTATACTGTCTGATGGACTGTGTCTGAACCTAACTTATATGTGGTCATACATGCTCAAACCACCATTTATTCTAACCTGTATCAATACATTGGGTTAATTTACCACTTAACAGACGTAAGTGGTAAATTTTTCTCATTTTTTGTCTTATTTTTTAATTATTATTTTTAACATATTTTCCAGTTTGCGCTGCATTCCCTTTCATGCACACACTTTACCCAGCACACTTCACACTTTTTCACATTGTTGCACACAATAAAGTCACCTACATTAGAACATTCACCTTAATACTCCTCCCATCATGATTTTTCTTACAGTTATGGGCGCCCGGTTTTGGTTTCATCTTCTTGGTCTCGGCCTCTGCTCCCCCGGCCCACATCTTCCGCCCTCTTTGGCCTGGCAGGTGTGAGGCATTAGTGCGACTTCTCGTAGGTCTGGAGCCTGTCCGGGCGTCTGCGGCCGGGGGCCTCTCTCCATCGCCCTCTCCTCATATGGGGACCGCCTGGGATGTCGGCCATGGCCATGGGATCCGTGGTTGTTCTTCAAAACCTAACACAAGGGGAGCCTTCTCCCCCAGCCACCAATTGGTAATTATACGATCAATATTAAACACACAGATTGTAGATGTTCCATTGTCAATAGGGCTCTTGTTGTCATGAACAATTTCACCTATACAATGTTTTAATTTCAGAGCATCTATCTCTTTCCCCCTGATGATGACCCCAAGGTCGAAACGCGTCAGCCATTAATGTATTTCAGGATATCATGATATGTTTTATACATGTACTAATATGGCTGTATTTGAATTATTTGTATGTATATGCTTTATGTATCCATTCGGAGCCCTGATTTTATTCTTAATCTTGTTCTCCCCATGGCATTTTTTAATAAATGATACCCTTTATATTTATTATTGCTTAATTTTTTGCTGCAATACAAAGCCCCCTGGGGTAACTTCCCTATTCACACTTAACAGACTTGTGTCTATTTCCTGGTGCTACTTCACATCCGAGTTAAAGCTAAATATTGTACAGAAAGAAAGGGGAGAGGCTATTGTGGACTATGTCGGCACCTTATGTTAACTGATGACCAGTTGGGAATAGATAGTAGAAAAAGTTTTTATTACAAAAAGTACAAATATAAAAAACAATTATTTTGACATTACATAGAGAGCAACAATCATTCTATGGCATAACACTGTGTTATCCCATTGTAATAACAATAACATGAAAGAATACCACCATATATACATCATAGGTATTGCTCTACATTTTTCACGTTTATGATTCAAAAGTAGAATCCGCTTCTTCAGGAGCTATGTGTATATGTGTAGATTTCAAATGGATAAAGGTGGAGAAATTGGATTGTCGCAAAACATGGATGCCGCGCTAACCACGACCCAGAGAATAGCACCAAACATCCGGATGTGTCGTAAGGGATTTTATCCCCTTAAAGACACCTATTTACACAGGGGGTATCGGTAATCTCCCAGGAGGACACATCCACAAAAACATCTCATATAGGCGGCGTGAGAAAGAATATGTGTAAAGGAAGGATTTCTGATCAATATTGGATCCCTTGTATATGGATATACATAATCATTATCTATTGGAGTATAGTATATCCCGGTTTAATGCCTGGATCACAACTCCCGGGTAGGGAGAAGATTTGTCACGCCAGGGAGATGAGTGTGGATGTGTCCTCTACCGCAGCACACAGCGCTGCTCTCTATGTAATGTCAAAATAATTGTTTTTTATATTTGTACTTTTTGTAATAAAAACTTTTTCTACTATCTATTCCCAACTGGTCATCAGTTAACATAAGGTGCCGACATAGTCCACAATAGCCTCTCCCCTTTCTTTCTGTACAATACCCGACGGGACGAAGGCACCATATATTATATATATTTTTTACATATAGCATTTTTCAACATATTAAAGCTAAATATGCTCGTGTTCCTTAAAGTGATTGTGTAATCACCCTCGCCACACCTCACCACGCTCCCACCCACCCCTATGGTTCCCACCCCTTAGCTCGCTCCAACCCCCTCTCCCCCTCTTCACTGTTAATACTCCCCATCTATCCACATGTTTAAACAAGCCTCAATACATGCCCTTTACACAGGACAACCTTTGGTGACCACATACATGCTTGAATACCGAGATACACCTGAAAGACCACTGGACCCCCCTGCTTACCTTCCTTCCACTATACTTATGTTACACCGACTCCCCGACTAGACCTCGCCTGTATCTTTAACCATACCAGCATCGCATTGATCCCTCTGAAAACCCAATTATAGTCCCCTGTCCCTCACAGCAAGTCCCCGTATAGGGGTGAGTGGACAGAAGGCTGATCTTGGCTGGTATATCTTACTTAGATCTGGGGCTTACTCTTTAGGCCCCTACCTACCCCCCATCCTAGTTTTGAAAGCCTTTCCCGCCTGATCCCCTACCCCAAGGTGACTACGTAACCTCAATCGAGGGCAGACGGACATACCCTGCCCTCACCTAACTCTAGGTATACACTGTTCGTGCTATTGTTTGACAATACTACTCTGGATATTACTCTGATTACTAATGAAGTTCAGTTACTTGTGATCTATTGTCTTTCGCTTATGTATGTATTGCTTATAATGTGATTACCTTGTCTCATTGCTCCTAGTTTACTGTAAACCTGTAAACCTGTAAATTCAAATAAATCGTTTAAATTACATAAAGTGATTGTGTAAAGTCTTTTTTTTTTTTTTTTAAATAACAAACATGTCATACTTTCCTGCTCTGTGTAGTGGATTTGCACAGAGAATCCCGGATCCTCCTCTTCTCAAGTCCCTCTTCTGTGCTCCTAGCCCCTCCCTCCTGTCAAATGCCCCCACAGCAAGCAGCTTGCTGTGGGGGCACCCGAGCCAAGTCACAGCTCCCTGTGTTCATTCAGACAAGGAGCCGTGGCCCAGCCTGGCCCTGCCCCCTCTCTCTCCTGATTGACTAACTGACTTTGATTGACAGCAGTGGGAGCCAATGGTGTCGCTGCTGTGTCTCAGCCAATCAGGAGGGAGAATCTCAGAGGGCCGAGACACTCGTGGACGTCGCTGGACAGAGATGGGGCTCAGGTAAATATTAGGGGGAAAAGACACACACCGCTCCAGGTGAGACCAGGAAGCCTAATGATCCAGTATCTGCTCTCCTTGGCTCGCCTCCACACACAATGAAATTGGAAGAAATGGCGTGTGTGCTTAGTAATGACTTGATCCCCTGATTAAGTCACGAGACGTGACGACACGCGTAGGAATTGCAGCATTAGGTATACCAAGATCCTAACATGAAGATGAGCGCGGCGCTCGTGGATTTAATACATACTTACTACCTGCTAAATGTGAGTTTTTAATTTGTTGTTCTATGGTTTATTAAATATTTTAAAACGGGATTATGCGACGTATGCCTCCCTTTTCATTTTATATCACCCATTGAGTACTTAACCCTTGAAGATCCGGTAACAGCATAAGGACCACATAGGAGCCATACACACACAGAGGACTTACGAACTCGGTGTTCGGGGAGATTTATCTATCCCCTTTTATTAAATGAGTGCAATATTTTGTGTGTGTTGACCTCCTTCTATGTGGGATTCAATCTGAGATACGCTATGATTGCCTTTCTTGTCTCTATACCCATGTATATGATCTCTATTCGACACTGAGAGGACTGCAGCAACGTTAAGGAAACTGCAGCAACAGTAAGGGATTTGTCATATTGTGGGAATACCATTTCCATCCATCCTGTGTGATCTGTGCATGCTGTTTATCCAACAGCAGTGAGGTGAGCTGCTTGCAGACACATAGGTGTTATCACTGAAGAAACCTTGGAGCACTGTAAGTGTGTGTTTTCGTTTATATAGTTGGTGGTGGGAGTCACCATTTACATGAACTTCTTTCAAATATAGCACCATAT
This sequence comes from Rana muscosa, assembly GCA_029206835.1. Taxonomy (NCBI): domain Eukaryota; kingdom Metazoa; phylum Chordata; class Amphibia; order Anura; family Ranidae; genus Rana; species Rana muscosa. The sequence continues at coordinate 84,518,293 of CM055125.1, read as the reverse complement.
TTATTTGATGGACACCTGTTTCCCTGGACTTTCTGTGTATTTTATTATGTGCACCCGTTGATCTACTTTGCATATGCACTTGATATATATAATATATTTCTTTTGGATTCACTGGACATTATTTGCACCCACCTGCTGTACAGTGGAATTTAGTGGATTGTTTTTCACTTATTATATATTTTTATTATCCAGATTTTTTATCCTTTGAGTTTTATCAGTCACATTTCCTTTCACCTTTCCCGGTCCCTTTCATATCGCAGACACCACCTTTTCTTTATATAGTAACGACTAAGCGCACGTGAAGTGTCTACCCAGCATTCTGATTCCTGTAGTTTTTGGGATGTCCAAATAAAAAGGATTTTGATCTACAGTGGTGTGCAGCCATTTCTTCTAAGTATTAGGGTGGGGCGGAGGGAGGCTGCTGCACACAGAAGGCTTTTTATCTTAATGCATAGAATGCATTAAGATAAAAAACCTTCTGACTTTACAACCCCTTAAAAATGCTTGCAGTAACTTTCATTCAACCAGGTGTGTCAGAGGGGCTGAGGTTGTTCTTTGAGTTGAGGCACCAAACAGAGAGCCCAATTTACCAAGCAGCTCTTGTAGCGGTAGTGCTACACTAATATATGCCCATGTCATCTGCATTGGTGGAGAAACAGTATCCCCAGTAAGCCTGGCACAACACCACCAGAGAATAGTTTTGTCGTCTTCATTGTTAGCAGTGAAGCAGGACAAGCTTTTATTGCCAGGGAGATGATCAGTGAGTGTATCTTTAAAGTAATCCCTTGAAATTGGGCACAGTTTGTCACCCTATGAAGTGGAAACCAAAAACATAAGGACCAGTGTGCACTTTAGAATATTTTTTGTACTAATTACCTTTTTTTTCATAACTCAAATAAATGTTAATGTTGAATAACTGAAATTTATGTAGTCATGTCAGATGCAACAAAGTGGTTCTCCAACTGCAGTGATTTGGTGTTTCTCTTATTAAATTTAAATCATCTGAGATATTCAGTTTTACAATGAACAATGAGGCATTATTGCAGTTTTATCAATTATAATATTTATTAGGTTTGTCAACAATTATAATCACACTATTGAGATCCTTTCAATACAAAGTTTTTCCTGTTTTTCTGAGGTTTTATTAAAATTATATAACACTTAGGAACAAATATGGAGCCCAACATCCCAGAACACGAGGCCAAGATGGCAAATACCTCAACTGCTACTGTAGAGGTCCCTTTGGCGCTGAGGTACGTTGGGATAAAGAATATCCAAACAGTGAAGAAGACTAGCATACTGAAAGTTATCAGTTTAGCATCATTAAAAGTGTCAGGTAATTTTCTTGCCAGAAATGCAACAACAAAGCATACAGAAGCCAAGATACTCAAATAACCCAATATCACATAGAAAGCAATGGCTGATCCTTTATCACATTCTAGGATGATCTTTGCAATTTCTGACTGTGTGTTGTATGAGGTGGAGGGAGGGACTAAAAGGATCCACAAAATGCAAATAAACATCTGAATAACAGAACAAAGGAAAACAATACATTTAGGAACTTTAGCCCCCACCCAATTTCTTAAGTTATTTCCAGGTTTAGTTGCATTAAAGGCTATCACCACAATGAAAGTTTTTCCTAAAAGAGAAGATACTGAAATGGAAAAAGTGATTCCAAAAATTGCTTGGCGTGAAAAACAGGTCAGCTGTTCTGGTTTTTCAATAAAAATAAGACAGCAAAGACAGGAGAGCATGAGTGATACTAAAATTAAGTAGCTGAGATCTCGATTGTTAGCTTTGACAATTGGAGTATTTTGATACTTAATAAATATTCCAAGAACAACAGAAGCTATTAGTGAAAATAAGATGGCTATAAAAGCCAGGACAATTCCAATTGGGTCTTCATAGGATAGGAAGGTGAGAGCTTTCTTGATACATTCTGTCTTTTGCACATTGGGCCATTGGTCTTCTGGACACTTTATGCACACATCCACATCTGGGAATATAAAGCAAATAGTGTTTACAATATGCTCTTTTATCTTATTTTTCTTCCCTATGCATTCTAGCTCTTTATGAAATAAAACATCAACTTTTTATTAAACTTTACCAATAGACATATTACGTAAACAATGCAAGGAGCTAAGTGCTGTCAGAAAAGTCTAGAACCCCATTGGCAACCAATCATAATTCCCTTTACTGGAGTCATACCAGTGCTGAACAGTTTATTTGAAATCATTGAACTTTGGTGGTTACAACTATAAAAGCAATTCCTTGTAGGAAGTGGTCTATACATGACATAGAATGTCAGATATACCCAGATATGGTGACCATCCATAGATAAATGTTAAAGGGGTTGTAAAGGTTCGTTTTTATTTTCTAAATAGGTTCCCTTAAGCTAGTGCATTGTTGGTTCTCTTACCTTTTCCTTCGATTTCCCTTCTAAATGTTTTTTTTTCTTTGTCTGAATTTCTCACTTCCTGTTCCTCCTCAGTAAGCTTGCCCTGATCATCCGAGCCATTCTGGCTGGGGGTTAGTCAGCCAGAACAGCTTACTGAGGAGGAATAGGAAGTGAGAAATTCAGACAAAGAAAACAAAGAAAAAAAACATTTAGAAGGGAAATCAAAGGAAAAGGTTAGTGAACCAACAATGCACTAGCTTAAAGGAACCTATTTAGAAAATAAAAAACAAACCTTTACAACCCCTTAAGCCCTGTACACACGATCGGATTTCCTATGGTTTTTAAACCAATGGATTTTTCCATCGGAAAACCGATGAAGCTGACTTCCATCAGTCTTGCCTACACACCATCAGTCAAAAAACCGACCGTTCCAAACGCGGTGACGTAAAATACTCAGATGAGCTGAGAAAAATGAAGTTCAATGCTTCTGAGCATGCGTCGACTTGATTCTGAGCATGCGTGGGTTTTTTATCCGATGGAGTTCCCCACAGACGATAGTAATTTGCTATCGGTTTTTTAACTATCGGATAAATTTAAAACATGTTCTATTTTTAAACACTGATGGAAAAAAGTCAGATGGGGCCCATACACGATCGGTTTGTCCGATGAAAAAAGTCCATCGGACTGTTTCCATCGGTAAAACCTATTGTGTGTACACGGCTTAAAAGAACTGACTGAAGGAGAATGGGAGTTGTGGTTTTGACCAGGACTTAACACCTGAGAGTCTAAGGAGACCCCTGCCACCCACAGATTAGAAATGAGCTCTGCTCCCTCTGCTTTCACTTCCCTTCTTTTATTGAAAAGAAGAAATTAACTTGTACCTATGTATAGCAGTGAGTTCCCGGTATTCTGCTCATAATCAAATTTAATTTGATAGCTTTCCTGGACATTGGGCTCCTGGGTCATTCCTTGCTGAGGCCACGGTCATGTAGACCAAACTAAAGCACTACAGAAGCCTGTACCAGGCTTTGTTTTTCTTGTAACCTAACCAATAAAATCTTTGACCTATGAGATTTCGATAAACCAAATCCAGTTGAACAATCCTCTGCCACAGGATATTAATAGCGAACACAGCAACACAATACCAGAGTTCCTTTAAGCCATCCAGCAGTACTGTGAGGTAGATTGGTTAGGATGCATCCTCCAATTGAGTCACCAGGCACTTCTTGAGATACCAGCATTGCGCTCAGTCCTCTCCAAGATGAGTCCTCCCCCAGATCTTTCAATTGCTCGGCTTCTTCCCGCAGGACAGACAGCACAGAACCACCTCTGAACCAGTAGGCCCCAGACAGCTTCTGGGCCTACTTGCAGTCACGTAGCCTCAGGCCAGCAGGCCCCGAAGCAGAAGAGGAGTTGTCACATACCTTAGGCCAGGCAGGCCATGAGGTGAGAGAGCAAAAAGATGGCGTCTGCCCCTTAAGTATCCTCTCCCAGAATGCACAGCGGGAGACCACTCCCACTGGGCTGCTTCTGGGGAAAAGGACACCCAATACACCTTAGCCTGCCGTCCCTCCATCACTGGCCGGTGGTGACAACGACACCTACAGGCAACAGTGTGGCACTGCACATGACACAGCCAAGGCTGGAGCAGAGGCTAATTTAGCCATAATATTAAATCTGAACTATGTACAGAACAGATAACCCACTAAATTTACATGCGAGCGTCTGGTCAACAGGAGCAGGGCGCTACACTTGTTTTGAGCATTAAAGTGTATTTCTGTCTGATTTCATTGTCATGTGGCTGGACTATTTGTTGGTATATGTAAGGGAGTGTGGACAAGCTCAAGCAGATGTGGGAGGTGCAGGGCGTGAAAGAAGCGGTGTTTCTTCCATAATTCACTAAATACACTACTATAGCTGGGAAAGTATGGGAAATAAATAAATAAATATATATATATATAGGAAATCAAGACAAACCTGTCTGGTTGGAAAACTGTCCTTCTGGACATGGTAAGCAATCATAACAACAAACTGGCTGTCCTTCCCGGACAGATTTCCTGTATCCTGGCAGACACTTCTCACTGCACACTGAACGAGGCACCAGTAGCTGCCAAAATATACATAAAATATTTATATATAAATTAATATGTTTTATTAATATTGCTGAAACGGTTCTATTTCAGAGTTAAATGAGGTACTGCAAAAATGCTATGTTGATTTGCAAAGCGCAATGACCCATAGCAACCAATCACATTTCATCCTTTATCAGGTTAAAATAATATTATTCACGTTATAATGAAAGGAAGCTTTAATTGTAATTCAAAAATATATAGGTGGCCACAATGTGGGGACTAATTGCAACAAAAAAAAACCTTGGGTCATTCACTATACTACCCACACATCTCACCCACTCGGACTACGTAACTTTTATTTGCAAAATTAAAATATTCTATTGTTTATTTTAGTTTATAGATTCAAACATCACTGTGACTTTTTATTACTAGGGGATAGGGATGAGCTTCGTGTTCGAGTCGAACATACGTTCGACTCGAACATTGGCTGTTCGATCGTTCGACGAAGATCGAACGATTTGGGCCGTTCGCGCCAAATTCGAGTGACGCGAACGGCCCACAATGCACTACGCCATCGCAGTGTCATCCAGGCGCTGTGATTGGCCAAGCATGCACTGTGACCCCGCATGCTTGGCCAATCACAGCGCCGGCAGCGAGGAGAGCAATGATTGGCCACAGGCAGGATGCCTGTGGCCAATTATTGCTGAGGGTGTTTAGTACACGCCCCACACTATAAAAGGCCGCCAGCACGGCGGCCTAGTGTAGTGTGTTCCGGAGCAGGGATAGAGTAGCATAGGCAGGGACAGTGACTGTTATTTCTTTCTTGCTTAACCTGGATTCCTTTAGTTTAGGGAAAGAGAAGGATAGGTAGGGAGAGTGTCAGTGTGTTTTGTGCTTCTGCTATAGTGTGCTTAAAAAAAAACATTTATTCTAGGGACAGAAAACTCTAGGTAGGGACAGTGTCAGTTTCTTTCACTCTGCAAGTCCTTGTTTCCAGGGACCTGGAAGGACAGTGAGTGAATTGTCCTTTTGCTATATTGTGATTAAAAAAAACATTTATTCTAGGGACAGAAAACTCTAGGTAGGGACAGTGTCAGTTTCTTTCACTCTGCAAGTCCTTGTTTCCAGGGACCTGGAAGGACAGTGAGTGAATTGTCCTTTTGCTATATTGTGATTAAAAAAAACATTTATTCTAGGGACAGAAAACTCTAGGTAGGGACAGTGTCAGTTTCTTTCACTCTGCAAGTCCTTGTTTCCAGGGACCTGGAAGGACAGTGAGTGAATTGTCCTTTTGCTATATTGTGATTAAAAAAAACATTTATTCTAGGGACAGAAAACTCTAGGTAGGGACAGTGTCAGTTTCTTTCACTCTGCAAGTCCTTGTTTCCAGGGACCTGGAAGGACAGTGAGTGAATTGTCCTTTTGCTATATTGTGATTAAAAAAAACATTTATTCTAGGGACAGAAAACTCTAGGTAGGGACAGTGTCAGTTTCTTTCACTCTGCAAGTCCTTGTTTCCAGGGACCTGTAAGGACAGTGAGTTAATTGTCCTTGTGCTATATTGTGCTGAAAAAAACATTTATTCCAGGGACAGAAAACTCTAGGTAGGGACAGTGTCAGTTTCTTTCACTCTGCAAGTCCTTGTTTCCAGGGACCTGGAAGGACAGTGAGTGAATTGTCCTTTTGCTATATTGTGATTAAAAAAAACATTTTTTTCTAGGGACAGAAAACTGTAGGTAGGGAGAGTGTTTTTTTTCTTTCACTCTGCAAGTCCTTGTTTCCAGGGACCTGTAAGGACAGTGAGTTAATTTTCCTTGTGCTATATTGTGATTAAAAAAAACATTTATTCTAGGGACAGAAAACTCTAGGTAGGGACAGTGTCAGTTTCTTTCACTCTGCAAGTCCTTGTTTCCAGGGACCTGGAAGGACAGTGAGTGAATTGTCCTTTTGCTATATTGTGATTAAAAAAAACATTTATTCTAGGGACAGAAAACTCTAGGTAGGGACAGTGTCAGTTTCTTTCACTCTGCAAGTCCTTGTTTCCAGGGACCTGGAAGGACAGTGAGTGAATTGTCCTTTTGCTATATTGTGATTAAAAAAAACATTTTTTTCTAGGGACAGAAAACTGTAGGTAGGGAGAGTATTTTTTTTCTTTCACTCTGCAAGTCCTTGTTTCCAGGGACCTGTAAGGACAGTGAGTTAATTGTCCTTGTGCTATATTGTGCTGAAAAAAACATTTATTCCAGGGACAGAAAACTCTAGGTAGGGACAGTGTCAGTTTCTTTCACTCTGCAAGTCCTTGTTTCCAGGGACCTGGAAGGACAGTGAGTGAATTGTCCTTTTGCTATATTGTGATTAAAAAAAACATTTTTTTCTAGGGACAGAAAACTGTAGGTAGGGAGAGTATTTTTTTTCTTTCACTCTGCAAGTCCTTGTTTCCAGGGACCTGTAAGGACAGTGAGTTAATTTTCCTTGTGCTATATTGTGATTAAAAAAAACATTTATTCTAGGGACAGAAAACTCTAGGTAGGGACAGTGTCAGTTTCTTTCACTCTGCAAGTCCTTGTTTCCAGGGACCTGGAAGGACAGTGAGTGAATTGTCCTTTTGCTATATTGTGATTAAAAAAAACATTTTTTTCTAGGGACAGAAAACTGTAGGTAGGGAGAGTATTTTTTTTCTTTCACTCTGCAAGTCCTTGTTTCCAGGGACCTGTAAGGACAGTGAGTTAATTGTCCTTGTGCTATATTGTGCTGAAAAAAACATTTATTCCAGGGACAGAAAACTCTAGGTAGGGACAGTGTCAGTTTCTTTCACTCTGCAAGTCCTTGTTTCCAGGGACCTGGAAGGACAGTGAGTGAATTGTCCTTTTGCTATATTGTGATAAAAAAAAACATTTTTTTCTAGGGACAGAAAACTGTAGGTAGGGAGAGTGTTTTTTTTCTTTCACTCTGCAAGTCCTTGTTTCCAGGGACCTGTAAGGACAGTGAGTTAATTTTCCTTGTGCTATATTGTGATTAAAAAAAACATTTATTCTAGGGACAGAAAACTCTAGGTAGGGACAGTGTCAGTTTCTTTCACTCTGCAAGTCCTTGTTTCCAGGGACCTGGAAGGACAGTGAGTGAATTGTCCTTTTGCTATATTGTGATTAAAAAAAACATTTTTTTCTAGGGACAGAAAACTGTAGGTAGGGAGAGTGTTTTTTTTCTTTCACTCTGCAAGTCCTTGTTTCCAGGGACCTGTAAGGACAGTGAGTTAATTTTCCTTGTGCTATATTGTGATTAAAAAAAACATTTATTCTAGGGACAGAAAACTCTAGGTAGGGACAGTGTCAGTTTCTTTCACTCTGCAAGTCCTTGTTTCCAGGGACCTGGAAGGACAGTGAGTGAATTGTCCTTTTGCTATATTGTGATTAAAAAAAACATTTATTCTAGGGACAGAAAACTCTAGGTAGGGACAGTGTCAGTTTCTTTCACTCTGCAAGTCCTTGTTTCCAGGGACCTGGAAGGACAGTGAGTGAATTGTCCTTTTGCTATATTGTGATTAAAAAAAACATTTTTTTCTAGGGACAGAAAACTGTAGGTAGGGAGAGTATTTTTTTTCTTTCACTCTGCAAGTCCTTGTTTCCAGGGACCTGTAAGGACAGTGAGTTAATTGTCCTTGTGCTATATTGTGCTGAAAAAAACATTTATTCCAGGGACAGAAAACTCTAGGTAGGGACAGTGTCAGTTTCTTTCACTCTGCAAGTCCTTGTTTCCAGGGACCTGGAAGGACAGTGAGTGAATTGTCCTTTTGCTATATTGTGATTAAAAAAAACATTTTTTTCTAGGGACAGAAAACTGTAGGTAGGGAGAGTATTTTTTTTCTTTCACTCTGCAAGTCCTTGTTTCCAGGGACCTGTAAGGACAGTGAGTTAATTTTCCTTGTGCTATATTGTGATTAAAAAAAACATTTATTCTAGGGACAGAAAACTCTAGGTAGGGACAGTGTCAGTTTCTTTCACTCTGCAAGTCCTTGTTTCCAGGGACCTGGAAGGACAGTGAGTGAATTGTCCTTTTGCTATATTGTGATTAAAAAAAACATTTTTTTCTAGGGACAGAAAACTGTAGGTAGGGAGAGTATTTTTTTTCTTTCACTCTGCAAGTCCTTGTTTCCAGGGACCTGTAAGGACAGTGAGTTAATTGTCCTTGTGCTATATTGTGCTGAAAAAAACATTTATTCCAGGGACAGAAAACTCTAGGTAGGGACAGTGTCAGTTTCTTTCACTCTGCAAGTCCTTGTTTCCAGGGACCTGGAAGGACAGTGAGTGAATTGTCCTTTTGCTATATTGTGATAAAAAAAAACATTTTTTTCTAGGGACAGAAAACTGTAGGTAGGGAGAGTGTTTTTTTTCTTTCACTCTGCAAGTCCTTGTTTCCAGGGACCTGTAAGGACAGTGAGTTAATTTTCCTTGTGCTATATTGTGATTAAAAAAAACATTTATTCTAGGGACAGAAAACTCTAGGTAGGGACAGTGTCAGTTTCTTTCACTCTGCAAGTCCTTGTTTCCAGGGACCTGGAAGGACAGTGAGTGAATTGTCCTTTTGCTATATTGTGATTAAAAAAAACATTTTTTTCTAGGGACAGAAAACTGTAGGTAGGGAGAGTGTTTTTTTTCTTTCACTCTGCAAGTCCTTGTTTCCAGGGACCTGTAAGGACAGTGAGTTAATTTTCCTTGTGCTATATTGTGATTAAAAAAAACATTTATTCTAGGGACAGAAAACTCTAGGTAGGGACAGTGTCAGTTTCTTTCACTCTGCAAGTCCTTGTTTCCAGGGACCTGGAAGGACAGTGAGTGAATTGTCCTTTTGCTATATTGTGATTAAAAAAAACATTTATTCTAGGGACAGAAAACTCTAGGTAGGGACAGTGTCAGTTTCTTTCACTCTGCAAGTCCTTGTTTCCAGGGACCTGGAAGGACAGTGAGTGAATTGTCCTTTTGCTATATTGTGATTAAAAAAAACATTTTTTTCTAGGGACAGAAAACTGTAGGTAGGGAGAGTATTTTTTTTCTTTCACTCTGCAAGTCCTTGTTTCCAGGGACCTGTAAGGACAGTGAGTTAATTGTCCTTGTGCTATATTGTGCTGAAAAAAACATTTATTCCAGGGACAGAAAACTCTAGGTAGGGACAGTGTCAGTTTCTTTCACTCTGCAAGTCCTTGTTTCCAGGGACCTGGAAGGACAGTGAGTGAATTGTCCTTTTGCTATATTGTGATTAAAAAAAACATTTTTTTCTAGGGACAGAAAACTGTAGGTAGGGAGAGTATTTTTTTTCTTTCACTCTGCAAGTCCTTGTTTCCAGGGACCTGTAAGGACAGTGAGTTAATTTTCCTTGTGCTATATTGTGATTAAAAAAAACATTTATTCTAGGGACAGAAAACTCTAGGTAGGGACAGTGTCAGTTTCTTTCACTCTGCAAGTCCTTGTTTCCAGGGACCTGGAAGGACAGTGAGTGAATTGTCCTTTTGCTATATTGTGATTAAAAAAAACATTTATTCTAGGGACAGAAAACTCTAGGTAGGGACAGTGTCAGTTTCTTTCACTCTGCAAGTCCTTGTTTCCAGGGACCTGGAAGGACAGTGAGTGAATTGTCCTTTTGCTATATTGTGATTAAAAAAAACATTTTTTTCTAGGGACAGAAAACTGTAGGTAGGGAGAGTATTTTTTTTCTTTCACTCTGCAAGTCCTTGTTTCCAGGGACCTGTAAGGACAGTGAGTTAATTGTCCTTGTGCTATATTGTGCTGAAAAAAACATTTATTCCAGGGACAGAAAACTCTAGGTAGGGACAGTGTCAGTTTCTTTCACTCTGCAAGTCCTTGTTTCCAGGGACCTGGAAGGACAGTGAGTGAATTGTCCTTTTGCTATATTGTGATTAAAAAAAACATTTTTTTCTAGGGACAGAAAACTGTAGGTAGGGAGAGTGTTTTTTTTCTTTCACTCTGCAAGTCCTTGTTTCCAGGGACAGAGAAGGACACCTGAAGGTAGCCCTTATTGCTTTTTTCCCATCTCCCTGCAGGCCATCTATTAGAATGTCTGGAAGGCAAACAAGGAGAGGCAGACAGTCAGGAGGCAATAAAAGAGGGCAAGCAGGCTCTGTGTCTGGGGGCAACAGTGCTGGTCGTGGACGCGGTGCATTGTCATCAGCACATGGCCATGGGACACGCTTGTCCTTCTTTTCGGCAGCTGGACATGTTGAGCCACATCATGCCGAAGACTTGGTAGAGTGGATGACCAAGCCCTCCTCCTCCTCCTCATCCTCTCTCACCCAGGCTCAGGGTACTGGAAAAGCAGCTGCCAAAGCGTCGTCTTCCCTGGTATCAATGTCAGACAAATCATCAGTCACTCCTTCCCTAGACCCACCATGTCCTCCTCCTGAGGAGTCCCCCGAACTGTTTCAGCACAGTGTTGGGTACATGCTCCAGGAGGATGCCCAGCGTTTCGAAGGGTCTGATGATGAAACCCAGCTAGAGGAAGGCAGTAGCGTGAGAGCAGACAGAGGGGATGCTCAAGAAGGACACCAATCTGGCAGTCATGTTCCAGCAGCTGCAGCATACTGCCAGATTGGCTCCAGTGATGAGGAGGGAGGGGATGATGAGGTCAATGACTCCACGTGGGTGCCTAATAGGAGAGAGGAGGAGGAGGAGGATGAGGAGGAGGCACATCTCCAACGAGGCAGGATGCCCTTTGGTGGCCAGCGTAAGGGCAGTACACCGACGGAATCACACCGCAGAGCTCCGCCTGTGCAGGGCGCTGCCTCTGCCCGTCATTCAAAAAGTTCTTTGGTGTGGGCCTTTTTTGAGGCTAGTGCATCAGATCGCACAGCTGCTGTTTGCAACATATGTCTCAAGCGTATATCGCGTGGCCAAAACATCAGCCGCTTGGGTACCACATGCCTGACCAGACATATGTTGACCTGCCATGCAGCTCGTTGGCAAGCCTACCTCAAAGACCCACACCAAAGAACAAAGCGGACCTCTCCTTGCACCGCATCAGCTGGGATCTCCAACCCCACTATAACTTCAGTCCTCTCTGAAACATGCACTGAGAGGAATGAAGGTGTAGAATTAGGTGTGTCACAGCCAAGTACTTGCGCCCACTCTGCTAGCAGTACACCGACGTCCGATTCTAGCAGGCAAATTTCCCTGCCCCAGCTGCTGGACCGTCGAAAGAAGTTCACTCCCAGCCATCCACATGCCCAGCGGTTGAATGCTAGCTTGGCTAAATTGCTAGCGCTTCAACTGCTGCCTTTTCAGTTGGTAGACTCGGCCCCCTTCCGTGAGTTTGTGCAATGTGCGGTTCCTCAGTGGCAGGTTCCCAAACGCCACTTTTTCTCACGGAAGGCTATTCCGGCTCTCTACCGGCATGTGGAAGGCAATGTCTTGGCCTCGCTGGACAGGGCGGTCAGCGGTAAGGTGCATATTACCGCTGACTCATGGTCCAGCAGGCATGGACAGGGACGTTACCTTTCTTTCACGGCCCATTGGGTCACTCTTTTGGCAGCTGGGAAGGATTCAGGACAAGGTGCAGTAGTGTTGGAGGTTGTCCCACCGCCACGCCTCCAAAATGCTACTACTGGTTGTGACACACCTCTCTCCTCCACCCCCTCCTCTTCTTCTTCCTCCATGGCCTCTTCCTGTGGTTTGTCCTATGAACCAGCGGTGCTCCGTAGCCGTTCACGGGGCTACGCAAGTACGCAGGCAAAAAGATGCCATGCCGTGCTTGCGCTGGTGTGTTTGGGGGACAGAAGCCACACTGGGGCAGAGGTCCTGTCTGCTCTGCAGGGCCAGGCCGAGAGGTGGTTGACGCCACGCCAGCTTAAGCCAGGAATGGTGGTTTGCGACAATGGCACCAACCTCCTCTCCGCCCTCCGACAGGGACAACTGACCCATGTGCCCTGTGTGGCTCACGTCCTTAACCTGGTGGTGCAGCGGTTCTTGGGCAGGTACCCGGGCTTACAGGATGTCCTGAGGCAGGCCAGGAAAGTCTGTGTGCATTTCCGCAGATCTTATAATGCCAGTGCTCGCCTGGCTGAGCTGCAAAAGGAGTTGAACCTGCCCAAGAACCGCCTTATATGTGACATGCCCACCAGGTGGAACTCAACGTTGGCCATGCTGCAGCGGCTGCACACGCAGCAGAGGGCCATCAATGAGTACCTGTGCGACTACGGCACCAGGACAGGGTCAGGGGAGCTTGGTTTTTTTTCTCCACGCCAGTGGGGCATGATCAGGGATGCATGCACTGTCCTGGCACCATTTGAGGAGGCCACGAGGATGGTGAGCAGTGACAGTGCATGCATCAGTGACACTGTACCTCTTGTCCACCTGTTGGAGCACACGCTGCGTGGAATAATGGACAGGGCACTTGAGGCAGAACAGAGGCAGGAAGAGGAGGACTTCCTTGCCTCTCAAGGCCCCCTTTACCCAGACAGTGTTCCTTCTGTCCCACCCATCGCACAGGAAGAGGAGGAGGAGGAGGAGGAGGAGGAGGATTGTGTCAGCATGGAGGTGGAGGCTGGCACTCAGCATCATCAGCAGCAGTCTTTTAGGGATGATTTACAGTCCCAAGAAACCAGTGGACTTGTACGTGGCTGGGAGGAGGTGGCTGCGGATCATGTCGTCCTTAGTGACCCAGAGGACTCCGGAGCGAATGCCTCAGCAAACCTACGCTGCATGGCCTCCCTGATCCTGCAAAGTCTGCGGAAGGATCCTCGTATTCTTCGGATCAAGGAGAGGGACCATTACTGGCTGGCCACTCTCCTTGATCCACGGTACAAGGGTAAGGTTGCGGACCTTATGTTACCGTCGCAGAGGGAGCAGAGGATGAGACAACTCCGGGAGGCCTTGCAGAAAGGTCTGTGCAACGCGTTCCCAGAGACTGGGAGGTTGCAAACTCCTGGTCCTGGACAACGAGTTGCTGAGGCTTCGGCCAGTCAAAGAAGGAGCGGTGGGGAAGGTGGCCGTCTGACCGATGCGTTCAGACAATTCTTTAGTCCGCAGCCCCAAAGTATGATTGGTTCCAGCAACCATCGCCAGCGTCTGATAAACATGGTGCAGGAATATCTAGGGGCAAGGTCAGACTTGGACACCTTCCCCACCGAAAATCCTCTGGCTTACTGGGTCTTGAGGATGGATCACTGGCCAGAGCTTGCACAGTATGCAATTGAGCTACTGGCCTGTCCTGCATCCAGCGTTCTTTCGGAACGCACATTCAGTGCTGCTGGAGGATTTGTCACGGATCACAGGGTGCGCCTGTCCACCGACTCGGTTGATCGACTGACTTGCATCAAGATGAACCAGTCTTGGATCACCACCAGCTACCACACACCTGATGCTGATATAACAGACTAATTGATTTTAAAATGTCACATCCCTTCAAGACTGATGCTGATGCTGAGTGCCTGTGCTGTTATGTTGACTGCCTATCCTCCTCCTCCGAGTCCTCAATGATACGATTGATGATGATAGCTTGGAAGATCATTTTTGTTTATGGGTGCCGCCACCAGTGCCTAACGCCCAATTTTTCAGCCCCTGTTTAACAGGGGCGTGTAATTACAATTTTTGAAGCAATACTTTGCAACAGGGCTCATTGCTGTGCTCCAAGTACAGTATCTGTGAGGAGTTGCAGTGTTGTGCCACCAGTGCCTAAGGCCCAATTTTTCAGCCCCTGTTTAACAGGGGCGTGTCATTACAATTTTTGAAGCAATACTTTGCAACAGGGCTCATTGCTGTGCTCCAAGTACAGTATCTGTGAGGGGTTGCAGTGTTGTGCCACCAGTGCCTAAGGCCCAATTTTTCAGCCCCTGTTCAACAGGGGCATGTAATTACAATTCTTGATCTAATAATTCACAGCAGGGCCCATTGCTGCACCCACCAAGAGTAACTGTCAGGGCTTACAGTGTTGTGGCACCAGCACCACCATCAAAGGCCCAATTTTTACTACCACTGTTCAACAATTATATGTAATTAAAATTCCTGATATAATAGTTGACAGCAGGGCGTTCCAGCACCAACCAAGAGTAACTGTGAGTGCTTACAGTGTTGTGCCAACACCAACAACTAAGGGGCCTATTTCTGCAGAGTATATACGGCAGGTCCCTACTTTCAAACATCCAACTTACAAACGACTCCTACTTGCAAACGCAAGAAGACAACAGGAAGTGAGAGGAAATCTACCACTAGGAAGGAAAATTCTCTCCTGTAAGAATAAATATGGGAGAAAGGTGTCTCCTCTGTACTGATGCTTTATCAGCAATCCTTGTTTCAAGAAAAACACCACATTTCAAAAACAGTTGTCATTGGGACGGAAAGTGAGGTGAAATGTTCTGAACAGGGGCACAGACAGCAAAACAAATGTTACAGGGGTGATAACCCTTACCTATGTTTTCCAAAAAGTTTAAAAATAGATTTTTGGGCTGGAGCTACACTTCAACAATGTACCTGTTCAAAATTACAAACAGATTCTACATAAGAACAAACCTACAGTCCCTGTCTTGTATGCACCGCCTGTATACGGCTGTTCAGAGTATATAGGGCCTTTTTTATTTTATGTGCGGGGTTCCCCTTAATATCCATACAAGACCCAAAGGGGCTGGTAATGGGCTGGGGTAGGGGGGGGGGGGTCATGGGGTAGCTATGCCATTTTTCTTAAAGAATTTCATCCATATTACCGGGACCAGACATTACATTAAAGCCGCAAGCAGTTTTAAATGGCTTTTTTTTCCTTTAGAAGTGTCATTTTGTGCAGGGACAGTTCTAAACACGGGAAACACGTGGCACTTCACAGGCATACTTTAGACACCCCCCAGGTACGATATTTAAAGGAATATTTGACTTTTTTTTTTTCACTTTATGCATCATTAAAATGACTGCTCCCGAAAAACGACCGTTTTTAAAACTTCTTTTTGCATTGATACATGTCCCCTGGTGCAGAACCCGGGTTCCCAAACCCTTTTTAGGACAATAACATGCATAATAGTTGTTATAATTAGCACTTTAGAATTCGAACGTTCGCATCCATTGTATTTAATAGGGTTCTAATGTTCGTTCGAACTTCCGGTCCGTTCGCGGGTTCTGGTGCGAACCGAACCCGGGGGTGTTCGGCTCATCACTACTAGGGGAGCACAGAGACCCATCCAAATGGAGTATTATTTAGAGTACTTGCCTCAAATAAACCTTTGACCCAGTGTTTACTAGGGAGGATAACATGGACACCCTCAAAACCAAGAACATTTGTATCTACTGTTTAATCAGTGAGGTGGGATATTTTACCGGAGCTATAGTGGCTAACAAAGGACCATTGCTATTCTCTATCTGCTTATGCTCACTCCTCATAACCAGATGAAGGTAGGCATGCTGTCTAAATATTGCTGGCCATCAGAGAACTCTTACTTAAATCTAAGCCCATTTTACACACACACATATATATATATATATATATATATATATATATATATATATATATACTGTATATATATATTTATATACTGTGTATATATATTTATATACTGTGTGTGTGTGTATATATATATATATATATATATATATATATATATATATATATATATATATATATATATATATATATATATATATATATATATATGTATGTAGCAGCCTCCCCTCTCTCACTCCACTGTTGGCTGGTTTCTGCTTGTCTAGGGGTACCTTGGAGGAGAGAGTGCGGGGTCACCACGCCAAGCCTTCACCGCAGATGTTTGTGTGGTGTAAGAAAAGTTCCTTTACCTTCGGGTCGGTGTTATGAGTTTGGAGCCTCCGCCTCTTGTGTGGAACAGTGTCTGCCAGTAAATCAGCCCTACACCAATAAAAGTCAAACACTCCTTTATTCTTCAATGTCAGGATGAAACACAATCAGTTGGACTCCCTCAGCGAACAGACAGGGGGTGTGGATACGAGTAGGCCCAGGCACAATGAACTCTCCTATTCCTCTACCAGCGAATAGGTTTGGCACATGATCTATGCCACCTGTTGAGAATCTTGGTCGCTGCCACCGACCGGATGAACGGTGAACCTTCCTCCTGACTGCACTCGGCCCCTGTTTGGGAAGATATCCCTCCGTGCGGTCTCCTGAGGCTCACCCGGCACCGGCAATCTGCTGCACCAGGTCTTCGGGTGAGTAGCTCCTCCGGTCCCTTACGCCTCTGGATTCGGGTACCCCACCCCCGGGGTCCCCTAGGAAATCCTTCCCTCGCGGAGCCCAGTGGAGGACACTGGGCCCCAGGCCTCCAACCGAGTACCTCACCCCAGGCTGAAGGTGCCTGGGGTGGAACACGAGCTCCGGGTGTCCAGGCCTAGGCCGCCTGGACACTGACCACGAATCACAGCCCTCAGGCTGAAGGTGCCTGGGACTCGACGACCATGTCACCCAAAATGGCCGACCCCTTTATACCCTCTCCCAGCAAGCCCAGTGGAGCCCCTGCCCCGCTGTACTCATGCTGCGAGAGGCCAAAAAGGGTATGCCACTGCAACGATGGTTTAACCCCAGGCCCAAAGTGACAGCGCCACCTGCTGGGCCCCAGGGAACCACACATCACAGATCCCCCACCAAATTCAAACGTGATAGAAAAGCATATACCCGCTACACTCTCCCCCTGGTTGTTTGACACTGGTCCCCAGTGTCTGGAATAAACCATGCCCTCAAGGGCTGACATAGTCCAATCCAGAAACCGACTGAAAATCTCAAAAATCCCCAACATTTTTACAAAAATAAGCTACCTAGAGCGGTTGTGCCTGAGCCTCAACAAAAAGGGAGGGGAAGGGAACAAATAACACATAACTTGAAACATATATAAAAGTCACATCATTACATTTTCCCCCCCACCCACATCAATGACTAAGACAAGCCCCACTCTCAGTGGTCTTGATGGGATGTTCTCCTGCAGAGGGGAAAATAAATATTAAACACACACAACCCTGACACATATGTTCGTGTGAGAACGAAAAAACCTCTCCATAGAGAAATCCTTTCCTTCTAAAAGTGTGTGTGTGAAAAGTGAATGCCGATGCACGACACTACCACCTGGTGACAGCGTTGCGCTAACTGCACTTGTAGAGACCTCTTCTTCTTTGGCCCTCTCTACCCCAGAGTCCAAGATCACTTGTTGGAGAATGAAGAACAACAACAGGAACAGTCCTTCAATTCCTCCGAAGAGCACAAACACCCATAAGCTCGGGTACAGTCACTGAGTTTTCCCGGGAAACAAACAACAAACCCGGAGAGTTCAGAAACATTAAGCGGCAAACGGATTCTTTTACCTCCTACAGATAGAAGCGAGGGTGCGGCAGGACAAGTGGTTTCAAATGCTGGTCCATGGTTTCCAGATGGTACTCAACATCTTCCCCTTCCTTGCGTCGGATCAGCACCTTGTCCGCGTGAGTATGCCGCCCCAGCATCCATTCTGCCTTGCAGTCTTTGAAGCGCTGAGATGCTTTGGGAGAACACGCAAGGTACCTACGGGCATGTGGGACCTGAATGTGGGTCCACACAAAGTCATTGTACCAACGCTCTCGGCAAACTTCCACTTCATACAACAACTCCTTAGACAAGTATGGGTACTCCCACCCGTAGTCAGCAGCAACCTTCTGACAGAATAGGCGTTGTAGTCTCGCCAGCGGAGGCATTGTGGCTTTGTCCCCTTCACCTGGCAAAACTATAGTATCCGGGTGACGAGGTGCTCTGATCACCTCCGTTCTGGGCATAGGTGCTCGCAGCGACAGTCTCTTATCCCCGGGGCTAGGTGCAAGTGGCACCGGGAATGTGAGGGTAGGCTGGGAGCGGGATCCCTCCCCAGGCGCTGGTGCCTCCACCCGGGGTGTACTATCCCCTGTAGACATGGGTGGATCCCTAGCTTTGCGGGATGAGGAGAGAGGCATCTTGTCCCAACCCTTGCTGGCAAAGAGTTCATCCTATGGCAACATCTTCTCCCAGATCGGAGAGCGACTCCAGGTCGGAGGTGTCACACTCCTCCGCGGCAGGTAGCCTGTAGTGGAGACTGAACTGCCACCTCCCGCGGACACACAGGGCCGTGACTCCCCGACACCTCCGCCCACACACCAAGTCCCTCCGCCTGGCTTACCTCGGCCTTTACATGAGACGGGATGTCCAGAACTCCTCTCACCGGATCCATCCGGGCCGGGCGTAGGCAGGCAGGATGATCCACTGCGACCGCTGGACGGGGCTACCATGCCGGTCTTCCTCTTGGGCGTTGGACACTGTGAGACAGTGGTGACCGAGTCAGCATCCTCGATTTCTCCCGTACTTCGTTGAACGCGACTTCCCCCGCGGTCGTTGCAGTGCGCACAGGGATGGCTGTCAAAGCGGTGATTCCTCCTACTTGAGTGGTGCTGCCTGTTGTGCGGTTGAGGTGGATGGTTCTTGGCTTTTCGATAGCTGGGTCCACCTCAAATAAAAACTCCCCGCAGGCCTCGCATCGCCCAAATGGCTTCAGCTGACACACCAGTCCCGAACAGCGGGGACAAATCAAACCCAGGGCCTCAACGTCCATGCATGAGTACAGGGCGAATCTTCCCCGGGGCTTTAGCCAGATCCCCGTATCGGTCACCGGAGCAGCAGTAGTCAAGGTCGTGGTAGAAGGGTGAAGTGGAATCCATGATGTATTTCCGAACATGGTGACTCGCTGCTGATCCATTGCGCACTGCAAGTTTGGCGCCAAAGTCCCCACGTGTAGTCCTTCACACGGCTGGACTCCTCCCCTCTTGCACTCCAGTTTGCGGGCTATCTCCTTCCCTGGGTCACGCCCACAAACTGAGCAGGGAGGGTGTGCCTCGTGGCGCAGTGCAATAGAAGCCCCCACGTGTAGTACCTCACACGGCTGGACTCCCCCCTCTTCTCGCTCTTCTGCGTAGTCCTTCCTCTTCTTAGGGTCACACTAACGACTTCGAGCAGGGTTGCACTTTGGCCAGTAATATGGCCGACCTACTCGGAACTCCTCCGGGCAGACGCGTTCAAACTCCGTCCATTCTAGCTCCATAGTAATACGAACACCATCCCGGACGAGCCCCCACGTGTAGCGGCCTTCACTCTCTCACTCCACTGTTGGCTGGTTTCTGCTTGTCTAGGGGTACCTTGGAGGAGAGAGAGCGGGGTCACCACGCCAAGCCTTCACCGCAGATGTTTGTGTGGTGTAAGCAAAGTTCCTTTACCTTCGGGTCGGTGTTCTGAGTTTGGAGCCTCCGCCTCTTGTGTGGAACAGTGTCTGCCAGTAAATCAGCCCCACACCAATAAAAGTCCAACACTCCTTTATTCTTCAATGTCAGGATGAAACACAATCAGTTGGACTCCCTCAACGAACAGACAGGGGGTATGGATACGAGTAGGCCCAGGCACAATGAACTCTCCTATTCCTCTACCAGCGAATAGGTTTGGCACATGATCTATGCCACCTGTTGAGAATCTTAGTCGCTGCCACAGAGCGGATGAACGGTGAACCTTCCTCCTGACTGCACTCGGCCCCTGTTTGGGAAGATATCCCTCCGTGCGGTCTCCTGAGGCTCACCTGGCACCGGCAATCTGCTGCACCAGGTCTTCGGGTGAGTAGCTCCTCCGGTCCCTTACGCCTCTGGATTCGGGTACCCCACTCCCGGGGTCCCCTAGGAAATCCTTCCCTCACGGAGCCCAGCGGAGGACACTGGGCTCCAGGCCTCCAACCGAGTACCTCACTCCAGGCTGAAGGTGCTCCGGGTGTCCAGGCCTAGGCCGCCTGGACACTGACCACGAACCACAGCCCTCAGGCTGAAGGTGCCTGGGACTCGACGACCCTGTCACCAAAAATGGCCGACCCCTTTGTACCCTCTCCCAACAAGCCCAGCGGAGCCCCCGCCCCACTGTACTCATGCTGCAAGAGGCCAAAAAGGGTATGCCACTGCAATGATGGCTCAACCCCGGGTCCAAAGTGACAGCGCCACCTGCTGGGCCCCAGGGAACCACACATCACAGATCCCCCACCAAATTCAAACATGATAGAAAAGCATATACCCGCTACATATATATATATATGTATTCACATGGCTTTGTTTTCTACAGGAACGCGGGGGGATGCAGTTTCGGCACCTCCAGCACTGAATGTATGTAATGGCAAGGGGTGCTGGGGTGTGTTTGAGGGTCTAATAATGCTGACTGCTGGGGGATCTATTGTTTCTGGAGGGGATCTATGGTCTATTGTTGCTGGTGGGGATCTATTGTTTCTAGGGGGTCAATTGTTGCTGGCAGAGATCTACTGTTGAGGGAGGGAGTCTATTGTTGCTGGCTGGGAGATCTGCTGTTGCTGCTAGGGTGGTATTTTATTGTGGGAGTCCATTGTTGCTGGGGGGTCTGTTGTTTCTGGGTGAATCTATTGTTGCTGTTGGGGATCTATTTTAGTACTTTTCTTGTTATTACAAATTTCATTCAAATTAGCACCACAAACTTGGTTCTGTATTCTCTAAAAGAGGCGCTACTGGGAGGTGGTCGGGAGTGGAACCAAGGGATAGTGCCTGGAGGTGGGTAGGGGGGGGGGACCAGGGGTGACACAGAAGGGGGGAGTTCCTGCACCTATTCTCTGAGAAAAAAAGCCCTGTATATGTGTGTGTGTGTGTGTGTGTATATATATATATATATATATATATATATATATATATATATATAGTGGAACCTTGGATTATGAGCATAATCCGTTCCAGGAGAATGCTTGTAATCCAAAGCACTTGCATATCAAAGCGAGTTTCCCCATAGAAGTCAATGGAAACAAAAATAATTTGTTCCGCATTGACTTCAATGGTATGCAATACCGCATGTGGCCAGAGGTGGGGGGCGCGCCGGAGAGCCTCGAAAACACTCGGAAAGGCCCGGGGACAGCTCTGCTGAACTTGAAAACCTCGGAAAGGCTCGGGAACTGAGTATTTACGAGTTTTTCTAAACATTTCCGAACAGCTCCGCCCCCCCCCCCACCTCAGGCCAAAAGCGGTACTGCACACCGCTGTGGGTTGAATCCTGCTAGTTTTGCGAGCCTACACTCACAAACAGAGTCAGGATTTAAAAAAAACAGTGCCCGTATTGCGAAACCACGTCCCTGTTGAGACGAAACCTTGGGTAAGCGACGTTCTGACGTCACCGCATCATACGCTAGACCTGGAAGATACGGGCAGCCAGATCGAGGAGCCGGCCGTCTCGATCGTTTTACATGCTTTGTTTCATCTTACATCTGTAAGTGTGCTTTTTATTACTTCTTATTAAAAGTCTAAAGGATTTTATGCTACAGTATGTGAGCCTTCTTTTCATTTATGTGGCATATCCTGATTGACTACTGTTCATGAGTCATCCAAGCAAGTAGCGCTGCCTGCTGAGGACACCTTTTATTGGGATTATCTGTTTATGCGCTGACTGATCTCCTGTAATAAGAGATCATGCACTTCTGGTAAGCGGCAGTGTGTCATTAAGGTGGAAGCACTTTTCTATCACCACTCTTTCTGGATGCTGTGGGTTCATTTGCACAGTGGAGTCCCATTTAAAGTTGTATGAACTATATGCAAATATATACTTGGTTTTCATACATCACATATGGACTGCAAGTTTTGCTTCTCTGTTTTTTGCACTTTAGGTCTTATTGACCTCCTACATTGAGAGTTTTATGCTAATTCATTGTTTTCTCACCTTCACTTTTATATTAGCGCAGCTTTTTTTTCTTTTCCATTCTTTTCGTATTGCAAAACGCTCGTTAACCGCGTTACTCGCAATCCAAAGTTTCACTGTATATATGTGTGTATGTATGTATGTATGTATGTATATATATATATATATATATATATATATATATATATATGTATGCATATGTATGTGTATATATATATATATATATATATATATATATATATATATATAATGCTCTATACTGAGTTATTTGTTCTGCTGGAAATATATACAGCATACCCATATAGCTGACTATAGCCCTGAATTGGCTGTAAGTATCCCACATACATATTAATCTGAGCAGAAAACCTCATCTACTAATATAGAAAAATGTCATTTTACTTTATTTCACCTACACTTTTTCACCCCCGATGAAGCCTTAATTTAAATAGGCAAAACCTGTTGGTTTTTTTATTTATTTTTATTTTTTTGCTTGGGTATTTTGGCTTATTATTTGTGCATTTTTTGGATTATCAAAGAGAGCACCGAGACCTATTTGAAGGGAAAGATAATTATTGTTCAGTGAGGTTGACATATCAAGAGAGTATTTGACAGTAATTTTTACTCAGATTAATATGTGTGTAACAGACTTATAGCCAGTTCAGGAGTATAACCAGCTATATGGGTATGCTGTATGTAATATTTCCAGAAAAATATATAACTCAGTTTAGAGCATTTATTTATATATATATATGCAGTATGCAAAGTGGGCTTAGGTGAGAAAGATTTAAGTAAGAGTTCACTGATAGCCACCAATATTTCGACAGCATAAATACCCTCATCTGGTTATGAGGATTAAGCTCAAGCAGATCGAGAATAGCAGTGGCCTACATTTTAGGCCCCAGTGGGTGAAATGCGTAGGTAGTATAGCATAGCACCCCGATTTTTATGGTTGCAGTAGAATAAAATGATTGCCTATTGGTTGTTTCGGAAATATATTTGGCCTTTTGCATTGATAGTTTTGATAATAAATAATACACCTGCCTCTTTAAAAACAGAGCTTCTTACTTTTCCATCAAACCAGATAAAAACCATGACCATAAAGGCAACGATTAGCTTAATGAAGGAGACTAACCTTGACAAACTTGTTTTCCCAGATTATCGCTTCTTTTTTTATAATGATTTGTCTCTCAGGTGAAGCTTGTAAGTCAAAATGTCCAACTTTCTGTAAATTTGTTGTCCAGTTTGGATAATTGATCGGATTATAAATATCATACCCGATAGATATTTCTTCATTGTTAAAATAGATGTTTTGCCCCAATGTGTTTGTAAAATTAACCCTTTTTATATATTTATGTAGCTGCAAATGACAAATAATATCCAATGCAGTGCAAACTCATACAAACAAACACATCAAAAGCATTTCTTTAAAGTATTTGTTTCTGTCTTTGGACAAATAATCCTTTTAAAAGAGCATTGCCATTTGTGCTTTAATATAATAGCCTACTACCTACCCATCACAGAGTTACCTAACACCCCCATTTTTGTCAAAAATAAATAAAAAATTGGATTCCATATGAAGAGAAGGTGTTAATTAATTTCTTATCCTCATATAACAGGGACAATATTTGACAGAGTTCTTTATCATCCCATCAGTCATTAGTTCACCTGCCTCAGTGGAACACCTACAGTTCGGCAACGCTATATTTTTGTACTTTAGGATGCAGGCACTGCACCATCCAAACACACAAAGAATAAACTCCTGGCACAAAAGACCCAAGTAGACCTTCTATGCATGAAATCAGTTTAGCAAGGCCATAATGACATCCAATAAACTGCAGTAATCACTGTCCTCCAGAGCAAGTTAACCTTATTCAACTTTGCCCACGTGCACACTGGGACTGCGGGAGAGAAGCCTGCGAGTTCAGCTGAACTCGCACGATTTCACTCCCGCTGGCAGTCCCGATTTCAGCCACGATTTCAAAGACACCTGAAACAGATGTCAATGTAAATCGCGGCTGAAATCGCAAAAAGTAGTACAAAAACTACTTTTTGTAATCGGTGCAGCGCCGCAGATGCGGCGTTGCATCGATTAGGACGGTGCCATTGCCCGCAATTTGCGGCAAATTTCGCCGATTTGACATGCGATTTGACATGTCAAATCGCATGTCAAATCGCACCAGTGGGAACCAGGTCTAAGCTTGGTTACACTTTATTACTCCTCTTTCTGTTAAAGGAGATAATTATTGTCTAAGAGAATACTGAAAATAGATCCCAAACAAATTAATGTTGAGTTACTGGGCATGCAGTGTTTCAGATAACCTCTGCCGTGTTAGCATATTGTCTAGTGTCAATAACACTGACTTTTTAGGGGATACAGTTGTAAATTGTCTGGAGAGGCTTTTAACTACTTGCCTACTGGACATTTTTGCCCCTTTCCTGCCCAGGCCATTTTTCAGCTTTCAGCGCTGTAACACATTGAATGACAATTGCGCAGTCATGCAACACTGTACCCAAACAACATTTTTAGCATTTTTTTTACACAAATATTGCTTTAGTTTGGTAATATTTAATCACCACTGGGGTTTTTTATTAAAATTATTTTTTCATAGTTTCAAAACTTTTGCAAACAGCTAATTTTTCTCCTTCACTGATGTGCGTTGATGAGGCTGCACTGATAGGCTACACTGACTGGCATTGATGGGCACTGATGAGGCGGCACTGGTGGGCACTGATGAAGAGGCACTGGTGAGGCTGCACTGATAGGCGGCACTGATTGGTACTGATAGGTGGCACTGATGGGCACTTGTAGGTGGCATAGGTTGGGCACTGGTAGGCAGCACTGATGGGCACTAATAGGAGGCACTGATAGGTGACACTGATGAGGAGGCACTGATGGGCACTGATTGGCAGCACTGGTAGGCACAGATTGGCAGCACTTGTGGGCACTGTTGGGACTGTACTGATAATCAGGACACTGATAATCAGTGCCCTGATTATCAGTGTAGATGTCCCTTTTAGAGAAGCCGGTTATCGGCTCTCTTCTCCTCTCCTCATGCTGTCAGCATGAGAAAAAGAGTGCTGATAAATGGCTTCTTTTGACATCTGTGATCAGCTGTGATTGGACATAGCTGATCACATGGTAAAGAGCCACTGATTTGGCACTTTACCTCAATATGCAATCAGCAGTGTCCTCCGGACACTGTGATCACAGAGCGTGGCGCCTGCCCCCAGCAGCAGGCGTGCTGCGGGCAGGATCATGGGACGCCGTCATATGACGCCGTCCCAGAACTAGACAACTGCGCTGTAGTCTCCATTTGGCTATAGTGAGGTCGACAAGTGGTTAATAGTATTTGTACCCTATATCACATAAGCCTGGTGTGTATTCCAAAACTGAAAAATCAGAAGGTAAGAAATTCCCTTTGGATTTTGTCAGTTTTTTGTTATAGTATTTACAATGACCATCCATTAAAGTATCGCTTTTTTAGAAAAAATAAAATAGTTTTAGCAAGGTTTTAATAGATAATATCAAATTACTTTTTTTCTTACCTTCCAGCCTTTTAAATCTTGAAATTTTAATTTATTTGTATCCTGCAATCTTTCACTTAATGGTGTTCCTCGATACATTTCATGTAATGCATAGGCTACGGCATATACAGAGTTGTAAACAATATAACTCATACCAGTGAATTTAAGGTTACAGTGAGAATATATGATTTGCCTTCCACTCTCCACACCTGTGCAGTTTCGGTTTCTTGGATTGAAAGGACATCGGTTTTCACATAGTTCATCCCACCATGTTGTAAAGGTCCGACCTGGCGGGAAACGACTTGGGTTAACCTCCTTGACAAATTTTATAAATGCTGGGTTTTCATTTTTTTGCATGATGAATCTTAAAGATCCATTGACAACTGTGTCATTTACTATGTTGAATATTCGGAAACTGGAATCGGCAGTATGTATCCAGACTTTCCCCGGTATGCTGGTAACATGAACATTCAATTCCAGGTAGTACACATTATTTTTTGAGCCATACAGAAGAATAACATTTGCAGTTGACCGTGCAATGGTTTGCTCTATGTCTTTGATTCTTTCGGGGCTGTAGTCATTAATAGAAGGTACTAGTTTAATAAATTCAATGCATCCCCCACTTTCTACAATCATGTTTTTAATAATCTTTATAGCATTTATGCTGCTATCATCATCAGCATATAAAATACCAACCCACATCCAACCAAAGTGCTTCAGTAAGGCTATAATGGCAGCATACAGAGCCTTCTCACTGGGTACTGTACGGTAGAAATTTGGGAAGTTCTGTTTGTTGCTCTGAAGAGGTTCTTGGGACATGAAACTTATCTACAAAATATATAAGTATGATCATTATTTGCTTTTCTAATCTATAACGTATTTATCTTTAAAGTGACTCACCCCCTAAAAAAACACAGCAAAATGGCCCCAGCAATGATAGACTCTGAATACCTACCTCTTTGGGGGTAGACAGCGAGTCTGACCTCCTCTCTGTTCAAGCAATACAGCATCTAGCAATGTATTCACATTCAGCACACATCTAGGTGTGCTGGGTGCCTGGTTTAGTGTTGCGTCCCATGTCCTGTAGTGACAGTCGGAGGGAGGAAGCACAGCCCAATGTGGGGCACACAGGCACTGAACACTTCCAGAAGATTTGAAAGACAAAGATTTTGCTGGGAGCTGTATCATTTGAGCACATTGGAGTTCGGACTTGCCACTTAGCTAAGCAGCTAATTTTTGTTTTCACCAATAACCAAGTACCCTGGTAAAATAAAGCATTTAATGCAACCTTTAATTTTGTGGGGTCTTCCATTTGGCTACCTAATAGTTTCATTCTTTACACTCCTGCTTCTTCAAATGATTATTATGGTACAACTCTCTGGTACACCAGGAAGCTACACATAGCAACACATGATATAAGAAAAGGATGTCATACCTGTGGGTATTTGTACATTCCAAATATATTGGCATACTGTATAGAAAAGCTAGATGACATCCCTTCAATGACAGCAGCAAGAACTCCATATTTGTCACAATTGTAATTAGGATATTGCTTAGTGTTCCCTGAATAAATGCGAACAGCACCTTGGACAGTTCTGAAAAGGTCAACATAGGAATCATATATATTATAGCCCAAGGTTACGTTTGGCAATATGTCAGGGTTGCTGTTGATTTCATCCACAGCGAACACCAAGCTTAGGAAGTTGTAAAAGTCTTCAAGCAGCATACTGAAATAAAAAAAAATAAAAAATTTACTTAAAAACACATACTAGAAGTAATGAAATGAGAACATTGATGTCTACTATATAAATCTTAGTAAGGTTATTTACTTAAAGGGTCCTTTCACATGGGGCGGATCCGTGCAGATCCGCCCCGTGAACCTATGCTTGCTCAGCGGGGATCGCTCCGTTGATCCCCGCTGAGCCGACGGATGACTGGGCGGTCCCCGCACACTGTGCAGGGACCGCCCTGTCAGAGCGCCGCTCTCCCCTATGGGGAATCAGATGACGACGGACCGTAGAATCCGTTGTCATCCGATCCGCTCCGCCGACGGAAGGAAAAATAGGGTTTTCCTCCGTCACACTTTGGCGGAGCGGAGCGGATGTCAGCGGACATGTCTCCGCTGACATCCGTGCCTCCATAGGGGTACATGGAGGATCCGTTTCAGGTCCGCCTAAAAAACTGACAGGCGGACCTGAACGGACCTCCGTGTGAAAGAGCCCAAAGTGTTACTAAACCCACTACAGTAAAATCAGTCAGTGTATGCAGTAAATCTTGTTATACTCACTCTGAAACCTAAGGTGTTAATTCTCTGCATTGAATAAAAAGGCAGTTTGATCCTGTCTGCTCTGATCCTTCCATTCTTTTACTGTACCCAATCCATCTCCTGGTAGTACAGAGCTTTGGGGACACTCTGCTCATGCTCAGTTTGGTGTGTATTGCTAGAGAGGATTTTTTTTTCTTTTTTTTGGGGAGTGTTCATGTGATCAGTACAGGGCCAATCAGCACTGTCCGGAGGGTTTGGGGTCATGCACTCTCATAGGACAGTCAGATGAGAATGAAAACTCCTTCAAGCTTTAGCTAGACACTGATAGAAGTCACAAGACTGCTATATATTACTGATGAGAAAAGGTATTTAGCAGTTTACATTTACTAAAATATTTGCATTTCTATGTCCTGTGTACTGTGGGAGACCAAACATAGTGAATGCAGGGTCCTGGGTTTAGTAACACTTTAAGAATGTTAATTCAGATTTCTGTTATTTTTTATTTATATTATAGCACAATTTGTATGTATGGGTGGCAGATGAACAGCAGAGATAGGCACATCCCAAGTTTGCAGAAAATTTTGATCTGAACAAATAATGTGATTTTTATTTATGGTATGGTTTATTTTGGTGTAATATTTTTGCATTAAAATAAATGTAAATTCAGTCACATTTAGTTTGCTACACTGTGCCTTATAACTGAATGTAATTGGATTCAATAGAAACCTGTTGTTTTCACCTTTTCTTCCATCATTAGTTTCATCCCATTACTCAATATCTCCAGAAGTCTCTTTTAGGCCTGGTTCACACCTTTTTCATTTTCAGTTTTGTAGAAACACACTACAGTCCATTTACATGGTTTCCTATGGATCACATTCACATCTGTGCATTTTATGGAAAGGGTCAGGGACTTTTTTCTGTTTTTTGGTTCCATAGACTTCAATGGATCAAAAACGTGTATAGAAAAAAGCAAAATGCACCTGGAATATGCAAACTGCAACCTGCACAGGCCTGAAGCTACTTTCTGTCTACAAAAATATATTTCAGTGATGGCTGCATGTCATTTCTCAGGGAAGCTTTCCTGATGGGGACGACAGTGCAGTGTATTGTATATTAAAATGGTCATTTGTTGTCTTCATTTAAGGCCTGGGTGACAGGGTGACAATGCCGGAGCCCAACTGGGAAATAGGGACAGAGTGTTGTTACCTTATAGCAATAATGTGCTTGAACAAAGACTTTTCAGGATCACCAGGTATTATTTTAATCACTTTGCCTCTGGAGCATTTTTTATAAATTTTTTGCACACATGTTAAACTGCATTTTTGGCTAGAAAAACACGTAAGACCCCCCAAAACATTTTATATTTCCTGAAAGCAGAGGCCCAGTAGAATTAATAGATGATAAACATATTTTTAAGTCAGTAATATTTGTGCAACTGTTTACCAAATCTATGTTTTTAGTAAAAAGTCCACTAAAATAAATTTTGGTGCACAAGAATTCAGTATAATCCCTAACTTTTGTACTAAATATAAGATAAGGTTGTGTCATGCCAAATATTGGTATATTGAGAGGCACCCTAAGCAACTGATGATTTCATAATTTTTTACTTCTAATTTATATCCAGCATTAAATTCAAAGACAACTTCATAATAAGACCAAAGTCGCAGGAATAACAGTTTTTTTGTGGGTCCTAGTTGTTCTTCAGAAAATACTTGTTTTCTATGCAAACTCAATAATCCTTTATTTTTACTGTCCCTACAAAATTAAAGGCTTTAGCAAATAAGGCACATTGCGTATCTGTCTAGAGTGCAGACATAGCATATATTTTAGGTGTGTACAGCAGGAACATATTGTATTGACTCAGTTTTGTGGCACTAGGTGGTGCAGATGTTTCTCTGGTTTTCTTCTTTTCTTTCTTTTTTTACATATACTGTAGATACAATATTGCATTGAAGATTGGCCTAATCATTTTTAAAGGCCTAAATGCATGAATATATTAATTAAAATGTGTACCACAATGCAATGACATATATATATATATATATATATATATATATATATATATATACACACAGACAATAAAGGTGTAACAAATATAATAGTTAATATTGGACTAAAAAATACACCGTGCTAAGATTTATCTCTGAAAACTAAACGAAAAAGATATTAAATCTTGTCAAAATTAAAAGAAATGTAGAACAAATGTACATTTAGCTGCCCAAATATGTAACTCAGTGTTAGATACAATAGACTAAAATTTATGAAACTTTACAAAAAGATAAAAAAGCAGCACAGTGGCATAGTGGTTAGCACTTCTGCCTTGCAGCACTGGGGTCCTTTGTTTAAATCCTCTCCAAGACGCTTTTTGCATGGAGTTTGCATATTCTTTATGCGCTTGCGTGGGTGTACTCTGGTTTCCACTCCCTGGACTATTTATATAGCACCCACAATTTAAGCAACATTTTATATACTGTATGTGAAGTGCTGCTGGGATTGTTGGTGCTCTCTAAATACCTGTATTAAATAAATCTTTAGTTTTAGCCATGTGACAGTAATTTTGAAATCTCATTAAACTCAAATACTAAAAATAATTGTCACTTTTTTTTCAAAAATAAGGGACCTTATCCTTTCTGTTTTAGCTTGAATTAAGCCTATTTCTGTTTATATGAATGTAAGAATGAGAGTTACCGTATATTTTACTGTTATCTTGCCATTTAAAAAAAAAAATATTGAATGACATTTGGGTTACTATAAATCCTACTTTATAGTAATTTATAGGGATGTCCCGATACCGATACTAGTATCGGTATCGGTACCGATACCAGGCATTTCCCGAGTACTTGTACTCGGGGAAAATGCTCCGATGCTTCAGGCGGGGGGAGTTACAAGCACCGATCTCCCTGTATAGATTTCAATACAGCCCGACAGCTTCTCCCGACCCCCCCCCCCTCTTTTCAGCTGTTTTAGTGAAATCTATACATCGGTGATCAGTGCTTGTAACTCCCCCCAAAGCCGCACCGATCACCGCTGACTGTCCCTGTATCCTACTCCAGTTCCCCATCCATGCTGCTCTCCCCCGTGCGCTCCGTGTCCCCCCCCCCCCCTCCATGCTGCTGATGTCCTTCGTTATTCCGCTCTCCCCCGTGTGCTCTGTGTCCCCCCCCCTCCATGCTGCTGATGTCCTTCGTTATTCCGCTCTCCCCCGTGTGCTCCGTGTCCCCCCCTCCATGCTGCTGATGTCCTACGTTATTCTGCTCTTCCCCCCCCCCCCGCGCTCCGTGTCCCCCCCTCCTCGCTGCTGCTGTCCTCAGCTCCGTGCCACCCTCCATATCCTCCTCCGCCGCTTCCCTCTGTCAGGATGGAGAGCGGAGGTAGGAGCCGCTAAACCCGGCTCCTACCTTTTCCGAATGAACAGAGTCATCACTGACTCTGTCCATTCATATGACTGTGCAGCGGAGAAAGGGACTGGGGAATCTGTGTCCTTAGTCCCTTTCTCCCTTTCTCTGTCTCAAAGGGGAGATGTCAGAGGTCTGTTAAGACCCCTGATATCTCACCAAAGCCCCCCAACAGGGCTAGAAATAAAAAAAAAAATAGCAATAAATAATAAAAAAATAATAATTGTAAAAAAAAAAAAAATTACACAGACCATACACCCCCCCCCCCACCCCAACAAAGCATTGTAAAAAAACATGACAAAAAATAGTAAAAAAAAAAAATAGTAAAAAAAAAAAATAGTAAAAAAAAAAAAAAAAATAGTAAAAATAAATAAATACTGACACATAAAAAAAAGGATCGGTATTCGGTATCGGCGAGTACTTGAAAAAAAGTATCGGTACTTGTACTCGGTCTTAAAAAAGTGGTATCAGGACAACCCTAGTAATTTATAAATATTTTTACTTTCAGATCTACTTTTAAATATTGATGTGCCCACGTATTTTCATGCAGATATGAAAGACATAAAATGAAAACCATACTAACCTTATCTTTCGTGCCTGAAGGTGTGGAGGGCTGGAAAAATTAAAGGCTTCTGTTTTGTAATAAATATGTATATCAAGCATCCCTCCTATAAGTACATCTCCACTCATGTAGAAGGGCCTTTGTGGATAGGGTGTGCCAGGTCTGCAGCCAAATTTCACAGTTTGACATGCACTTTTACAAAATAATAACAAAATCACTGTGTTTCTAAACATTGTGATACCTAAAAACCCCATCTGTCACAAATACACAAAGTTCGAGTTCCCAATTAGCCTATAGCAGTTTACAGATTATCAGTTCAGGATAGATTGATTAATTTTGTTCAGATACTACTTTCATGGAATCTACTATAGAGCAGTCAGCAGTCCATGTCTCAGAAGTATTTATAAGACCTGAGTCATATATTACCATGTCCTTGTGGGAATACTATATGGTTATTACAGAGTTCAAATTGTCACCTTCCAAAAGGAATGATTATGACTTCCAAGTAAAAATTATTAGTCAGCACAAAATGCTAAAACAAATCCCAAGGAATTATAGATTATTGGCACATTTTTATTTAAAACATTTCAAGTGCATTGTACAAAATATAAATTATTTTTGTAGTAATTGCATGATAATTAAAAAACATCTCAAAGGATCTCATAACATGGGCTTACAGTAAATAACTCAGTATACTAAAACTTAAAAAATAATTGTATCATTCCTAAAAACACAACAACATCTAAAGTTGGTTCTGTGTAGTGGCCAAATTTTAATAGAAGGTTAGATTATTTGCTATTGGGTCATCAGCTAACAGTGGACCCCTATAGACCACTTACCAGTCCTCTTCCATATGTTGCAGACTCCTTTGGTGCGTAAGTTTACCTCCTGAGTTCCCTTCATGAATATGGGCCCCTCTATCCTGTCTTATAGACCTCTGGTCAATAAGCACATGGGTTATCTCAAATTATGATGGACCCTCCTTTGTCTGGAGTATAGACATAGCACATAATTTATGCATGGGCTTGGTAACTAATATAACTATTACTAACCTCGTTTGTACACCTCTGCAAGTTGGTACTAGGAAAAAATTAATCCTAATGATAAGAGGAATACAATAAATGCTTGTGGAATGGAATTTTAATTCCCTACTGATGAAGGCCAAAACAAAATTTAGTCACCAAAAGCAGTTTTGCAACTGTGGCATGTGCTAGTTAAATAAGACATATCCAGGAGAGTTATACTTTTTTTTTTAAGACAAATTGAGCCTTTAATTGGTGTTTAATAAATTTTACATTTTAGCTATACATTTCTTGCCATTACCATGACCCACTACCAAAGAACAGACTAAAATACATTCTCCTACTCCTGACATTCACAGTGATTCCACATTTGTGTGTTTTTTTTGTTGTTTTTACCAGAAGCAGGGCCCAAAATCAAGAGTGTGCATTTTGCTTTTTATCCTACCTAAAACATAACACTGGCATTGACACAGAGGTGTAACTAGAATTTTCAGGTCCCTGGTGGAGGAATTCACAAAGAGCCCCCCTGACCCCCCTCTTCCCACTGAGCCCAGGCCCCTTCCCCTTGATCCTTGAGCCCTTTACTCCCATCGCGGGTCCCTTTATTATGGTCCTGCAGCAGGCCTCCTTGCTGCCGTCTTGGGTAGGGTTGCCACCTTTTTTTCAAACACACAAAAAACTATATGGCGTTAAACTGGCAGTAACGCACACAGAACTATAGGGCCTTAAACTGGCAGTAACGCACACAGAACTATATGGCCTTAAACTGTCAGAAATGCACACAGAACTATATGGCCTTAAACTGGCAGTAACACACACAGAACTATATGGCGTTAAACTGGCAGTAACGCACACAGAAGTAAATGGCGTTAAACTGGCAGTAACGCAATCAAATAGACGTTGTGCGTTACTGGCAGTTTAACGCCATTTACTTTTGTGTGCGTTACTGCCAGTTTAAGGCCATATAGTTCTGTGCGAGTTACTGCCAGTTTAACGCCATATAGTTTTGTGTGCGTTTGAAGAAAAGGTATCAACCCTACCAAAGACGGCAGGAAGGGGGCCATTTTAACGCCATATAGTTTTGTGCGTTACTGCCAGTTTAACGCCATTTACTTCTGTGTGCATTACTGCCAGTTTAACGCCATATAGTTCTGTGTGCATTGCTGCCAGTTTAACGCCATATAGTTTTGTGTGTTACTGCCAGTTTAATGCCATATAGTTCTGTGTGCATTACTGCCAGTTTAACGCCATATAGTTTTGTGCGTTACTGCCAGTTTACGCCATTTACTTCTGTGTGCGTTACTGCCAGTTTAACGTCATATAGTTCTGTGTGCCTTACTGCCAGTTTAACACCATATAGTTTTGTGCGTTGCTGCCAGTTTAACGCCATATAGTTTTGTGCCTTACTGCCAGTTTAACACCATATAGTTTTGTGCGTTACTGCCAGTTTAACGCCATATAGTTTTGTGCGTTACTGCCAGTTTAACGCCATTTACTTCTGTGCGTGTTACTGCCAGTTTAACGCCATTTACTTTTGTGTGCGCTACTGCCAGTTTAACGCCATATAGTTCTGTGCATCCCTGTACGTTTGGAGCATTATATTGCAGTATATTATAGTGTATCCATGGAGTGTGTCTGTTTAGTGTGAGTACTCAAAGTGCACCAAACACCTCTTTACATTGATTAAAGTGCATCTACATACAGATTTCATCTTCTTCTGTACATTTGCTTATAAGCACCGCCTCCTCCCTCCCTATAATGTCTGGGAGGACAACAAGGAGAGGAAGATGTTCTCTTGGCACTGTAAGGGGGCCAGCAGCAAAGGTGGACGTGGTGGTCAGTCCTTAGGCAGGGCATAATTTCCTCTGTTTAGGGAGTTTGCCCATGCTATCCAGCCACAGCATGCAGAGGGGGTGGTGGACTGGCTTACTAAACCTTTCTCATCCTCTGTCACGCAAGCAGAGACAAGTGTGCAGTCCCCTACAATTGCCAGAGTGGATAAACCTACCTCCTTGTCCACATCTATTCCTGCCCCAATATCAGCCATTGAGGAGTCAGCTGAGTTATTTGACCACAGCGTCAGCCACTTGCTCCTTGATGATGCCCAGCCATTACTGGATTCAGATGTTGGTTCTGAGGTTGAGGATGACAGGAACATGAGCCTAGAGAGAGGGAGGAACACTGATAGACAAATTGGCATTCATGTCCCCCACCCCCCAGCGTATTGCCAAGTTGTCTCCGGTGGTAATGATAAAGATGTAGGAAATGGAGGTGATGATGATGATGATGAGGTCACTGATGCGACTTGGGTGCCAGATAGAGCAGAGGAGGAAACTGAAGGTGAGGCAGCACAACCCCAAGGAGGCCGACATCAAGAATGAGTAGAGAGCAGCCATCCTATTCCATCACATTCTGCAGTTGTTATCTCCTGGTCCACTCCTTTCTGGGCCATTTTCAGCACATTTTCAGCACATCTGCAGCAGATCGCACTGTTGCTATCTGCAAACTGTGTCTCAGGCACATCAAACGTGGCAAAAACACCAACCATTTGGGTACCACATGCTTAACAAGGCATTTAACGTCCAACCACTCAGCCCGTTGGTAAGAGCACACAAAAGGGGCACAAATCTGACCCTCCTCCTCATCCTCCTCCTTACCCACTTCAGTCTGCCTCTGCTATACCAAGTCATTACCTCTCAGCAGCCTCCACTGACAGGGATGATGGTATAGCACAGGGTGTCCCAGGTCCTAGCAGCACATCTACCAGCAGCACACCACCAGCTGTAGACTGTAGCCAGAAAATTTCTCTGCCCCATCTGCTGCATCGGGAAAAAAATGCATTCCCTGCCACCCACATGCCCAGCGTCTAAATGCAAGCTTGTCAAAGCTGTTGGCTCTCCAACTTCTGCCTTTCAGCCTGGTGGATTCTGCCCCCTTCCGTGAATTACCACAATGTGCTGTACCACAATGGCAGGTTCCCAGTCGCTACTAATTTTAATGTAAGGCCGTTCCATCTCTCTACCATCATGTGGAAGGGAATGTTCTGGCATCGTTGGGCAAGGCAGTCAGCCGTAAAATCTACCTTACTGCTGACACATGGTCCAGCAAGTATGGACAGGGATGATATATTTCATTTACAGCACACTGGGTAACGCTGCTTGCAACTCGAAATGATGCAGGACAGGGCTCAGTGGTGCAGCTTGTTGTGCCCCCACGTCTCCATACAGCTGGTGGTGATGATGCCAGACCTGTGAGCTCTACCCCCCCTCCTCCTCTGCCATCTCCATGCCCTCCTCTGCAGAATTTTCCTATGAACATCAGGTACCCCCTAAGCGTTCAAAGGGCTATTCCCAGAGTCAGGCTAAAAGGTGCCATGCAGTGCTTCAGATGGTGTGTTTAGGGGACAGAAACCACACCAGAGCAGAGATTCTTGCAGCTCTGCAGGGACATGCTCAGAGGTGGTTCACACCACTTCAGCTGGAGCCAGGAATGGTGGTGTGCGATAATTGCTCAAATCTCCTGTCCACCCTTAGACAGGGAAAGTTGACACATGTGCCATGCCTGTCACATGTCCTCAACTTGGTGGTGCAGCGTTTCCTAAATACGTACCCAGGGTTGCAAGATGTGCTAAAGCTGGCCAGAAGAGTCTGTAGCCATTTCAGGTGGTCATACACAGTAAAACGCCTGATTTGTGGCATGCTTACCAGGTGGAACTCGACTTTGTCGATGCTGCAGTGGCTATACATGCAGCAGAGGGCCGTCAAAGATTACCTGTGCGAATATGACAAGACGACAGGCTCAGGCCGCCTCTGCTTTTTTTTCCCCACACCAATGGCTGATTATTAAGCATGCATGCACTGTATTGTCACCATTTGAGGAGGCCACGAGCATGGTAAGCCGTGACAGTGCATGCATCAGTGACCAAATCCCTGTTGTGTTCCTGCTGGAGCAGACTCTGCGTGGCATTACGGACAGGGCACTGGAGGCAGAGCAGCAGGAGGAAGAGGAGGACTTCCTTTCCTCTCAAGGCACACTTTATCCAGACACCATCATTCCTATGTCACAGAACACACAGGAGGAGAGAGGGGAGGGGGATGAGGAGGAGGATTCTGGCACTTTCATAGGCTTCGAAAAAGAGGAAGACATGCATCAATCTGTAAGCAATGGCTTTCCAACCCCAGGACCCTTGGGAGTAGTACGTGGCTGGGAGGAGGAAGTTCCAGATACTGTCATCCTGAGTGACCCAGAGAAGTCTGCTCCTCAAGGCTCTGCAAATTTGAGGCGCATGGGCAACCTCATGCTTCAAAGCCTGCGAAAGGACCCAAGAATATGTGGCATAAAGGAGAAGGATGATTATTGGTCGGCAACCCTCCTTGACCTCCGTTATAAGGGGAAGGTGTCAGAACTAATCCCGTCCCCACAGAGAGTGCAGAAGATAAAATCTCTTGATGACACGTTAAAGAGAATTTTATTGAACGTTTTTCCTGACTCCAGTAGGTTACAGTGTCCTGGAAAACTTTGTTTTGAGTGTTCTGTTGGTCGAGAGAGGAGCGTTGGAGAAGGCGTCAGCCTAAGTGAGGCATTTCGGAATTTTTTTAGTCCTCGCCACCCAGGGCTGTCAACTTCCACATCCCATCGGCAGTGTCTGCATCACATGGTGGACGATTACCTCGGGCCAAAACAGAGATGGAGAGCTTTCCAGCTGAGGATCCACTAACTTACTGGGTTATGAGAATAGACCACTGGCCAGAACTTGCCCAGTATGCTTTTGAGTTGTTGTGCTGCTCGGCATCCAGCGGGCTTTCAGAACGGCCATTCAGTGCTGCAGGAGGTTTCGTTACTGATTATAGAACGCATCTGTCCACAGACTCCGTGGACCGTTTGACTTTTTTAAAATGAATCAGTCCTGGATTACCAGCTATGAAGCCCCTGATGTCGATGTCACTGATTAAGTATTTTTGGGATGTGGAATCTCTGCAGGACTTCGAGGCTGCCTAGCTTTGAGGGTGTCCAATCATTTCATCTGGAAGAATGTTTTTGGTATAGGTTTCATGGGCACAATTAATACCCAAAGACCAATTTTTCAGCACCTGTTTGACAGGTGCATATCATTGCAATTTTTTTTGCCTTCATCAAGAGTACCTCTATAGGGTTATGGTGGGAAGGTGCCACCGACACCCAAAGACCAATTTTTCTGCACCTGTTTGACAGGTGCGTATCATTGCAATTTTTTACAGCAAGACCAATTCTTGCTTACATCAAGAGTACCTCTGTAGGGATACGGTGGGAAGGCACAACTGACACCCAAAGACCAGTTTTTCTGCGCCTGTTTGACAGGTGCAAATCATTGCAATTTTTTACAGCAACGCCAATTCTTGCTTTCATCAAATTTACCTCTGTAGGCTTACGGTGGGAAGGCGCCACTGACACCCAAAGACCAGTTTTTCTGCACCTGTTTGATAGGTGCATATCATTGCAATTTTTTACAGCAAGGCCAATTCTTGCTTTCATCAAGGTTACCTCCTATAGGGTTACGGTGGGAAGGCGCCACCGACACCCAATGACCAATTTTTACGCACCCGCTACTTCTATACAAAGTCAAAGTGACACCAGAATGTATCCAAAAAATCTCTAATCTTGTTCCCAGTGCACTACATTATGGCCTCATCATACACACTGGCTCCCCAGCTGTTGCTGAGCAAAATAAAGGCAGCTTGCAGGGTCGCTGGTTCGAGTCCTGACCACGACACCATCTGCCTGGAGTTTGCATGTTCTCCCTGTGTCTGCGTGGGTTTCCTCCGGGTACTCTGGTTTCCTCCAACACTCCAAAGACATGCTGGTAGGTTAATTGGATCCTGTCCAAATTGGCCCAGTATATATGTATATATGTGTGTACGACTGTGTGTCCCAAGCGTGTCGAGATCCTACGGGGTAAATGACCGCACCAGCCAGGAAGACACTGGCTGCAAAAAGTGCCTAGAGGCGATTCAGTACGCATGTGTAGCGCTATACAAGTCACTCATTCATTCATTCAATTATTGCTGCAGCAGATTCTAGACATGGTACAGATCTGCCACTTTACAGGTAGACTAAAGCCCTGTACACACGATCGGATTTCTTAAGGATTCTAATCCGATGGATTTTTCCATTGGAAATCCGATGAAGCTGACTTCCATCAGTCTTGCCTACACACCATCAGTCAAAAATCCGACCGTCCCAAACGCTGTGACGTAAAACACTCCGACAAGCCGAGAAAAATTAAGTTCAATGCTTCCGAACATGCGTCGACTTGATTCTGAGCATGCGTGGGTTTTTTGTCCGATGGAGTTCCACACAGACGATCGGAATTTGCTAGCGTTTTTTTTTCCCATCGGATAAATTTAAAACATCTTCTATTTTTTCTCACCGATGGGGAAAAAAGACAGATGGGGCCCATACACGATCGGTTTGTCCGATGAGAAAGGTCCATCGGACTGTTTTCATCTGTAAAACCGATCGTGTGTACACGGCATAAGGGAACCCCCCAGGCACTATATTGGAAGGAATTTTCGATTTTTTGGCTTTCAGTTTAAAAATCGAAAAATCACTGCTAATTTAAAAATGATATTTTTCACAAACTTTTTTTTTTTATTATTGATACTTGCATATAAGCCTTCAAAATGGGCACTTTTGATTTTTGACCTTCGGGTCCCATTGACTTTAATGGGGTTTGTTATTCGGGTCCCAACTTTTGCGGTGTTTGAAAGTTCTGGTGTGAACCAAACAGGGATCCCTTCAGCCCATCCCTAGTACCAATATAGCCTAAAGTGGATGTAAACTCATTCTCATCCTTTCTAAACTACAGCCATATTGGTTATCTATAAGGATATACATGCCTCATGCGTGTATCCTTACCTGTCAAATGTCTCCCCTCTGTCTGTTATGAGACCTGAAAAACTGCAGATTCTGTGGGTGGGTCTGTTGTCCCCGCCCACCTCTACACTCCCCTTGTCAACATGCATTTTCTCCTGTGTATTTCTTACACTGAACCTCTGCTATGATCAGTAACATCCAGTCAAAACACAGAAAAGTCACCACATGACTTCAGCATGCCCAGTCATGCTGAGGTGTGGAGCAGCCAATCCTGGGAGAGCTGGAGAAGAAAGGAGGAGGGGATCTGAAGTACACAGAATGCCTCTCTAAGGCTTGTGCATGAGATATGTAAATCACCTGTCACTCTCTGTGTGTCAGTTTTTATCTCACGGAAAAAAATAAGAGGACTGCTCGGAGCTGGATTAATTCTTCGTGGCAAGACTGGGCACAGATGACATAAAATCCTATACTGTACAAGGTGCAAGCCTTAATTAAAAAAAAAATTGGGTTTACATCCACTTTTAATGTACTTATTTTGAAAAAATATCAAAGCTTTCACTTAAAACTACGGACACTTACCTCACTTGTCTTTATCAATATTTCCAAACGTATCCATTACTTCTGCCTTACTTCCTGGTCAGACTATAGGTCATGATACAGGAAGGAGTTGACCAGCTGACCTTATTAGCACACCCTCCTACCTACCCACCTAATCCAGGCTGCACGTTTTTTAAATGAAATGCAATCAATCGGTGATCACCCTTCTCACTAAATACGCAATATACAATCAGATTGCATAGTGTATGACCATGTTTCTACAAGTACATAGGAGGGAGTGGACAGAAACACTCAGCTGTCAACAACGTTCACATCTCTGCATAGCGGGAACTCGCATTCCCACATGCGTTTTTGTTTTTTTCCAACAATTGCCCCAAAGAAGCTTCAGGACTTTTTTTTAGAGCGGAGATTGGTGTGTTTTTAAATGTGATTATTGGTGCAATGCATTTCTGACATGCAAGGAAACGCACAGATGTGAAGGGAGCCTCATTGTTCTTGTGTTAACGCACCAATTTCACTTTTAGGCCACATTCACATCTAGCATAGTGGGAGTGCACCTTTTGTGGCTCGTTTTTTTCCTTTGATACGCATAGGGAACCCTGTTGATTTTAATTTGCTGCACTG
This sequence comes from Rana muscosa, assembly GCA_029206835.1. Lineage (NCBI taxonomy): Eukaryota > Metazoa > Chordata > Amphibia > Anura > Ranidae > Rana > Rana muscosa. Next base: position 84,477,337 of record CM055125.1, on the reverse strand, counting down.
CATGTGGCTTATGGGACATTTTGGTGTTTTGTGGGTTGCATGTTTACTATGCGTTTTGCAGCATTTGCTACCCGTTTTTTCACATGGCAAAATGTGTCTTTGCTTCTGTGTTTGGTGTGCTATTAAAGTGGTTGTAAACCCACTTTTTAAACAAAGACCTACAGGTAAGCCTAGATTAAGGCTTACCTGTAGGTGCATGAAATATCTCCTTAACCTACACGGTTAAGGAGATATTTGTATGTAAATGCGGCGACGCTGACGTCGCCCCATTAACAAATTCGGCTAGGTCGCAACATTCGACGACGTAGCCGAATTCGACAGCTCACGCGCGCATGCGCGGAGTCACGTCTTCGCCGCTCCGGCCAATCACAGCGCCGGAGCGCCGCTGTGATTGGCTGCAGCGGCAATACCCGGAAGTAACATTCCGGCTATCGCCGCAGCGATGGATGCGGCTAGAGGAGGGACACGGACGACTTCGGGGGCCCCGATCGAAGGTAAGTGGTACATAATGAGCTAGTATGCTAGTCATACTAGCTCATTATAGCTTTGTCTTGCAGGTAAGTAAAAAAAAAAAAATTGTCTACGTGGTTTACAACCACTTTAACAATTAATGGCACTGAAAGTGCAACTAGTAATTTTAGGTGTATAAAGATGGCCATACACTATACAATCTGATTGTACAAACATCCATGAGGACAGTGAAGTAAGGGCAATCACTAATTGATTGCATTTCATTCCCTGATATTTCACCAAAGCCCCCTAACAGTGCTCCTAAAAAATGGGTAAAAAAAAAAATTAAACTGACACCAATCTCTGCCCTACTGACACCGTCAGTATATATACACATGCGCGCACACACACATATGTGTTTGAGTTTTGAGGTGCACACCCTAATGCAATAGGCAATGCACACCTTTGCCCACTATGTCCATATGCGTGAGGCCATTTATATACATATGCTCAATAGCAAGGGGTTAATAATAACAGTCACATAATCATTTAAGTTTACTTAACTTTATTAAATGTTTTATTTGCCGTTGTCATATGGCTGGAATAATTGCAATGGTCTTAATTATATTGTAGTACCGCTGTTATCAATTTTTCAGATGTACATTTTTTTAAGGGAAGCCGAATGCAGGTATCCAGCAGGCATGACCAGATCAGTGGGCTACACTTAAAGTTATCAGGAACCAGACCAAGCATGATTAAATAAAGTTTATTAATATAAATGTGAAAGTGCAGAAAATTTAGAAAAACAATCTAACTAGCACACACTATGTACAAAAATGGAGGAAGCTCACATGAACAGGGCAGGATCAGGACTAGGACTGGGAATAAGGGAAGCAGAGCAGGATATAGAATATAGTACTGGATGTAGGGCTGGGAAAAAAATCGATTTTAATCTTGAATCGAGTTTTGAGCTCAAATCGATTCAGTTTTGAAGAAAATCGATTTTTTTAGATTTTTTTTTTTTTTTTGAAAAAAAAAAAAAATTTTTTTTTTCCCTTCAAAGTTTCCATAGCAGGACTGCAGGGGGCGTATCAGGAATGGCACTGGGCAGCGTTACCCCAATTACATCTACTCGCTGCAGCCGCCGTCTGCCTACCTGATCAGCGTGTCATGCAGACAGACGGCGGCCATTGCAGTGTTCAAAAGCCGCGCCTCCCGAGTCCTCGTCGTCTGTGATAGGCGGAACACTCAATTTCACAGCAGGCAGTATTCAGCCTATCACGGACATCCTCTCATCCTCGTCTGTGTTATGAGGATGACCATGATAGGCGGAACACTGAATGCTGGGAAATTTAGTGTTCCGCCTATCACAGACGAGGAGGAGGCGCGGCTTTTGAATACTGGAATGGCCACCGGTGTAGCAGTAAAATCCGTATACCATGAAAATCTGCATCAGGCACGGGCACAGTGATTGAAGCATGGGCACAGTGAGGCATTGGGCACAGTGAGACACGGGTACAGTGAGGCATGGACACAGTTCAATTCAACTAAGAGTAACCTCAGGGTTTTTTGTTGTTTTATTAGCTAAATCCAAATACAGTATTAATAATTTGGATGTTTAACAATCTTTGTTGCACACTGCAAAAAACAACAAAAGGTCACAAGCGCTAAATTGGTGGATAAAGAAAAAAATATAATGGATGATAATAATAATAATAAGAAAAAAATCCCAAATATTTTGGGAAGTACAAAGTATCCAAAAGGGGGAAAAAACAGGATCCAGCGCAGCAAGAAAAAATCCGTACCCAGAAGTACAAAATATACAATATAATCCAGCGCTCATGGAACATACATTATTAACTATTGAAAACTCTTGAAGAATTGATAAAAAAGCTTAGTCCATTTATCACAATAAAGAGAGGGATCCAATCCCAAATGTGCAGAGGGCAAATGAATCTTAACTCTCCAGTTGCCAGTGGTGACAAACTTGTTAAACTTGCAGTGACATCCGTGGAGCAAGGAGGGGTTAAAAAAGTCAAAACAAAGCCTGTGGCATGATCTCCGTGTGAGCGCACAGTACCTTGAATGATGGACAACAGGCAGACCAGCGTGTGGAGGGCCCTCCAACCCAAAAGGATGCAGAGCCAGGATCACAGCAAGGCTGGGACAGAAGGAATCACACACAGTTTCAAGAGTTTTCAATAGTTAATAATGTATGTTCCATGAGCGCTGGAATATATTGTGTGTTTGTTGCACACTGACTTTGCAGTTAGAGAAAGGGTTTGCCTTTGCAATTTTGTTTGTTGATGCACTTTAATTAATATAATAAAAAAAAAAAAAAAATCGAATCGAATCGTAAATCGAGTTTTTTATAAAAAAATCGCAGATTTTTTTTGGGGGGAAAATCGCCCAGCCCTAACTGGATGCAGGGTACAGGATACTGGGTGCAGGATAAAGGGTACTGGAAGAAAAACACAGGATACACAACCAGGCAAGGATACAGCTCACAGGAAGAATGCTGATGCAACAATATTTGTTATGGCAGGGGCGGATTCAGGGGGGGGTAACAGGGCAATTGCCCCCCCCCCCGAGACCATCTGTCATGCTCACTTGCTCTGTTTTTTTTTTTTTTTTGCGCCTGATCTCCCGGACTTTGGGGACCCGCAACCAAACATGGCACACATGTAGCCCCATGTCTCCTCTACAAGTGTGCAAAGTTTGGTGTCTGGGGGACCTACGGCCGGGGAGCACTGATTTTTTAAAGCCGGGCACCCCTTCCATAGACTCCAATGTTATACGGTAATTTCTCTGGTGATTTTGCGGACCCGGTACCGGCCAGTCGTAGGTCCCCTGGACCCCAAACTTGGCACACAAGTAGCCCCATGTCTCCTCTACAAGTGTGAAAAGTTTGGTGTCTGGGAGATCTACGGCCGGGGAGAACCGATTTTTCAAACCCGGGCACTCCTTCCATAGACTCCCATGTTAAACATCAGTCTAGTCATGGGCACAGTGAAGCATGGGCACCGTGAGGCAAAGTGAGGCACAGTGAGGCATGCAGATGGACACCCTAGGCTTATACTCGAGTCAATACGTTTTCCCAGTTTTTTGGGGTAAAATTAAGTGCCTCGGCTTATATTCGGGTCGGCTTATACTCGAGTATATACAGTACTTGTTCTGCGGCTGCCGCTGCCTCTCTGAGTCTCTCTCTCTCAGTTTCTCATATCAGCCGATCAGCGGCGCAGAGAGAGAGACTCGTCTAATGTAGTTACGCGGCGCACTGACACGATACCAGGAGCGGAGGAGGAGGTGGGTGGAGCCTCTTCCCTGCACTCGTTGCTAACGCCTCTAGCAACGAGTGACGTCAGTGAGTCACGTCGGGCCGCTCTGCGGGCAGGTGCGATAGCGTGCGGCTCCACAGACGGGTAAGAAAGCGGGCGGCTCCACTTGCGGCGCAGTTTGCGGGCGGGCGACGCGGTTCATGGGCAGACCGTGCTGCTCAGTGTGTTGGCAGCGCAGGTGAGAGTGAGAGAGCAGGCTCAGTGTGGCAGCTGGCCAATCAGCTATCCGGGTGCGGAGGAGCAGAGAGATGAGATCATCTCTCACCGCCCGTGCCTGCCCTGCATTCCTGCAGTGACTTCCGCCCTCACTGTGCAGGCAGCAGAGAGATTACATTATCTCTCTGCTGCCTGACTCTGGGAGTCTGGGACACAGCAAGAGACAACCAAAACTACACCTTAGCAGGCAAGTTAGTGACAATCCGCAAATTGTGTCAGGTGACGTGGCAAATGACAATCTGCATCTGGAGGCAGGCAAGTGACAATCAGCAAGGTGTGGCAGGTGACGTGGCAAGTGACAATCCGCAAGGTGTGGCAGGTGATGTGGCAAGTGACAATCCACAAGGTGTGGCAAGTGACAATCCACAAGATGTGGCAGGTGACGTGGCAAGTGACAATCCGCAAGGTGTGGCTAGTGACAATCCGCAAGGTGTGGCAGGTGATGTGGCAAGTGACAATCCACAAGGTGTGGCAAGTGACAATCCACAAGATGTGGCAGGTGACGTGGCAAGTGACGTGGCAAGTGACACGCTCAGGGCTCCCACTGATTGCAGGCGACGGTGGCAAGTGACACACTCGGGGCTCCCACTGATTCTGCATTGAACTATTTAATTTTATATTACAATGTAACAATAGAAATAATGCGCTTCAATCATCCTGACACCATAACAACCATGGTGCCGGGATGATTGAAGCGCCGACACCAGCCATTTCCCCGATAAATTTCCCACAAAAAAAACATATTTTTTTGGCAGTGCCCCTCCCGAGAAAAGACTCTGGATCCGCCCCTGTGTTATGGAGGGATTATACACCTGCCCAGCAACCAGTGTTGGGTGGAGCCTAATTACTAGGATTAAGGACCTTAGATTGTAAACTCCTTGAGGGCAGGGACTGATGTAAATGTACATATATATGTAAAGTGCTGTGTAAATTGATGGCGCTACATAAGTACCTGTAATAATTATAACCCCTTAGCGCCGACCGTATGCACATTTGCGTCCTCGGCTTTCAGGGATTATACCGGGGTGATGCCTGCAGCTGCACATGATCCTAAGACCCGCCCCGCCTCTCGGCGTCATAAACCTCTTAAAAGGCCGGGAGGCTCCAGGCCTAAGAGATTAAAGCACCACGTGGCATTAAGGCTGCACCAAACTCAAAAGTAATTACCTGCAGTTTGTAGATAATGAAACTGTAGGTAATTAAGACCAATTTGGACTTGGCATACAGAGACAGGTAGAGTGCCTGTTTCTGTTCCCTGTGTAGAAGAGCAGCATGTTTGCTGTCACCCCCCTCCCCACCTGTCACTGGTTGTTAATGATGGTTTTAGCTTCACAGCTGACAGCCTTCTCTCAATCAGTGACACTGACAAGGGGCGGAGCCTGATCAGGTAACTGAAATGCAAGTTAATTATTAGATCTGCTTTCTCCTTGTGATTGACAGCAGGCTATTGGGATATAGCCAATAAGAAACTGTGTATTGGCTATAGATATGCCCACTGCCTGCTGTCAATCACAAGGGGAGTGAACCTGATGGGGGATTAGTGTCTCTGAATCATTGGGCTCTGCCCACCCAGCACCACAAATTCTCAAGCCTCGTACACACGAACGAGTTTCTCGGCAAAAACCAGCAAGAAACTTGCTGGCAGAGATTTTTTGCCGAGAAATTCGTTCGTGTGTATGGTTTCTCGTCAAGAAAAGCGACAAGAATCTCGACAAGAAAATAGAGATCCTGCTCTCTATTTTCTCGTCGAGATTCTCGTCGGCATGTTTCTCGACGAGAAAAGTGAGTGTGTGTACACTTACCTGTCCTCCCGGAAGCCCGCGCATGTTCGAAATGAATTTGACGCATGCGCGGTAGCTTCCTAGGCATACGTAGGGTATACCAAGATGGCGGCGACGGCATCGAATGTGACGAGCGCATGCTCGTCGTAGTCGATGACGTCACCGCGTACGCTCCATTCAAAGAACCGCGGGTTATTTGAATCGAGCGTCTGTACACTCGGCCGGGACAAGTTTCTTGTCCAAGAATCTCGTCGAAAAAAACAACATGTTTTTTTCGACGAGAATCTCGGCCGTGTGTACGAGGCCTCAGAGCTGTCTACCTGTGTGACAGGTGCAGAGGCGGGGAGGAAGCTTAGATGCACTGAGGATGGAGTGTTTATTTCAAAAAGGTTCATGAATCTGTCACCCGCATTGACATTTGTTATGGGGAGGCACAATGGAATTCTAAAGAGTGTCATAGACATTCTGACGTTTTACTGTATAAGCAATGATTTCCATGCAGAAAAAGTCATTTCAATTTTTTTTTAATATTTACAAGTGATGACCTTTATTCAATCAATGGCCCAACTATAGAGAACCTTTCAAGACAAAGCTTTTTCTATTTTTCAGAGGTTTTAATAAAATTATGTAACATTTTGGAGCAAATATTGAGCCCAGCATCCCAGAGCATGAGGCCAAAATCGCAAATACCTCAACTGCCACTGTGGCCGTCCCTTTAGCACTGAGATAAGTAGGGATAAAGAATATCCAAACTGTGATGAAGACCAGCATACTAAAGGTAATCAGTTTAGCATCATTAAAAGCATCAGGTAGTTTTCTTGAAAAAGATGCAACAATAAAACAAATAGATGCCAAAACACCCAAATATCCCAATATGACATAGAACGCAATGGCTGTTGTCTTATCACATTCCACAACAATCTTTGCCAATTCAGCTTGTGTGTTATTATAAGCAGAAGGAGGAGCTATAAACAGCCACAATAAACAAATAAATACTGGAATAAATGAACTAATAAAAACAATGTATTTAGGAACTTTGGGCCCCACCCACTTTCGTAAGCTTTTCCCAGGTTTGGTGGCATTAAAGGCTATCACCACAATCACTGTTTTTGCCAAAAGGGAGGACACTGATACCGAAAATGTGATTCCAAAAATTGCTTGCCGCAAAAAACAAGATATCCGCTCTGGCCTCTCAATATAAAGGAGACTGCAGATGGAAGTGAGTATAAGTGATGTTAAAATTAGGTAACTGAGATCTCGATTGTTGGCTTTGACAACTGGAGTGTCCTGATACCTAATAAATATTCCAAGAACAACTGCAGCTGTAACAGAGGACAAGATAGCGATAAAAGTCAGGACGATGCCAATAGGATCTTCATGAGACAGGAATGTGATAAGTTTCTGAACACAAGCAGTCTTCTCTTTGTTGGGCCATTCATCTTCTGGACAATCCATACATACAACTGCATCTGAAAAAATGTAAAACATCATATAAACAATAACATTATCATTTAAGGGGCATATATATGTAGCGCCCACCCCAGCTAGGGGTGCTTTATAGCCAAATTTAGGGGCTGGTCTGAGAAAGTAGTTGGGCTCAGACCGTTCTCATTTATAGGTTGTGCTACTTTATTTCTCCAGGTGGTATACTGGTGTGCAGTTCCCTGTAGCCTGTAGGTGGCACTGCCATGACAGGTCAGGGTTGAACCATCAGTAGCGCTGTGCCTTGGGGTGTCCTCTCTCAGCAGTGGTACAGTGGGCATGGTTGGCCTGCTGTGCATGCTGGGAGAGGATACATAAGGGGCACACAGGGCCTGGGAGGGGTCTTCGGAGGAGGAGAGAAGTCGGAGTCCAAGTGCGTGGCGCATGGCTCTCCAGGCCATGGGGCCACGTGTGCATCAGTCCCAGGCACCTTTAGCCCTGGGGCTGCATCTTCAACACTGGGCCCAGCACCTGTAGCTGGAGCCCACTTCTGGGAAGAAGAATCCCAGGGTGTCCCTTGCGAGGGAGCCCGCTTCTAAGAAGAGGAGGCCAGGGGGGGGGGACCTTTCTGACGGACCGGTGAGAGTTCACGGTGAAGGAAGGGGCCCGGTAACTTTCTGGAGGGATTCATCTTTCCACCAAGGGCCTAGTAATGTGCTGCTGCTGGCACCTGTCCTTATACTGCAAAGCTGAGAAGTTTGGGGTCTGATAGATTCTGTGGCAGAGAGTCTCCCGATCGTATCTAGGAAAAGAACCTAATTAAATGTCCGAGCATCACTTCGGCTGCTAGGATCCATTTTACAGGAGACTATCCGGGTGAGCTAAACCTACTCTGGGATAGAGTAGCGATTGTAATTTCTACTTGTGCCTGGACCTACCTCCCAAAACCTTACTGTCCTGTCTCTCATCCACCCTTTCCTATCTGCTGAACATTGAGAAAATAAACTCAACGTTGGAGATTAGAGTGGTGTGGACATTGGAATTACTTGGGGGGAAAACAGAGACTTGTCCCTATATCCTAGGACAGGGATATGCAATTAGTGGACCTCCAGCTGTTGCAAAACTACAAGTCCCATCATGCCTCTGCCTCTGGGTGTAATGCTTGTAGCTGTCAGTCTTGCTATGCCTCATGGGATTTGTAGTTCTGCAACAGCTGGAGGTCCGCTAATTGCATATCCCTGTCCTAGGAGACAAGAACCAACTGATGGAGAACCTAGTTATGGGACCCAAATACATAACACTGCTCAACTTCCTCAAACAGGAGGGTACAGGCATATAGTACGGTGTGCCTTTTTCCTGCAAGTGAGCCAAAGGTAGGCAAAAGGGTCTGTGTGCTACATATATACTGTATATATTAAAAAACTGAGGAACTAGCATAGCATTCTCAAAAGACTACAACATTCAACTGAGAAATAGGTGGTGACTTTAGGACCAAGCATCCCATTTATCGAAAAAGTGAGTCATGAAATTATTAGTAATATGGAAATTCAGATTGGTGCAAAAAAAAAGGCTTTCCGGGACTGTTAAATGTGTTGGCAATTGGATGAGAGATTGGTAACCTCCAAAAAATATGTACCGATGTGCCTGGAGAAGAACAACCTCAAAAACAAGCGATGGACACTTCTGTATATAGATAGAGTGTAGTCTAATGCCGCGTACACACGACCGCTATTCATGTCATGCAAAAAAACGATGTTTTTCTCGTCGTGATTCCTCTCAAGCCTGCCTTGCCTACACACGTTTATGAAAAAAAACGCTCGAGCAAAGCGCGGTGACGTACAACACGTACGACGGCACTATAAAGGGGAAGTTCCATTCGAATGGCGCCACCCTTTGGGCTGCATTTGCTGATCCTCGTGTTAGTAAAGTTTGGTGAGAGACGATTCGCGCTTTTCAACCTCGTGCTCTTCAGTCCGTTACAGCGTGACGAATGTGCTATCTCCATTCTGAACGCTAGTTTTACCAGAACAAGCGCTCCCGTCTCATACTTGACTCTGAACATGCGCATTTTTTCCCCCCTCGTAAAAGCGTACACACGACCGTTTTTCACGACGTAAAAAAGAACGAGAAAAAATAGAGCAGGTTCTAAAAAAAATTCTTTTTTCGGGCAGTTTTCTCGTCACGAAAAATGCTATGGAGCATACACACAACGTTTTTCACGCCCAATCTAAAAAATTGCATTTTTCTCGTCATGAAAAACGGTCGTGTGTACGCGGCATAAGAGGTGCATAATACCATCCTGTGAAAAATGTATCTGCTGTTTTCTGAACCAATATAAATTTGGTACATTTGCGTAAGTTACATCCCACTCACGAGATGTGGAATAATGAGCTTAAAATGGAAGTCCCATTGATATCTGATTCTAGCTGCAGCCGGGACAGTAGTGATCTCTTTCATCTTACAGAGTCTATTTAACATGGCAGGAGAGATATCAGGGAATATTTGGAGCCTACTACCATCCAATGTAATGTCCTACATACATATTTCTCGCTTCTCTTAAGCCCCGTACACACGGTTGAACTTCTATCAGACTTTTCCGTAGTTTTTTGTCCGAACGGAGTTGGTCGGGAACACCCATAGCATACACACGCTCAGACTTTTCTGCAAACTTTCCCAAAACTTTTTGCAACATCACGTGTTTTTTCTGCTCTTTTCTGCTCTTTACCGCCACCCTTTGGTCAACTTCTGCTATTGTTGGTTGATTTTAACATTAGTTGTTTTGTCCATCGGACAAAAGTCCGATGGTTTTCTGTACACACGGTCGGACTTTGCTCCATCTGACTTTTGTTGGGCAAAAGTTTGTCCGTTTGCAGACCCAACTTTTGTCAGATGAAAACAAGAAAAAAGCAAAAAAAGTTTGTCGGATGGAGCGTACACACGGTCGGATTGTTGGTCCAACTTGCTCAAAATGAAGTTTGTTGGCCAAAAGTCCGACCGTGTGTACGGGGCTTAAGTATATCTTCCTTGATTAGAAAGTCTTTTATGCATAATATAATGTCCTAGGGTGGTTTATCGGGTGAGGACTTAGGTCGCAGTGCTCTGAGTATACAGTCACAGGGGAATGAGCTAGAGTCCTGATCAAGCAATAGAGATTGAAAAAGCTTGGTCATAGCTGGCGTTAGACCTGTACACTGAGGTTGTTGCACCTCTTTCCGTTTAGGTCTTCCACCTGGGACTGAACCTGACTGAAAGCCATTTCATGTGCTCTGAGGAGATCGCTGTAGGCAAGGCTGAGTTCATCATCATTTTTCAATGGAAGTTTGTCAGTGCCGCTCCGTAAGGTTGCTAATTCCTGTGAGAGAGTATTTGTCATTTTGTGTAATTTTGTCTGGAATATATTGGCTAGTTTGGTGTACATAGACTCAAGACTATTTTCTAAGTCTGTCTTGGTAAGTTGTAAGGAGTACTCATGGTCTGGAGAGTATCTGTGGGATTTTACATGGGGACTAAGAGTAAGTGTAGATGCACTTTCAGTTAAATGCAGGATCCCTCTTGGCCTGCAAAGGAGGAGAAGCACTTAGAACCCGAAGCACAGACTTGAGCCATGCCATATTGTTCCCTTGCTCTGATCAGATATGTTGGAATTTGGGGGTGTTTTTTGGACTTTTGAGCACAGCTGTGGCTTGTATTCTTAGATGATGGCATGCACAGGGTGCTTAGGTAGGGAGGATATCGAAATTAGCTGATGACAGTGATCATTTATCCATTGGTACAGGCAAGTGTCCTTGAGGAGAGCAGAGCTAGAGTAGTGGTACTGCCTGTCAAATGTGACAGGGTGTATCATCTTTTCTGCATGTGTACAACCCCCTCCAGCTGCTGTGTTGGGTTAAGAGGGCTGTAAAATGGTGGCTCAACCACAAATTATTATCACTGACACTGTGTCAGATGCTGTAATGTTTTAGACAGCAGCAGTTTCTACAGCTACTGGCTTGACACAGCAACTCACAGTTTTCAACCAGCAAGTGTGAAGAAAGGGGAAAGCAGCAGAACAGGACAGGGCATACTACACTAGGGTGACCAGACGTCCCCGGTTACCGGGGACAGTCCCCGGATTGAGGACACTGTCCCCGGAACCCTCCCTTACTCTATCCAAAATGAAAAAAAAAAGTGTCGCCTATAGTTCTACTTTAAGCACAAATTTTGGATAATTTTATAGAGAGGATTTAGAAGATATAACCATGCCAATGGTGCAGCAGAAAACATATAGCACAATGAGGAAGGTTTGTGGTCCAGGCTGATAGGACAGTCAAAATTAGAAGCAGCTTGCGTTACACTAACAAGCCGGCGGGGACTCTTTCCGTGCTGCCCCCCTGCAAAGTGCTTCCCTAGGCCTGGGCCTTGTTGGCCTAGGCCAGGATACAGCATTGCACCTCATCCCCTGCCTCCGTCACACATCACAGAAGTGGTAAAAACAAAATTGCTGTGAATTTTTATTAATTAACTTTTTGCCTTAATGTGGTTGTAAACCCACTTTGACAACTTGCACCTACAGGTTAGCCTAGATTAAGGCTTACCTGTAGGTGCAAGAAATATCTCCTTAACCTACACGGTTAAGGAGATATTTGCAGATATCACTGCACGATGTCTACGGCGCATTCGCGCCGTAGACAACAGCACAGGCGCACTGAGCGTCCCGGCATAATGAATGGGATCAAGCCGGGATTATGCCAGTCCCAAGCGCATCCGCGGGAGTGACGACATCGCCTCTCTGGCCTATCACAGCACCAGAGGGGCGATACCAGGAAGAAGCTCCGAGGGGACATGGCGGCGGAAGGGAACGAGGAGGACTTCGGGGGCTTCGATTCCAGGTAAGTGCCACATAATGAGCTAGTATGCTATGCATACTAGCTCATTATGCCTTTCTCTTGCAGGGTTTGCTTTTATGCAGTTTTTTCAGGGGGGGGGGGGGTTACTTCCTCTTTAATACATAAACATGAATGAAAAAAGCATTAACATTAATAATAACATTATTATATGAAACATGACCAAAGCCAATTTCAATGCAAGACTAACCTGTCTGATTGGAAAATTGTCCTTCTGGACAAGGAATACAGTAATAGCAGCAAACTGGTTGTCCTTCCAAGGTAGATTTTCTGCCTCCAGGTTGACAGCTCTCGCTGCACACCGATCGAGGAATCTATATTTTACATGGACATATACAGTATTTAGATCTCTGTATTTATGGTGAATTAACTCATATCATCAGCTTTTAAAGTCATGGCGCCCTCTGAAGACGTGAGCCAATCACGAAACGCGTCAGAGCGTGACCACGCGACCAATCACATCACGGGAACGATCGTCTACCCGGGACTCACGGACGGTTTGAATGTCAGGAGCATTTCACATCCTAGTGAGCTGATGAATCTGCCCTGGTGATATGCTTTGTTTATACATATTTCTAGTAAGCATTTCTTGTATATGGGGGCAACTTTATTTTAATAATAAAAGGGTTTTACGCTATGTGAAGCTTCCCCTGTTTTACATGTCCGCACTGCTGCACGCACACACATGCTGACTGGAGCCACTGGATATCCTGAGGGGAGCTGACGGAATACCTGGTGAGGAGCTTACAGGTGCATTACCATCTAATGTCTGGTGAGTACATTACCTAAGGGGAGTGTGTCTACTGTGACAGTGATGGAATTATGAATTAAGGTTACATCTCAATGACCAACTGGAAGATTTAGTGTTGGATGAGTTGGTTTCCGTTATCCTTATGAGAGACTTTATTAACCGTGAAAGATCACTGTATAATACCTCATTGGAATTTTAACTCTTTAGGAAACTGGCTTCATTTATTTTGCTACTTATAATGGTCAGCTTTTATTTACAGTATTTATGTAAAACCTTTTGTATCAAAAGGAAAAAAAACTGTTGTTGTCACTAATTAAAAAGTGTTAGCTGAAGTTTGGCTTCAACTTGTGCAGTGTATTTAAATCTGCTAATACATCCAACACCCCCCCCCACATTACCAGTCCTGCAGTCCAAAGGTGTCTCTGTTGCTCTTTCATCCAGAGTGTAGGCACTATATCACAGGAAGGCTGTTACTGGCTAGATCACCAGGTGAAAACAGATGGGGGAAAAAAAGACTAAAAAAGAAAACTAATGCAGCCACCACAACTAAATATTAGTCAACTGCAATTTTAAATTACTTTTTTGGTTTTGTTTATAATACCGCTGACATTTTAGGGAAACCTAGCTACACCACATGCATGTCTAATATTATTCTTATGCAATGCCTCCTCCCTTCCTGGCGGGAAAGATCCATGCAATTTTAACAGTTAGATTAGTACTGGGATCACATGACTTTAAAAATTATACACTGACACCAGAATAAAAACCTTTCCCTATCTTTCTGAACATTATCATTTACCATATGCTGAAATGTTTTGGTACTTACACGTAAAAAAATCCTATATACTATTCACTCAGCAGAAGCTCATCTATCCTTAATTTATTTAGAACAATCTAAAGGCATGAATGCCACCAACTTACCCAATCTTGCCATCTATACTTTTATCCTTGGATCTATAGCCCTGGCCAAAAGTTTTAAAAATGACACAAATATACATTTTCACAGTCTGCTGCTTCAGTGTTTTACATAAGTGTCAAGGGCTTTTATTGACAATTACATTAAAGGCTAAGTTCACCTTTTACAGAAAAATCTGTAAAGGTGAACTTACACAGGACCCCCTCTTCGCCCCCCCAGTCCTGCTGACCTGCATGGCGGCGATCTCCCATTCTGAGCCCCGTTATAGCCGCCTCGCGACTCTGTGGTTTAGAAATCCCCAGAGCTTAATCTCCTAATCCTACCCTGTTAGGAGGTCTAATTGGTCAGCGCTGTCAGGGCCGCTGATAGAAATCATGGGCCCCCCTCCAGCCTACCTGACGGGGCCCCTTCAGTTATGTGCCATAACGCATGTGCTACCTGCAGACAGTGCCACCAATGCCGCCAATGCCATATTGTGCTGCAGACAGGTAGCACATGCGTTATGGCATTAGAGTCATTGGTGGCACTGTCTGCAGCACAATATGGCATTGGCGGCATGGGTGGCACTGTGCCTGCTGCAGGCAGCACATGCGTTATGGGCCATAACGCATGTGCTAAGTGCAGACAGTGAAACCCATGCGGCCAATGCCATATTGTGCTGCAGACAGTGCCACCTATGACGCTAATGCCATAATGCATGTGCTACCTGTCTGCAGCACAATATGGCATTGGCGGCATGGGTGGCACTGTGCCTGCAGGCAGCACATGCGTTATGAGCCAATATGGCATTGGCGGCATGGGTAGCACTGTCTGCAGGTAGTACATGCGTTATGAGCCATAACGCATGTGCTACCTGCAGACAGTGCCACCCATGCCACCAATGCCATGTATAGATGCTGCTGCAGTAGTTCTTGAATCCCCCCCCCAAGCAAGTACACACCTGTTAGCCAGGCCCCAGCCAGGAGTCACTTCCTCCCTGATCCTGCAGACTGCTGCCTGGACTCGCTGGAGTGTCACAGTCTGACACTGTCACAAAATAGTCAGCCTCTTCTGCCGAAGCCGCCGCCGCTGGCTCTGCTTCTTCTCTCTGCCCCGTGAAGAACAGAGCAGAGCACCAAGTGCGGAGGGAGAGGAATCACTCCGCGGCGCCAGGGAAGGACACGCTGGCCGGGACTTGAGCCAGCATTAGGAGCGGGCGTGGAAAAGAAGAGATATTCTTCCGTGCCCGAAATAGGAAAAAGAGTCCCTTCCTGCTGCCACCTACATGAACGGAACACCGAAGGTATTCCGCCTATCAGCGGCCCTGAGCGCTGTCACATGGACGGTGCCGACCAATCAGAACCCGCTTAGCCCGTCCTCTCAGCGGGGAAGAAGAAGAGAGAAAGCTGAGGGGATTTCTAAGTGCCGGACCTGTGAGGCGGCTATACCTGGGTTTAGAACAGGAGATCATCGCCATGCAGGTCAGCAGGACTCGGGGGGGGGGGGGGGAGGAGGGGGTCACGTGTAAGTTTACATTACAGATTTTTCTGTAAAGGGAAATTACACTTAAAATTTATGCAAAAAGTCAATATTTGCCGAGTTGACCCTTCTTTTTCAAGACCTCTGCAATTCGCCCTGGAATGCTGTTATTCAACTTCTGGGCCACCTCCTGACTAATGGCAGCCCATTCTTGCATTATCAATGCTTGGAGTTTGTCAAAACTCCAAGCTAATGGCAATTGAGAAACTACCACTATGTGTTTGCTAATGGTCGTCTCTCCAATTTTGCATGGGGGGGGGGGGGGTTATCACCCGCCTCCTTAAGGATTGACCACAAGTTCTCCATGGGATCAAGGTCTGGGGAGTTTCCTGGCCATGGACCTGAAATTTCGATGTTTTGTTCCCCAAGTCACTTAGTTATCACTTTTACCTTATGCCAAGGTGCTTCATCATGCTGGAAAATGCATTGCTCGTCAACAAACTGTACTTGGATGGTTGGGAGAAGTTGATGTTTTTGTACCATTCTTTATTCATGGCTTCGTTCCTAGGCAAAATTGTGAGTAAGTCCACTCGCTTGGCTAAGAAGCAACCCTACACATATATGGTCTCAGGAAGCTTTACTGTTGGCATGGCACAGGACTGATGGTAGCGCTCACCTTTTCTTCTCCAGACAAGGTTTTTTCCGGATGCCTCAAACAATTGGAAAGGGGATTCATCAGAGAAAATGACTTTACCCCAGTCCTCAGCAGTCCCTGATGTTTTTCCCAGGGAGAAATGGTTTCTTTGCTGCCTTTCTTGATACCAGGCCATTCTCCAAACATCTTCACCTCACTGTGCGTGCAGATGCACTCATACCTGCCTGCTGCCATTCCTATGCAAGCTCTGCACTGGGGAGGCCCCAATCTCGCATATGAATCAACTGTAGGAGAGGGTCCTGGCGCTTGCTAGACTTTCTTGGGTGCCCTGAAGCCTTCTTCTTAACAATTGAATCTCTTGCTTGCTAGACTTTCTTGGGTGCCCTGAAGCCTTCTTCACAACAATTGAATCTCTCGCTTGCTAGACTTTCTTGGGTGCCCTGAAGCCTTCTTCACAACAATTGAATCTCTCGCTTGCTAGACTTTCTTGGGTGCCCTGAAGCCTTCTTCACAACAATTGAATCTCTCGCTTGCTAGACTTTCTTGGGTGCCCTGAAGCCTTCTTCACAACAATTGAATCTCTCACTTGCTAGACTTTCTTGGGTGCCCTGAAGCCTTCTTCACAACAATTGAATCTCTCACTTGCTAGACTTTCTTGGGTGCCCTGAAGCCTTCTTCACAACAATTGAATCTCTCTCTACAGCAGCGCTAAAATAGTCAGCTTTCAACCATGACTACTCTTTCTTATTTAAAGTTCATAAGAGTAGAAAAAAATGACAGGAAAAAATGACGACAGGAAACAAAACACAGGCGCCAAAAAATCTTCAGATATCTGCTACAATCAAATGTACAATCCACTCCTGATCCTTATCACGATCCCCTTTCGGGTTGGTACTCACCACAAAGTGGATTTTCACAGGCACTGATAGATTAATTAGATTAATTAGATCCCATTATCCGATCATCCGATCATCAAATCCTGGTCCTGCTTGATCACGCCAATCCCTCAGGGAATTCTCCATTATTCACCAGTATAATTTATAGATGAAGAGAGAGACAGGCAATAGTGTAATTCCGTAAAGAATTCCTTTAATCAGCAGGCCATTTAAAATATTCCAAGCATTTCTTTCACAGCACAAAAATAGCAGCAAACAGCAGCACTGTCAGTTTAAAAACCGTGCCGTTCCTGGCCTCCACAAGCGTAACGTGTCAGCTGGTTTCGATAGTCAATACCAGCCTCACCATTACTTCCTGCTTCCAGGGCTCAGCTGGAACGCACGGCGTCACTTCCTTTCAGCCGCAGAGTCACGCCCTGGCGTTTCGTCCTTACGACTTCCTCTGAGGGCGTGACTATGCGGTACGGCTCCCTAGATTATATACACAATGTAATTAGATCGCAAGTTAACCCCTCCTGCATGCATCTCAATGCCTCCAGTTCATCCCGGTGGGCAGAACACATTATACTCACAGGGGACTCGCCGTATTACATTGCTAATTCAAAACATAGCATAATAGGTGATAACCTAATAAGCTTACTGTCTACAAAAATCAAAATTTTTAAGTCATAAAATAATGGTTATAATTTTAAAACTAAAATAAGCACAAATCACTCTCATGACTCGTAAAAAAGATAGATGCCCAGCACTAGCGCCATCTAAAGCATGATTGATATACAGCAGAATTTTAAAAAATTTATGACAATAGGAAAGACTCAAATTATCAGACACTCCTCAGCATTATGCTACAACATTATTAAAACAATAAATATATAAAATTCCTTAAAATAAACTAGAGAGTTTAGAGAGGACCTCCCCCATCATCAATTTTTTTTTTAAAAGAGGTTCTAGATTTTTTTTTGTCACACAACTACTTTTGGTTTAATAATTAGTTTTATGTCCAGAAGAGAGGGGTGGCAATGGGCGCGAAATTTGCGCCCAGTATCGCGAACCTCTTCATGGGGGAGTGGGAGGACAAATATGTCTTTGTAAATAGAAGACGGGAACTACTTTTTTATAGACGTTTTATAGATGATATTATGTTTTTATGGGAAGGATCTGAAGTATCTCTTAATAGTTTTTTAACATATCTTAATAGTAACCCCAACATTATTAAACTTACGAGCCAATGGAGTCAAGAACAAATTGACTTTTTAGACGTGACTATTTATAGGAATGGAGACAAATTGGAAACCAAAGTCTTTTTTAAGCCGACTGATGGGAATAGTTTCTTACCTATACAAAGTGGGCACCATCCGGTATGGTTGAAAAACATACCGAAAGGACAATTGATGTGGCTTAAAAGAAACTGCTCTACAGTGGAAAATTATCTTTCACAATCCGAAATATTGAAAGAACGATTCAGAGAGAAAGGTTACAACCCCCAACAGTTGGACAAAATCTCGGAGGAGATTAGAGCAACACCACGTGAAGAAGTATTAAGTGATGTAGTGAGAACTAGATCTACTGGTAGTCATGAGTGGGGTTTTCTCTCATCATTCCACGCGCAATACAGGGAGGTAGAGGCAGTCTTAAAAAATCATTGGCATGTTCTTTGCCTGGATAGAAGTTTGAAATCAGTATTACCGGAAGTTCCTAAATTTATCTACAGGAAAGCACCCAATGTAGGAGATTAGGTGGTAAAAAAGGTGCTAGATCAACCAACAGGACCATTGACCTTCTGGGATAAAAAAGTTTTTTTTGCGTGCCGTAAGTGCAGAGCTTGTAGAGAAATAGCTGAACTAATGAGGGGTATTGATTGTTTTGTATCCACAGTAAATAAAAAGGAATTTGCCATTAAGGAGTTCATAACCTGCCACACATGTGGTGTATGTGTTATTATGCCCATGCGGATTAATGTATGTGGGACGCACAAAAAGATGCTTGAAAATAAGAATTGGGGAACACATTAAAAATATCAGACTGGGTTTTAAAGACCATAACGTGTCTCTCCATTTTAAATGATATCACGACCAGGACCCTATAGGATTGAAATTTGGGGGGGGGGTGGATCATATCAAGCCCACATGGAGAGGGAGTAATATGGTGCGGGAGTTATCCAAACGCGAAACTTTTTGGATTTACTCCTTGGATACTCTCAGCCCCAAAGGGCTAAACATCGAGCTTGACATAAATTGCTTCATAAGTGACTTTTGAGAATTTAATTTTATCACTTAGAGGGAAGTATGATTTAATCATTTATTTATATTTAATATGTGAGTAAATCCTCAGGTGATATGAATATGATTATGAAGCAATAACGACGATTATTGATTTCTGATAGTTTATTTTAAGGAATTTTATATATTTATTGTTTTAATAATGTTGTAGCATAATGCTGAGGAGTGTCTGATAATTTGAGTCTTTCCTATTGTCATAATTTTTTTTAAATTCTGCTGTATATCAATCATGCTTTAGATGGCACTTATTTTAGTTTTAAAATTATAACTGCAGCTGAAAGGAAGTGACGCTGTGCGTTCCAGCTGAGCTCCGGAAGCAGGAAGTAATGGTGAGGCTGGTATTGACTATTGTAACCAGCTGACACGTTACGCTTGTGGAGGCCAGGAACAGCGCAGTTTTTAAACTGACAGTGCTGCTGTTTGCTGCTATTTTTGTGCTGTGAAAGAAATGCTTGGAATATTTTAAATGGCCTGCTGATTAAAGGAATTCTTTACAGAATTACACTATTGCCTGTCTCTCTCTTCATCTATAAATTATACTGGTGAATATTGGAGAATTCCCTGAGGGATTGGCGTGATCAAGCAGGACCAGGATTTGATGATCGGATGATGGGATCTAATTAATCTATCAGTGCCTGTGAAAATCCACTTTGTGGTGAGTACCAACCCGAAAGGGGATCGTGATAAAGATCAGGAGTGGATTGTACATTTGATTGTAGCAGATATCTGAAGATTTTTTGGCTCCTGTGTTTTGTTTCCTGTCGTCATTTTTTCCTGTCATTTTTTTCTACTCTTATGAACTTTAAATAAGAAAGAGTAGTCATGGTTGAAAGCTGACTATTTTAGCGCTGCTGTAGAGAACTGACAATTACCTTCCCAGGGACTTGTGTTTGTTTTTTATCGATTGTATTTTATATTTTTGCAAATTCATTTGCTTTTATAGCGGCTGCTGATTTTATTTTATTTTATGGGACTAATGATTATGGAGACATTATCATTTAGTAGGTTATAAGTTATCTGTGAACATCATTGCGCCGAGATAGTGAAAGAAGGCCAAGGGAACTTCACTATATATAATTGAATCTCTCTCCTTGAAGTTCTTGATGATCCGATAAATGGTTTATTTAGGTGCAATCTTAGTAGAAGCAATATCCTTGCCTGTGAATCCCTTTTGTGCAAAGCAATGATGACTTGTACGTGACCTCGTGTTGGTGTCTTTGGTGTTATCACTTTGAACAATAAAAGGCAATCGGAATTCCTGGATGTGCAGCCATTTCTTTTCTTACAAGTTCCCACAGAGGCCTGCCGGGGCTGGCACTCTACGAGACATTCCACCTAAGGTTATCATCATACACCTGGAGCAGCGGCGCTTTTTCTTTGTATAATGATGACTGCACATGTTTCCTTGCAGGTAACCATGGTTAACAGAGGAAGAACAATGATGTCAAGCACCACCCTCCTTTTAAAGCATCCAGTATGTTATTCTAACTCAAACAGCATTACAGAGGGATTTCCAGTCTTGTCCTCATCAACACTGACACCTGTGTTATTGAGAGAATCACTAACATGATGTCAACTGGTCCTTTTGTGGCAAGGCTTAAATGTTTTTTTGGGCGGATTAGGTTAATTTTAATGGCAAACAGCGACTTTGCAATTAATTGCAATTCATCTGATTACTCTTTATAATATTCTGGAGTACCGTATATACTCGAGTATAAGCCGAGTTTTTCAGCACATTTTTTTGTGCTGAAAATGCCCCCCTCGGCTTATACTCGAGTCTGTGTCCATCTCCACATTTTCACGCCTGATCCCAGCCAGCTGTAAGTCCCCTGGACCCCAATCTTGGCACACATGTAGCCCCACTCTTCTTCTACAAGTGTGCAAGGATTATTGTCCGGGGGACCTACGGCCGGGGAGCACCGATTTTTCAAAGCCGGGCTCCCCTTCCATAGACTCCCATGTTAAACGGTAATTTCTCTGGTGATTTTGGGGACTCAGTACCGGCCAGTCCTAGGTCCCCTGGACCCCAAACTTGGCACAAACGTAGCCCCACTCTTCATCTACAAGTGTGCAAAGGTTGTTGTCCAGGGGACCTACGGCCGGGGAGCACAGACTTTTCAAAGCCGGGCACCCCTTCCATAGACTCCCATGGTAAACGTCTGTCTAATCACACAGCGCCGGAGATCAGGTAGGGAGATTGGGCACAGTGAGGCATGGACACAATCAGGCATGGGCACAGTGACAGTGAGGCATGGGCACAGTGAGGCATGGACACAGTGAGGCATGGACACAGTGAAGCATAGACACAGTGAGGCACGGGCACAGTAAAGCACAGTGAGGCATGGACACAGTGAGGCATGGGCACAGTGAGGCATGGGCACAGTGAGGCATGGGCACAGTGAGGCATGGACACAGTGAGGCATGGGCACAGTGAGGCATGGGCACAGTGAGGCATGGACACAGTGAGGCATGGACACAGTGAGGCATGGGCATAGTGAGGCATGGGCACAGTAAAGCACAGTGAGGCATGGACACAGTGAGGCATGGACACAGTGAGGCACAGTGAGGCATGCAGATGGACACCCTAGGCTTATACTCAAATCAATAAGTTATCCCAGTTTTTTGTGGTAAAATTAGGTGCCTCGGCTTATATTCGGGTCGGCTTATACTCGAGTATATACAGTATATCCAAATTGTCATCATTAAAATTGAGGCAGCACACTTAGTGAAAATTAGGATTTGTGTCATTCTCAAAACTTTTGGCCAGGGCTGTATTTCCCCAATCCCTCCTTACATTAGGAAAATTAACTGGTAACATTGATCAAAGTGGAGGACTTGAGTCAAATTTGGTAAACCACTAAATCTTGTTCCAGCAATGTGTATGCTCTGGAAAAACATACCAAAAAACATTTCTAGGCATGTTTGGTGCCTTCATGATGAGCAAAATTTAGCTTGATCTTGTCTCCCCCCTCCTTCTACTTCAGAGGCTATAGTGAACCAGTTACCTTTCTATACATCTGGTGGTTGTGCCCAGCTGTTTACAAACTGAGGAATCAAATAGACAAGATCTCTGCAAAGTCCTATTTAAATTGGAAGTAAACTCCCTTGTATGATTTTTACCTATAGGTAAGCCTATAATACGGCTTACCTATAGGTACAGTAACTATCTCCTAAACGTGCACTGTTTAGGAGATATTTACTCTAGATGCAGCTGATGACATCACCGGCGCGAATGCGCTCTGAAGGAACAGCAAACCCATGCCACTCCTTCAGGGCTGTGACTTAAGCAGTGACTCCCATGCACATGCGTGGGAGTGACATAATCGCCCGCTCTGCCATTCAAATCACCGGGTAAAGATGGAAGCGCCTTCAGTGGTGATAGCGTGCCGCTGGAGGGCTTAATTTTCAGGGGGGTTAGGGGTTATTTTATAGAAGATAAATAGGCGGTTCACTTTGCAAGGGAATTTTCACTGTGCAAGGGAATTTCCAGCCTAGTATAGTTAATGAGTAGTGATGAGCCGAACACCCCCGGGTTCGGTTCGCACCAGAACCCGCGAACGGACCGAAAGTTCGCACGAATTTTAGAACCCTATTAAATACAATGGATGCGAACGTTCGAAATCTAAAGTGCTAATTATAATGACTATTTTGCATGTTATTGTCCTAAAAAGGGTTTGGGAACCCGGGTTCTGCACCAGGGGACATGTATCAATCCAAAAAAAAGTCATTTTAATGATGCATAAAGTGAAAAAAAAAAAGTCAAATATTCCTTTAAATATCGTACCTGGGGGGTGTCTAAAGTAGGCCTGTGAAGTGCCACGTGTTTCCCGTGTTTAGAACTGTCCCTGCACAAAATTACATTTCTAAAGGAAAAAAAAGCCATTTAAAACTGCTTGCGGCTTTAATGTAATGTCTGGTCCCGGTAATATGGATGAAAATCTTTAAGAAAAATGGCATAGCTACCCCATCACAGCCCCCCCTCCCCCCCTACCGCAGCCCATTACCAGCCCCTTTGGGTCTTGTATGGATATTAAGGGGAACCCCGCACACAAAATAAAAAAGGCCCTATATACTCTGAACAGCCGTATACAGGCGGTGCATACAAGACAGGGACTGTAGGTTTGTTCTTATGTAGAATCTGTTTGTAATTTTGAACAGGTACATTGTTTAAGTGTATCTCCAGCCAAAAAATCTATTTTTAAGCTTTTTGGAAAACGTAGGGAAGGGTTATCACCCCTGTAACATTTGTTTTGCTGACTGTGCAGTGTGCACCTGTTCAGAACAGTTCACCTCACTTTCCGTCCTAATGACAAATGTTTTTTGAAAATTTGGGTTTTTTATTGAAACAAGAATTGGTGATAAAGCATCAGTGGAGAGGAGACACTTTTTTTCCCATATTAACTCTTACAGGAGAGAATTTGCCTTCCTAGGGGTAGATTTCCTCTCACTTCCTGTTGTATCCTTCCGTTTGCAAGGAGGAGTCGTTTGTAAGTTGGATGTTTGAAAGTAGGGGCCTGCCGTATATACTTAGCTGAAATTTGCCCCTTACATGTTGGTGTTGCCACAACACTGTGAGCCCTCACAGTTACTCTTGGTGGGCGCATGAATGGGCCCTGCTGTAAATTATTAGATCAAGAATTGTAATTGCATGCCCCTGTTGAACAGGGGCTAAAAAATTGGGCCTTTGGAGGTGGTGGTGGTGGTGTTGACACAACACTGTAAGGCCTCACAGTTACTCTTGGTGGGCGCAGGAATGGGCCTTGCTGTGAATTATTAGATCAAGAATTGTAATTGCATGCCCCTGTTGAACAGGTGCTGAAAAATTGGGCCTTTGGTGGTGGTGGTGGTGGTGTTGACACAACACTGTAAGGCCTCACAGTTACTCTTGGTGGGCGCAGGAATGGGCCCTGCTGTGAATTATTAGATCAAGAATTGTAATTACATGCCCCTGTTAAACAGGGGCAGAAAAATTGGGCCTTATGCACTGGTGCCACAACACTGCAACCCCTCACAGATACTGTACTTGGAGCACACCAATGAGCCATGTTGCAAAGTATTGCATCAAAAATTGTAATTGCACGCCCCTGTTAAACAGGGGCTGAAAAATTGGGCCTTAGCCACTGGTGCTGGTGCCACTACACTGCAACCTCTCCCAGATACTCTAGTTGGAGTGCAGGAATGAGCCCTGCTGCAAAGCATTGCATAAAAAATTGTAATAACACGCCCCTGTTAAACAGGGGCTGAAAAATTGGGCCTTAGCCACTGGTGCTGGTGCCACAACACTGCAACCTCTCCCAGATACTCTAGTTGGAGTGCAGGAATGAGCCCTGCTGCAAAGCATTGCATAAAAAATTGTAATAACACGCCCCTGTTAAACAGGGGCTGAAAAATTGGGCCTTAGCCACTGGTGCTGGTGCCACGACACTGCAACCTCTCCCAGATACTCTAGTTGGAGTGCAGGAATGAGCCCTGCTGCAAAGCATTGCATAAAATTTTTTAATTACATGCCCCTGTTAAACAGGGGCTGAAAAATTGGGCCTTAGCCACTGGTGGCGGCACCCAGAAAAAAAAATGTTCTTCCAAGCTATCATCATCAATTGGATCATTGAGGAGGAGGAGGAGAGTCAGTCAACATAACAGGACAGTCTATCAGCATCAGTCTTGAAGGGATGTGACATTTGAAAATAAATTAGTCTGTTATATCAGCTTCAGGTGTTTGGTAGCTGGTGGTGATCTAAGACTGGTTCATCTTTATGAAGGTCAGTCGATCAACCGAGTCGGTGGACAGGCGCACCCTGTGATCCGTGACAAATCCTCCAGCAGCACTGAATGTGCGTTCTGAAAGAACGCTGGATGCAGGACAGGCCAGTAGCTCAATTGCATACTGTGCAAGCTCTGGCCAGTGATCCATCCTCAAGACCCAGTAAGCCAGAGGATTTTCGGTGGGGAAGGTGTCCAAGTCTGACCTTGCCCCTAGGTATTTCTGCACCATGTATATCAGACGCTGGCGATGGTTGCTGGAACCGATCATACCTTGGGGCTGCGGACTAAAGAATTGTCTGAACGCATCGGTCAGACGGCCACCTTCCCCACCGCTACTTCTTTGACTGACCGAAGCCTTAGCAACTCGTTGTCCAAGACCAGGAGTTTGTAACCTCCCAGTCTCTGGGAACGCGTTGCACAGACCTTTCTGCAAGGCCTCCCGGAGTTGTCTCATCCTCTGCTCCCTCTGCGACGGTAAGATAAGGTCCGCAACCTTACCCTTGTATCGTGGATCAAGGAGAGTGGCCAGCCAGTAATGGTCCCTCTCCTTGATTCGAAGAATACGAGGATCCTTCCGCAGACTTTGCAGGATCAGGGAGGCCATGCAGCGTAGGTTAGCTGAGGCATTCGGTCCGGAGTCCTCTGGGTCACTAAGGATGACATGATCTGCAGACACCTCCTCCCAGCCACGTACAAGTCCACTGGTTTCTTGGAACTGTAAATCATCGCTAAAAGACTGCTGCTGATGATGCTGAGTGCCAGGCTCCACCTCCATGCTGACACAATCCTCCTCCTCCTCCTCCTCCTCCTGTGCGATGGGTGGGACAGAAGGAACACTGTCTGGGTAAAGGGGGCCTTGAGAGGCAAGGAAGTCCTCCTCTTCCTGCCTCTGTTCTGCCTCAAGTGCCCTGTCCATTATTCCACGCAGCGTATGTTCCAACAGGTGGACAAGAGGTACAGTGTCACTGATGCACGCACTGTCACTGCTCACCATCCTCGTGGCCTCCTCAAATGGTGCCAGGACAGTGCATGCATCCCTGATCATGCCCCACTGGCGTGGTGAAAAAAAAACAAGCTCCCCTGACCCTGTCCTGGTGCCGTAGTCACACAGGTACTCATTGATGGCCCTCTGCTGCGTGTGCAGCCGCTGCAGCATGGCCAACGTTGAGTGCCACCTGGTGGGCATGTCACATATAAGGCGGTTCTTGGGCAGGTTCAACTCCTTTTGCAGCTCAGCCAGGCGAGCACTGGCATTATAAGATCTGCGGAAATGCACACAGACTTTCCTGGCCTGCCTCAGGACATCCTGTAAGCCCGGGTACCTGCCCAAGAACCGCTGCACCACCAGGTTAAGGATGTGAGCCACACAGGGCACATGGGTCAGTTGTCCCTGTCGGAGGGCGGAGAGGAGGTTGGTGCCATTGTCGCAAACCACCATTCCTGGCTTAAGCTGGCGTGGCGTCAACCACCTATCGGCCTGCCCCTGCAGAGCAGACAGAACCTCTGCCCCAGTGTGGCTCCTGTCCCCCAAACACACCAGCACAAGCACGGCATGGCATCTTTTTGCCTGCGTACTTGCGTAGCCCCTTGAACGCCTACGGAGCATTGCTGGTTCCGAGGACAAAGCACAGGAAGAGGCCATGGAGGAAGAAGAAGAGGAGGGGGTGGAGGAGAGAGGTGTGTCACAACCAGTAGTAGCATTTTGGAGGCGTGGCGGTGGAACAACCTCCAACACTACTGCACCTTGTCCTGCATCCTTCCCAGCTGCCAAAAGAGTGACCCAATGGGCCGTGAAAGAAAGGTAACGTCCCTGTCCATGCCTGCTGGACCATGAGTCAGCGGTAATATGCACCTTACCGCTGACCGCCCTGTCCAGCGAGGCCAAGACATTGCCTTCCACATGCCGGTAGAGAGCCGGAATCGCCTTCCATGAGAAAAAGTGGCGTTTGGGAACCTGCCACTGAGGAACCGCACATTGCACAAACTCATGGAAGGGGGCCGAGTCTACCAACTGAAAAGGCAGCAGTTGAAGCGCTAGCAATTTAGCCAAGCTAGCATTCAACCGCTGGGCATGTGGATGGCTGGGAGTGAACTTCTTTCGACGGTCCAGCAGCTGGGGCAGGGAAATTTGCCTGCTAGAATCGGACGTCGGTGTACTGCTAGCAGAGTGCCCGCAAGTACTTGGCTGTGACACACCTAATTCTACAGCTTCATTCCTCTCAGTGCAGGTTTCAGAGAGGACTGAAGGTATAGTGGGGTTGGAGATCCCAACTGATGCGGTGCAAGGAGAGGTCCGCTTTGTTCTTTGGTGTGGGTCTTTAAGGTAGGCTTGCCAACGAGCTGCATGGCAGGTCAACATATGTCTGGTCAAGCATGTGGTGCCCAAGCGGGTGATGTTTTGGCCACGCGATATACGCTTGAGACATA
This sequence comes from Rana muscosa, assembly GCA_029206835.1. Taxonomy (NCBI): domain Eukaryota; kingdom Metazoa; phylum Chordata; class Amphibia; order Anura; family Ranidae; genus Rana; species Rana muscosa. Next base: position 84,450,102 of record CM055125.1, on the reverse strand, counting down.
TGTTGCAAACAGCAGCTGTGCGATCTGATGCACTCGACTCAAAAAAGGCCCACACCAAAGAACTTTTTGAATAACGGGCAGAGGCAGCGCCCTGCACAGGCGGAGCTCTGCGGTGTGATTCCGTCGGTGTGCTGCCCTTACGCTGGCCCCCCGAGGGCATCCTGCCTCGTTGGAGATGTGCCTCCTCCTCATCCTCCTCCTCCTCCTCCTCCTCCTCCTCTCTCCTATTAGGCACCCACGTGGAGTCAGTGACCTCATCATCCCCTCCCTCCTCATCACTGGAGCCAATCTGGCAGTATGCTGCAGCTGCTGGAACATGACTGCCAGATTGGTGTCCTTCTTGAGCATCCCCTCTCTCTGCTCTCACGCTACTGCCTTCCTCTAGCTGGGTATCATCATCAGACCCTTCGAAACGCTGGGCATCCTCCTGGAGCATGTACCCAACACTGTGCTCAAACAGTTCGGGGGACTCCTCAGGAGGACATGGTTGGTCTAGGGAAGGAGTGACTGATGATGACATTGATACCAGGGAAGAGGACGCTTTGGCAGCTGCTTTGCCAGTACCCTGAGCCTGGGTGAGAGAGGATGAGGAGGGCTTGTTCATCCACTCTACCAAGTCTTCGGCATGATGCGGCTCAACACGTCCAGCTGCCGAAAAGAAGGACAAGCGTGTCCCATGGCCACGTGCTGATGGCGATGAACCGCGTCCACGACCAGCACTGTTGTCTCTAGACACAGAGCCTGCTTGCCCTCTTTTATTGGCTCCTGACTGTCTGCCTTTCCTTGTTTGCCTTCCAGACATTCTAATGGCCTGCAGGGAAATGGGAAAACCAGCAATAAGGCCTAGCTTCAGGAGTATATTTTGCAGGAATCACACTACGCCTGCTGTAGGTGCTGCAAATGCCTGTTGGTGTAACACACCAGGAAAACGCAGCAATACAGGCTAACTTCAGGTGTAATATGGTCAGGAGGCACACTCCGCCCGCTGTAAGTGCTGCAAATGCCTGTTGGTGTAACACACCAGGAAAAAGCAGCAATACAGGCTAACTTCAGGTGTAATATGATCAGGAGGCACACTCCGCCCGCTGTAAGTGCTGCAAATGCCTGTTGGTGTAACACACCAGGAAAACGCAGCAATACAGGCTAACTTCAGGTGTATAAGGTGCAGGAGGCACACTCCGCCCGCTGTAAGTGCTGCAAATGCCTGTTGGTATAACACACCAGGAAAACGCAGCAATACAGGCTAACTTCAGGTGTAATATGATCAGGAGGCACACTCCTCCCGCTGTAAGTGCTGCAAATGCCTGTTGGTGTAACACACCAGGAAAAAGCAGCAATAAAGGCTAACTTCAGGTGTAATATGATCAGGAGGCACACTCCGCCCGCTGTAAGTGCTGCAAATGCCTGTTGGTGTAACACACCAGGAAAAAGCAGCAATACAGGCTAACTTCAGGTGTAATATGATCAGGAGGCACACTCCGCCCGCTGTAAGTGCTGCAAATGCCTGTTGGTATAACACACCAGGAAAACGCGGAAATACAGGCTAACTTCAGGTGTATAAGGTGCAGGAGGCACACTCCGCCCGCTGTAAGTGCTGCAAATGCCTGTTGGTGTAACACACCAGGAAAACACAGCAATACGGGCTAACTTCAGGTGTATAATGTGCAGGAGGCTTAGCAACAATGACACTGACACTGTCCCCTGCCTATCCTTCTCTCTCCCTGCACATAAGGTTTATCAAAGTATATGACACTGACACTCTCCCTGCCTATCCTTCTCTCTCCCTGCACACAAGGTTTAGCAAAGAATATGACACTGACACTGTCCCCTGCCTATCCTTCTCTCTCCCTGCACACAAGGTTTATTAAAGTATATGACACTGACACTCTCCCTGCCTATCCTTCTCTTTCCCTGCACACAAGGTTTAGCAAAGAATATGACACTGACACTGTTCCTTGCCTATCCTTCTCTCTCCCTGCACACAAGGTTTATCAAAGAATATGACACTGACACTCTCCCTGCCTATCCTTCTCTCTCCCTACACACAAGTTTGAGGTACAAATAGCACTGACACTGTCCCTGCCTATGTAACTCTTTCCCTGCGCCGGAACACACTACACAAGGCCACCGCGCTGGCGGCCTTTTATAGTGTGGGGCGTGTGCTAAACCCCCTGAGCTATAATTGGCCACAGGCAACCTGCCTGTGGCCAATTATGGCTCTCCTAGCTGCCGGCGCTGTGATTGGCCAAGCATGCGGGGTCACAGTGCATGCTTGGCCAATCACAGCGCCGGGATTGCACTGCGATGGCGCAGTGTATTGTGGGCCGTTCGTGTCACTCGAATTTGGCGCGAACGGACCAAATCGTTCGATGTTCACCGAACGACTCGAACACCGAGCTCATCCCTATTAATGAGGTGAAGCTCTGCTGACTTCCATCATCCAATCATGTGCAAGCAAAAATACAATAATACAGTTTTTTATTTCCTTGCACATGATTGGGTATTTTTTACCACATTCGCTAGGCAAAGGGAAAATTCCCTTGTAAAGTGTACGTTCTCTTATAAAGAAAATAGTCTATTCACCTTTAGTAAATCAATCCCTAAAAAAATCCCCTGAAAAACTTTAACCATGTTAATGACTGTCAAATTACTTGGCTTACAAGTCATGTTTGAGGACATATGGGAACCCGGGTTAAAGTACTTTTTACAATACAAAGCACACTTACCTGCTAACCTGCAAACAAAATTATACTCTCTAAAAATTTACATTAAAACAGAGATTTTAGTTACACACATGTGCAAATATATGTGGAAGCTGCACTGCCTCGCCAAGGATCTTCTGTAAAGTGCGTTCCCGACTCCTAAATTAGAGTCTCCAATTTGGAGCATATATAGCAGTGCATAAATTGAGGACAGGTATGTCTGGAGGGAGCCCATTCTTTCTTAAAGTGGTTGTAAACCCACTTTTTCAACTTGCACGTACAGGTAAGCCTAGATTAAGGCTTACCTGTAGGTGCAAGAAATATCTCCTAAACCTACACGGTTTAGGAGATATTTAGTAAAATGACAGGCGCCGCTGTCTACGGCGCATGCGCGCCGTAGACAACGGCGCATTCATGGGGTTAATCCCATTCACATACTCGGCTACTTCCCAGCAATCGCTGGGCGTAGTCGAGTGGGACGCCTCCCGCGCGCATGCGCAGAGTGACGTCTCCGCCGCTCCGGCCAATCACAGCGCCGGAGCGGCACTGTGATTGGCTGGTGCGGCGATACCCGGAAGTAACATTCCGGCTATCGCCGCAGTGATGTCTGCGGCTTGACAGAGGGACGCGGACTGCCTCGGGGGCCCCGATCTAAGGTAAGTGGTACATAATGAGCTATTATGCTAGTCATAATAGCTCATTATGCCTTTCTTTTACAGGTTGCTAAAAAAAAAAAAAGTGGGTTTACAACCACTTTAAAGGAACAAGGATACATTAGAAGCCTGGCAAGAGCACAATGACAGCTGAAGGCATCCAATGTGTCCCCACGCCAAATCCAGGGCTTGAGTCCTGCGGGAACGCGTGGGAATGGCGTCCCTGCACTTTTTTCACAGCAGGAACGCCGTTCCCTTTGCAGCACTAGAGCAGCCTCAAGCAGCCGAGCCGATCCTTCACTAAGCGGCGATGCCCAGCATCGCTGCTTAGTGAAGGACTCGAGTCACTGTCAGGTAGGGTTGTCCCGATACTCGGGACCGATACCGAGCATTTGTGCGAGTACTTGTACTCGTACAAATGCTCCCGATGCCTGACCCGATACTTGGTCGGCGGCGAGCGGACTCAGTGGGCGGAGAGGGCGGGCGGAGTCAGTAGGCGGATTGGGCCGCCTCAGTGGGCGGAGCGGGCGAGCGGATGAGCGGATTCAGTGGACAGGGAGGGCGGCCGGCGTCAGTGGGCAGGGAGGGCGGCCTGCGTCAGTGGGCGGATCGGGCGGAGTAGGCGGATCAGGCAGAGTGGGCGGGTGGACTCAGTGGGCGGAGCGGTCGCCATCAGCTTGGACATCCCGACGCCCATCTTGGCACACCCTGCACTTGGCCACAGTAAGCCAGCAGCTGACATCTTGTTACACCCAGCCCATGTAGTTCGGGCTGGGTGAAACAAGATGTCTGCTGATACTTACTGATGCCGAGTGCAGAGTGTACCAAGATGGGCGCTGCAGCATAGCATTTCCTTATGTCGTTTATTGCTGCATTTCAGTGCCTGCCCATAAGTGCCAGCCTCCTGTCAGTGCCAGCCACCTGTCAGTAATATAAAGAAAAAAGGGGGGATTTTGCGCTAAAGAAAAAAAAAGTATCACACAAAAAACGCTTCTATGTCACATAAATCTAATGGTAAATAAATACCCAGTGATATATTTGTGCATAAATGATAAATGCTATAGTGCAATCACCAGAATAAAGTGCAAGTGCATATATAAACACAATAGTGCAGAAAGTTCAATATTGCAATGGTTGCTGTTCAGGAAATTTCAAATGGGTATTTGATCAATGGTTAATTCCAAAATTCTAGATGTTCCAAAATTGTAGATATCATCAAATGGTTCAAGTGATAAACGAATTGAAGTATTGAACCTGCGGTGAATCCTACACCTGTCTCCCAATGTTCTCACCTCAACAACATGAATCACTGGCATATAGTATTTTCACTGGCATGGACTATGGTCTTATATCTCCTCTATTTCTCCTATTTCTTCTCCACTCTTAGATGATACTTTGATTGTATCCTCTACCAATCACGCTCTCTATGAAAGAGACAAGCGGGTGGGAGGGAAGGGGGGGGGGAGAAGGGGGAGACCAAGCTCCGATCGATGCAGCCAGGAGAGGGACAGGAAATGAAGCCTCCAATAGTGTAGTATTTCAGTAAACAAAATGAGGCTTTATTAGATTAAAAAATGGACTCTTACATCAATTAGAAAAATAGTCAGCATGTAGGAGATAATCGGCATGTAAACCGCTATCTTACTGTTATCCTGCTGTCTTCAGATCCGTCCGTATGATGCCGCTATCCTCCCTACGGCGTTACGTCACGCACCTCGTGACTTCTTCAGGGGAGCCTGATTGGTTGTTAGGGCATCACTCAAATAGTGTATTGGACCGGAAGTCTTGCGGTCGCCATTTTCTTGGATACCAAAATAAACTATATGGGCGCCGCCATTTTCCCTGTGTCTGGCTAGCGGTAAATGTCCATATCGAATAAAAACATAGCGGAGCGAAAATATTTGAGCGAAAATATTTATTTCCCTCATCTTCTGTTGTGGGATGGTGCTGTGAATAGAGTGATATTCTACTCATCTAGATGGTAACTGACATGTAAGTTCCACACTACTACCTCAGGTCATAACAGCCACAGCGGGCTGACTGGGCTAATATCCATCCTGGGAAACAGTATAAATACTACAATGACATGAACCACTAATTCCATCAATAAAATGATCTTTATGATTAATTTTAAAATATTGAATAAAAATGAATATGTATAGATCTTTAATCCATACCTATAGTGGTATGTATATATATAATTAGGCCTCTTATTTAAAAGCACTCATTGCTGACTGGATGGCATCATACTTCTGATCCAGTTCAGCAGGGCAACTAGTTATATTATATACAAATATAACAATACTATCCAATGGAAAATTGAATAATATAATAATTCAAACATATATATGCAAATACTAAATTATTAAGAATTATTAAAAATTACTTAAAAATTACTTAAAAAACAATTCAGATCGAACTCTACGTTCATTCCCCTGGGTGTCAATGTTCTAAGCGTGTGTATCCACCGAGACTCTTTCTGACTGATATTTCTCACTAGATGGCTTCCTCTCCAGGAGCCTTTAAATTTATCTATGCCCCAAAATTGCAAATCTATAGGGTCCCGGTTGTGAACCTGTGCAAAATGTCGTGACACACTATGTTTCGGAAATCCGTTAATAATGTTTTGCACATGTTCTTTGATTCTTACTTTTAAGGCTCTCTTAGTTCTACCTACATACTGTAGGTTACAACTACATTGTAGTACGTATACAACACCCTCTGTGTGACACCCAATAAAATCCTTTATAGGGTGTGTGTTTCCTGTACTGGTGCTCTTAATTTCTGTCCTTTTGCCTTGAAACTTTTTGGCATGTTTACAGGAGTAGCAGTTTCTACAAGGGTAAAAACCTGTTCCATTAAAGAAGGAATAGCTGGGTTTGGGGGGCGGGACTACAATTGATTTAACTACTAGGTCCCTGAGCGTCGGTGCCCTCCTATATATTATTTTAGGTCTATCTGGCAAAATATGATTGTTTTTATTCGATATGGACATTTACTGCTAGTCAGACACAGGGAAAATGGCGGCGCCCATATAGTTTATTTTGGTATCCAAGAAAATGGCGACCGCAAGACTTCCGGTCTAATACACTATTTGAGTGATGCCCTAACAACCAATCAGGCTCCCCTGAAGAAGTCACGAGGTGCGTGACGTACCGCCGTAGGGAGGATAGCGGCATCATACGGACGGATCTGAAGACAGCAGGATAACAGTAAGATAGCGGTTTACATGCCGATTATCTCCTACATGCTGACTATTTTTCTAATTGATGTAAGAGTCCATTTTTTAATCTAATAAAGCCTCATTTTGTTTACTGAAATACTACACTATTGGAGGCTTCATTTCCTGTCCCTCTCCTGGCTGCATCGATCGGAGCTTGGTCTCCCCCTCCCCCCCCCCCCTTCCCTCCCACCCGCTTGTCTCTTTCATAGAGAGCGTGATTGGTAGAGGATACAATCAAAGTATCATCTAAGAGTGGAGAAGAAATAGGAGAAATAGAGGAGATATAAGACCATAGTCCATGCCAGTGAAAATACTATATGCCAGTGATTCATGTTGTTGAGGTGAGAACATTGGGAGACAGGTGTAGGATTCACCGCAGGTTCAATACTTCAATTTGTTTATCACTTGAACCATTTGATGATATCTACAATTTTGGAACATCTAGAATTTTGGAATTAACCATTGATCAAATACCCATTTGAACTTTCCTGAACAGCAACCATTGCAATATTGAACTTTCTGCACTATTGTGTTTATATATGCACTTGCACTTTATTCTGGTGATTGCACTATAGCATTTATCATTTATGCACAAATATATCACTGGGTATTTATTTACCATTAGATTTATGTGACATAGAAGCGTTTTTTGTGTGATACTCTTTTTTTTCTTTAGCGCAAAATTCCCCCTTTTTTCTATATATTACTGTTTATGTGTTAAGTAAACACAGATTGATTTTGCAGCCATTGATAGTTACTCTAGTCCCTTTTTCATTACTCTTGAGTAGCGCAAAACACTACCTCACATATAACACCTGTCAGTGCCATCAGTGCCCATAAGTGCCGCCTATCAGTGCCAACTAACAGTCCCAGCCACCTATCAGTGCCCATAACTGCCGCCTATCAGTGCCAGCCACCTGTCAGTGCCATCAGTGCCCAAAACTGCCGCCTATCAGTGCCACCTGTCAGTGCCGCCCATCAGTGCCAGCCACCTGTCAGTGCCAGAGCCCATAGGTGCCACCTATCAGTACCACCTATCAGTGCCATCAGTCAGTCCCCATCAGTCAAACTGTCACATGGCATTAAAAAAAAGTATCGTAATCGGTATCGGCGAGTACATGAAAAAAAGTATCGGTACTTGTACTCGTCCTAAAAAAGTGGTATTGGGACAACCCTACTGTCAGGGGCAGGCAAACTGAGCCGAGCAGACTCGGAGCTCCTCCTCCAGGCTCCGACCTCGCCTGCCCCCTGTCCTTCAGTACGCGGACGGTTGCGTGTGACATCACGTGGAGGCGGAGTCACACAGCAACGCTAGGATGAGCCCGCGTCTCCTCTCCTCACACAGCCAGGCCAGCACCCTGAGACCAGCCGGGCCAGTACCGAGTACCCTGAGGCCAGCCAGCCAGCTAGCACCCTGAGACCAGCTAGCCAGTACCCTGAGGCCAGCACCCTGAGGCCAGCCAGGCCAGCACCCTGAGGCCAGCCAGCCAGCACCCTGAGGCCAGCACCCTGAGACCAGCCAGACCAGCACCCTGAGACCAGCACGGCCAGCACCCTGAGGCCAGCCAGGCCAGCACCCTGAGGAAAGCCAGGCCATCACCCTGAGGTAAGCACCCTGAGACCAGCATGGCCAGCACCCTGAGACCAGCACGGCCAGCACCCTGAGACCAACTAGCCAGCACCCTGAGGCCAGCCAGGCCAGCACCCTAAGACCAGCCAGGCCAGCACCCTGAGGCCCGCCAGCCAGCAACTTGAGACCAGCCAGGCCAGCACCCTGAGACCAGCCAGCACCCTAAACCCAGCACAGCACTGATTGTTGAGTCAAGGATGAGTCAAGTCTTCAACTCAAGTTGAGCAAGTCTTCAGAACTGTAAATAAATATATAAGGGGAGCTTTAAAATAAATGTTGCACTGTATTTTCTGTGAAATATATATGCATATGAGCGTATCGGTTTTTTTTTTTTGGTGGGGGAGTGGATCTTGGGTGGGAGTTGACACATTTTTTTCCCCAGGACTTGACCCCTGGCCAAATCCAACAAGCAAGCTATACATGTATGGTAACCAACCCAATTTAAAGCTAACTTTTGAAGTAAGGGGCACATGGGAAGTGCATTGCACTATACAAATTAACACTTACCAGATAACCTGCAAAAAAACAAAACAAATTGACTCCATCTAACAATTTGCGTTAACAACAGAGGGTTTAGTTAAGCATACCTGCCCTTAATTTACCCACTGCTATATATGCTCCAACTTGGAGGTCCTCATATTTAGGAGCTAGGACCATACTTTACAGAGGAGTTCTGGCAAGGCAGTGCAGCTTCCGCATACTGTACATGTGCAAATTTGTGCAACTAAACCGTCTGTTGTTAATACAATTTGTTAGACTGTGTCAATTTGTTTTTTATTTATTTATTTTGCAGGCTAGCTGGAAAGTGTGCTGGGAATTTTCTTTTTGTTTGCATTGTGCAATGCCCTTCCATGTGAACTATACTTTAAAAGCTAGTTATAAATTGGGGTTGCTGCCATTCTTGGATATTTAAAGCACCTTTTATCCCCAGATTTGAATTGCTCTCTACAAAGTCATATTCAGAGAATGCTATTGGATTTCCCTGGCCAGTCTCTCCTATACCTCTCACCCTCTACTACCCGTTTAACCAATGTCCCCCTTTCCTCTCTATTTTCTTCTTTCTGATGACCCATCTTTGGTTCCTATGGTATATATCTGACCCTTTGAGTACTAGGTGTATTAACACAGATTGGGAATATTGGAGTACAGAATTGTCTGGGACTTTACATGTACCTCCCCGGGTATACCAAACACTAACAAATGAATTAAAGAACATATGCCCAAGTATTCGGGAGTGTCCAGGAGAGGGGAGGGAAATGAAGGAAATAGAAAGGGGGAAAAGAGAGAGACGGAGGGTTGAGATTTTTTTCATTATATCAGTTGTTAAGCAATTGTGGGGGATATGCCATAGAACGTGTAATGTAATATGACATTTAATGATTATTGTCCTAGTTATACTCTTTGTACATTATTACAGCACTATTTAACAGGATCTTATGCCCTGATGAAGCAAGTTTTCCCCACGAAACATGTTGGCCAACTATATCAGACCCCAAGGACAGGATATAACATTACCCTGGATGACTGATTTGTGGGTATGTTTTTAAAATAAACCCTTTTAAGATTTTGTAATACCTTAAATAAAATTGTTACATTTGCATAATTCATTTGTTTATTATATCCGAGGAGGTATATGTAAAGTCCCAGACAATTCTGTACTCCAATATTTGCTTTCCTAGAGATGGTACCTCTGGAGGGTAGCAATGTTTAACCCTCTATCCCAGTGTTTCTCAACTCCAGTCCTCAAGGCGCCCCAACAGGTCATGTTTTCAGGCTCTCCATTGTTTTGCACAGGTTATTTGATCAGTTTAACTGCTTTAGTATTCCCACAGCTGTTTCATCTGAGGGAAATCCTGAAAACATGACCTGTTGGGGCGCCTTGAGGACTGGAGTTGAGGAACACTGCTCTATCCCCACACACAAAATTCAGACTATTAGTTCAGATTGGGACATCAAGGATCTTTAAGGATCTTTGGGTAAAAGGGCTGGCCCGGGTTTGAAAACCTATGGCATTTTTTAGATGGTTAGAAAGATTTGGTCAAAGTTGTGCAGTATATAGTGTTAAACCCAGGATGACTACAGATGGTTTCCAGATGGATAACATCCCTCCGGAGAGTTACTGGGCCCCTTTCTTCTCTGTGATTTCCTCACCAGTCCTTCGGAAAGGTCCTCCCCCAGCCTCCTCTTTCAGAAACGGGTCCCCTCGCAAGGCGGCACCCTGGGATTCTTCCTCCCGAAGTAGGCTCCAGCTAAAGGTGCTGGGCCCAGGGCTGAAGTTGCAGTCCCAGGACTGAAGGTGCCTGGGACTGAGGCACACGTGTCCCCATGGCCTGGAGAGCCATGCAGAGCCATGCATTTGAAACTGGACTCCACACACTACCTTCCCCCGGGTACAGGTCCCCGGGGTGTCAGCTCGACTCCCACTCCAACTCCAACTCCCACTCCAACTCCAACGGCATCTGCCCCTTTTTGTACCTTTTTGAGAGGAGACACCAAATCGCTGCCCCATCACCTGTAGTTCAACCCCGAGCATAGATGACAGCGCCACTCATACTTCTTAGGGGAACTGCACACCAGGTGAAATAGCAACAAGACAGAGTCCAGCAATTGAAAAGATTTGAGTCAACTACCACTCAAATCACCCCTAAATTTGGTATAGCAGTCCCTAAATTTGGAACCCCCGCTACATAAGCACTGGCAACTTCTAAACATTCGCTAGTTTTAAATGTTTGGCTGTTTTTTCAAACTTTTACTTAACCATTTATTATGGTGGTTGGGGCTAACAAATAGACAGGCCTTGCATTTTCATGTAAGGTCTGCTTTAATGCCGATTTGTGATAAAATTGTGCAGATGTTTTTTGCTTTTTTGTTATAAATATATACTGTACATATATAAGCCTATATAAACAATATATAAGAGAAAGAAAAGTGGATGCGATCGATTACATTTTATATATATATATATGTAGCACCATCCCCAATATTTGGGGGCGCTGTGTATATATTTAGGGGTAGTCTGAGCTAGTAGTTGGGCTCAGATTAATTGATTATTCATTATTGCTTCTGCTCTGGGTGTGATGCTGCCTGGCAGTAGTGTTCCCTGTTGCCTGTAGGTGGCACTGTCACCGCTGGCATAGGTTGAACCACAGGGGGTATCACAGCACTTTGGGTGTCCTCTCTCGGCAGCTGTGCAGTGGGCGTGGTCTACCCGCTGTGCATGCTGGGAGAGGGTACGTAAAGGGCAGATGCCATTGGGATTCGTTCATTCCTGGAGACCCATTGGTCCTGTGCGTGCGCCTCGTGGCCCGTATGGCACGGGGTGTGTGTGTTCTGGTCCCGGGCACCTTCAGCCCGAGGCCACATCACTGCTTGTAGGCCCAGCTCTGCTGGCTGAGGCCTATGTTTCAAGAAAAGGATCCCAGGCTACCCACCTACGGGAAGCCCACGGTTAGGAAAGGAGACCCGGGGAGGATCCGTCCCAGAGGAGACTAGCGACGGTACTGCTGTCTCGGGAAGAGGCCTGGAAACTCGCCTAAAGAGGGATCTATAATCAGAAACCTGCAATATGCCAATCTGGCCTAACGGTTCTCTTCATTATTGTCTGGCTGGGAGGATCAGGACTTTAATCCTGTGGCAGGAGATTTCCTGATCGTATCCATAATACAAAAAGAAAAGATTGATTTGTGTTGCATTCCGGCTGCTAGGACCACTAAACGGGACTATCCGAGTGAGCAATACCCACTCAGGCTTCAGTGGCAACGAGGGCTATTTTAGTGTTGCGTGCCTGAACCTTCCCCTGTGTGTGTTTTTTTCTCTCGTGTCCTACTCTTCCTCTAAAGTTTCCTCAGCAAAAGAAAAATAAAGCCTAACTGTTTGGGTTTTACATTGTGTGGACATTGGTCTTTCTGAACACTCTTCTCACACCCTGACAACGGAAGCCATGGAGGTAATTTGCAGACCCAAACAAAACCAGCCGGTCCCTTAAATGGGGGTAAGTGCTACATATATAATGTGTGTAGCGGGGTATCGTTTCCTACCCACAGACTACAGTTCCCAGCACGCTTTGCGGCACCCAGGGTGCATTTCCCCGCGCAAGGACTGCTGGGGTGGACTTTAAAAGGTATAGGAGGAGCCTCTTTCTTTCTCTTTGGACGCCGCCCTCCCAGCAAGAGGATCCCTGCACTTACCTGCTGCGCGAGCAAGGCCTGAAGCCTGGGCCTTGCCTTAGATCCAGAGAGCCTTCCGCTCCATCGAGGAGCCTGCAGAGCTTCCGCTCCACCTGAGGTGCCACCATCCCCTGGAGGACCGAAGACCCGGGCATCGTGGGCACTGTGAAGTGACTCACAGTAGCGGAGGTACAGGACAGGAGTCGGTCCGGTCGGGTGAGAGAGCGCCAGCTCAGAACCGCATCTGATTAACTTTTTTGCCTATTGACTTTGTTTAGGCCCATCAGTGATTACAGTTATATACTGGAGAGACTGTCTGCTGAACTGAGTTTATTAGTCTCTCCAGCTTTACCAAGTTAGCGATCATCGCTGCCGTTTTGGATTACAGTTTGTTCTTTAAGTGCAGCACCGAGTATTGCTAGCGAAGATTCTTCAATAAAGTATACCCCAAGTTATAGTCAGGCCTGACTGGGTAGTATAGGACATTGCTGGGCGCCATTTTTTGCTCACGAGGGAGGATAGCTACAGCGGGGGTTATTAAACTGTAATTTCATTGCTGAATGTTATCCCTTTTGATGTGTATACTTATATTGCAGGGATCTGCATGAGACACTGTATACTTTCAATAAAAAGAATTTTCAAAAAAAAAAAAAAATGAGACACTGTATACTGCTTACCCTTTTTACTCTTACCAATAGTAAAGAAGTTATAGTTAAGTATATTGGTTGTCAGTGTCAATTACTGTGCTGTGTTATAAAGGGGTTGTGCCATATAACAGTAGAGATAGAGTACTATTATACCACCCCCCTTTCCTAACTGTGCCACGAGAGGTTAGAGCCGATTGCCAGGGGTTGACAGCGGTGCACTACAAGGCCCAAATCAAACAAGCAGCCCTCTTAAACTGAGGGTATCGCTATACGTGGGGGATGGTCCGGGATCCTTGTTTATTGCACGCTGCAATCAAGCCGGTCAGAAGTACCAGTATGGACCCGCAGGCAGTGACACAATGGTGCGCAGAGCAGGTTGTGGATCCAGCCCGGGCGGTGGCTGTTGAACTCCCAGAAGGGATCCAGGAAAAGGAAGAGGGGGTGGGAAGAGTCTGGAGACTGTCTAGAAGAGAGAAGATACTGCAGCCTGGTGAGGTGACCTGTCTTCAGGCTACAGTAAAACTCTCCTGGGAGCAGCCGGGCCCCTTTGTGGTCGTGGAGCCAGACACCTTCAACACTCACCAAGGATTGGAAGTAATCCCTGAAGTGGTCCCGTTGAGGGCAATGAAGAAAGCGAAAGGCCAGATTCCAGTGAGCATCAGAAATGTCACTAATTCTCCTGTGAAGATCCCAGCTCGGGTACTACTGGGCAAAGTGAATCCAGCCACCCCATTGACCCTGTCCGAACTGAAGAGGACGGAGGGAGGAGAAGCCACCCTGGAGGAACTCTGTCTTGAAGATACCACCTTGCCACCGAAATGGAAGGAGAGAGCCAAGGCTCAGCTGACTAGATGGAGAAGAATATTCTCAGAAGATGAGTTTGACGTGGGGTGTGCGAGGAGTGCCACCCATAAAATCCGTCTTCAAGAAGACAAACCCTTTCGGGAGAGGGTCCGACGAGTTCCCCTGGCTGACTTGGAAGATTTGCGTGCACAGTTGACAGAGCTCAAGAGGACAGGGGTCATCCAAGAGTCCAGAAGTCCATATGCCTCCCCCATCGTGGTGGTAAGGAAGAAAAATGGGTCGCTGAGACTCTGCATAGACTACAGGCCTCTCAACAGGAGGACCATACCCGACCAGTACACTACCCCCAGGATAGAAGATGCTTTGCAGAGTCTGTCTGGGGCCAAGTGGTTCAGTGTCATGGACCTGAAGAGTGGGTATTATCAAATCCCAATGCACTCTGAAGATAAAGAGAAGACGGCCTTTATCACCCCAGTGGGATTCTATGGATTTAATAGGATGCCTCAAGGCCTGTCGGGAGCCCCCACTACTTTCCAGAGGTTGATGGAGAAGACCGTTGGAGACATGAATCTGATCGAAGTCCTGGTGTACCTAGATGACATCATTGTCTTCGGGAAGACTCTGGAGGAGCATGAAGAAAGATTGGAGAAAGTCCTGAAGAGACTCAGTGAAGAGGGACTGAAACTCTCCAGGGAAAAATGTCAGTTCTACCAGTCCTCGGTCCACTATCTGGGACACATAGTATCCGGCAGAAGGAGTGTCTACAGACCCTGATAAACTGGATGCAGTCACCTCCTGGCCCAGACCAACTACAGTGACTGAGCTCAGATCCTTCCTAGGCTTCTGCTCCTACTACCGCAGATTTGTGGAAGGGTTTGCAAAAATTGCCAAACCCCTGAATGAGCTACTGAAGACGGAAGGGGAGGAAGATGATACTGGCCCCAGGAAGCCTGGAGAGTCTGTGGAGGACCAGTGGACAGGGGAGTGCGAAGAAGCCTTCCAAATGTTAAAGAAGAGTCTTACCACTGCACCAGTCCTGGCCTATGCTGATCCCAAAAAGCCATATGAACTGCATGTAGATGCCAGCCATGATGGTCTAGGAGGGGTGCTATATCAAGAATATGAAGGACAGTTGCGCCCAGTTGCCTACAATAGTAGAAGTCTGGCACCAGCAGAAAAGAACTACCCCACCCACAAGTTGGAGTTTCTGGCCCTAAAATGGGCAGTTGTGGATAAACTCAGAGATTACCTGTATGGAGCTGACTTCACAGTAAAGACTGACAATAATCCACTCACCTATCTCTTCACCATGGCCAAGCTGGATGCCACTGGTCACTGTTGGTTAGCAGCCCTGGCCGGATTCAACTTCAGCCTGAAGTATAGGCCCGGAGCCGGAAACCGTGATGCAGATGCATTGTCCAGAAGAGCTCATGCACCCAACCACCATCCAGAAGATTGGACCCAGGTAACCCCGGATGGGGTATGGGCCTTATGTCAAGGAGCCCAACTCCAAGCTAGTTGGGGGGTCAAGGGCTGAAGAGATCGGTGTTTCAGTGGTGGGGGTGCCCAAGTGTTACTGCAATGTGACCCAGGTTGGAGAGGATGACCTGCCAAAGCTGTCCAAAAAGGACCTCAGGAGAGACCAGTTGGAAGATCCCTGGGGAAGATTAGCATTGACGCATTGGAAGACCAGGATCCAGGCAGACTTCTTAAGGACCCCTCAAAGGTGGCCCGATTGGTCCACAAAGAATGGCACAAGTTACAGGTGCATCAAAGGGTGGTCTACCGAAGGGGCCCCTCTGATGACCTAGAAGAGAAGTGGCAGCTGTTTCTGCCGGAGAAATACAGAAGAACTGTTCTGGCTGCCTTACATGACAATCATGGCCACTTGGGGGCCGAACGAACATTTCAGCTTGTGAGGAATAGGTTCTATTGGCCTTGCATGCGGGCTGAAGTGGAAGAGTACTGTCACTCCTGTGCTCGCTGTATCCAAAGGAAGACATTGCCACGTCAAGCTGCCCCAATGGGCCATCTGCAGAGTCAGGGACCCTTGGACTTGGTGTGCATTGACTTTCTCTGTCTAGAACCTGACTTGAGAGGACAAGGAAATGTTCTGGTGATAACCGACCATTTCACCCGTTATGCTCAGGCCTTTCCAGCCAAAGACCAGAAGGCCTCCACTGTAGCCAAAATCTTAGTCGAGAAATACTTTGTGCATTACGGGCTGCCACAGCGCCTGCACTCAGACCAGGGGAGAGACTTTGAGAGTCGGTTAATCAAGAAATTGCTGGACTCTTTGGGTATCAAGAAAACCTGTACCACCCCTTATCACCCTCAGGGCGATGCTCAGCCGGAGAGGCTCAACAGGACTCTGTTAAATATGTTGGGGACTCTGAGCAGCGAGCAGAAGCAGCATTGGAGCAAGCACATAGCGGCAATAGTGCATGCTTACAACAGTACAACTAGTGATGCCACTGGATACTCTCCATACAGACTAATGTTTAGCAGGGAAGCAAAACTGCCTGTGGATCTGGCCTTCGGCATATCTATGGATCACACTTCAGCCACCTCCCATAAGGGATATGTGGATAGACTGAGGAAGAGTTTTAAGCTGGCTTTTGAACAGGCCCAAGTGGCATCAGAGCAAAGAGGAGCCCGGAACAAGAGGAACTTTGACCTCAAAGTTCGAATCCAGGACTTACAGCCAGGAGACAGGTGCTATTGCGAAACTTAGGAGTCCCTGGGAAGCATAAACTAGCAGACAGATGGAGACCTGAACCATATGTGATCTGTAAGAAGTTACCAGACCTCCCGGTGTATCAGTTAAAGCCAGAAGGAAAGATAGGGCCACTGAAGACATGGCACAGAAACCATTTACTTCCACTATCAGAAACGGTTCGGATACCTCCTGTAGAAGATTCCCCTGGACCATCCGCAAGCTTGGATACACCTAGACCCAACACTCGGTCTCAGGTATCTCAGTCTGGAGGAATGGATGTCTCTGATCAAAGTGAAGTAGAAGAGCTTGGATGGTTGTGGCCCTCTCAGGCCCCTGAGCCTATGTCTATAGATCTTCCACCCTCTGAAGGTACCGTGGATAGTACATTGAATGTGGAAGCCACTGAGTTTGTTCCGTCCAGCTCTCTGTCTGAGGAATGGGAAGATGCCACATGGTCACCTTCTGCTGATGATCAAGATTACTCTCAGCACCTTCCTGCACCTGATCTGGATGTACCGGAAGTATTGGAACCCAGTGTACCTACTTCAGAAGAAGAGCCTGAGGCGGATGAGACAGTCACTCCAAGAGAACAGAGAGCCAAGAGAACCATTCGTCCTCCTCGGAAGTTAACCTATACCCAGAAGGGGGAAAGTTCTGAGGATACAGTAACCACTGCTCGAAGGACATTACCCTCACCTGGTCCCTCCACTGTGCATTTGGTTGAAGGCAACCCCAGCTCACTTTCTGGCACAGTTAGGTAGGTCAACCCCATTGATGTGACCTGTGGGCAGGACAGGCTCCCTTCCCCATTTTGGTGGGAGTTTCCTCTGCCAACTTCTCTAGCAGCCCTTAATGAGTTTGTATTTTCCTACTGTTGATACTGTCTTTGGGGACCAAAGATTTCAAGTGGGGGGAGTGTGTAGCGGGGTATCATTTCCTACCCACAGACTACAGTTCCCAGCATGCTTTGCGGCACCCAGGGTGCATTTCCCCGCGCAAGGACTGCTGGGGTGGACTTTAAAAGGGAGAGGAGGAGCCTCTCTCTTTCTCTTTGGACTCCGCCCTCCCAGCAAGAGGATCCCTGCACTTACCTGCTGCGCGAGTAAGGCCTGAAGCCTGGGCCTTGCCTTAGATCCAGAGAGCCTTCCGCTCCACCGAGGAGCCTGCGGAGCTTCCGCTCCACCTGAGGTGCCACCATCCCCTGGAGGACCGAAGACCCGGGCATCGTGGGCACTGTGAAGTGACTCACAGTAGCGGAGGTACAGGACAGGAGTCGGTCCGGTCGGGTGAGAGAGCGCCAGCTCAGAACCGCATCTGATTAACTTTGTTGCCTATTAACTTTGTTTAGGCCCATCAGTGATTACAGTTATATACTGGAGAGACTGTCTGCTGAACTGAGTTTATTAGTCTCTCCAGCTTTACCAAGTTAGCGATCATCGCTGCCGTTTTGGATTACAGTTTGTTCTTTAAGTGCAGCACCGAGTATTGCTAGCGAAGATTCTTCAATAAAGTATACCCCAAGTTATAGTCAGGCCTGACTGGGTAGTATAGGACATTGCTGGGCGCCATTTTTTGCTCACGAGGGAGGATAGCTACAGCGGGGGTTATTAAACTGTCATTTCATTGCTGAATGTTATCCCTTTTGATGTGTATACTTATATTGCAGGGATCTGCATGAGACACTGTATACTGCTTACCCTTTTTACTCTTACCAATAGTAAAGAAGTTATAGTTAAGTATATTGGTTGTCAGTGTCAATTACTGTGCTGTGTTATAAAGGGGTTGTGCCATATAACAGTAGAGATAGAGTACTATTATACCACCCCCCTTTCCTAAATGTGCCACAAGAGTTTAGAGCCGATTGCCAGGGGTTGACAGCGGTGCACTACAAGGCCCAAATCAAACAAGCAGCCCTCTTAAACTGAGGGTATCGCTATACGTATATAGTAAAGTAATGTGGTGATTTTCAGAGCGAGTGCCTGCAGCTATACTCAGGTATTATGACTTCCTGGCTCCTGGCACATTTGCATTCTTTGTACTCCTCTAAATCCTCCATAGAATCAAGCCCTGTACACACGGCTGAGATTCTCGTCAGGAAAAAAACGTTGCTTTTCCTGACGAGAATCTTGACAAGAAACTTGTCCCCGCCGAGTGTACACACGTACGATTCAAAAGAACCGCCATACATTTGAATGGCACGCACGCGGTGACGTCATCGACTACGACGAGCGTGCGCTCGTCACATTCGATGCCATCGCCGCCATCTTGCTACACCCTATGCCTATGCCTAGGAAGCTACCGCGCATGCATCAAAGTCATTTTGAGCATGTGCGGGTTTCCACGGAGACAGGTAAGTGTACACACGCTCGGGTTTCTCGTCGAGAAACAGTCCGACGAGATTCTCGACGAGAAAAAAGACTGCAGGTCGTCTTTTTTCTCGTCGGGGAATCTGGGCAGTTTTCTCGACGAGAAAACTGAAACCCACGTACACACAGCCAGTTTTCTCAGCAAGAAAACTCTCTCTGTTTTGTGCTGAGTTTTTCTGTCATTTTTTTGCCGAGAAAACCGGTCGTGTGTACGCGGCCTCACTCTAGATGCAGATATGCTGACTACATTAAAAAAGATACAGAAATCATTGTAATTTAATTACTGACCTTGGTAAAATTGCTTTCCCAAATAATTGCCTCTGTATCAATGGTGAGCTGTTTCCCAGGTGCTTCGTGATAGTTAAAATTTCCAACATTTATTGATAAAATTGTGTGATTCGGTAAATAAACTGCATTATAAATGTCGTACCAAGTCGATATTTCATCACCAGCAAAGCAGATTTGTTTTCCCATTGTGTTCGTGAAATTTACCATTTTTAGAAATCTGTGTAACTGCAAGGTACAGGCAACAATGTGATTTTAATGCTACTTCTACTTTACTATAGTTAGTACTGTGTTGTATTCTTGCTATTATGTGTAATTGGTATTGTGCTAATATTAATAAATGTAATTGTAATAACAATATTAATAATATTAACTTAACCAAACATTAGACCTACAACAATTAAGGCCAGCACTTTTTAAAAAATATAGCAAATAAATGAAAACCTCCATTTTATGTACATGAACTCTATCTAGCTGCAGCTTGCCTTTATTATTATTACTTTCAACTTTTGATCTTCACTTGAAAACCAAGTATGCAATATGACATGTTTGGAGTTGCACTGGGTGATCATTTGTTGCAAAAATAGAGCTAAATTCATGTGGGAGAGAAGTTCTGCTCTGGTAGGGTGTGTCACCCCAGAAGATGTGCAAGGGGATTGTTAGCTGTGATAGAAGATGGGAACAGCCCATCTATGAGTGCAGGTTGGCCCTTGTAGTGCAAGAGGTGCATCTAGGGTCTCTTGAAGTCTCTTGCATGGAATAAGTGAGGGGTGGGGTGCGCATAGCTGCTTTATTGAAGGTCGAGCATAGGACATTGGGGTTTCTAAAATGGAAGATTGTGTCTTTCATTGAGTCATACTATTGCTCAGCTACAAAATTGAATTGGTTAGTTGTGTCTCCTGGGCACCGTAGTTGCTTAAAATATTGTTGGAATTTTAGGACTTTAAACTGTACAGCGCTACATTGGGACTTCAGTTGAAATGGTAGGTACATTACAGTTGCACATGTGTATAGTGGAGAGGGGAGGGGCCTCTGACCCAGGCAGCCAATCGGCTTCTCTCTTCAGTGTGCAAGCAGAGCAATTTACTTGTACACTGAAGCCGATTAGCTGCCCGGGTCGGAGGCCCCTCCCCTCTCCACTGTACACAGGGAAGAGACCTGCTAGCCGGAGGGAGATCCCGTGGGCACCACAAAGCGGTCATCCGCCCCCCCCCCCTCAATTCTTGGTGAGCTGACACAGCCAGAGGTGCAGGGGGAGATGCTGCAGGCACCACAGTTGCAGGTGAGTGGCCATGGGTTGATCTGCTGGACGTTCTGTGTGTTGTGGGTTGGAGGTGCACATCAAGTCCTGTACAATGTCTGCACCCTCTCTGATCATCACCTGTAGCATGTCTGCACCCTCTCTGACTGTCTCCTGTAGCATGTCTGCACCCTCTCTGACCGTCACCTGTAGCATGTCTTCACCCTCTCTGATCATCACCTGTAGCATGCTTGCACACTCTCTGACCGTCACCTGTAGCATGTCCGCACCCTCTCTGACCGTCATCTGTAGCATGTCCGCATGCTCTCTGACCGTCTCCTGTAGCATGTCCGCACACTTCCTGACCATCACCTGTCGCATGTCTGCACCCTCTCTGATCATCACCTGTAGCATGTTCACACACTCTCTGACCGTCACCTGTAGCATGTCTGCACCCTCTCTGACCGTCACCTGTAGCATGTCCGCACACTCTCTGACTGTCTCCTGTACCATGTCCACACAGTCTCTGACTGTCTTCTGTACCATGTCCGCACACTTTCTGACCGTCTTTTGTATCATGTCCTCACACTCTCTGACCATCTCTTTTATCATGTCTGCAGTCTCTGACCATCTCTTGTATCTGTTTGATGGGATCTGTCTGGGGTTATGGTGTTTGGAGTATCTTTATCTGCTGATTGTTAAGCTTTCTGGAATACACATATTGCTATTGTGGTGTAGGATATGGGCCTGCTGTCCCTCCATCCCTCTTTCTTTCCTTCTTTCTTTCTCCTTCCCTCTCTATCTTTTTCTTTCTCTCTTTCTTTCTTTATCCCTTTCTTTCTCCCTCTATCCCTCTCCCTCCATCCCAGACTCTAACCACACCCTCTTTAAGCCACGCCCAATATTTAGTTTAATCCACACCACATTTTTTCTCCCCACTTAACCACACCTACAAATGAATGCCCCGCCCCTAATTAAAATAAGACCCCGGCTTCATACAAAAAAGTGTCCCTATTAATTTTTTCAGAATGTTGGCAACTATGCAGAAATATTACTTTTTTTTGGCCTTATTATTTTTTTATGTACTCCAGTGGTGATATCTCGCAGCTGAATTTTTAGCTTTTACTTTACAGCTATGGAGTCTAGTGTATTTTCTTGTTACAAACGGCAATTTAACCCTGTTGCATCTCCATGACATATGCTCAGTTCACAAAGCTAACTTACCAGGATAGGCATCCTTATAATATATATATATATATATATATATATATATATATATATATATATATAATATTATTGTTTTTGGAGTCAATTGACACCTGAAAATAACAGTCATATAAGCTGAAAATGGGGTGCCTTATGTTTCTTTACTGAAAGAAAAAATCAGGGAGAGTAAGTCCATTGTATCATCCTTAGTAGGTTGGTGGGGCTTAGTAACAGATTTGCTAATCTCTCTTTCTCCAAGCAAAAGTCATCAAAAGATATGCAAAGCTAGTGGGTAATATGACCTGTTGGAATTCATTCAAGGCAAAATATTGGTTTTGACTGAATTGGCCAGTTAATGTCATTGCTTTTTTCTAATACAGAACCAATCAGCGCTAGAACTGAACCCATTAAAATGTACTTGAAAGGGACTATTGATAAATGTAATGTACAGTAGAAGTAAACTTCAAAAGAGGGGTTCAGTTACTTTTCTCTTACCTTCCAAGAATGTAAATCTTGAAACTTCAGTTTATATTTGTTATTTAGCCTTTCAATTATAGGTATCTCTTGATACAATTTTTGTAATGCATAGGCCAAGATATAGACAGAATTGTAGACAACATCACTCATGCCTGTGAATCTTAGGTTACAATGTGAATATACAATTGGTCTGCCATTCTCCACCCCTGTGCAGTTCCGCCTTCTTGTATTGAATGGGCATCGGTTAGCACAAAGTTCATCCCACCACGTTGTAAAAGTCCTTCCTGGTGGGAACCTACTCGGATTAACTTCCTTGATGAATTTAATGAAATTTGGATTTTCTTTTTTGTTTATTATAAATCTCAGAGAACCGTTGACCATGGTATCATTTTCTTGTGTGAACATTCGGAAACTGGAGTCAGCAGTATGGATCCAGATTTTCTTTGGTATTTGAGTAATGTGAACATTTAGTTCCAGGTAATATACATCATTTTTAGATCCATATATTAGAATGACATTTGCGGTTGACCTAGCAATAGTAAACTTTATCTGCTGTATCCTATCTGGACTGTAATCATTAATGGCAGGCACGATTAAAGTAAAGTCAATACATACCCCAATTTCTGTTAGCATTTTTTTTATTTCTTTTATAGCATTGATGCTGCTGTCTGAATCTGGATATATAATGCCTATCCATTTCCAGCCAAAGTGTTTTAATAAGGCTACTACTCCAGCATATATAGTGTTTTCACTTGGAACAGTTCGGTAGAAGTAGGGGAACTTCTGTTTGTCTCCCTGTAAAGGATCCTGAGAGACGAAACTTATCTGACAACAGAATAAAATGTTGAGACATTAAAAATGTATGCAGAATTATGCAGCTGGTCAAGAATAAGTTGGCCTGCATCATAGTGAATTAAAAGTGAAGCAATATCCTACATTGTAATGAAGTTAAGAGGCAAGATAATTTGGGAAGTCAACAGAGGATGAAGATAGTAGTGTCACATTTTTTTTCTCAGTAGTGGAGTTGGTTAAAGAGAAAGTAAACCCTGGAAAAAAAAAAACCCTGCAAAAGAAAGCCATAATGAGCTAGTATGCATAGCATACTAGCTCATTATGAATGACTTACCTGAGATCGAAGCCCCCGCAGCGGTCCTCGGTCACCTCTGCTGCCGCCGCCATCTTGCCTCGATGTCCTGTCACGGATGTCAATGTATCGCCGCTCCGGCGCTGTGATTGGCCGGAGCGGCGATGACGTCACACGCATGCACGCTCGGGCCGGCAAGAGCCCATTCAGAAAACCGGTAATGAAGCTGGCCCGCTAGTGCACATGCGCGTGATGTCATCGGCGAATCGTTTTATAGTAAATATCTCCTTAACCATGTAGGTTAAGGAGATATTGCTTGCACCTACAGGTAAGCCTTAATCTAGGCTTACCTGTAGGTGCAAGTTGTCTAAGTGGGTTTACAACCACTTTAAATATGCTATTGAATGCCCATCTCTCTTTTGTCTTGTGATATCAAGATTTTAGCTAAGGTAATGTTGGATACATTTTGTGAGCTCATTTCTTCAGCAATCCACCCAGACCAGGCTAGTTTATCCTTTTGCCCCACAAATCTACATCAGTTAAAGGAGAGGTACAGCCAAAGCTCGGTGTTCGATCGCTCAGTTCTCAGTGTTAGAGGTGCTGGGGGACAGATGCAACATCGAACCAAAGCTCGTTCCACCTAGGTAAATATAATTCTAAAAAAAACAAAACATACGGTACATCTCTTTTAACCACTGTGTATTATTCGTTAATATGCAGATACCCCCCTACAACTCAGGCACTAGGGCCTTGCTGTCGCTTGATGTCACTAAGGCCTTTGACATTACAGAACGTTTGTATAAAATACATGAAAGAGTAAACTTTCCTCACCCTTTGCCCTGAATAGAAATACCTGACAAGGATGGCCTGTTTTTTCCATTATTGTTTGCCTTGGCCATAAAGCCACTTGCTGCCTAATCAATTATATTTAAAATATTGTGGGTTTTAATTATGGAGATATACATGAAAAAATAATGCTCTTTGTAGATGATACCCTACTTCTCCCATTACTTCATGGCCTACACCACTTAGGGATGTTTTCAAATATATGGGTATTTCAATTACTTTGCGCCTCACAAGATATTGCCAGAGTAATGTTTCTCCTCTATTTATGAGATACAGAGTCAAAGTGTGTACTAAACTCCCACTTTCTTTTATAGGGAGAGCACGTCTCATAAAAGCGATTTTAATGCCAGAACGGCTTGTTCCAAATGGGTAGAATAACCAAACTAAATTGTTATCCACATTATTTGGAGATGTTCAAAACTGAATAGATACTGACACTCTGTAATTACTACTCATAATACAATTTTTTAATTCACTATACCCTTAAACCCTAAACTATGAATTTTAGGTCATATGGATGATCTCTGTACAGATTACTACTAAGGAAATTGTAATAAGGGGCATCTTTCAAGTTAGAAAGGTAATTCTAAAACACTGGAAGTTTGCAAATCTTCCATCTGTGAAGAAGTATAAATAATACACGAATGCCACATTAAAGCTGGAATGTTTTGTTTTTTAACACAGACTGACTGTAGACCCCAATTTGAAAGGATATGGGGTAGGTGGCTAGATACAACAAAAAACTGCCTTCCTGAACCTTATTCACCCCCTTGATGTATTTTAAAGGTTTCAGTCATGTCTCCCCTTTCCTTTCTTTCCTCCAGACTGTACATGTTATGGTCCTGAAGTCGCTCTCGATATGTTTTATCCCCCAGACCTTTCACCATGTTTGTTACCTGTTTCTGGACTCGTTCTATCTTATTAATATCTTTTTGTAAGTGAGGTCTTCAGAACTGGACACAGTATTCTAAATGAGGTCTCACTAAAAATCTACTCATATAGGGGAATCAGAACCTCCTTCCTCCTGCTGGTGATCCCTCTAGTGATGCATCCCAGAATTCTATTCGCTTTTTTCTAGGGCTGTGGAAATTAACTATTAATTCCTCGATTAATCAATTAATTTTTTTGATCGATCAAAATTGTTTTGATCGGTACTCACCTCTCCGCTGGCTTCTGGGTCTTCAGGGAGTTCCGGTGACGTCACAGACACCGGCGGGGCTTGCCGTGTCCATCTGAAGGGCTCCTTTGCTGTGCCTTCATATCTGCATGCCGGCGGGACCTTACTATCTGCCACACGCAAGAGCTGTTACACTTCCCTCTATCAACCTGGGAATCTACAGCCATCCACTGGGAGTTGTGATAGTTCCCTTCACGGGACATCTACATGCTGACGGACTGATGTTAACCCCTCCTCATCTGGATTCAGCAGTGGTATCGTTGTACACATTTTTATACCAGTATCATACTTAGCTACATGTTTTTATGACTGCTTTTGCTACCATTTGGTATTACTCGCACCATTTTTACAGTTTATGTAGCTACATCGATTTTATCTCTAGTGCAATATTTATTTTGTTACCTACTTGAAGACTATAAAAGTTTTAATGCTATTCCCATCGAGCGCTGCCTTTGTGTGTTTTTTGTATCCTGCTATCCATTTTTCCAGTGGTTGGTAGCTGCACTGGGAATCGGCCTGCAAGGAGATCAGCTAAAAGTAGTTGGATCTGTATAGGCGTTATAATTAATCAAAATTAGTTGATTAATCGATTAAAAAACAAAATCGATTAATCGAACACAAAAATTTTAATCAGTAACAGCCCTACTTTTTTCCCACTGCCTGGTCACACTGTTTGCACATTTTGCAATCATCTGAAATAAGCACCCCTTATAAGAAGAGTTGTCCAAGAGCCAAGGGCCATTTGCAGGGAGCTTAAAAAAGACCTGAAATTAGCAGGTACAATACAAGAAAACAATAAGTAATGCACTCAACCGCCTTGGCCTGTATGCACGCTCACCACCCAAGACTCCATTGCTGAAGAAAAAGCATGTTGAATCTCGTTTAAAGTTTGCTGCACTACATTTAGACAAGCCTGTGAAATACTGGGAGAAAATAGTCTGGTCAGATGAGACCAAAGTTGAACTCTTTGGATGCCATAATACACACTATGTTTGGAGGTCAAATGGCACTGCAAATCACCCCCAAAACACCCCCATACCAACAGTGAAGTTGGGGCTATTTTTCAGCATATAGCACTTGCAAATTTCATATCATTGAAGGATTGATGAATGGAAAAATGTACCAAGACATTCTTAATATAAATCTGCTGCCATTTACCAGGATGATGAAGATGAAACGAGGGTGGACATTTCAGCAAGACAATGATCCCAAACACAAAGCCAAGGAAACTCTCCATTGGTTTCAAGAAAAGAAAAAAATGCTGCTGGAATGGCCCAGCCAATCACCTGACTTGCTTCCAATAGAAAATCTATGGAAAGAGCTAAATAGAGTTCATAGAAGAGGCCCCACAGAATCTTCAAGATTTGAAGACCGATTATGTGTAAGAATGGGCCAAAATCACACCAATGCAAGCAATGCATGTGACTAGTTTCTCCATACAGGAGGCGTCTTGAAGCTCTCATTACTGACAAAGGATTTTGTACAAAGTTTTAAATAAATTTCAGTTAGCATTTTCAATACTTTTTCCCTGTGTCATTCTATTTTATTACACATAACTTAATTTCTGAACTTATTTGATTTGGTTTCTTTGTATGTATGGATTGCATGGGTTGTTATCGACATGTGGTAAAAATTTAATGTCAATAGCACCTTTTTAGAAGCATATTTACCTAGAAAAATGGTGACGTGTTCAATACTTATTTTACCCACTGTGTGTGTGTGTGTGTGTGTGTGTGTGTGTGTGTGTGTGTATATATATATATATATATATATATATATATATATATACACATAGATCTATATAGATATATATGAGAGAGAGCGAGAGAGAGATACAGTACCGTATATTGCATATGCCATTAAATGGTTTAAGTTATATCTGTTTATTATGTGCAAACAAATGCCTGTTGATCCTGCCAGAAATCCAGCGCTGCCCAGTGTACTTTGCACTCTAAAGGGTTATCTCAAGCACTTTCATCTTCCTGCCTAGGTAATCTCAGCGAACTACAGTACAGAACCTCTTTCCCCTGTGTTAAGGAAAAGAGAAGAGGGAGGTGTTTTCAAGTGCTAGCACATTTCATAGCTTACAGTCATAACAATTCATCCCCATAGATGTGGTAAGTAGCGCTGTCACCCTAGGACAGGAAGTGTGCTCCTGGCAGGATCCCTAGATGAAAAACAAGCATGACTAAAGAAAACAAATGCAGCTACCAGAGATGAGGCCTGGCAAGAACCATTTTATTACATTTCTTTTTTAAACTTAAAGAGTAACTCCACTTTTGTTGAGAAAAAAACATTCCCCCTTTGGGTGATCTATGTACAATACAAGGATTTTCACAAACTTTGTTGCAGATTCCTACCTTTTGTTATTTTGAAGAAATCCCTGGGTGTTTGTCTGTGCACATGTGGGTAAGTCAATCCAATGGGACTGGTTTCATAATTATGAATCAGCTGCAGCATCCACGGGGCATTAATGAGGAAAGCTGTAGGGTCTGCATACCTTTAGACAGGATTTCCTACTGGAAGTATCTCACTAAAAAAAATTGTTACAGGGGATGCCTGAAATCTGACTTGTATATTAGTGCAGACTTCAGGGACAATCAGTGAGCCAATCACACAAGCAGGAAATTATGTTTCTTAGGGACGTTCTGTACACATTCTGTGTACACAACACCTCCAGGTTGCCATATTGCATTGCATTTTCAGAAAATTACAGAGCTGCAGATTGAAAAGGAAAGGTAATTTTTAATAACATTCAATTACAATATGGCTCGTGTCCCAATTGTATATGCTCTATTATTTTTTATTTATTTGGAGTTTTTTTTTCCCCATGAAAGTGGAGTTATCCTTTAAGTACACTTTACCATAGACCTGATCTCTCCCTTCTGTTCTGGCAATTTTTCATTTTTTCACTACAAAAAATGTTTGAAATAATCAGAACAGGTGAAAATTGTAGGAACTATTTATTATTTATTTAGTGATGATATTTCATAGAATGTTTTACACTTATATATAGAAATGTCCATATCAGTCACAGCAGTAGTTTCCAAGGCTAACTTCCAAACTCCAGGGTCAGTGTAGTTTAGGGATGATTAACCTACTAGTAAGTGTTTGGGAGAACAGTGGGGCACCTAGCGGAAACCCATCAAAACAATGGGAGGACAGACTAACTTCATAAATTGTAGTATCACCATTAGGGATGAGCTTCGTGTTCGAGTCGAACATACGTTCGACTCGAACATCGGCTGTTCGATCGTTCGACGAAGATCGAACGATTTGGGCCGTTCGCGCCAAATTCGAGTGACGCGAACGGCCCACAATGCACTACGCCATCGCAGTGTCATCCAGGCGCTGTGATTGGCCAAGCATGCACTGTGACCCCGCATGCTTGGCCAATCACAGTGCCGGCAGCGAGGAGAGCAATGATTGGCCACAGGCAGGATGCCTGTGGCCAATTATTGCTGAGGGTGTTTAGTACACGCCCCACACTATAAAAGGCCGCCAGCACGGCGGCCTAGTGTAGTGTGTTCCGGAGCAGGGAAAGACAAGCATAGGCAGGGACAGTGACATTTATTTCTTTCTTGCTTAACCTGGATTCCTTTAGTTTAGGGAAAGAGAAGGATAGGTAGGGAGAGTGTCAGTGTGTTTTACTGTGTGAATCCTTGTTTCTAGGGACAAAGAAGGAAAGTGAGGGGAATTCTCCTTGTGCTATAGTGTGCTTTAAAAAAACATTTTTTCTAGGGACAGAAAACTCTAGGTAGGGAGAGTGTCAGTTTCTTTCACTGTGCGAGTCCTTGTTTCTAGGGACAAAGAAGGAAAGTGAGGGGAATTCTCCTTGTGCTATAGTGTGCTTTTAAAAAACATTTTTTCTAGGGACAGAAAACTCTAGGTAGGGAGAGTGTCAGTTTCTTTCACTGTGCGAGTCCTTGTTTCTAGGGACAGGGAAGGACAGTGAGTGAATTCTCCTTGTGCTATAGTGTGCTTTAAAAAAACATTTTTTCTAGGGACAGAAAACTCTAGGTAGGGAGAGTGTCAGTTTCTTTCACTGTGCGAGTCCTTGTTTCTAGGGACAAAGAAGGAAAGTGAGGGGAATTCTCCTTGTGCTATAGTGTGCTTTTAAAAAACATTTTTTCTAGGGACAGAAAACTCTAGGTAGGGAGAGTGTCAGTTTCTTTCACTGTGCGAGTCCTTGTTTCTAGGGACAGGGAAGGACAGTGAGTGAATTCTCCTTGTGCTATAGTGTTCTTTAAAAAAACATTTTTTCTAGGGACAGAAAACTCTAGGTAGGGAGAGTGTCAGTTTCTTTCACTGTGCGAGTCCTTGTTTCTAGGGACAGGGAAGGACAGTGAGTGAATTCTCCTTGTGCTATAGTGTGCTAAAGCATTCCTCATCAACCATCTTTGAAATCCTTGTTTTTTGGACAGTCAGGGAAATTGTCGTTGTGCTATTCTGTGCAAAAGCAATCATCCTCAACCATATTTAGAAATCCTTAAGTAAAGGGACAGAGAAGGACACCTGAAGGTAGCCCTTATTGCTTTTTTCCCATCTCCCTGCAGGCCATCTATTAGAATGTCTGGAAGGCAAACAAGGAGAGGCAGACAGTCAGGAGGCAATAAAAGAGGGCAAGCAGGCTCTGTGTCTGGGGGCAACAGTGCTGGTCGTGGACGCGGTGCATTGTCATCAGCACATGGCCATGGGACACGCTTGTCCTTCTTTTCGGCAGCTGGACATGTTGAGCCACATCATGCCGAAGACTTGGTAGAGTGGATGACCAAGCCCTCCTCCTCCTCCTCATCCTCTCTCACCCAGGCTCAGGGTACTGGCAAAGCAGCTGCCAAAGCGTCCTCTTCCCTGGTATCAATGTCAGACTCATCATCAGTCACTCCTTCCCTAGACCCACCATGTCCTCCTCCTGAGGAGTCCCCCGAACTGTTTGAGCACAGTGTTGGGTACATGCTCCAGGAGGATGCCCAGCGTTTCGAAGGGTCTGATGATGAAACCCAGCTACAGGAAGGCAGTAGGGTGAGAGCAGACAGAGGGGATGCTCAAGAAGGACACCAATCTGGCAGTCATGTTCCAGCAGCTGCAGCATACTGCCAGATTGGCTCCAGTGATGAGGAGGGAGGGGATGATGAGGTCACTGACTCCACGTGGGTGCCTAATAGGAGAGAGGAGGAGGAGGAGGAGGAGGATGAGGAGGAGGCACATCTCCAACGAGGCAGGATGCCCTTTGGTGGCCAGCGTAAGGGCAGTACACCGACGGAATCACACCGCAGAGCTCCGCCTGTGCAGGGCGCTGCCTCTGCCCGTCATTCAAAAAGTTCCTTGGTGTGGGCCTTTTTTGAGGCTAGTGCATCAGATCGCACAGCTGCTGTTTGCAACATATGTCTCAAGCGTATATCGCGTGGCCAAAACATCAGCCGCTTGGGTACCACATGCCTGACCAGACATATGTTGACCTGCCATGCAGCTCGTTGGCAAGCCTACCTCAAAGACCCACACCAAAGAACAAAGCGGACCTCTCCTTGCACCGCATCAGCTGGGATCTCCAACCCCACTATAACTTCAGTCCTCTCTGAAACATGCACTGAGAGGAATGAAGGTGTAGAATTAGGTGTGTCACAGCCAAGTACTTGCGGCCACTCTGCTAGCAGTACACCGACGTCCGATTCTAGCAGGCAAATTTCCCTGCCCCAGCTGCTGGACCGTCGAAAGAAGTTCACTCCCAGCCATCCACATGCCCAGCGGTTGAATGCTAGCTTGGCTAAATTGCTAGCGCTTCAACTGCTGCCTTTTCAGTTGGTAGACTCGGCCCCCTTCCGTGAGTTTGTGCAATGTGCGGTTCCTCAGTGGCAGGTTCCCAAACGCCACTTTTTCTCACGGAAGGCTATTCCGGCTCTCTACCGGCATGTGGAAGGCAATGTCTTGGCCTCGCTGGACAGGGCGGTCAGCGGTAAGGTGCATATTACCGCTGACTCATGGTCCAGCAGGCATGGACAGGGACGTTACCTTTCTTTCACGGCCCATTGGGTCACTCTTTTGGCAGCTGGGAAGGATGCAGGACAAGGTGCAGTAGTGTTGGAGGTTGTTCCACCGCCACGCCTCCAAAATGCTACTACTGGTTGTGACACACCTCTCTCCTCCACCCCCTCCTCTTCTTCTTCCTCCATGGCCTCTTCCTGTGGTTTGTCCTATGAACCAGCGGTGCTCCGTAGCCGTTCACGGGGCTACGCAAGTACGCAGGCAAAAAGATGCCATGCCGTGCTTGCGCTGGTGTGTTTGGGGGACAGAAGCCACACTGGGGCAGAGGTCCTGTCTGCTCTGCAGGGCCAGGCCGAGAGGTGGTTGACGCCACGCCAGCTTAAGCCAGGAATGGTGGTTTGCGACAATGGCACCAACCTCCTCTCCGCCCTTCGACAGGGACAACTGACCCATGTGCCCTGTGTGGCTCACGTCCTTAACCTGGTGGTGCAGCGGTTCTTGGGCAGGTACCCGGGTTTACAGGATGTCCTGAGGCAGGCCAGGAAAGTCTGTGTGCATTTCCGCAGATCTTATAATGCCAGTGCTCGCCTGGCTGAGCTGCAAAAGGAGTTGAACCTGCCCAAGAACCGCCTTATATGTGACATGCCCACCAGGTGGAACTCAACGTTGGCCATGCTGCAGCGGCTGCACACGCAGCAGAGGGCCATCAATGAGTACCTGTGCGACTACGGCACCAGGACAGGGTCAGGGGAGCTTGGTTTTTTTTCTCCACGCCAGTGGGGCATGATCAGGGATGCATGCACTGTCCTGGCACCATTTGAGGAGGCCACGAGGATGGTGAGCAGTGACAGTGCATGCATCAGTGACACTGTACCTCTTGTCCACCTGTTGGAGCACACGCTGCGTGGAATAATGGACAGGGCACTTGAGGCAGAACAGAGGCAGGAAGAGGAGGACTTCCTTGCCTCTCAAGGCCCCCTTTACCCAGACAGTGTTCCTTCTGTCCCACCCATCGCACAGGAAGAGGAGGAGGAGGATTGTGTCAGCATGGAGGTGGAGGCTAGCACTCAGCATCATCAGCAGCAGTCTTTTAGGGATGATTTACAGTCCCAAGAAACCAGTGGACTTGTACGTGGCTGGGAGGAGGTGACTGCGGATCATGTCGTCCTTAGTGACCCAGAGGACTCCGGAGCGAATGCCTCAGCAAACCTACGCTGCATGGCCTCCCTGATCCTGTAAAGTCTGCGGAAGGATCCTCGTATTCTTCGGATCAAGGAGAGGGACCATTACTGGCTGGCCACTCTCCTTGATCCACGGTACAAGGGTAAGGTTGCGGACCTTATGTTACCGTCGCAGAGGGAGCAGAGGATGAGACAACTCCGGGAGGCCTTGCAGAAAGGTCTGTGCAACGCGTTCCCAGAGACTGGGAGGTTACAAACTCCTGGTCCTGGACAACGAGTTGCTGAGGCTTCGGCCAGTCAAAGAAGGAGCGGTGGGGAAGGTGGCCGTCTGACCGATGCGTTCAGACAATTCTTTAGTCCGCAGCCCCAAAGTATGATCGGTTCCAGCAACCATCGCCAGCGTCTGATAAACATGGTGCAGGAATATCTAGGGGTAAGGTCAGACTTGGACACCTTCCCCACCGAAAATCCTCTGGCTTACTGGGTCTTGAGGATGGATCACTGGCCAGAGCTTGCACAGTATGCAATTGAGCTACTGGCCTGTCCTGCATCCAGCGTTCTTTCGGAACGCACATTCAGTGCTGCTGGAGGATTTGTCACGGATCACAGGGTGCGCCTGTCCACCGACTCGGTTGATCGACTGACTTTCATCAAGATGAACCAGTCTTGGATCACCACCAGCTACCACACACCTGATGCTGATATAACAGACTAATTGATTTTAACATGTCACATCCCTTCAAGACTGATGCTGATGCTGAGTGCCTGTGCTGTTATGTTGACTGGCTATCCTCCTCCTCCGAGTCCTCAATGATACGATTGATGATGATAGCTTGGAAGATCATTTTTGTTTATGGGTGCCGCCACCAGTGGCTAAGGCCCAATTTTTCAGCCCCTGTTTTACAGGGGCGTGTAATTACAATTTTTTTTGCAATAATTTGCCATAGGGCTCATTGCTGTGCTCCAAGTACAGTATCTGTGAGGGGTTGGAGTGTTGTGGCACCAGTGCCTAAGGCCCAATTTTTCAGCCCCTGTTTAACAGGGGCGTGTCATTACAATTTTTGAAGCAATACTTTGCAACAGGGCTCATTGCTGTGCTCCAAGTACAGTATCTGTGAGGGGTTGGAGTGTTGTGCCACCAGTGCCTAAGGCCCAATTTTTCAGCCCCTGTTTAACAGGGGCGTGTCATTACAATTTTTGAAGCAATACTTTGCAACAGGGCTCATTGCTGTGCTCCAAGTACAGTATCTGTGAGGGGTTGTAGTGTTGTGCCACCAGTGCCTAAGGCCCAATTTTTCAGCCACCGTTCAACAGGGGCATGCAATTACAATTCTTGATGTAATAATTCACAGCAGGGCCCATTGCTGCACCCACCAAGAGTAACTCTGAGGGCTTACAGTGTTGTGGCAACGCCACCACCACCACCACCACGAAAGGCCCAATTTTTCAGCCCCTGTTCAAAAGGGGCATGTAATTACAATTCTTGATCTAATAATTCACAGCAGGGCCCATTCCTGCACCCACCAAGAGTAACTCTGAGGGCTTACAGTGTTGTGGCAACGCCGCCACCACCACCACCACCACGAAAGGCCCAATTTTTCAGCCCCTGTTCAAAAGGGGCATGTAATTACAATTCTTGATCTAATAATTCACAGCAGGGCCCATTCCTGCACCCACCAAGAGTAACTCTGAGGGCTTACAGTGTTGTGGCAACACCACCACCACCACCACCACCACGAAAGGCCCAATTTTTCAGCCCCTGTTCAACAGGGGCATGCAATTACAATTCTTGATCTAATAATTCACAGCAAGGCCCATTGCTGCACCCACCAAGAGTAACTGTCAGGGCTTACAGTGTTGTGGCACCAGCACCACCATCAAAGGCCCAATTTTTAATACCACTGTTCAACAATTATATGTAATTACAATTCCTGATATAATAGTTGACAGCAGGGCGTTCCAGCACCAACCAAGAGTAACTGTGAGTGCTTACAGTGTTGTGCCAACACCAACAACTAAGGGGCCTATTTCTGCAGAGTATATACGGCAGGTCCCTACTTTCAAACATCCAACTTACAAACGACTCCTACTTGCAAACGCAAGAAGACAACAGGAAGTGAGAGGAAATCTACCCCTAGGAAGGAAAATTCTCTCCTGTAAGAATTAATATGGGAGAAAGGTGTCTCCTCTGTACTGATGCTTTATCACCAATCCTTGTTTCAAGAAAAACACCACATTTCAAAAACAGTTGTCATTGGGACGGAAAGTGAGGTGAAATGTTCTGAACAGGGGCACAGACAGCAAAACAAATGTTACAGGGGTGATAACCCTTACCTATGTTTTCCAAAAAGTTTAAAAATAGATTTTTGGGCTGGAGCTACACTTAAACAATGTACCTGTTCAAAATTACAAACAGATTCTACATAAGAACAAACCTACAGTCCCTGTCTTGTATGCACCGCCTGTATACGGCTGTTCAGAGTATATAGGGCCTTTTTTATTTTATGTGCGGGGTTCCCCTTAATATCCATACAAGACCCAAAGGGGCTGGTAATGGGCTGGGGTAGGGGGGGGGTCATGGGGTAGCTATGCCATTTTTCTTAAAGATTTTCATCCATATTACCGGGACCAGACATTACATTAAAGCCGCAAGCAGTTTTAAATGGCTTTTTTTTCCTTTAGAAGTGTCATTTTGTGCAGGGACAGTTCTAAACACGGGAAACACGTGGCACTTCACAGGCATACTTTAGACACCCCCCAGGTACGATATTTAAAGGAATATTTGACTTTTTTTTTTTCACTTTATGCATCATTAAAATTACTGCTCCCGAAAAACGACCGTTTTTAAAACTTCTTTTTGCATTGATACATGTCCCCTGGTGCAGAACCCGGGTTCCCAAACCCTTTTTAGGACAATAACATGCATAATAGTTGTTATAATTAGCACTTTAGAATTCGAATGTTCGCATCCATTGTATTTAATAGGGTTCTAATGTTCGTGCGAACTTTCGGTCCGTTCGCGGGTTCTGGTGCGAACCGAACCCGGGGGTGTTCGGCTCATCACTAATCACCATTCAGACTTAAAAAAAAACAAGGGTGTCTATCTATCTATCTTACTACCTATCATTATTATGCATACATTACAAAATATTTGTTTTTTATTTAAAGTAGGTATTTTACCTGGGGATACTTATACATTCCAAATATATTAGCATATTGTATAGAAAAGCTAGATGACATCCCTTCAACGACAGCAGCAAGAACTCCATACTGATCACAATTATAGTTGGGATATTGTAAAGTGTTTCCTGAATAAATATGAACAGCACCTTGGACGGTTCTGAAGAGGTCAACATAGGAATCGTATATATTATAGCCCAAAGTTACATTTGGTAAAATGTTGGGGTTGCTGTTGATCTCATCCATGGCAAATACTAAACTTAAAAAGTTGTAGAAGTCTTCAAGCAGCATGCTGAAAATGATTAACATTTTCACTTTTTTATTATCATGTTTTATTGAGCCTTAATACATAATAGAAAAAAAACAATCTTGCTAATATAACTTTCTTTTAAGTTATAATAAAAATGACAATAACGTAAGCACTATGAATAACACTGACCTTATCTTCCTTGGTTGGAGATGTGGAGGGCTTGAATAGTTAAAAGCCTCAGTTTTGTAGTACATGTGTATGTCGAATAGTCCTCCTATTAGAATGTCTCCACTCATGTAGAAGGGTCTTTGAGGATAAGGTGTACCTGGTCTGCAGCCATATCGTATAGACTGACATGTACCACCACAGAGAAACAACAATATCATTGCATTCTTTCCCATATACATAATGGCTGCATGCCCTTTTTTACGTAATATTTAGTATGTCAATAAATTTTACAAATTTAGAAATTAAAAATGTCAAAATGTATTTGCAAAAATATACTACATAAATATTCAGTATAAAATTTCACACGTTTTAAGACTAAGTTCTGCTAACATTGTATTAAGATGTTTTGGTGTTCTAGCATTTATATAATAACATTTATATATGTGAACTGCCCAGAGGGAATAGTGATTGCATAGCGTGAAGATGAAATTGCAACCTTATGAATAATGACTATAATTTTGGAGATGCAGTTATTACTAAGCGCAAATGGCTAAGTCCCAGGGTCATTAACAAAATTAACAGAATATGCAGTACATGTAAAAAAAAATAAAAAATGTGCAAGAAGTATAAAAGTAAATTCAAATCATTTATTTAGGATGAACCTTTCAAAGTGTGGGCAATTGAGCCCTATTAAAACCACCCTTAAAAAGAAATCAGTGGGTCTAGAGCTATGGACAGGTTAAGTTACAGTATATACAAACAAATACTATATAGAAAAAAATCCACGCTAGTGTGTTATCAAAAGTAAATACAGCAGCTGTGCACTAAAACTTAAATACCAGGTTAATCAAATATGTATATCATAAAAGTGCAACGCTAAATAAAATTACCATGTGCAAAACACCATATATGACAGGGATATGCAATTAGCGGACCTCCAGCTGTTACCAAACTACAGGTCCCATGAGGCATAGCGAGTAGGGATGAGCTTCGTGTTCGAGTCGAACATACGTTCGACTCGAACATCGGCTGTTCGATCGTTCGACGAAGATCAAACGATTTGGGCCGTTTGCGCCAAATTCGAGTGACGCGAACGGCCCACAATGCACTACGCCATCGCAGTGTCATCCAGGCGCTGTGATTGGCCAAGCATGCACTGTGACCCTGCATGCTTGGCCAATCACAGCGCCGGCAGCGAGGAGAGCAATGATTGACCACAGGCAGGATGCCTGTGGCCAATTATTGCTGAGGGGGTTTAGTACACGCCCCACACTATAAAAGGCCGCCAGCGCGGCGGCCTTGTGTAGTGTGTTCCGGAGCAGGGAAAGAGAAGCATAGGCAGGGACAGTGTCATTTTTTTTCCTTTACTAATCCTGGATTCCTTGTGTTTAGGGACAAATAAGGATAGGTAGGGAGAGTGTCAGTGTGTTATTCTGTGCTAAACCTTGTTTGTAGGGACAGAGAGGTACAGTGAGGGAAAGTGTCAGTGTGCTATTCTGTGCTAATCCTTGTTTGTAGGGACAGAGAGGTACAGTGAGGGAAAGTGTCAGTGTGCTATTCTGTTCTAAACCAATCTTGCTGAACCATATTTTCAATCCTTGAGTTTAGGGACAGAGAGGTACAGTGAGGGAAAGTGTCAGTGTGCTATTCTGTGCTAAATATTGTTTGTAGGGACAGAGTAGGACAGTGAGTGAAACTGACAGTGTGCTATTCTGTTCTAAACCAATCTTGCTGAACCATATTTGAAATCCTTGAGTTTAGGGACAGAGAGGTACAGTGAGGGAAAGTGTCAGTGTGCTATTCTGTGCTAAATATTGTTTGTAGGGACAGAGTAGGACAGTGAGTGAAACTGACAGTGTGCTATTCTGTTCTAAACCAATCTTGCTGAACCATATTTGAAATCCTTGAGTTTAGGGACAGAGAAGGACACTCGTGGAAACTATCAGTGTGCTATTCTGTGCTAAATCTTGTTTGTAGGGAGGGACAGAGTAGGACAGTGAGGGAAAGTGTCAGTGTGCTATTCTGTTCTAAACCAATTTTGCTGAACCATATTTGAAATCCTTGAGTTTAGGGACAGAGAAGGACACTCGTGGAAACTATCAGTGTGCTATTCTGTGCTAAATCTTGTTTGTAGGGAGGGACAGAGTAGGACAGTGAGGGAAAGTGTCAGTGTGCTATTCTGTTCTAAACCAATTTTGCTGAACCATATTTGAAATCCTTGAGTTTAGGGACAGAGAAGGACACTCGTGGAAACTATCAGTGTGCTATTCTGTGCTAAATCTTGTTTGTAGGGAGGGACAGAGTAGGACAGTGAGGGAAAGTGTCAGTGTGCTATTCTGTTCTAAACCAATTTTGCTGAACCATATTTGAAATCCTTGAGTTTAGGGACAGAGAGGTACAGTGAGTGAAACTGACAGTGTGCTATTCTGTTCTAAAGCAATTTTGCTGAACCATATTTGAAATCCTTGAGTTTAGGGACAGAGAAGGACACTCGTGGAAACTATCAGTGTGCTATTCTGTGCTAAATCTTGTTTGTAGGGACAGAGTAGGACAGTGAGGGAAAGTGTCAGTGTGCTATTCTGTTCTAAACCAATTTTGCTGAACCATATTTGAAATCCTTGAGTTTAGGGACAGAGAAGGACACTCGTGGAAACTATCAGTGTGCTATTCTGTGCTAAATCTTGTTTGTAGGGACAGAGTAGGACAGTGAGGGAAAGTGTCAGTGTGCTATTCTGTTCTAAAGCAATTTTGCTGAACCATATTTGAAATCCTTGAGTTTAGGGACAGAGAGGTACAGTGAGTGAAACTGACAGTGTGCTATTCTGTTCTAAAGCAATTTTGCTGAACCATATTTGAAATCCTTGAGTTTAGGGACAGAGAGGTACAGTGAGTGAAACTGACAGTGTGCTATTCTGTTCTAAACCAATTTTGCTGAACCATATTTGAAATCCTTGAGTTTAGGGACAGAGAAGGACACTCGTGGAAACTATCAGTGTGCTATTCTGTGCTAAATCTTGTTTGTAGGGACAGAGAAGGACAGTGAGGGAAACTGTCAGTGTGCTGTTCTGTGCTAAACCAATCTTGCTGAAGCATATTGCAAATCCTTGTGTTTAGGGACAGAGAAGGATAGGCAGGGGACAGTGTCAGTGTCATTGTTGCTAAGCCTCCTGCACAGTATACACCTGAAGGTAGCCCTTATTGCTCTTTTTCCCATCTCCCTGCAGGCCATCCATTAAAATGTCTGGAAAGCAAACAAGGAGAGGCAGACAGTCAGGAGGCAAAAAAAGAGGGCAAGCAGGCTCTGTGTCTGGGGGCAACAGTGCTGGTCGTGGACGCGGTGCATTGTCATCAGCACATGGCCATGGGACACGCTTGTCCTTCTTTTCGGCAGCTGGACATGTTGAGCCACATCATGCCGAAGACTTGGTAGAGTGGATGACCAAGCCCACCTCATCCTCCTCATCCTCTCTCACCCAGGCTCAGGGTACTGGCAAAGCAGCTGCCAAAGCGTCCTCTTCTCTGGTATCATTATCTTCATTAGTCAATCCTTCCCTAGACCCACCATGTCCTCCTCCTGAGGAGTCCCCCGAACTGTTTGAGCACAGTGTTGGGTACATGCTCCAGGAGGATGCCCAGCGTTTCGAAGGATCTGATGATGATACCCAGCTAGAGGAAGGCAGTAGCGTGAGAGCAGAGAGAGGGGATGCTCAAGAAGGACACCAATCTGGCATTCATGCTCCAGCAGCTGCAGCATACTGCCAGATTGGCTCCAGTGATGAGGAGGGAGGGGATGATGAGGTCACTGACTCCACGTGGGTGCCTAATAGGAGAGAGGAGGAGGAGGAGGATGAGGAGGAGGCACATCTCCAACGAGGCAGGATGCCCTTGAGTGGCCAGCGTATGGGCAGCACACCAACGGAATCACACCGCAGAGCTCCGCCTGTGCAGGGCGCTGCCTCTGCCCGTCATTCAAAAAGTTCTTTGGTGTGGGCCTTTTTTGAGGCGAGTGCATCAGATCGCACAGCTGCTGTTTGCAACATATGTCTCAAGCGTATATCGCGTGGCCAAAACATCAGCCGCTTGGGCACCACATGCTTGATCAGACATATGTTGACCTGCCATGCAGCTCGTTGGCAAGCCTACCTTAAAGACCCACACCAAAGAACAAAGCTGACCTCTTCTTGCACCGCATCAGCTGGGATCTCCAACCCCACTATACCTTCACTCCTCTCTGAAACCTGCTCTGAGAGGAATGAAGGTGTAGAATTAGGTGTGTCACAGCCAAGTACTTGCGGCCACTCTGCTAGCAGTACACCAACGTCTGATTCTAGCAGGCAAATTTCCCTGCCCCAGCTGCTGGACCGTCGAAAGAAGTTCACTCCCAGCCATCCACATGCCCAGCGGTTGAATGCTAGCTTGGCTAAATTGCTAGCGCTTCAACTGCTGCCTTTTCAGTTGGTAGAATCGGCCCCCTTCCGTGAGTTTGTGCAATGTGCGGTTCCTCAGTGGCAGGTTCCCAAACGCCACTTTTTCGCACGGAAGGCGATTCCGGCTCTCTACAGGCATGTGGAAGGCAATGTCTTGGCCTCGCTGGACAGGGCGGTCAGCGGTAAGGTGCATATTACCGCTGACTCATGGTCCAGCAGGCATGGACAGGGACGTTACCTTTTTTTCACGGCCCATTGGGTCACTCTTTTGGCAGCTGGGAAGGATGCAGGACAAGGTGCAGTAGTGTTGGAGGTTGTTCCACCGCCACGCCTCCAAAATGCTACTACTGGTTGTGACACACCTCTCTCCTCCACCCCCTCCTCTTCTTCTTCCTCCATGGCCTCTTCCTGTGGTTTGTCCTCGGAACCAGCGGTGCTCCGTAGGCGTTCAAGGGGCTACGCAAGTACGCAGGCAAAAAGATGCCATGCCGTGCTTGCGCTGGTGTGTTTGGGGGACAGGAGCCACACTGGGGCAGAGGTCCTATCTGCTCTGCAGGGGCAGGCCGAGAGGTGGTTGACGCCACGCCAGCTTAAGCCAGGAATGGTGGTTTGCGACAATGGCACCAACCTCCTCTCCGCCCTCCGACAGGGACAACTGACCCATGTGCCCTGTATGGCTCACGTCCTTAACCTGGTGGTGCAGCGGTTCTTGGGCAGGTACCCGGGCTTACAGGATGTCCTGAGGCAGGCCAGGAAAGTCTGTGTGCATTTCCGCAGATCTTATAATGCCAGTGCTCGCCTGGCTGCGCTGCAAAAGGAGTTGAACCTGCCCAAGAACCGCCTTATATGTGACATGCCCACCAGGTGCAACTCAACGTTGGCCATGCTGCAGCGGCTGCACACGCAGCAGAGGGCCATCAATGAGTACCTGTGCGACTACGGCACCAGGACAGGTTCAGGGGAGCTCGGGTTTTTTTCACCACGCCAGTGGGGCATGATCAGGGATGCATGCACTGTCCTGGCACCATTTGAGGAGGCCACGAGGATGGTGAGCAGTGACAGTGCATGCATCAGTGACACTGTACCTCTTGTCCACCTGTTGGAGCACACGCTGCGTGGAATAATGGACAGGGCACTTGAGGCAGAACAGAGGCAGGAAGAGGAGGACTTCCTTGCCTCTCAAGGCCCCCTTTACCCAGACAGTGTTCCTTTTGTCCCA
This sequence comes from Rana muscosa, assembly GCA_029206835.1. NCBI lineage: Eukaryota > Metazoa > Chordata > Amphibia > Anura > Ranidae > Rana > Rana muscosa. Next base: position 84,408,470 of record CM055125.1, on the reverse strand, counting down.
CCCATCGCACAGGAAGAGGAGGAGGAGGAGGAGGAGGAGGGGGATTGTGTCAGCATGGAGGTGGAGGCTGGCACTCAGCATCATTAGCAGCAGTCTTTTAGGTATGATTTACAGTCCCAAGAAACCAGTGGACTTGTACGTGGCTGGGAGGAGGTGGCTGCGGATCATGTCGTCCTTAGTGACCCAGAGGACTCCGGACTGAATGCCTCAGCTAACCTACGCTGCATGGCCTCCCTGATCCTGCAAAGTCTGCGGAAGGATCCTCGTATTCTTCGGATCAAGGAGAGGGACCATTACTGGCTGGCCACTCTCCTTGATCCACGGTACAAGGGTAAGGTTGCGGACCTTATCTTACCGTCGCAGAGGGAGCAGAGGATGAGACAACTCCGGGAGGCCTTGCAGAAAGGTCTGTGCAACGCGTTCCCAGAGACTGGGAGGTTACAAACTCCTGGTCCTGGACAACGAGTTGCTGAGGCTTCGGGCAGTCAAAGAAGGAGTGGTGGGGAAGGTGGCCGTCTGACCGATGCGTTCAGACAATTCTTTAGTCCGCAGCCCCAAAGTATGATCGGTTCCAGCAACCATCGCCAGCGTCTGATATACATGGTCCAGGAATACCTAGGGGCAAGGTCAGACTTGGACACCTTCCCCACCGAAAATCCTCTGGCTTACTGGGTCTTGAGGATGGATCACTGGCCAGTGCTTGCACAGTATGCAATTGAGCTACTGGCCTGTCCTGCATCCAGCGTTCTTTCAGAACGCACATTCAGTGCTGCTGGAGGATTTGTCACGGATCACAGGGTGCGCCTGTCCACCGACTCGGCTGATCGACTGACTTTCATCAAGATGAACCAGTCTTGGATCACCACCAGCTACCACACACCTGATGCTGATATAACAGACTAATTGATTTTAAAATGTCACATCCCTTCAAGACTGATGCTGATGCTGAGTGCCTGTGCTGTTATGTTGACTGGCTATCCTCCTCCTCCTCCTCAATGATACGATTAATGATGATAGCTTGGAAGATCATTTTGGTTTATGGGTGACGCCACCAGTGGCTAAGGCCCAATTTTTCAGCCCCTGTTTAACAGGGGCGTGTAATTAAAATTTTTGATGCAATACTTTGCAACAGGCCTCATTGCTGTGCTCCAAGTACAGTATCTGTGAGGGGTTGTAAAAATGGAAAAAATCCGTGCTAACCGTGATTAAAATTAGTGAATTAATTAAATATAAGAACCATTATATATATATATAAATAATAATGGTAAAATTAATAAAGTGAATTAATGGGTGCTGCAAAAAAATTATAGCTGGAATAACCACTACACAAATATATGCAAAAAGAATTAATAAAAATGCGCTACCCTTAAACAAGCAATCATAGTGCTAATGATTCATATGTGTTCACACACACCAAAAAACAAAAAACAAAAACAGAAAACAAGTCCTGTTAATAAAACACGGCGAATATATCTGAAATATCCCCTGTGCACAGATAAATGAATAAATTAAAATTAAAAAAATATATATATAAAAAAATGTGAAAGAGAGAAAGTCCAAATGAAGTTCATAAACAAAAAAGCCACATCTGCTGATGTATATATGACAGACTCTTCTAAGCAGCTGTAGGCAAAATATACACATCCAACTTGCTCAAACGAATTATAGAAGAAATAGCAGCTTACCAAATATAATAGATCTCTGTCACGGAGATCTATAGGGGCTCAGATTCATATGGTGATCCCACCGGACATTCAGCCACGAAACACTGGAATCGAACGATATCCTCCTCCTCCTGGATATTTATTCCAAGAAAAGAGCTCTCCCTCCAGGTATCCGCTGATGTAATTGGCTCATGCAGCAAAATGAATGTTGATATGGAAGAAAAATAAATAAAACCTCATGGTGCAGTATTCCTAATAAAATAGGATTCCCTTTATTTATCCTGGGTAAAAAAATGACATCCAGCAGGTTTTCAAAACAAGAGCGGCAAAACTCCAAAGAAACGAATGCTGGTACTCAGCATTCGTTTCTTTGGAGTTTTGCCGCTCTTGTTTTGAAAACCTGCTGGATGTCATTTTTTACCCAGGATAAATAAAGGGAATCCTTTGGTAAGCTGCTATTTCTTCTATAATTCGTTTGAGCAAGTTGGATGTGGATATTTCGCCTACAGCTGCTTAGAAGAGTCTGTCATATATACATCAGCAGATGTGGCTTTTTTGTTTATGAACTTCATTTGGACTTTCTCTCTTTCACATTTTTTTATATATATATTTTTTTAATTTTTATTTATTCATTTATCTGTGCACAGGGGATATTTCAGATATATTCGCCGTGTTTTATTAACAGGACTTGTTTTCTGTTTTTGTTTTTTGTTTTTTGGTGTGTGTGAACACATATGAATCATTAGCACTATGATTGCTTGTTTAAGGGTAGCGCATTTTTATTAAATCTGTGAGGGGTTGCAGTGTTGTGCCACCAGTGCCTAAGGCCCAATTTTTCAGCCCCTGTTCAACAGGGGCATGCAATTATAATTATTGATCTAATAATTCACAGCAGGGCCCATTGCTGCGCCCACCAAGAGTAACTGTCAGGCCTTACAGTGTTGTGGCACCAGCACCACCACCACCACCACCACCAAAGGCCTAATTTTTCAGCCCCTGTTCAACAGGGGCATGCAATTATAATTATTGATCGAATAATTCACAGCAGGGCCCATTGCTGCGCCCACCAAGAGTAACTGTCAGGCCTTACAGTGTTGTGGCACCAGCACCACCATCACCACCACCACCACCACCAAAGGCCCAATTTTTCAGCCCCTGTTCAACAGGGGCATGCAATTATAATTATTGATCTAATAATTCACAGCAGGGCCCATTGCTGCGCCCACCAAGAGTAACTGTCAGGCCTTACAGTGTTGTGGCACCAGCACCACCATCACCACCACCACCACCACCAAAGGCCCAATTTTTCAGCCCCTGTTCAACAGGGGCATGCAATTATAATTATTGATCGAATAATTCACAGCAGGGCCCATTGCTGCGCCCACCAAGAGTAACTGTCAGGCCTTACAGTGTTTTGGCACCAGCACCACCATCACCACCACCACCACCACCAAAGGCCCAATTTTTCAGCCCCTATTCAACAGGGGCATGCAATTATAATTATTGATCTAATAATTCACAGCAGGGCCCATTGCTGCGCCCACCAAGAGTAACTGTCAGGCCTTACAGTGTTGTGGCACCAGCACCACCATCAAAGGCCCAATTTTTACTACCACTGATCAACAATTATATGTTATTACAATTCCTGATATAATAGTTGACAGCAGGGCGTTCCAGCACCCACCAAGAATAACTGTGAGTGCTTTCAGTGTTGTGCCAACACCAACACCTAAGGGGCCAATTTCTGCAGAGTATATACGGCAGGTCCCTACTTTCAAACATCCAACTTACAAACGACTACTACTTGCAAACGGAAGAAGACAACAGGAAGTGAGAGGAAATCTACCCCTTGGAAGGAAAATTCTCTCCTGTAAGAATTAATATGGGAGAAAGGTGTCTCCTCTCTACTGATGCTTTATCACCAATCCTTGTTTCAATAAAAACACCACATTTCAAAAACAGTTGTCATTGGGACGCAAAGTGAGGTGAAATGTTCTGAACAGGGGCACAGACAGCAAAAAAAATGTGACAGGGGTGATAACCGTTCCCTATGTTTTCCAAAAAGCTAAAAAAAGGAATTTGGCATGGAGCTACACTTAAACAATGCAGCTGTTCAAAATTACAAACAGATTCTACATAAGAACAAACCTACAGTCCCTGTCTTGTATGCACCGCCTGTATACGGCTGTTCAGAGCATATAGGGCCTTTTTTATTTTGTGTGCGGGGTTCCCCTTAATATCCATACAAGACCCAAAGGGGCTGGTAATGGGCTGGGGTAGGGGGGGGGGGTTGATGGGGTAGCTATGCCATTTTTCCTAAAGATTTTCATCCATATTACCGGGACCAGACATTGCATTAAAGCCGCAAGCAGTTTTAAATGGCTTTTTTTCCTTTAGAAATGTTATTTTGTGCAGGGACAGTTCTAAACACGGGAAACACGTGCCACTTCACAGGCATACTTTAGACACCCCCCAGGTCTACAGAGACTCATAGATCTGGGATCACAAAGTAGAGTGCTGAATAAAAAGGAGATTAAGTACTTGGTTCCCAGTTTTTGTAGAGTACCCACGATTTACACTCTACCTAAGGTACATAAGAATCCTACAGTGCCACCTGGCCGTCCTATAGTAAATAGTATAGGATCAGTGTCCTCTAGGTTAGGACAGTACCTAGACACTTTTTTACAAACGAGTGTTGTAAAAACTAAAGCCTACCTAAAAGACACCAAAAACTTGTTACAATATATTAATGAGGTGGATTTAACAAATAAAAAAGATGTCTTCTTGGTAACAGCTGACGTCTCATCTCTGTACACAATAATCCAACACGACGACGCTCTTTTAGCCCTTAATTGGGCATTATGCCAAAGAGAGGATATTCCGTTTGAACAGAAAGTGTTTTTGAGACAGGCCTTAGATTTTTGCCTGTCTCATAACTATTTTTGGTACGATCAACAATTTTTCTCTCAACGGAAGGGTGTTGCCATGGGGGCTAAATTCGCCCCCAGCCTGGCAAACCTATTCATGGGGGAATGGGAAGATAAGTCTGTCTTCTCATCCCAAAGGGATCAGTTGCTTTTCTATAGAAGATATATTGATGATCTACTGTTCATATGGGAAGGTACTGAAGAGTCCCTACATGGCTTTATGAAAGAGCTGAATACTAATAATAATAATATTGTGCTGGATTACGAGTTCAGCCAAAAACAAATCCACTTCCTTGACGTTAATATTATAAGACAAGATGATAGACTGATTACATCTGTATATTTCAAACCTACAGATAGGAACAGTTATCTTCCAATTTTTAGTGGCCATCACCCTCACTGGCTTAAAAACATTCCTAAAGGCCAAATAATGAGGGTGAGGAGGAACTGTACAACAGACGCAGATTTTCAGGTCCAGTCTAAGATACTTAAATCTAGATTCCTCCAAAAAGGATACACCGAGGATAACCTGAATCAGATTATTACTGAAGTAGCGAACACTCCTAGGGAGGTGTGTCTGACGGATAAAGTGTCTGTAAAAAATTCTAAGCATGAATGGGGCTTTATCTCCAATTTCCATGATCAGTACAGAGAGATTGAACAGATCTTTAAACGACACTGGAATGTACTGTGTATGGATAAATCCTTAATTTCCATTTTACCACCAAATCCTTCTTTCATATACAGAAAAGCTCCCAATTTTGGCGACAAGGTGGTGAAAAAAGTACTTGACCCACCCAAGAGACCAACCATGTTTTGGAACTTCGCCGGTTTTTATGCATGCAGGAAATGCGAAACCTGTGCCAAAGTTTCCACCCCTATGCGAGGTATTACCGAATTCACTTCTAGTGGTAATAATGTAAATTTTCAAATCAAAGAATTTATTACCTGTAATACTACCCATGTTGTGTATGTGCTACAATGCCCATGCAACCAGATGTATGTAGGCCGTACTAAAAGGACCCTGAAGAAACGCGTGTCAGAACATATTTATAACATCGAAATAGGTTTTAAATATCATAGTGTATCTCTCCATTTTAAAAAATATCACAACCAGGACCCATCCGGTTTGAAGTTCTGGGGTATAGATAGGACTTATCCAAACTGGCGAGGGGCAAACCTGGTAAGAGAGATATCTAAAAATGAAACTAGGTGGATATATCTAATGAATACATTAACGCCTTCAGGACTAAATATAGAATTAGATGTAAACTGTTTTATAAGTGACACATAATTTATTGCAGTTTTAGTCTTTCTAAGTTGGTTTTTATCAAACCCTTTTTGCGGTAAACTCCTTTAGTAGAAACACCTCTCTCCTTTTACATACATAGTTCTAGATTTTTTAGTTTTGTACTATTATTGTTTAACTTACTTTGATTTTATATTTATTTATTTTTTAATATAGGTATGTCTTTTTTATGGGTGTAGTATATGTGGGGACACAAATTCCCATGCTTTTTTTCCTATACTAATGGGGAGTTTCGGTGGAACTTAACCTTTGACCTTTTTAAATGGGTGACCCTATATAGTTTAGAGTGGGACACATGGACATATATACATGTATATTGTGACAGCAGGAAGGTAAAGTCACCTGGTTGCATCCAGGGGGGTAGATATATTTCTCCCAGATTCAGGCTTTATGCCGACTTATACAACTAGGGAGTTGATGAAGCCCAGCTGAGGCTAGTGGGCTCATGAATGACTCATACCTCTAGGGAGAGTGCTGGGCGTCGTGAGACAGGGAGTTGATGAGACCAGCTGAAGCTTGTCAGCTCATTTAGGCCTCTATAAGAACTCCCAGCTTCATTAGATGTTAGCTCATGCCTGGAACCAGACCTGTGTGGACTGTCTAGGGAGAGTGAACCCCTGTGCGGTGAGGCAAAGCCTGTGTGGCTATTTGTTTGGACTTTTACTAAACCAGGGACTTAGGGACTAGGACAGCACCAGGCTGATCCCAGTTGTTAGTTTAGGAAACCTGCATGTTTAGTCAGAGGTCAAACTGACCAGGATTTATTTTATTTGTTTCTTTTTGGCTTTGCTGTGTTTTTGTCACTGTACATAGAGAAATAAACCGCACCTTTTGATTTTGAAAACCACAACCTCCGTCTGCTGGCCCTGTTTTTGTGTGGGGAGCCCAACCAGGGGGTCACACACACCCGCTACCGAGTTAACCCCCTCACAATATGTATCCATGCATATATGTGTATATATATCGCTTTAGGGTGTTTTTTAGGCCCTTCTGATTCTGACATCAATTATGGGTCTCATTGATTCTAATATATTTCAATCTCTATACCTGTGTTATCCCTGTATACTCTTTCTAAAGTTATACAGACAATATTATGGATTGCACTGGGTCATTAACAGAGGTAATCTGATAGGGTTTTAAGTGGGTCGAATGGGTTAATTGAGATTCGACTGTTTTGTCTCAACTACTCCAGATCCTATACAATTGTAAACATAGGTGAATTCTTTGTATGGGACTACCACTTTAATATGGGTATACATTTGTATCTGTTATACATTTATCCGTCTTTTTATATAAGCCTTATGTAACAACTGTTATGAGTTTTATAAGGTATACTAAATTCATTTAATGGTTTGAGCCTTATGGAATTTTTTAGGAGGATTATGCGTTGTCCATTTATTATTTATTAATTTCTACTTTTGTTTCAATATGCACAGTTATCTATCTTATTTATATGTAATTTTACTGTACTGTATTTATGTATATTGTTCCATTTTGTCTTCCTTTTTTTATGTATAGCTCGAGTGCGCAACATATGTTGGGAAAACGAACTAACATATCTTTTTGTGAGCACTGAGAGCACACTGTAATACAGTAGTTGTGATCTCTTTCGGTTTTTCACCCCCAGTATATTCTGTGTCTAAGGATTAATATCTTCTCTCACAGAATCACTTTTTGCCGAAATCTCGCGAGATCTCGGGTCCTGCGTCTCGCCCCGGCTGTGGTTGCCGGGGTAACGCTCGTAAACCCGAGAGATACAAGGGAGGTGCATCAGCAATCAGCTGAGCAACGCTCCGTTTGAGCGAAGCGGAGCTCCGTCTGATTTACATGTGACCTACGGCTCACTGAGCAGTGAGCCGCGGTACGCAAATTAGGACCAGCTGATGCAGTGCATCCAATGGGAGCACACAACAGGCAGATAATAGGGGGCATAGCGTGTCTTGCCTCTACCCTCAGAAGAAGTCATCAGACGAAACTAGTCAGGGAGAGAGCAAGACACGCAGGAGGAGCCGCCAGTCAGCTGTGAAAACTTCACTGCTTCCATCCCCACAGCACGGACAGCGGCGAGTGCGGTAGGAAGTAGTATTACACAGCTAAAAAAGCTAAAGAGCCTGGTTCTGGCGCTGTATGAAATGAGAACATAAGCCTGAAATGTTTTTTGTACATGTGAGTGCAAATTTGTAAGGGAGTTTATTTTAGTTAAAATAAAAGTTTGTAAAACAGAGTTACACTATGTCTGCACCTTTGTTTTTCCTACGGTGACTGATGAGAACTGTAACCACGGACCAGGAGTGTGGATTTCTTTGCTGGGAAGCCCTATCTCTCTGATTGCATATTGGCTGTTATTTCATTACTTTGTGGTAAGAGTCCATCTAGGAGGGGGTCTATACACACACCCCCCTCTATATGATTGCAGCACACGAGTGAAGGTGTCTTTCCTCTATTTTTCCTGGTGACAGCAGTTTTTTCCCTTCATCCAACTGGATCAGCGGACTTTATTATTATTTCTATTTTTCTATTTTCCAATATTCATAGAAATATATTGGTGTTTTAACTTTTTATGAACTCTCAAGTGGACTTCAATGAATATTGTTGATGCATGTTTGTTTATGCATTAGCGCTATCTGGGTGTTTTTATCCATATTTATTATATTGCTTATATTCACCTCTTTTTTAAACAGTTTCTAGTTTAAAGTAGTTTTACTTTTAAGATAGCAGTTTTTTTCCACTTATTTTATACACATATGTCCGTGTGGGTATAAAATCTTTGTTTATCTCTAGTCTGCAATTTTAATTTTAACTTTCCAGGAGCGCTTGTTTTTGTTTATGAGGGTAGGCCTACCTCAAGTACAAATTTTGATCGATATTTTCTGTGTTTTATTCAAGCAGCTATGGAAGCTATTAAGTTTTTAGCAAACAGACAGATAGATGTTGGCTTATTGTTAACTTCAACTACCTCTTTGGATATTAAGGATGATCACAAAACTACATTATCAGCTTTGGGCAATGCGCTTGAAAAGCAAGTTAGGACTTGGTGGGATGTGTGCACCATGGAACAATATTTGAAAGATAAGATTATAGTGAGAAGCCTCAGATGGGACGTCACCCCCCAGGATGGGCTGGATGACCAAGCCTCCATGTCAGAATGGACAGATTTTTTTAATGGTGTCGGTTTTAAACTTCAGCAATTAGTACTGAGAAGGAAGCAGAAAAAAATGCTTAAACTGGAAAAATTAATTGAAGAGTTATATGGGAAACTAGACGGCATTAAGGATACTCAACAATGGACAGACTTTAATACTATAATCAATAAAAAATTAGATAAAATAGATAAGGACACACAGAAGAAAAAAGTAAAGAAATTCCAAAGAGATATGAATGATTTTAACACCGATAATGTCTATACATGGCAGAATAAAATTACATCGGTACCAGTAATTGAGAATCAAGGTGAACTACCGACTACACCTACAATTAGACAGGCAGAAAGACAACCTATTCCGGTAAAACATTCCACCCCGTATTACCCTCCCCAGAATTGGGGCCCTATGCCACCTCAAGGTAAAAGTAAACGAGGAAAAGGGAAAGATACACGGGGGCGCAATAAAGGTGGCAACCAATACTCCCAGTACACACAATATCCACCACCAGAAGTGTATAAGGAGTATTATACCGACATGCCAAACTCCAACAGATTTGAACCATTAATAAGACAGGGTGAATGGAATAATTATGGTTCCCCGCGTCCTTTTTTAGAGAGAGGAAGGAGAGGAAATCGGGGACACCAAGGCAACAGACAATACGGGCATTACCCCCCGATTTGCCTCAGTCATACCCACCCCCACCCCCACAACCACGGTGGTGGAAACCTCCACAACAAGAGAGAGAACGCCAGCCCACAGATCCCCCAACAAGGGAAGGAGGGGATGCAGGGCAGGCAGGAGAACCCAACAAAAAAAGAAGGTTGGATCAGGATCTGTAGGCATTTATAACTTAACAGATACTGAACTGACTACAAAAGAATTAAATATTCTACAATCAGGTTTAAAATGTGCTCCAAAAAAAGCCATGAACAAGTTTGATATTTATATGGATATCCACAAGTATATCCGGAAAATCAACATCAAAAAGTATTTCATAAACAGTGGTCCAGCGATACCAAAGATAACAAACACAAATCTAATCGGTGTTGATAGCGGTTTAAAAAATTGTTCTCTATTTAATCCGCTAAATATAGCTAATCAACACGTAGAAGTGTTCAAAAACCTGGTATTGAGAGACCTAGAACAAGTGGTCCCAAAGAAATTTGTGAACCACCGATGTGTTTATGACGGCATTAAACTACTGGAAGAAAGAAAGAATTTAATTATTAGACCTGCCGATAAAGGGGGAGGAGTTGTTATTTTAGAAAAAAGTTTTTATGAGGAGCAGCTAAAAACTATGCTGGCAGATGATACCACATATATAAAATTGCAATCAGACCCTACTGGTCCATATCAGAAAGATCTACAGAGACTCATAGATCTGGGATCACAAAGTAGAGTGCTGAATAAAAAGGAGATTAAGTACTTGGTTCCCAGTTTTTGTAGAGTACCCACGATTTACACTCTACCTAAGGTACATAAGAATCCTACAGTGCCACCTGGCCGTCCTATAGTAAATAGTATAGGATCAGTGTCCTCTAGGTTAGGACAGTACCTAGACACTTTTTTACAAACGAGTGTTGTAAAAACTAAAGCCTACCTAAAAGACACCAAAAACTTGTTACAATATATTAATGAGGTGGATTTAACAAATAAAAAAGATGTCTTCTTGGTAACAGCTGACGTCTCATCTCTGTACACAATAATCCAACACGACGACGCTCTTTTAGCCCTTAATTGGGCATTATGCCAAAGAGAGGATATTCCGTTTGAACAGAAAGTGTTTTTGAGACAGGCCTTAGATTTTTGCCTGTCTCATAACTATTTTTGGTACGATCAACAATTTTTCTCTCAACGGAAGGGTGTTGCCATGGGGGCTAAATTCGCCCCCAGCCTGGCAAACCTATTCATGGGGGAATGGGAAGATAAGTCTGTCTTCTCATCCCAAAGGGATCAGTTGCTTTTCTATAGAAGATATATTGATGATCTACTGTTCATATGGGAAGGTACTGAAGAGTCCCTACATGGCTTTATGAAAGAGCTGAATACTAATAATAATAATATTGTGCTGGATTACGAGTTCAGCCAAAAACAAATCCACTTCCTTGACGTTAATATTATAAGACAAGATGATAGACTGATTACATCTGTATATTTCAAACCTACAGATAGGAACAGTTATCTTCCAATTTTTAGTGGCCATCACCCTCACTGGCTTAAAAACATTCCTAAAGGCCAAATAATGAGGGTGAGGAGGAACTGTACAACAGACGCAGATTTTCAGGTCCAGTCTAAGATACTTAAATCTAGATTCCTCCAAAAAGGATACACCGAGGATAACCTGAATCAGATTATTACTGAAGTAGCGAACACTCCTAGGGAGGTGTGTCTGACGGATAAAGTGTCTGTAAAAAATTCTAAGCATGAATGGGGCTTTATCTCCAATTTCCATGATCAGTACAGAGAGATTGAACAGATCTTTAAACGACACTGGAATGTACTGTGTATGGATAAATCCTTAATTTCCATTTTACCACCAAATCCTCCTTTCATATACAGAAAAGCTCCCAATTTTGGCGACAAGGTGGTGAAAAAAGTACTTGACCCACCCAAGAGACCAACCATGTTTTGGAACTTCGCCGGTTTTTATGCATGCAGGAAATGCAAAACCTGTGCCAAAGTTTCCACCCCTATGCGAGGTATTACCGAATTCACTTCTAGTGGTAATAATGTAAATTTTCAAATCAAAGAATTTATTACCTGTAATACTACCCATGTTGTGTATGTGCTACAATGCCCATGCAACCAGATGTATGTAGGCCGTACTAAAAGGACCCTGAAGAAACGCGTGTCAGAACATATTTATAACATCGAAATAGGTTTTAAATATCATAGTGTATCTCTCCATTTTAAAAAAATATCACAACCAGGACCCATCCGGTTTGAAGTTCTGGGGTATAGATAGGACTTATCCAAACTGGCGAGGGGCAAACCTGGTAAGAGAGATATCTAAAAATGAAACTAGGTGGATATATCTAATGAATACATTAACGCCTTCAGGACTAAATATAGAATTAGATGTAAACTGTTTTATAAGTGACACATAATTTATTGCAGTTTTAGTCTTTCTAAGTTGGTTTTTATCAAACCCTTTTTGCGGTAAACTCCTTTAGTAGAAACACCTCTCTCCTTTTACATACATAGTTCTAGATTTTTTAGTTTTGTACTATTATTGTTTAACTTACTTTGATTTTATATTTATTTATTTTTTAATATAGGTATGTCTTTTTTATGGGTGTAGTATATGTGGGGACACAAATTCCCATGCTTTTTTTCCTATACTAATGGGGAGTTTCGGTGGAACTTAACCTTTTGACCTTTTTAAATGGGTGACCCTATATAGTTTAGAGTGGGACACATGGACATATATACATGTATATGTATCCATGCATATATGTGTATATATATCGCTTTAGGGTGTTTTTTAGGCCCTTCTGATTCTGACATCAATTATGGGTCTCATTGATTCTAATATATTTCAATCTCTATACCTGTGTTATCCCTGTATACTCTTTCTAAAGTTATACAGACAATATTATGGATTGCACTGGGTCATTAACAGAGGTAATCTGATAGGGTTTTAAGTGGGTCGAATGGGTTAATTGAGATTCGACTGTTTTGTCTCAACTACTCCAGATCCTATACAATTGTAAACATAGGTGAATTCTTTGTATGGGACTACCACTTTAATATGGGTATACATTTGTATCTGTTATACATTTATCCGTCTTTTTATATAAGCCTTATGTAACAACTGTTATGAGTTTTATAAGGTATACTAAATTCATTTAATGGTTTGAGCCTTATGGAATTTTTTAGGAGGATTATGCGTTGTCCATTTATTATTTATTAATTTCTACTTTTGTTTCAATATGCACAGTTATCTATCTTATTTATATGTAATTTTACTGTACTGTATTTATGTATATTGTTCCATTTTGTCTTCCTTTTTTTATGTATAGCTCGAGTGCGCAACATATGTTGGGAAAACGAACTAACATATCTTTTTGTGAGCACTGAGAGCACACTGTAATACAGTAGTTGTGATCTCTTTCGGTTTTTCACCCCCAGTATATTCTGTGTCTAAGGATTAATATCTTCTCTCACAGAATCACTTTTTGCCGAAATCTCGCGAGATCTCGGGTCCTGCGTCTCGCCCCGGCTGTGGTTGCCGGGGTAACGCTCGTAAACCCGAGAGATACAAGGGAGGTGCATCAGCAATCAGCTGAGCGACGCGCCGTTTGAGCGAAGCGGAGCTCCGTCTGATTTACATGTGACCTACGGCTCACTGAGCAGTGAGCCGCGGTACGCAAATTAGGACCAGCTGATGCAGTGCATCCAATGGGAGCACACAACAGGCAGATAATAGGGGGCATAGCGTGTCTTGCCTCTACCCTCAGAAGAAGTCATCAGACGAAACTAGTCAGGGAGAGAGCAAGACACGCAGGAGGAGCCGCCAGTCAGCTGTGAAAACTTCACTGCTTCCATCCCCACAGCACGGACAGCGGCGAGTGCGGTAGGAAGTAGTATTACACAGCTAAAAAAGCTAAAGAGCCTGGTTCTGGCGCTGTATGAAATGAGAACATAAGCCTGAAATGTTTTTTGTACATGTGAGTGCAAATTTGTAAGGGAGTTTATTTTAGTTAAAATAAAAGTTTGTAAAACAGAGTTACACTATGTCTGCACCTTTGTTTTTCCTACGGTGACTGATGAGAACTGTAACCACGGACCAGGAGTGTGGATTTCTTTGCTGGGAAGCCCTATCTCTCTGATTGCATATTGGCTGTTATTTCATTACTTTGTGGTAAGAGTCCATCTAGGAGGGGGTCTATACACACACCCCCCTCTATATGATTGCAGCACACGAGTGAAGGTGTCTTTCCTCTATTTTTCCTGATGACAGCAGTTTTTTCCCTTCATCCAACTGGATCAGCGGACTTTATTATTATTTCTATTTTTCTATTTTCCAATATTCATAGAAATATATTGGTGTTTTAACTTTTTATGAACTCTCAAGTGGACTTCAATGAATATTGTTGATGCATGTTTGTTTATGCATTAGCGCTATCTGGGTGTTTTTATCCATATTTATTATATTGCTTATATTCACCTCTTTTTTAAACAGTTTCTAGTTTAAAGTAGTTTTACTTTTAAGATAGCAGCTTTTTTCCACTTATTTTATACACATATGTCCGTGTGGGTATAAAATCTTTGTTTATCTCTAGTCTGCAATTTTAATTTTAACTTTCCAGGAGCGCTTGTTTTTGTTTATGAGGGTAGGCCTACCTCAAGTACAAATTTTGATCGATATTTAAATGAATATTTGACTCTTTTTTTTTCACTTTATGCATCATTAAAATGACTGCTCCCGGAAAACGTCCGTTTTTAAAACTTCTTTTTGCATTGATACATGTCCCCTGGTGCAGAACCCGGGTGTCAAGGTCACCTGTGGCCAGGTGACAGATGCACACCGTAGGGGGACAGGAGTGCACCACAAGGTAGTGAACCCTATGGCTGACTGCTGCGGATAGGAAACTGGGTGGTTGTGGAAAGCGGGACCAGAGGAGCACAACCGGGATCCTAACGGAAGCTAGAGCCAAGATTCCCCAGGGCGCGGAGTCTAAGACCCAGCAGGTCTTCTCCAGGGCCTCTAGTGGTGAGGATGTTATGCTGCAGGCTGGGACCAGGTCGCGGCCCCTGGAGTTTCCTAGCTCAGGCCCCGTAGGATAAGGGGAAAAGAGGGGAAGCAGCAGCACAAGATATGAGAGAACCGAATAACAAGCTGAAGGTCAGGGGCCACAAGCAGACAAGGATAACGAAAGAACGAGCCGAAGGTCAAGGGTCACGAGCAGACAGGGATAGTCGGGGACAAGCCAAATATGTAACAGAGAGACAGACGTAGCACACGGCAGGCAGGAACCCAAACACACAATGCCTAACAAACACGTTGATCAGCAAAGCAGGCTTGCAGTGCACAGGTTAATATAGTGTTCTGTGATAGGGCCTGGGGTGGAGTCTGGCTGGGAGGAGATTATAAAGGAAGCCAGGTGAAAGGGCTCAGGCCTCTAAGATGAACACATGGGAAGGAAGGTAAGCTGACAGACAAACACTACTGCATATCCATGACAGTACCCTCCCTCTTATGGGCCCTCCCCCGCCTGGGCCCAGGCTTAAAGGGAAATCTCTGATGAAACCTTCTCAACAGATGAGGTGCAGTGACATCAGATGCAGCGATGCAAGACGCCTCCTCAGGACCAAAACCTCTCCAATGCACAAGGTACTGAAGAATGCCTCTGCAGAGCCGAGAATCCAGAACTTGTCTAACCTCGTACTTAAGATTATCCTCAGAGACTGAAAACGAGGTAGGGAGATGACAAGAAGATCTATTGAGGACCAAAGGCTCTCTAGGAATAAGCAAGGGCATGAGAGGATCAACAGGAATCTGAGGAGGGTCCCCTAGACCCTTAAAGGGGAACTGGTCATCTTGCACAGGACCATCAAACTGGGCAGATGTCAGTGGAACCCTGAAGTCAGGTTGGTTAGAGGGTGACATGTCACAGGAGTCAAGCTGAATAGCTGAAAGACAAGCAGAATGTCCTGAACAAGAAAAAGTAGGAGGCTCACTGGGCATGGGCTGGACTGGCATAACTAGTACAGAGGCAGAGTGAATAGCTGAGTCAGGTGTAGCGACTACCTGAATCGCATCGCAAGACGTAGCGACTGCAGGATTTGTAGACAAGCTAGCCTGGCTGTGCGTCCAAGGGTGGTTAGGGACAGAGAAATGTAAATGGTTATGCAACCTGGAATGAATGACCGGCTCAGATTCACAGGGGGCAACCTTGGGTAGGCAGGACGAGGAACAGGAGGGACCCCAAGCCAGGATCTGTCCAGTAGTCCAGTCCACATGAGGAGAATGGAGCTGTAACCATGGGAGACCCAAAATTATAGGCGTTGAGGCCTTGGGTGAGATAAGGAAGGATATCCACTCCTGGTGGAGTGTCCCTACCGACATCTTAACAGGGAGGGTCTGGAAGCGGATAGGTCCCCCTGGGAGAACAGTACCATCAATCGCCAAGACCACCAATGGTGTGGTGAGGGGCAAAAGAGTAAGTCTCATGGGCGATGCGATTTCCCAGTCCATAAAATTACCAGCGGCTCCGGAATCCAGATATGCTGAGACCGAATGAAAAGAAGCACCAACATGAAGGAACACAGAAAGCAGAAGACGAGAAGGGGAAGGTGATATTTCTGGGTCCAATACTCCACTTTCCAGATGAAGTGGACCCGAACGTTTTTCTGGACAAAGAGAGCAAGTGTCACGAAAATGACCTTTGCCCCCACAGTAAAGACACAGACCAAGAGTTCTGCGCCTAGCACGTTCCTCGGGGGATAGCCTGGTCCGACCCAGCTGCATGGGTTCCTCAGCTGGTAGGAGATGCTCTACGGGTCGAAGAGAGGGGAGCTCAGGCTGACTAAGAACCAAGGCGTGCTGGCGTTGCTTTTCTAAGGTCCTCTCCTGAAAGCGAATATCGATCTGGTTACACAAGGAGATAACGCCGGCCAGATCAGTGGGGATGGTTCTTCCTGCTAATTCATCCTTCACTCTATCAGACAGGCCATGCAAAAAGGTTGCGACTAAGGCCTCATTGTTCCAGCTCAACTCAGCCGACAGTATGCGGAAATGAAGGGCATACTGTCCCACAGAAGCAGACTCTTGGCGGAGACGTAAAAGGGCGCTGGCCGCTGAAGAGACACGAGCCGGTTCTTCGAAGATATTCCGAAAAAGTTTCAAGAAGCCAGACAGGCTAGAAACCACTGGATCATTCAGTTCCCACAGAGGGGCTGCCCAGGCTAAAGCTTCACCAGAGAGGAGGGAAATGATATAGGCTACCTTAGCCCGATCAGACAGGAAGTTTTGGGGCTGGAGCTCAAAATGAATTGTGCATTGGCTAAGGAACCCCCTGCAAGCCTTGGAGTCCCCAGAGAAACGGGACGGAGCTGGCAGTTGTAGTGAGTGTGTGGCTGCGACTGGTGCAATAGGTGCAGCCGCTGGTTGTATTTGAGGTTGCGGATTCAGGGTTCCCAAGGAGGCCTGAAGCTGCTCAAAGCGAGAAGCCAGATCCTGGAGGAATCGCATCACCTGAGTCTGATTCGATTCCTGGGTTTCAAGTCTGCAAACTATGCCCTGCAACGGATCATCCACGGGTAACGGGATGTCAGCCGGGTTCATGGCTGATCAAACTGTCAAGGTCACCTGTGGCCAGGTGACAGATGCACACCGTAGGGGGACAGGAGTGCACCGCAAGGTAGTGAACCCTATGGCTGACTGCTGCGGATAGGAAACTGGGTGGTTGTGGAAAGCGGGACCAGAGGAGCACAACCGGGATCCTAACGGAAGCTAGAGCCAAGATTCCCCAGGGCGCGGAGTCTAAGACCCAGCAGGTCTTCTCCAGGGCCTCTAGTGGTGAGGATGTTATGCTGCAGGCTGGGACCAGGTCGCGGCCCCTGGAGTTTCCTAGCTCAGGCCCCGTAGGATAAGGGGAAAAGAGGGGAAGCAGCAGCACAAGATATGAGAGAACCGAATAACAAGCTGAAGGTCAGGGGCCACAAGCAGACAAGGATAACGAAAGAACGAGCCGAAGGTCAAGGGTCACGAGCAGACAGGGATAGTCGGGGACAAGCCAAATATGTAACAGAGAGACAGACGTAGCACACGGCAGGCAGGAACCCAAACACACAATGCCTAACAAACACGTTGATCAGCAAAGCAGGCTTGCAGTGCACAGGTTAATATAGTGTTCTGTGATAGGGCCTGGGGTGGAGTCTGGCTGGGAGGAGATTATAAAGGAAGCCAGGTGAAAGGGCTCAGGCCTCTAAGATGAACACATGGGAAGGAAGGTAAGCTGACAGACAAACACTACTGCATATCCATGACACCGGGTTCCCAAACTCTGTTTCGGACAATAACATGGATAATAGTCGTTATAATTAGCACTTTAGAATCCGAACGTTCGCATCCATTGTATTTAATAGGGTTCTAATGTTCGTGCGAACTTTCGGTCCGTTCGCGGGTTCTGGTGCGAACCGAACCCGGGGGTGTTCGGCTCATCACTAATAGCGAGACTCTGACAGCAGCAAGCATGACACCCAGAGGCAGAGGCATGATGGGACTTGTAGTTTTGCAACAGCTGGAGGTCCGCTAATTGCATATCCATGATATATGACATAATGCAAAACCTTTGAAGTGAACAGAAAATCCAATAAACATATTATTCAATCCAAAAATGTCCTTATGCAAAAGTGCAAAATATATTACATTCATAAAGTGCAAAAGTTCATAAATTGATCACTCCCTCAGCTTGTTCCTGGGATTTCTCTCTTCGGGCGCAGGGCGGTGACAGATGATGTCATCTCTCTGCTCCCCTGGCCGCCGGCTTGTTGATTGGCCAGCCGCCCGCTCACCCACAGAGCCGACCAGCTGACCCCCCACTCTCTCACTTTCACTCGCCGCCCGCCCACACACTGATGCACCCGGCAGCCCACACTGTCACCCGCCCGTGGAGCCGCCCACTCAGACTCTCCGGCGCCTGCAAGTTCCGCAACTAAAACTAAATTTCTCGGGGGTGGCAATTGCCCCGTTGCCCCCCCTGGATCCGCCCCTGCCTTCATATGGTTTCCTGGCACTTGCCATACCCTAGATACGCCCTTGCCGTAGCCACACCTCCTGTATGTCCTTTGTTAAGTGATGTCACTTCCGGCTAGCCTGCATTCCACTAACTAACTTTGCTTCCTGGTTGCCTCACATGACCCGGTCTGTGGTAGTACCGTCTGGATAATTATTTACAGCTATGAGTAAGCATCTTACGATGTGAAATGCGTTAGCCTACCTCTGTGTTTATTTTTGAGTGCCTTTGCTGTATTTGTGGATTTTATCAATAAACCAGCATCCTTTGCAGAGTGCGGCCATCCAGAAATTTTTCCTTTCTCTTCTGGATAATTATTTAGGCTGGCTGAGATCCATTGATTAAAAAAGAGCTGTTTTACTCTTCTCTGTGTGAGTTTCAATTTGTCTTTTTATTCATTAAAGTGGAACTTTACTCTTTACTCTATAACAACTTGATAAAAATTCATGTTCTTTAGCAAGGAACATAATTCTACATCAATAATTATGCCAGCAAAATTAGGGTGTGCTGTAATTTGCCTCCAGCACTGCTTCTGCTTCTTGCCAGAGGCCGATATTTTGCTGAAGACCAGAGCAGTCACTTTCCTATTGAGCACTCTCTCCTCTCCTTAGTCTTGAAAATGATATGTCACTTTCTGCAAATCTTGTGAAGTCAGGGCTCAGCAAGTGGAGGAGATACAGGAGTTGCAGAGTGATGTATTCACAGTGTTGCTGAGGGAAAATAAATTAGGATGATAAGATGAGCCACTCTTTGCAAGTTTACCGAATCGCAAACCCTATTAAAGTCTATGGGACCTGAACTTGAAAAATCAAAAGTGCCCATTTTGAAGGCTTATGCAAGTTATTGGCCATCAAAAGGGTATGGGGGCCTGAGTACTGCCCTGGGTGACATGTATCAATGCAATGTTTTTTTTTTTTTTGTAAAAGATCGTTTTTAAAGGATAGTAATTTTAATTATGCTTAAAGTGAAACAATAAAAATGAAAAATTCCTGTAGATAAAAATATGTGTTTGTTTTTTCTCAAAGCACCTTGTATAAACACTGTTAATAATACTGAAATGTTATTTTTTATATAACATAAATTCATAATAATGTTATAGTAGAGGATATGATTTCTCTTATTAAAGTATAAATGTATTTATAATTAACTTTTAACAATTGTTAACAATTTAACTTTGGGCTGTTTTGCCAATTCTTTGCCCTCATTTCCTATGTCTTCCATTGTAAACTCCATGCTCCCGGCCTGGTATAACACATCAGCCATTCCAGGGGAGGGGCTTGGGGTTCCATATAATGGTAAGGTTGTAGGCAGTTACAGCGTGACCTGAAGAAGAAGGCCACGCCTCCGAAACATGTAGTCGTTGTAGCTGTAGGAGACGATCCACTGTCATTCATCCATGGCCGCGAGTGACATCACGCAGCGCCTGCTGGTCCCGATGCATGTTCCCAGTGGGATGCTGTAACCAGGCTTGGAGGCTTTGAGATACACCTTACATCACCCATCGGTTTCTGGAGTACATCCTGCTACACAGGCCGGGAGAGGAGGAGTTATTGGTGGTGTTAATGAGAGAATCTTCCTCCCTTTGTGAGTGCAATATTTCTACTTTGATTTGAATCATTAAAAACGCTATTACACTAGGGTAGCTGTACGCTCTCCTTATCTTTTGTGTGTTTCAGAATTAGTCCTCCGCCCAGTGGATTTCACAGAGAGTTGCAACACCTAGATCAAGAGAACTTCTACACGGACTGTCATACAATTAGGAGGTGTTTGTGGTTTTGCGCTCATTGATTTTGTATGTTATCTTTAAATATAGTGCCTGGGGGTCCCCTTAGTCTGCCTGTAAAGTGGTGCATCTGTACTGTGTATAGAACCTGCTGCAGCAAAACTGACATGTATAAAGAAAAGAAAATAACATTTAAATAGATTTTCCCTGCAAGCTTTCTTTATTTTGTAAACAACGGCTTGGGGAGCCAGACTGTATGATGAGGCCACAATTTAGTGCACTCGGAACAATATTAGCGATTTTTTGGATAAATTCTGGTGTCTCTTTGGCAGACTTTGGATGGAAATAACAAAGTTTTGCACCACAGTGAGCAAGCCTTATATTAAGAAGCCAAATTATAGTACACTCAGGCCAAGATTAAACATTTTTTATATTTTAGATGAAGTCTGGTGTCTCTTTCGCAAGCTTTGGATAGAAGTAACAGGTGCGGAAAAATTGGACTTTGGGTGTTGGTGCTGCCTTCACACCAAAATTCTATAGAGGTACTCTTGAAAAAAAAATCTTTGTTTTTGTATGTTTTGTTAAGAAAAAAAAAATGTCCAACAATAACTTCAAAAGAAAAGTTTCAAATTAAATTTTGCAAAACTAATTTGGAAATTGTTTTATTCTATCATCTCGCCGTCTTCTTCCTCCCCTTATATACAATACATTATTACACCTTATTAGAACTTCTCCAATATGTCCAGACAATGCCCCATCATTATACTCTTCTGTATTGACGAGCTGCATGTTCATGTAGGCATCCACAGAAACCAAATATCTCATGTATTCCATACCCCACTTCAGTTTCACCATTATTGACTTACCAGTAAGGCCATTGTCAGGCCACCTGAGTTCAGGTGACAGATGCACCCTGTTGGGGTCTGGCGTGCACCGCAAGGTAGTGGACCCTATGGCTGACTGCTGCGGATGGAGCCAACACAGAAGACACTGGGAGCTAGAGCATGAGATTTCCCAGGGCACGGAATCTAAGAGACAGTGGGTGTTCACCAGAGGCCCCTAGTGATGGGGATGTGTTGTAATATGTTGGCCGATTTATGTGGGATATTATATTATTATATATATGTACACATACAGTACAATATTGAGCAGACCAGAAATTCATTTGACTTGTCCAAGCCAACTTAATTTTAACATATCAAAGGGACAGCTGAAGACCCTTTGATGTGTTAATCTTATGCAAGTCTACCTAGGTGTGTGAGTATGGCCTGTTGACCTAATTGAACATTTCAATGGGTACATTGTTTACATACTTAAAGGGGTTGTAAAGGTTAATTTTTTTTTTGTCTGAATTTCTCACTTCCTGTTTCTACTCAGTAAACTTCACACCATCATCCGAGCGGTGTTTAGTCAGCCTGAACAGCTTACTGAACAGCTTACTGAGGAGAAACAGGAAGTGACAAATTCAGACAAAGAAAAAAAACATTTAGAAGGGAAATAGAAGGAAAAGGTAAGTGAACCAACAATGCACTAGCTTAAAGGAACCTATTTAGAAAATAAAAAACAAACCTTTACAACCCCTTTAAGGATGATATAGGACCATAGAAGAAGTATTTATTGATGGTAATTAGACTTGAGGGGGTATTCATTTGGTTGACCTAGCAGAAACTCCCTCCTAGTAGACCAGTATTTGAGAGGACATTCAAGCTGGCATTCAGCTCTGTCTTGTCACTCCCCATGATTATAAAGTCACAGGTCTAGGAAAAGATGGGACTCTGAAGGCTGGTATTTTTTGTCATACTTACTCTGTTGGATTTTTGTCATCTGTTGCAAGTATTGGATTTTATTCTGTGTTGGAAGTCAAAATAAAGTGCTCTCTCTGGAAGAATCGGGTTGCTGCTGGAAAATTACTTACGCCGTTATAATAATTAAATATTTATTATCTACACACTATATTACTTCACTACAGGATGGATTTAGCTGCAGTCTGGCTCCAGGTCGTGACCCCTAGGGCCTCCCAGCTCACGGCAAACTACAGGAAGGTAGAGAGGAAGCAGCAGACTGTGACAACAAAGGGAGGTCAGGAGATAGCCAAAAGTTGGACAACAAGCAGGTAAGGATAGTCAGGAGATAGCCAAAGGTCGGCGTAACAAGCAGGCAAGAATAGTCAAGAGCAAGCCAAGATCGGTAACTGGGATCAGACCTAGAACACAGAGAAAGTAGCACATAGAAGCCAAAAACACAATATTGATCATCAGGGTTGGCTTGCAGTGCACAGGTTAATATAGAGTTCCCTGATAGGGGCTGGGGTGGAGCAATGCTTTGAGGAGAGATTACTTAAGCAGCCAGGTGAGAGTGGCTGGCCTCTAAAGCTGAACACATGGAGAGGTAAGCTGAAAGACAGAAATTTCTGTATATCCATGACAGTATCCCCCCTCTTACGATGCCTCCCCCCTCCTGGGCCCAGGTTTAGAGGGAAACTTCAGATGAAACCCCTCAACAGATGAGGCGCAAAGACCTCAGATGCAGTGATCAAAGACCTCTCCTCAGGACCAAACCCTTTCCAATGCACGAGGTACTGAAGAATGTTTTTACAGAGCTGGGAATCCAGAATTTGACTAACCTCGTACTCCTGATTATCCTCAGAGACCAGGGCCGTGGTAGGGAGAGGATGAAAGAACTTATTGAGGACCAAAGGCTTCAGAAGGGCAACATGGAAGGAATTCAAGATTTTGAGGCTTTTAGGAATCTTGAGTTCGAAACAAACCAGATTCAGTTTAGAGGTTATAGTGTACGGACCAATTAATCTTTGGGCAAACTTCAGAGAAGGACCTCGGAGCTTGATGTTCCTGGTGGAGAGCCAGACTTTGTCCCCTGGCTGTAGAGAAAGCGGTTTACGCCGCAGCGGTCGGCAAAGCCTTTGAATTTGTCAGCAGCTGTCCAGAGGGAACCATGAATGTCACCCCAAATGGAATTGAAAGACTCCTGAGCCGTAGCCAAAGCTGGAATATCTGGAGAACAGGTCACGGGAAGAGGGAATTAAGGGTATTTTCCATAAACTGTGAAAAAGGGTGTTTTCTGAGAACTGGCATTTACATGATTGTTGTGAGAGAATTCTGCGAATGGAGAATACAAAAAATGCATTAACATTCTAGACAAAGATATCAATGTCATCTATGCCAGACTGCTCCCTTTTAAGGAGTTACCAAGCTATAAAGAACACAAGGAAAAAATTTAAAATCGTTTGGACCAATTATCACAGGATAAATTGGCAACAAAGGATAAACAATTTTGGCGCGATAAGCGCGCATTTCAGGAAGTTAAAGCCTATAAGTGGCAACAGCCAAATCAGTCTCAGCGATATCAAAGGGGCAATATGGGTCAAAATCCGAAAGATTAAGGATCTAACTCCTCTTTGAATTCCTCTATCTCTTCCTCTTCTCAAAATAAATACAGAAACCGGAAACAACAGAAAACCAAAAGAACATCACCTGGCGAAGATCCATCACTATACAAGAAAAGAACGACAGATTCCACTTCTATCCAACCATCACCTATCCTTCTATCCTTGGGTAAAGGTAATTCACGTGGTGCCAATCAAGCCTCCTCTACTGGGCTTCCTGGTACTGCTACAGCTATACACATTGGTGATCCTTCACTCTCATTTACTTCCTCCATTGCACCCCTTACTGACAAAAGTTTTTTAGTTCATCGAATGGCAGAAGGCCTTCCAGACACTTAGATTCATCACTTATGTCCAATCGGGACCTTACTTTTCACCCTCCTCTCAACTCTAATAATCAAAATACTAAAAACATTATTAATCTTTCTAATCACCCCCTCACCCAAGCGGAAAATTACCTTCTATTCAAGGGTCTGAGTTTCTGTCCAGATGCTAACTTAAGATCATTGATGGTTTCAAAGTTATCTAACTTATTCGCCAGAAAACTCCACTACAAAAGTCTCTTCTCTAAAGAGACAACTGCTTCCAAATCAGATACTAAAAAATCTGACAAAGCACTAGATGATCTTTTATCTCTCCTTAAAGATGAAGACCCAATTGACCTCATTGATTCCGTTGATATTGAGGCTCTTTTGGAGGTACATATCTCCAAAGAAACACCTCCGATATCCAATATAACTACACAAAAGAAATTTAAGAAAAAAAATCGGACAAATTCCCCTCCTTTGTGTGGAACCCTAATCTTGCTGCTTTCATAGCATCAACAACAGCAGAAATTCGTAAACTTTAACCTCATGTCTTGCATAGCAACCTCACCAATGACAAACTTTCTGCCTTAGAATCCTTGAAAAAGGACTTTTCGTTAACTATCAAACCATCCGATAAGGGTGGCAATGTCATTATTATGACTAATGAGCAATATGCAATCATGTGCAAAGATGTTGTCAACAACTTATCATTAGGGATGAGCTTCGAGTTCAAGTCGAACTCATGTTCGACTCGAACATCGCCCGTTCGCCGAACAGCGAACAATTTGGGGTGTTCACGGCAAATTCGAAAAGTCTATGGGAGAAATCTAAAGTGCTAATTTTAAAGGCTTATATGCAAGTTATTGTCCTTCCCCAGGGGACATGTATCAATGCAAAAAAAAGTTTTAAAAACGGCCGTTTTTTCGGGAGCAGTGATTTTAATAATGCTTAAAGTGAAATATTCCTTTAAATGTCTATAGTATGCATGTAAAGTCACGCTTGTTTCCCGTGCTTAGAACTGTCCCTGCACAAAGTGTACTTTCTGAAGGAAAAAAAGTCATTTAAAACTCACTCGTTGTCGGCTCCCGGCAATACATAGAAAAGTCATTGATAATTTTTTTAAAAAAAAGCGTGGGTGTCCCCCCCCAAATTCAATTACCAGGTCCTTCAGGTCTGGTATGGATATTAAGGGGAACCCTGCCGCAAATTAAAAAAAAAATGCGTGGGGATCCCCAAAATATCCATACCAGGCCCTTCAGACCCTTTATCCGAGCACGCAACCTGGCAGGCCGCAGGAAAAGAGGGGGGGCGAGAGAGCGCCCCCCCTCCTGAACCGTACCAGGCCACATGCCCTCAACATAAGGAGAATGTCCCCATGTTGATGGAGACAAGGGCCTCATCCCCACAACCCTTGCCCGGTGGTTGTGGGGGTCTGCGGGCAGGGGGCTTATCGGAATCTGGAAGACCCCTTTAACAAAGGGGACCCCCAGATCCCGGCGACCCCCTATGTGAATTGGTAAGGGGTACATTGTACCCCTACCATTTCACGAAGAAAGTGTAAATTTAAAAAAAACAAAAACACAGACACCTTGGAAAAGTCCTTTATTAAAAAAAAAAACAAAAACATTCCAGCCATGAAATCCAGTGTCCCGCGGCGACCCGATGTCCAGCGCTGTCCACATAAAACGTCCGCTCAGGCTCAGCCAATGACGTTTCGTGTGGACAGCGCTGGACATCGGATCGCCGCGGGACACTCGCTGGAATGGGTTTTTTTTTTTTTTTTTTTAATAAAGGACTTTTTCAAGGTGTCTGTGTTTTTTTTTACATTTTTTTTACACTTTCTTCGTGAAATGGTAGGGGTACAATATACCCCTTACCAATTCACATAGGGGGGGCCGGGATCTGGGGGTCCCCTTTGTTAAAGGGGTCTTCCAGATTCCGATAAGCCCCCTGCCCGCAGACCCCCACAACCACCGGGCAAGGGTTGTGGGGATGAGGTCCTTGTCCCCATCAACATGGGGACATCCTCCCCATGTTAAGGGCATGTGGCCTGATACGGTTCAGGAGGGGGGCGCTCTCTCGTCCCCCCCCTCTTTTCCTGCGGCCTGAAGGGCCTAGTATGGATATTTGGGGGAACCCCACGCATTTTTTTTTAAATTTGTGGCAGGGTTCCCCTTAATATCCATACCAGACCTGAAGGGCCTGGTAATTGAATTTGGGGGGACCCCCACGCTTTTTTTTTCCTTTTATCAATGACTTTTCTATGTATTGCTGGGAGCCGACAATTCATTATAGCCTCGAGTGCGTTTTAAATGGCTTTTTTTCCTTCAGAAAAGACACTTTGTGCAGGGACAGTTCTAAGCAAGGGAAACAAGCGCGACTTTACAGGCATACTTTAGACACCCCCCAGGTACGAAATTTAAAGGAATATTTCACTTTTATTGTTTCACTTTAAGCATTATTAAAATCACTGCTCCCGAAAAAACGTCAGTTTTTAAAACTTTTTTTTGCATTGATACATGTCCCCTGGGGCAGGACCCGGGTCCCCAAACACTTTTTAGGACAATAACTTGCATATTAGCCTTTATAATTAGCACTTTTGATTTTGAACGTTCGAGTCCATTGTATTTAATAGGGTTCTAAAGTTCACGCGAACATTCTGTCTGTTCGCAGGTTCTGGTGCGAACCGAACAGGGGGGTGTTCGGCTCATCCCTACTTATCATGGTACAAACTAGAGGTGCGCATCTTCACTGGCCTCACGATTCGATTAGGTTATCGAATTACGATTATCAGATCAACGATTCGATTCCGCGATGCATCACGATTACAGCGCAAGTGCGCATGGTTTTCATCAAAAAAATTCAAGGAGTCAGGAGAACTCCATTTTTTTATTATATCTGTTCTTTAAAAAAAAGACAACACTCCCTGCATGTAGCAAAGTCTAAACAAAGCAGACAACAACTTGTACATAGTACAGGAGATGGTCAGAGGCTGCAGACATAGTATA
The DNA here is from genome assembly GCA_029206835.1 of Rana muscosa. Lineage (NCBI taxonomy): Eukaryota > Metazoa > Chordata > Amphibia > Anura > Ranidae > Rana > Rana muscosa. The sequence goes on along the minus strand of CM055125.1, from coordinate 84,381,242 downwards.
GGAGATGGTCAGAGAGACTGCGGACATGTTACAGGAGATGGTCAGAGAGACTGCAGACATGCTACAGGAGATGGTCAGAGAGACTGCGGACATGCTACAGGAGATCAGCAGGTAAATATAATATCTGTTTTACTTTAAAGAAAAAACATACCTGTTGTGCCGAGAATGGTTCCCCCCCGCCGGATTCTGTTCCCCCTAGCTCTCGGCTCCTATCGGAACTCCGCCCCCCCCCAGCCCTGTACATTGCCGCTCCCTCCTACTGTTCCTCACAAATTCAAATGCAAATGCTCCTAATACCGCCCCGCCTCTCCAGTAGGCATGAGCGGCAAAGCAGAGGGCTGGAGAGGCGGGGCGGTATTAGGAGCATTTGCATTCATGAGGAACAGTAGGAGGGAGCGGCAATGTACAGGGCTGGGGGGCGGAGTTCCGATAGGAGCCGAGAGCCAGGGGTAACAGAATCCGGCGGGGGAACAGTGTGTATATGCCGCGCTCATGTGACTGCCCTCTCTCCTCTCTGCTTTCATGTCTCTCCTGATGCCAGGAGAGACGTGAGACGCGATAGCAGAGAGGAGAGAGGCGGGCCGGGCAGTCACATGAGCGCGTCATAGAAAAAAACCTGACAAATGAGGTAACAGCTCTCCCGGGAGGGGAGGGGCGGGGCTAGGCATCGGGGATAATCGATTATTAGGTTTGCATGCATCGGTACCGCATCGGGGACGCCCGAATCGCGATGCACGGATGCAGCGATTAAATTCCGCACCCCTAGTACAAACCCATCTCTAGGGGCGTTGTCGACAAGCTCGACAGCGCATTCTACGAGCTAGTGGAGGGAGCCTTTTGTAACAGGGCCATAGACAGAGATGTTTGGGAATACATTAGAACATCCCACCCACGTATCCCTACCCTATACTGTCTCCCGAAAATACACAAAAATCTAGAGAACCTGCCAGGTCGCCCGATCAAATTGGGAAACGGTTCTATAACCGAAAACCTAAGTAAATTTATCAATAGTCATTTAAGACCCTTTGTCACCAATCTGTCCTCGTATGTAAAGGATACTATCCACTTATTGCAAAATCTAGAAGGATTGCATATCCCTTCACATGCTTTAATAGTTTCTATTGACGTAGAGTCATTAATACAGCTTTATCCCTCATGACCAGGGGCTGTTAGCCACTCAGCGGGCTATATCACAATCCCATAGGGATGATCGGAAGTTCAACCTCTTTCTCATTGAGGCTCTGAACTTCATTGTCACCCACAATATTATTTCTTTTGATGGTTCCCACTACCTCCAGGTACAGGGGGTTGCGATGGGGACATGTTGTGCCCCATCGTATGCCAACCTGTACCTGGGGGAGTGGGAAAAATCCTTGCTGTCGAGTGACAACCTATCGTCATATACCTCCCATGTTTTATCATGGTTCAGGTATATAGACGATATTCTAATGATATGGGACAGTACACCGGTAAAAATCTACAAGCCTTCATCCGTACCATGAATCAAAATACCTGAAATCTTTATTTCACTATAACGTTCTGTGACAAATCCATTACTTTCCTTGACCTAAACATCACTAAATCTGCAGATTTTTTTTGTCCAGCGGTCTTTATCGCAAAGAGACCGCTGGCAATACCATCTTGCATGCGTCAAGTTCGCATCCTCAGCCTTTAGTTATGTCCATACCATATGGACAGTACCTAAGGCTCAGACGCAATTGCTCTACAGAGGCAGAATTCGTCAAAGAGGCTGATCTACTTAGAAATCGCCTCTTAGATCGGGGTTACTCATCCACCTGCTTGAAAAAAGCTTTCAAGCGTTCACGTGGACAAACAAGACATGATCTGTTGTTCCCCAAAAAAAACGAGAATATCTCCAAACCAATTACTCGTTTGATAACGACATACAGCAAACAACATATGGCTCTTAAAAAAATCCTACAAAAACACTGGCGCCTACTACAAATAGACCCAAACTTAAATCCACATATTTCTGCCACTCCAAATATAACATTCAGGAGAGCCCGCTCACTGAGAGACCATTTGGTTCAAAGTGAGTATGTCGGATCTTTCCGATCCGACCCGTGTAAAAGAGTGGGCACATATATGTGTGGCGGCTGTTCGGTTTGTCGATATATGAACACACGGCCTAAATTTATATTGCCAAATGGAAAAATGCATAGATCAAAACACTATGCTAATTGCAAAACACCTGGGGTAATCTATCTATTGATGTGTCAGTGCCAGTGTTTTTATATAGGCAAGACTAAATTAGAATTTCACAAAAGAGCAGCTCGCCATATTACAAGTATCAAACAGGCTAACCCGGATCTCCCTCTGGGTTGGCGTGTACGTGATAACCATGCTGGTATTCCTCCCTGCTTCCTGTTTACCATCCTAGACCGGGTACGCCCGGACAGTAGAGGCGGGGATTGGAATAAAATCCTGCTTCAGAAAGAGGTTCGCTGGATTGCTGACCTCAATGCAACATCATTCCCAGCTTTAATTAAGTTTCCGCCCATTTTTGGACGGTTTTAATTTAGGGGGTTGCAAAAAAGAATTATAATTGTGTCTCTGATACTTGACAGAGCTGATTGCTATTTTGTTGACATGTTTTCTATATTAATTGATTTTACTGATAAACTGTTTTTGTGCTATGATAACTAATGGATGTTTCCTCTCTATCCTGCATGTTCAAAAGATTGATATATAGGATTGGTTGTCTGTCCCCTGGTTTGATGCTCAGCCATTTTTCTTTACATCTTTCAAGTTCCATCAGTCATCTTACATCTGTCTGTCACAGCTAATCACATTCACATACAAACTGCTTTTATTTATTTTTGTTCCCACCTTTTTTAAATGGGGACACTATGGTACCTTTATGGTCCCATATATGTTTATTAATTTTTCAACTAATCTTTATATTAAACCAGATTGCAACTGCCTTATGCCTTTATACATTCCCTTGCTCGATTCGTCCCCGCCCGACGCACGGGAGCCCGCTTGCCACCTCGGTCCCGAGGTGATGGCGGACGTCTCGTTTTTGCAGCATGCCATGGCGCCACACTCCCCTGTGGGGCTTTGGCTTTTTGCCGCCATTCACGTCGGTGGGCTTACCCTGCATGACGCTCCCCCATTCTCGTAATGGGGGTGACGCCGTGCAGTCTTTGCCCTGGAGGTTCCCTTTGCATTCCCTGCTTCCTTTTTTCCCAGGATGTTTGGTTCCATCTGGTTCAATACACGTTAGTGGTTCATCACATACATGTCTTGGCTTTTTGAATATATATGTTTTTTGTGTGTCTGTGCTGCCATTCCCAGCTCTTACTAAGTTGAATTTAAAATGATGAATCCTCTGGTTGTGCGGGCCCTTATCTATATATTAGGTGTCTGCTTCACTGTTAGGGGCTGATGCAGTGGTTTTGCTGTGTCTGTTTTCCTTTTACTGGGACCCTTTGAATAGATTTTTCCGCTGTCCTGCCTGTTTTTTGCCAGCAGGGGGTGCGGGTTCCCAGGTGTGGGCCGCCCGCTCTGTGTGGCCTCTGGGTACCAGCGGAGGGCATGGGCGTCGCTTGTGGCGCCTTGCTCTGACTGTGTGCTGTTTGCTCTGTCTGTCCCCATTGACGATTACAGGTCCTTCTCAAAAAATTAGCATATTGTGATAAAGTTCATTATTTTCTGTAATGTGCTGATAAACATTAGACTTTCATATATTTTAGATTCATTACACACAACTGAAGTAGTTCAAGCCTTTTCTTGTTTTAATATTGATGATTTTGGCATACAGCTCATGAAAACCCAAAAATCCTATCTCAAAAAATTAGCATATTTCATCCGACCAATAAAAGAAAAGTGTTTTTAATACAAAAAAAGTCAACCTTCAAATAATTATGTTCAGTTATGCACTCAATACTTGGTCGGGAATCCTTTTGCAGAAATGACTGCTTCAATGCGGCGTGGCATGGAGGCAACCAGCCTGTGGCACTGCTGAGGTGTTATGGAGGCCCAGGATGCTTCGATAGCGGCCTTAAGCTCATCCAGAGTGTTGGGTCTTGCGTCTCTCAACTTTCTCTTCCCAATATCCCACAGATTCTCTATGGGGTTCAGGTCAGGAGAGTTGGCAGGCCAATTGAGCACAGTAATACCATGGTCAGTAAACCATTTACCAGTGGTTTTGGCACTGTGAGCAGGTGCCAGGTCATGCTGAAAAATGAAATCTTCATCTCCATAAAGCTTTTCAGCAGATGGAAGCATGAAGTGCTCCAAAATCTCCTGATAGCTAGCTGCATTGACCCTGCCCTTGATAAAACACAGTGGACCAACACCAGCAGCTGACATGGCACCCCAGACCATCACTGACTGTGGGTACTTGACACTGGACTTCAGGCATTTTGGCATTTCCCTCTCCCCAGTCTTCCTCCAGACTCTGGCACCTTGATTTCCGAATGACATGCAAAATTTGCTTTCATCCGAAAAAAGTACTTTGGACCACTGAGCAACAGTCCAGTGCTGCTTCTCTGTAGCCCAGGTCAGGCGCTTCTGCCGCTGTTTCTGGTTCAAAAGTGGCTTGACCTGGGGAATGCGGCACCTGTAGCCCATTTCCTGCACACGCCTGTTCACGGTGGCTCTGGATGTTTCTACTCCAGACTCAGTCCACTGCTTCCGCAGGTCCTCCAAGGTCTGGAATCGGTCCTTCTCCACAATCTTCTTCAGGGTCCGGTCACCTCTTCTCGTTGTGCAGCGTTTTCTGCCACACTTTTTCCTTCCCACAGACTTCCCACTGAGGTGCCTTGATACAGCACTCTGGGAACAGCCTATTCGTTCAGAAATTTCTTTCTGTGTCTTACCCTCTTGCTTGAGGGTGTCAATGATGGCCTTCTGGACAGCAGTCAGGTCGGCAGTCTTACCCATGATTGCGGTTTTGAGTAATGAACCAGGCTGGGAGTTTTTAAAAGCCTCAGGAATCTTTTGCAGGTGTTTAGAGTTAATTAGTTGATTCAGATGATTAGGTTAATAGCTCGTTTAGAGAACCTTTTCATGATATGCTAATTTTTTGAGATAGGAATTTTGGGTTGTCATGAGCTGTATGCCAAAATCATCAATATTAAAACAAGAAAAGGCTTGAACTACTTCAGTTGTGTGTAATGAATCTAAAATATATGAAAGTCTAATGTTTATCAGTACATTACAGAAAATAATGAACTTTATCACAATATGCAAATTTTTTGAGAAGGACCTGTACATCCATGCCGCTCGGCGAGCTAGCACATTGCTGACCGCCGAACGGTGAGATGCGCATGACCAAATACACACAGTCGCGCCGTCTGCTATGACCGCGCGAGTGTATGACGTCATCAGCGTGCATGCGCGGGCGTCTTTTTAAGCCTGCAAATGGTGCAATCTGACAGCACAGACGCTGCTCATGCAGCCATCACACTGCAAGCCATATTTCCCCGCATTTTCGGTAAGTGGAGACCTCGCCTCATCCCATCTTCCTTTTCTCCCTTAACCAACTCTTTTTTCTTATAAGCATAAGCGTTGTTTTATCCAAAGCAATCCTTTCTGTGACTGTTTTATTTGCTGACATTTTCACCATTGAATCTGTTCAGCTACAGAACCTTCCTTTATATTTCATATTTCATGCAATGTACAAAGAGACATATGTCATGTCTGTCTCCTCTCCCCCCTTTTTTGGATGTATGCCCTAAAAATTCTTTTTTCATGTATTACTTTTTGCCCAAATATTTGCGATAATGCATGATCCATACTCAGCATGAATCAACTTGTAGTATGCAGCTTATGGTTGTCCAAAAAAAATCTTTTCATTTGTTTTTTTTCTCATTAGGATATTTGACTGCATCCTGAGGCCCCTGGCTAACTGGATGATGGGAGTGTTTCCACGGGGACTTCTGTGTGGGCCGATTCGAGCTGGGATAGGGATCATTGTCCCCCCTATGAATGGCAATGGCAGCTCTGCTACAATCTTGTTTAGGGCTTTATGTCCTTTACTTTTTAAACAGTATGAAACATCTTGATATATAAATCTACCAGAGAGACTAAATAAAATTTTCCCAGATACCTCTGACCGTTGTTGGAGAGGTCAGGAAAATAGAGGCACTTTGTTACATATTTTCTGGGACTGTCCCAAGCCAAGGAGTTTTTGGTCTGAGATTAAACGAATCCTTCAAATCTGTTCAGATCAAACGATACCGGAAGACCAAGGGTTTTTTCTCTTGCATGTAAATCTTATATCAGAGAAAGTATATAAGGAATCCAGTATCTGTCACCTTTTAGACGCAGCAAAGGCATGCATCCCTTTGAAATGGAAATCACCATCAATAGGGATGTTGATGCGTAAGGTGAAAGAGATCAGCAAATTAGAAGACTTGGTTCTCTCCGCACGCCACCAGCAGGAAAGTTATTCCAGGACTTGGTCTTCCTGGAATGCTTTTCTGGCTTCTGAAGAGGGGAAAACCCTCCTCGACAAGGAAAGGAATGAGTAAAAGGTTTAATCAGAGTAATGAGCCTAATCCCCCCAACCGTTGTGACGGAGGAGCGCAGGAGAGGTCTACTTCTCTTTAAGCAGCCATGGATTTTCTTTTTTACCCCTTCCTTTTTTTTTTTTCCCTAACCTCCCCCCCCCCTTTATTTTTCATTTTTTGGATTCTGTCTTGTTTTGTTTCATGTTCATGTCATAGGAATGATGGCAGGAACTAAGGAGGATAAGTTTGAGATTATAGAGGCAATGGGCATAAGGGACGGGATGTAGATTTTGGACATAACTTATTAGGAGGTATAAACCAATTTCTCTTCTATGGCAGTAATTAGAGGAAAGTGAGATATTATAATATGTGACGGAACATGTAGACGGGTAAATAAGACGTGTCCTAATCTAAGACGTTGAAGGTTAATTTTAATGTTTGTTTTTTTTTTGCCCGTTTTTTTTTTTTTTTGTAATTGGTAATTTGATCTTGAACGTGTAGTTATATGTCTATTTCTTTTTTGTATCTCGTTTCGTATTAAATAAATAAAAATGATTGATTATGAAAAAAAATAAAATAAAAGATATATAAATCTACAAATTCAGTGCTTGGTATGTACAATGGATGTGCGTGTGACCTCAATGATGCTGTCCCATGGAACTATTTTTCTGATTTTTTGCTTTTTGCTTTATTTCAGAATATATTTATATTTCTCTCCTACCAAGAGCCTCCAAAGAAAGGATTGGTATTTCCGAAACGTGTTAAGCTCAAGGAGCAATACTTTCTCTCACTGAAAATTTGTATAAAATGTTCTCAATTCATACTAATCAAATGTATACTGTGCAGACTATCAATGTGCTTGACATATTCTTATATTTGCATACAGATAAAAAATTTTTTTAAATGAAAATTATTTTCTAATAAATACAATATTTTTACAAATTTTTGTTTTTTGTTTGCCCTTAAAATCCTGCTGTACCGAGGGGTACTTATCAGTAGTGTATTTAGGTTTTGTGCTGCCCTAGACCTGACTAAACTCTTGCACCCCCCAATTTAAATATGACCCACCCCTTCCAGTCAAGGCCACACCCCTTGCTGTTTAAGACCCGCTCTGAAATTTTCGAGTGGGGACCCTAGTTCTGAGGGCCTGGGTTGGGGGGGGGGTGGGGGGGAGGCAATGGAGTCCTTTAATTTGCATAGATTTCCTCTCACCTCCTGTTTGGCTATGGAGCAGGAAATGAAGGGAAATCTCTGCAATGGGACAGGGATGGTAAAAAATAAACTGACATGGACTATAACCCTCCCTTACTCTATCCAAAATGAAAAAAAAAAGTGTTGTCTATAGTTCTACTTTAAGCACAAATTTCTGATAATTTTATGGAGAGGACTAAGAAGATATAACCATGCCAATGGTGCAGCAGAAAACATATAGCACAGTGAGGAAGGTTTTTGATCCAGGATGATGGGACAGTCTAAATTAGAAGCAGAGCCCCCTCTCACAGTTGCGGAATTCCAGCCGCCCGCATACCAGAAGCAGTGCAGCCGCTTTATGGGGGCGCTAGACAAAATGCCTCTCAGCCCAGTCTGCCCCAAAAGACTGGCGCTGCACTAACAGTATAGCGCAAGCCGGCGGGGACTCTTTCCATGCTGCCCCCCTGCAAAGTGCTGCCCTAGGCCTGGGCCTTGTTGGCCTAGGCCAGGATACAGCATTGGTACTTATGCTGCCCTTTCAGGGCTTATTCCTATGGAGATTTTTAAGTACCGAAGTTTGGCGCCATTTCATGAGTGTGCGCAATTTTAAAGCGTGACTTGTTGGGTATCTATTTACTCGGCATAACATCGTCTTTCACATTATGCAACAAAAATTTGGCTAACTTAACTGTTTTGTTATTTTTTAATTCGTGAAACAGTTTTTTCCCCCAAAAAACGCATTTGAAAAATTGTTGCGCAAATACCCTGCAAGATAAAAAGTTGCAATGACCGCTATTTTATTCCCTAGGGTGTCTGCTAAAAAAACATATACAATGTTTGGGGGTTCTGAGTACTTTTCTAGCAAAAACATTATGATTTTTACATGTAGGAGAGGAGTGCCAGAATAGGCCCGGTATGAAAGTGGTTAATTGCAAATTTGTGCTCCATTTAAATTAAATTATATATTTAACAACTCTGCTAGGCCATGCTTTCACAACAATTTGATCTTTATGTAGTATCTGCAAACTCTTTGAATTTTTTTTGTGATCTGTGACATGGTAGCAGGAATCCTCAATGAATGTGGTCATTCTGTTCTGAAGTAGAATTTGAACCCACGCCTCCATTTGGAGACCAAAACACCCACGCAATGTGAAGAAATAACTCTTGAGTCTGGCACCTTAGAGCACTCGGTCATCCTGACAAGACACTCAGTGAATCCTTGCTGCCTCTGAAAAAATACTGTACTTGTTGGACTCTATTGATTTATTACAATTGTCAAAGAGCTGTATTAACGCTCTGCACCTAGACCCTTTTGCAAATGTACTTCTTAAAGCATGACTTTGCTTGAGCAAAGAAAGTAGATGAAGATGTCTGAGGTCATCTTCAAGTGTATGGCTAAACTGCACACCAAAAACCAAAAAGGTGGCCCGTGGCAGACCGCATGGCCTAATGCAGTGGTTCTCAACTCCTGTCCTCAGGACCCACTAACAGGCCAGATTTTAAGTATTACCTTGGTGAGATGCAGACTAGAATACTGCAAACACTGAGCAGCAAATTATATCACCTGTGATGCATTTCAATTATCTTGCAAACCTGGCCTGTTGGTGGGCCCTGAGGACTGGAGTTGAGAACCACTGGCCTAATGGATAAGGTGTCTGACTTTGGATCAGAAGATTGAGGGTTCAAGTCCCTTTGTGGTTATTTTCTTTGCTACTTTCCAGTTCCTGTAACCTTTACTTGCAAATTCTTACTCCATTTAACTTAAATTACAGATTTAACAGCATGGCCTAGCAGAGTTTTTACAACAATTTGACCTATGTAGTATCTGAAAACTCTGGATTTTTTTGTGATCGGTGAAAACTGAATGTCAGAAGTGGGATTTGAACCCACGCCTCCATTTGGAGACCAGAACACCCACCCAATGTAAAGATTGAGGGCTCAAGTCCATTTGTGGTCATTTTTTATTCTGCTTTTAAGTTCCTGTGAGCTTTAATTGCAAATTCTTGCTCCGTTTAACTTAAATGATAAATTTAACAGCATTGCCTAGCAGAGTTTTAACAACAACATGATTTTTATGTAGAACCTGCAAAGTCTTTGGACTTTTTTGTGATCGGTGACATGGTAGCAGGAATCCTCAATGAATAAAGTCATTCTGTTAGACCTAAATGTGAAAACTGAATGTCAGAAGTAGGATTTGAACCCACGCCTCCATTTGAAGACCAGAACACCCACGCAATGTGAAGAAATAACTCTTGAGTCTGGCGCCTTAGACCATAGACCCAGAATAAGTATAAATTAAACTAAAGTCAGAGAAATTTAAAAAATGACTTGTTCTGGACAAGTATTTCAGAATGTTTTGGAGGTCAGAGCATCAACATGGCAGCCAAGAAACTATCAGGACAGGTCAGAATGGCAGCCTTCAAATATCCCTCCAGACAGGCGTACTTTAAAGTGGAACTTCAGGCAAAATGTTTTTTAGCATCTTCTGTGGAAAAGGGATAAAACCTCTAATGTTTTCTATCTCCCTGTATTCATGCTGAGATTTTCCCCTGAAGTGGTCATTGGGACATGAACAGAGAGGAAATCTTCTCAACAAAGTTCAAAAGCAGAATTAATGGGCTGAAAGCAGAGCTAACAGTTTTCCATTCAATACACACAATAAAGTGTTTTTTTCATGCTGTCCTTGCCCTTATAAGTGATATTTCCCCTATATTTCTGTCCAGGTGACCACTTGCCACCAAGACAGGAAATGAAATATTCTCAATGGAGACAACAGTAAGAACTTGATAGAGGATCCAATCCCTCTTCACTCAAAAAAAAAAAAAAAATGCATTGGCTGGAGTTAAATCTTAATGGTCACAAAAGCATACATAAATATATATAAATATTTTCATTAAGTAGATTTTATATAGAATATAGCAGCCACATAAATCCACAATCCGCATTTTTTTTTTTTTAGAAAGTAGACAGGCCATAGACAATAAAGGCAACAATACATAAAATGAGCTGAAAGAGGTACCATTTATGCAAGTTTCCTGGTACTGTGTATTTTATTATCATTTTTCTTCTATCCTGCTTATGCATCAGAAGATGTCATCATTCACTATAACCTACCTACCTGTATGTACAGTTGAAGCAGCTTCTGCATCTTTCTGATATTTTAATCTATACTTTCCAGCATGTGACACAGAGACATTTTGACTTGGGTTTCCTAAAAAAAACAACATTAATAAAAACAAACTCTTTAGAGACAAGTTGACACCAAACTTGGTGAATTTGTCTGTGACTACTTTCACCGATCATAATGAAGACCATAATTTTGAAGGCTGAACCAAAGGCTAATATAAGCTATCAATTCACAAAAGCCTCTGTGACATTTCTAAAAGGTATTGATACACCAGGTGAATTATAGATGTCATAAAAATAATGATGGGGCATTTATAGAACAGCTGGAGAGTGTAGAAACTTGGAACATTTGTAAAAATATGGCACCAAATCAAAAGATAATAAATCTGTAGATGGTAAAAGTCTAACTTTCCAATATTGTCCACTGATAAGCTTTTATTGTGACCCACAGGCTTTGGAAAGCTTGTATATTATCCAGAATAGTTTAGCAAAAATTATATTTCAAATGTCAGATTACTCTCAGCAAAAAAGATTGTGAACTCCCACATACAGGTTCTTTTAGTGCTGTCAATAGTTTGTTTTAAAGACATTGTCATCCTTAGTGTTCGGATCATAGTGATTCAGAAATTCTGAATGGGTCATCATGCCAGACTTCCTTTTGTGTAATCACGATTTTAGCTGGGAGTACAGTACAGCCAACGTGCTCTTGGTCTTTGTTGGGTCTTCTGTCACAACTGGATGTATCTGTTACTGCTCCAGTGGGAGTTCTCAGGGGAGTCCTTATCTTCAGAAGACATTCAGACCATCTCAGCCGCCTCTTGTGATGGACTTCAAAGCAATCGAGAATATGGAAAAAAAAAATATTCCACAGTAAAGTTTTGGAAGCTTGATTCGCCAATGTGCCCAAAAAACAGCTGCTGCCTGCATTTGTTGAGCATTTGTTTTTGTCAGTGGTAATACACATGCACTGGCTCCTAGAAAATGTCTGCTGTTTTCTAGTTTGGATTGACCAGCATTAAAATTTTTACACTTCTTTTTTTGTCCAAAAGTGATAGACCCTAGTTCAGTTAAAAACAAGCAGCTTTCCCCCCAAAAATAACAGGCAGGGAAAGATCAAATTTTGCACAGCTGAAAACCACCATGTATTTCTCCCGCAGCGACTAATGGGACAAAATGCAAAAGAAATTAGTGCTGAGTTGTCAGTAAATCTGTGACGTAATAATGGGCATTTCTGATCTTGAAAGTCCTAATTTTCTATCTGATGTTAACACATCTGATGCCTTGTACACACGGTCGGAATTTCCAATGGAAAAAGTCCGATGTGAGCTTTTCGTCGGATATTCCGATCGTGTGTATGCCCCATTGGACTTTTTCCATCGGAAATTCAGACGGAAAAATTCCTATCGGAAATTCCGATCGTCTGTATGCTTTTCCGATGGAAAAAAAAACACGGATGCTCGGAAACAATTTGCTGCATGCTCGGAAGCATAGAACTTAATTTTCTCGGCTCGTCATAGTGTTTTACGTCACCGCGTTCTTGTCGGTTGGAATTTAGTGTGACCGTGTTTATGCAAGACAAGCTTGAGCGGAATTCCGTTGGAAAAACCATCCGAGTTTATTCCGAAGGGAAAACCGGCCGTGTGTACAGGGCATAAGGTTCAAGGTCCAGTTGTCAGAAATGAGGCTCAAGTCTGTCAGATAACGTTCTTTTTTCTTTTTGCAATGTGGAAGGCCATCTAAAAACGAAGTTAGCCTCCACAATGGTAGCCTCCACTTTGTAAGTAACTGGTCACACTATATTAGCAGTGTTATTTGCACTTTCCTCTCTGGTGTGTCCTCTGATGTGTAGTATAACTGTACTTAGAATTGAAGTGCTTGCCACACTCTCTGCAGACATAAGGCTTGTTCTCTGTGTGAGTATTCTGGTGCTTGCGTAGGTTTGACTTGTCTGTGAAGCATTTCCCACATTGCGGGCACATGTGGGGTCGCTCACCTGAGTGGATCCTCTGATGAATAATCAGATACGATTTGTAGGCAAAGTTCTTCCCACATAGGCTGCAGGTATGAGGTTTTTCTCCTGTATGAGTCCTTTGATGCATGGTAATCTGAGACTTATATGTAAAGTGTTTTCCGCACTGGTCACACCGATGTGGTTTTCCACTCAGATGAGTTCTCTTGTGGATAGTCAGATGTGATTTGGTGGCATAGCGCTTATCACACTCATCACAGCCATATGGTTTTTCCCCTGTATGAGTTCTCTGGTGTCGGATGAGATTCGATTTATAATCAAAGTATTTTCCACACTCATCACAGTGATGTGGTTTTTCCTCAACATGCAAGGTTTGACTACTGGTTTGAGAATACGATCTGCTAACTCTTTCAGAATTCTTTCCAATCTTCATGTTTTCCGACTGCTTATCTCTCTTTGGTTCTTCATGATTTATATTGGTAAAGTTCTCATTCAGAAGCAGTGATCCTTGTTCACATTCTTCAGACACAGAAGTAAACGTGAGATTGCCTATCTCATAAGAAGGTGACTTTTCAGGTGAATTTTCTTCTTGAAGCCCATGGAAAAAGCTAAGGTCATCCTCGGCCAAACCATCCGGGGAGCAGTTCACACTGTAGGACTCTTCAGGAATAGTCCTGTCTATGAAACCATCAGTGAATGTAGGGTGCACTGAAAAGAAAAGAGATTGCATAAATACTGAGAAAGAACCAAATGGATAAGACAAACATTTAAGGGATACATATCAAAAATGCAGATATGTAAAATAATCAAAAGTAAGGTGCTAATATGTGCTCAATAATAAATGATAAATTAGTACATATAGGCAATATATAAAAAAAAAAAAAAAACATAAGTAAAAACAAAAATTAAATAAATCATAATAAGTCCCATCAAATTAAATCAAAAATGTCCTTCGAAAGAAATCCACGATCCACTGCAAGCTGTTTCCACCAACTTCAGTGTAACATCACCAAGACAGAGCACATACCATCTGCTTACCAAAAAATTAGACTTTATAAAATTATGAGGTCATGTGTTATTGTCATCTGCCGAATATTTGCAGCCACTTCACTCAAAAAGCAACAATGCAGGTATGATGGCTTTCTCCCAAAAGTGGCCTTTTACCACTCCGTCCAGTCCAGTACCGACCACAGGAAACCCTGTATATGCAAAGAATAAAGCATGCTATAGTACATTACCAGGATATACTGTGCTGCTTTATTAACCACTTCAGCCCCGGACCATTTTGGCTGGTTAAAGACCAGGCCCCTTTTTGCGATTCGGCACTTCGTCGCTTTAACTGACAACTGCGCGGTCGTGCGACGTGGCTCCCAAACAAAATTGCCATCCTTTTTTTTCTACAAATAGAGCTTTCTTTTGGTGGTATTTGATCACCTTTGCAGTTTTTATTTTTTGCGCTATAAACAAAAATAGAGCGTCAATTTTGAAAAAAATTACATTTTTTGCTATAAGAAATATCCCCCAAAAATATATAAAAAAAATATTTTTTTTCCTCAGGTTAGGCCGATACGTATTCTTCTACATATTTTTGGTAAAAAATTAATAAAACGCAATAAGTTTGCGCAAAAGTTCTAGTATTTACAAAATAGGAGGTAGTTTTATGGCATTTTTATTAATATATTTTTTTTTACTAGTAATGGCGGCGATCAGCAATTTTTATCGTGACTGTGACATTATGGCGGACACATCGGACACTTTTGACACATTTTAGGGACCATTGTCATTTTTACAGCGATCAGTGGTATAAAAATGCACTGATTACTGTGAAAATGACACTTGCAGTGAAGGGTTTAACCTCTAGGTGGCGCTGTAGGGGTCAAGTGTGACCTAATGATTGATTCTAACTGAAGGGGGGCGTGGCTTGGCGTGTGACGTCACTGATCGTCGTTCCCTATGACAGGGAACAGACGATTAGTGACACTGCCACTAGGAAGAACGGGGAAAGGTTTGTTTACACTTACCTCTCCGCGTTCTTCAGCTCTGTGACCCGATCGCGGGACACCGGCAGCGATCGGGTCCGCGGGTCCGGCGGGCGCGGTCACGGAGCTTCGGACCGGGTCGCAAGCGCGATCCACGGACAGGTTCTTAAAGCATGTACCTGTAAGCCCTTGTGCCTGTCCGTGCCATTCTGTCGACGTACATCGTCGTGCGGCGGTCCTTAAGTGGTTAAAGTAATGAACTTACAGCAAACTTTACTAGGATAAATAGACAAATTGTTTAATTGGCTTGGTAATGCACTATAGCATGCTTTATTCTTTGCATATACAGTGTTTCATGTGGTTGGTACTGGTCTGGATGGAGTGGTGAAAGGAACTTTTGGGAGAAAGCCATCATACCTGCGTTGTTGCTTTTTGAGTGAAGTGGCTGCAAATATCCGGCAGATGACAAGCACACATGACCTCATTATTTTAAGAGGACACATTTTTTGGTAAGCAGATGGTATGTGCTCTGTCTTGGAGAAGTTACACTGAAAATGGTGCAAACAGCTTGCAGTGGATCTGCATAGGTTTATCATGAAACATTTAATTGGATTTTTTGTATGAAATTTATTTACTGCACTAGCACTTTGGATGTACATATATTAATTATTCTCCCTATCTATCACATTGCATTTTAGCCACTTTTACATGAGCAGTTCAATTGGATCCACCTGTCTTTTTTTTAGGTGGACCCAATTGTACCCTTTATTCTCTTATGGGTATAATCTCCAATCAAATCCCATCTACAAAAAACGAATGGAAGGGGATCTGTTCCCCTATGTGGATTGGATCAGACCGCAGTTGGGTGTAAACGGACAGCAAAGTCTGACATCTGACCATCCATACAGATGAGCAGGCTCCATCCCACCCTGCTCAGCGGGGATCAGCTCATAGATCCCACACTGAGCAAAGCAAGAGTCGCTTCTCTAACTGCCCCCATCTCTCTATTTGCCTTGCTCTATCTCTCCTTCTCTATCCTCTTTTTCTTATGTGTTCACCTTACAGAGGGTCCCCATCTACAGTTGTGCTCAGACGTTTAGAATACCCTGGCAGAATTTATGATTTCTTGGCCATTTTTCAGAGAATATGAATGATAACACAAAAACATTTCTTTCACTCATGGTTAGTGTTTGGCTGAAGCCATTTATTATCAATCAACTGTGTTTACTCTTTTTAAATCATAATGGCAACAAACTACCCAAATGACCCTGATCAAAAGTTTACATACCCTGGTGATTTTGGCCTGATAACATGCACACAAGTTGACACAAACCATCCTCACCTGTGATCTATTTACTTGTAATTAGTGTAATTAGTGTGTGTGTATAAAAGGTCAATGTGTTTCTGGACTCCTGACAGACCCTTGCATCTTTCATCCAGTGCTGCACTGACGTTTCTGGATTCTGAGTCATGGGGAAAGCAAAAGAATTGTCAAAGGATCTGCGGAGAAAGGTAGCTGAACTGTATAAAACAGGAATGGGATATAAAAAGATATCCAAGGAATTAAGAATGCCAATCAGCAGTGTTCAAACTCTAATCAAGAAGTGGAAAATGAGGGGTTCTGTTGAAACCAAACCACAGTCAGGTAGACCAACTAAGATTTCAGCCACAACTGCCAGGAAAATTGTTTGGGATGCAAAGAAAAACCCACAAATAACTTCAGGTGAAATACAGGACTCTCTGAAAACATGTGGTGTGGCTGTTTCAAGATGCACAATAAGGAGGCACTTGAAGAAAGATGGGCTGCATGGTCGAGTCACCAGAAGAAAGCCATTACTATGCAAATGCCACAAAGTATCCCACTTACAATACGCCAAACAGCACAGAGACAAGCCTCAAACCTTCTGGCACAAAGTCATTTGGAGTTATGAGACCAAAATTTCGCTTTTTGGACACAACCATAAAAGCTACAATTGGAGAGGAGTCAACAAGGCCTATGATGGAAGGTATGGAGGTGGATCACTGATGTTTTGGGGATGTGTGAGCTACAAAGGCACAAGAAATTTGGTCAAAATTGATGGCAAGATGAATGCAGTATGTTATCAAAAAATACTGGAGGAACATTGGCATTCATCAGCCAGGAAGCTGCGCATGGGACGTACTTGGCGATCGTGTCTGTGCTAGATTGGAGGTGGGAGTCCTACGCTCCAGTGAGCACTAGAGGGGCAGAGCAGAGAGCCACTGATTGACAATCACCAGCTATTTGCAGGCTGAAGACTGAGAGCTGAGCAATCAGTGGTGTTTGAGCACTTGGAGGCGGCAGAGGCCAGCTGCAGCTGGGATTGGTGCTGCAGCCATGTAGGTAAGTATGATTGTTTATTTTTTTTTTACCTCTCTTAAAAAAAAAGATCCTGCTAGCTGCACCTTTAAAATGCTTACATGAAAAAGCAAGTTATATGGCACATTATATACTGTACATTCAATGGTAATGTATTTAAAACACATGTAAAACGCAGCTAAGACGCAACGTACCTAAAATGCACCGCACTTCTGTGAACCAGCTCTAACAGAATAGTGCTTATAAGACTCAATAAGTAAAAGAGAGCTGTTTTCAAACATCAATAAATTTTGCAAAGATGCTGATTTACTGTTACACTAATGCCTCGTACACACGACCGGTTTTCCCCGACGAGAAAACTGCAATTTTTTAGATTGGTCTGGAAAACCTGTCGTGTGTATGCTCCATAGCAGTTTTCCCAACGAGAAAACTGCCCGCAAAAAATTTAGAACCTGCTCTATTTTTTCCCATCGTGTTTCCCGTCAGTCTTTTTCTCGTCGCGAAAACCGCTCGTGTGTATGCTTTTCCGAGGGGAAAAAAAACGCGCATGTTCAGAATCAAGTATGAGACGGGAGCACTCATTCTGGTAAAACTAGCGTTCGTATTGGAGATAGCACATTCGTCACGCTGTAGCGGACTAAAAAAGCACAAGGCTGAAAAGTGCGAATCGTCTCTCACCAAACTTTTGCTAACACGAGGATCAGAAAAAGCAGCCCAAAGGGTGGCGCCATTTGAATGGGACTTACCCTTTATAGTCCCGTCGTACGTCACCGTGCTTTGGTCGAGCGTTTTTTTGCCTGAACGTGTGTATGCAAGGCAGGCTTGAGAGGAATATGCAAGGCAGGCTTGAGAGAAATCACGTCGGGAAAATGTTGGTTTTTGGCATGTCAGGAAAACCGGTCGTGTGTACGAGGCATAAAGGGGTCTGTTGTTTTCACAAAATAAACTTTTATCCAGGATTCATACATTTTCCAAATTAAACCAACTATAAAAATTTGTGAATCATCCGTCAAAGTTATGTAAATGTTGTGTGAACCCTTTATAAGTAGATGCCAAAGAACATTTTTTTTCCCATGCAATGGGGCTGTGCTCACACTGCAGGGGTTAACTGCTTGTTTTGTTTAGGGTTAAACACAGAGTCTCTACCCACCCGATCCTTCGATCCTCCTGAAAACACCACCACCACCCCCCCCCCTCACATCCAGCAGTAGACTGTTCCTGGAGTCTTCACGCCCAGAGCTGGTCTATGGGGGCGATGATGGCAGAAACAGTCCACCATACAAGACTGCTGGACCACGGGGGAAAAGGAGCCCCGCTTTATGAAAAAAAAATTGCCTGGACTTCAGCTTTATGGGTCATTAAATCAACACCTGCCTTTACACACATGAAATTTAATGGCATCCCAGTGTTAGTCTGTAGGGTTCAATATTGAGTTGTCCCACCCTTTGCAGCTATAACAGCTTCAGCTCTTCTGGGAAGGCCGTCCACAAGGTTTAGGAGTGTGTCTATGGGAATGTTTGACCATTCTTCCAGAAGCGCATTTGTGGGGTCAGGCACTGATTTTGGACGAGAAGTAGGGTGACCACATTTACAAACTACCATTCAGGGACACCCTCCCTTCCCAAAAATCAGCTTGTGCTGTAACGAATCACAGCACAGTGATTGGACACAAGAGGCGGGATTTATGATTTCTCCAATCACAAGCAGGGGGCGGGATTGTGCTCCTCCAGGCATTCCCGGCCAGGACAAGTACTGTCAGTGAGTAAAGCAGTGATGTGGCAGCCTTTATTGGGGGCATCAGATTGGCCCGGGGGGGGGGGGGGTGGCTGTGTCAGTTTCTTTCCGGGACACTGTATTGTCCTGGAATGAATGTGCCCGGGACAGACCTGCAAAATGTGGGACTGTCCCGGGCTATTCGGGACACGTGGTCACCCTAACGAGAAGGCCTGCACAGAGTTTGGGATGGAGGAACTTGACCGGCCTGCACAGAGTCCTGACCTCAACCCTAGCGAACACCTTTGAGATGAATTAGAGCCGAGACTGCGAGTCAGATCTTCTCGTCCAACATCAGTGCCTGACCTCACAAATACGCTTCTGGAAGAATGGTAAAACATTCCCATAGACACATTCCTAAACCTTTTGGACAGCCTTCCCAGAAGAGTTGAAGCTGTTGAAGGTGCAATTGGTGGGCCAACGCAATCTTGAACCCTACAGACTAAGACTCGGGTGCAATTAAAGTTCATGTGTGTGTAAAGGCAGGTGTCCCAATACTTTTGGCAATATAGTGTATTTCAACCTTCTATCAACATTCTATCATGAATCATTCTGTGTGATATTGCAAAGGAATTCGGTCCAGTAACACTTTCTTACCTGTCCAAGCATCACCATGTGTTTCCTGCTCACAGCTCCTGGCATATAGATCCTCAGTTTGCTCGTTGTCAGATATATGGTTAGGGTAATATTCTTCTGTCATATAAAATGTAAAAAACACAAAAGTGTCATGTAGTCTTTGAGCTCACACTTCTGTTTTGTCAAACCAGCATTAACACCCATCCTCTCAATCTTGGCTTTCACTGACAGTTCCAATCCCCACTAACAATCACTGAGAACCAGAGGTTCCCAATCATATGATAACTTTGTCAGCTATGGCATAGTAACCACATACAGGCCGGAGGCTTCTTTGGAAAACAAAGACTTCAGTCTGCAGATGGAACTACAGATGCCACTGCAGTCTAAAAGCTATTGGTCATCTGTTTAATATGTAATTGTCTGATACAATTATAGTAATAAAAAAACAGCTGTAGAAGAGTATTATACAGTGTTAGCCAACCAGTGCCATTTATAAATGGCAGCTCATATCATGGACTGTTAAACACTCTCTTTGGTGCTAAAGCAGCAGGGACTGGTTTCACTATTGTTAAGTCAGCTGTTTTCTGTTGGAAAAAAATCTGTTGGTAAGCAATCGGCAATGGCACCGTCCGAATCGGCGTCGAATGCGGCGTTGCACCGATTCCCAAAAGTAGTTTCTGTAATAGTTTTGGTGACTTTGGGGTGTGATTTCAATAGACATCTGGTCAGAAACCCGCACAGATGTCTCTGAAATCGCCCCCCAAGTCAGGACTGATATGCTGGAATGAAATCGTGCGAGTTCAGCCTAACATGTTCTCCTGGGCATGGGGCATACAGTACATCAACAGGTATAACGTTTAATGAAGATGAACTACAAAGTAACAATGAACATACCTTATCTACATTGTCATTTTCATATACTGCATACACAAGGATTTTTAAACCTTATAATAGCCGCTGTGTCATTTAAAATTAATAGATACCCACAAGTTTTATTTTAGTTTTTTGTTAAAATAGGAAAAAGCGCCTTCTTGTACACATGCTTTTTTCCTTTCTATAACAGTCTAGCTTGTTTCAAAACTTAAGCCTCGTACACACGATTAGATTTTCAGACAGGAATTGTGTGATGACAGGCTGTTGGCGGAAAATCAGACCGTTTATACGCTCCATCGGACAATCGTTGTCAGATTTTCCGCGGACAAAAGTTGGATGGCAGGCTTTAAAATTTTCCGTGGACAATGGTCTGTTGTTGGATTTTCGCTCACCAAACAGGAAATTAGCAGAAGGTACCCAAACGGGGGCGCTAAAGAGCTGAAAAATCACGTAGTACGTAACTACGCTCGTGTTTGTTGGCGGACAATTGTGTGCCGTTTGTATGCAAGACAAGTTCATGGCCAACGCCCTTCGGGGCAAAAGTCTGAGTCTTTGTCCGCGGAAAATCCGATTGTGTGTTCGAGGCTTAACAGAGGTTTCTAGCATACCCCTACTTAAAGCAGAGTTCCTCCCAAAAGTGGAACTTCCGCTCATTTGTCTCCTTCCCCCCACATCTGGGAGTCTAGGCCGCATCGAATTACGTCACAGCTCGGCTCCCTCCTCCTCCTTCTCCCGACGCTGGGCCAGTAGGAGAGCGCAGTAGTGCCTCGCGCATGCGCAGTAGGGACCCGGAGTGAAGCCGTAATGCTACACTGCCAGGTTCCCTTAACCGAAATGGCGGCGGCAGCACCAGACAGCAGATGGAAACATCAGCTGCGGTGCCAATATCGCTGGACTCCAGGAGAGGTAAGTGTCCTATTATTAAAAGTCAGCAGCTGCAGTATGTGTAGCTGCTGGCTTTTAATGTTTGCAGGGGTGGGCGGACCTCCGCTTTAAGTTAAACCATGTTTACTTCTGTCTCAGTTCCAGAGAGTTCCCTTCACTTCCTGTCCTAGAAGCAGTCAGGAAGTGAAGGAATCTCTCCAACTTAGCCTCTGACATCTGTAAAATCTGACAGAAGTTCTAACCTTTCCCCATTTAATCCAAAAAAGAGATACATTTTAGCGTTTAATTAAAACTGGTATTTCTTTTGTTTTCCTTGAGGTTCCTTTCAAACTAGCATTAGTGTTTATTTTCACTCCTGAAAAGCATTTCACAGTGGATCGCTTTTCAGAGGGTGATAAAGGAGGTCTGCAGGCATTCGGGAGGTGATACTGCCACCTCTTAATTTCTGTTTTTTATTTATTTATTTATGTATTTATTCATTCATTCCTTTTTTTTATTATTATTATTTAATTGCTCAACAGAAATTTTGCATTGTGGGAATGTGCAGGCAACTGTGAGCCAAGTGTTTGCATGCTTGCAGTTGCGGCATACTGCATCCTTGAAGTTACGGCATGGCCCCATTCACTTACATCGGAGTGTTTGACATGCGTTGCCACCTGTCAAACTCTAAATGTAGTGTTAAAGTTGCTGCAAAGCACCCGAGTGGCACCACGTCCACTTGTAGGTGGGCATTCCAGCTGCAGTAAAAACATGGATCAACTGCCTGTTTTTACTTCCACCTGTGTAAAAAGAAGTCGACGACCTTTAAAGTATTTTTATTTTTTATTAATTCAAACGTACCACCAGCCACAATGTTTTAGATTTGTTTTGGAAAGAGTGGGGAAGAATCTGAACTTCTGTGCAGTTTTACTGCTCTACTGTAGAATAAGGCAAGAATATACCATCTGAATCCAAAAATATTTTTTTGGGGTTTTATCTTCACTTCCTCTTCAGATGACAATGTTATCACCGGGAGAAAAAGTGGGGGGGGGGGACAAGGCATCAGACAGCACTAAGGCCCCTTTCACACTGGGGCGGGAGGTGCATCGGCGGTAAAGCGCCGCTATTTTTAGCGGCGCTTTACCGTCGGATTTGCGGCGGTATTCGGCCGCTAGCGGTGCGCTTTTACCCCCCGTTTGCGGCCGAAAAAGGGTTAAAAATCTGCAGAGGCGCTTTGCCGGCGGTATAGCCATGGTGCCCATTGATTTCAATGGGCAGGAGCGGTGGAGGAGCGGTAAACACACCGCTCCAAAGATGCGGCTAGCAGGACTTTTTTTTTTCGTCCTGCTGGCGCACCGCTCCAGTGTGGAAGCCCTCGGGGCTTTCATACTGGAGAAACAGCAGCTGCTGTTTCAGGTCGCTTTGCAGGCGCTATTTTTAGCGCAATAGCGCCTGCAAACCGCCCCAGTGGGAAAGGGGTCTTAAAAAAATCGATTCTTCTCTCTATCCAAAAAAACATTTTAGGTAACCTTAGGTAAATTTAGGTTTTAATCTTAGAACACATTCCTGTGATTGGTCAGTTCAGGTCTTACCAGAATATGTTTGTGAGTCAATTTCCACCTGAAGAATGTCGTTTTCATTTGTTTCGCAGTCGTCTCTTTCATTGTTTAAGGCACTGTCCTGCTCGTCCATAAAATTGTCTGGTAAAGTAAATAAATTCAAGTCCAGTTCAGTACTAATACTGCAGACATTATGTACAATTTCAAATTCACGAATATCAATAAAAGACCAAACATATATTAAAGTGACATGTTAACCAAATATGCAAACATAAAACAAAATAAATGAATAAAAAAAAATGAATGAAAAAATTTATTTAGAAAATGAAAAAGTCCCAAACAATAAAACATGTGACTTATGTAAAGTCCTCCAATGAATATTGAAAACCCTAGGGATTCCTCCGATGGAGAACGGACCAGCAGCCAGAAGTTCAGTGAAAATCTTGTGACTTTATAAAATGAACAAAGTGAATCCACCACCACACATAGTGCACGCTTACCAGCTGCACAAATGTAGACACTTGTGGCTAATACCCGTGCCCCAGGACGACGTCAGATTAGTGATGAAACACGTCGGGAGGAGTGACGTGCTGACGTCACCGCGCTTTTTACGTCCCGTTTGCACAGCGTTTGTATTGTTGCCGGCCGGCCTGATTTGTTATCCAATTTGTATCCGCTTTGCCAGTGATACTGCATTTCTAAATAGATTTTTTCATTCGTTTACTGTATTTTGTTTTATGTTTGCATATTTGGTTAACATGTCACTTTAAGAGCGCAGCTCACTTTTTATCTATTGTTATTTGTGTGTATTTCACTTTGAGTTGCTGCTATAATTATTAGGTTTGTTTCAAGCGCAGTTTTCTTTTTAATACCATATTAAAACCAGGAAAAGACATGCATAGAACAGTTATATTCCCCTTCCATGAAGCTTAATTCTCAGGAGCCCCTCTGCTCACCTTCATACTGCCACTGCATCCCTCCTCTA
Organism: Rana muscosa; assembly: GCA_029206835.1. Lineage (NCBI taxonomy): Eukaryota > Metazoa > Chordata > Amphibia > Anura > Ranidae > Rana > Rana muscosa. The sequence continues at coordinate 84,357,530 of CM055125.1, read as the reverse complement.
ACACCAGCCTGTATAGAATCTACATACTGCCACAGACATGACCATGCAAGGGTTTCTGGGAAGTGGGGTTCAGCTCAGAGAAAAGGCAGCAATAGTACGCCCCCTTCAATAGCATCAGCAATATTAAAGCGGAGTTCCACCCAAAAGGGGAAGCTCCACTTATCTGCCTCCCAACCTTCTCTGCTGCCACATTTGGCCCTTTGTGGAGGGGAGGGGGGAGCAGGTAGGTACCCGCTGCCACCTGAGTTCAATGTGGCAAACTCAGCCAGAAGTCTGGCCCCTCTCCTCCTTCCCCTGCAGCCGGCCCAATTAGAGCATACGCAGTAGGGGACCGGCTATGAAGCTGCACAGCTCCACTGACGATTTCCTTTAGTGGAGATGGTTGCGGCAGCACCCGATAGCTGATTGAAAAATCGGCTGGGGTGAAGACACCGCTGGATTCATGGACAAGTAAGTGTCCTAATATTAAAAAGTCAGCAGCTACATTATTTGTATCTGCTGACTTTAAAAGAAAATTCTGCAGAGGCCTGGAGCTCCTCTTTAAACCCTCTTCCTTTACTGCTAACAGTGGTAGCAATATTAACATCCCCCTTCAATGGTGTCAGTAGCAGTAAAAGTAACAATAACCCCCCCTTTATTGGTGTCAGTGGCACTGCCAGCAATAAATACTCCACCCTTATTGGTGTTCAGTGTCAGCAATCAATATCCCCCATTTATTGGTATCCAGTGGCAACAATAATTAACCCACCCCTCTTCACTGGAGTAAGTGGTGGCGTTAAAGCAGAACTCAACCTTCCCATCCATTTCACTCAAAGAATCTGCCATCTTGGTCCCTGTTGGATCTTCAACTGCCACGATGCTACACATGTGATCATGCGGGGTTTCCGGTGACACTCGGAGCCATCCGGATGCACTCGAAGCCTCTCAGAAACACTCAAAAACACTCAATTCCAGAGCCTCTCAGAGTGTTTCCGAATGCATCTGAACATCTCCGAGCGGTTTCCGAGTGTCTCCAGCGCCCCCCCCCCCACCTCTGGCCACATGCGGTACTGCATACAATAGAAGTCACTGTGGAACAAATTATCTGAGTTTCCATTGACTTCTATGCGGAAACTCGCTTTGATATGCAAGTGCTTTGGATTACAAGCATTCTTCTGGAACGAATTATGCTTGTAATCCAATGTACCACTGTACTCCCTCCAATTGATGTGCAAGGGCAGCAATAAATACCCTTCCCCTTCCCAATGGTGTGCCATGGCAGCAATAAATATGTCCTCACTAATTGTGTGTGTATCATCTCTCTATTTTCATGCCGTGGCAGCAATAAATACTCTCATCCCCATTGGTGTGTAGTGGCAAAAAGCTTCCTCTGATTGGCTGAGGTGGAGAGGTGGGCGGATAAAAATACAAGGCTTTTTCTGCTTGACTTGATTTTTCTGGCAGCAGATGGAAAGTCACTCGTGATGCTGCCGAAACAAAACGTTGCATACTGTATGTAGCTAATGCTTATGCAGAATAATACAGTGCTGACAGCAGCAAAATAACTTGGAAGTAGTTCGGGTCAGCTTGACCCAAACAAATGACTTATGCTGGGTTCACATATGTGCGGCCGCGGTTCCCAGCGGCACCTTTCAGGGGGACGGGGGAACGGGTACCTGTTTTTGTCACTTCCAGGGGAGACAGGCTTCACTGCCGATTTCCCTTAACATGAATGGCGGCGGAAGCACCCGAGAGCCGATATGAAAATCAGCTGGGGTGCCGACATTGCGGGAACCCTGGACAGGAAGTGTCCTAATAATAAAAGTCAGCAGCTACAGTATTTGTAGCTGCTGACTTTTAATTTTTTCGTGAGGGGGGGAACTCCTCTTTAAAGTGAAAGGAAACGTGGCCTTTGGCTTTAATACTAGTTGTGTAGTATGTATCTCATTTACAAATCAAATGAACATTACTGACCTGTACAGTTGCCCGAAAGAATTTCTACTTGTTGAACATTCCTTAATCCTCCACCCATTATGTCCTTCATACATAGAGGGTCATCATTCTCATGACATTCTGGTAATATCAACAAGATACTTATTCACAAATGTACATCCATGATAAAAAAAAAAAGAATTTCTCTAAATACTGTATATACTCGAGTATAAGCCGACCCGGATATAAGCCGAGGCACCTAAGTTTACCACAAAAAAATGGGAAAACTTATTGACTCGAGTATAAGCCTAGGGTGTTCATCTGCATGCCTCACTGTGCCTCACTGTGCCCATGCCTCACTGTGCCCATGCCTCACTGTGCCCATGCCTCACTGTGCCCATGCCTCACTGTGTCCATGCCTCACTGTGCCCATGCCTCACTGTGCCCAGGCCTCACTGTGCCCAGGCCTCACTGTGTCCATGACTAGACTGACGTTTAACATGGGAGTCTATGGAAGGGTGCCTGGCTTTGAAAAATCAGTGCTCCCCGGCCGTAGGTCCTCCAGACAACAAACTTTGCACACTTGTAGAGGAGAAATGGAGCTACATCTGTGCCAAGTTCCGGCCAGTAGCGGGTCCCCAAAATCTCCAGAGAAATGACCGTTTAACATTAGAGTTTATGGAAGGGGTGCCCGGCTTTGAAAAATCGGTGCTCCCTGGCCGTAGGTCTCCTGGACAACAAACTTTGCACACTTGTAGAGGAAGAGTGGGGCTACATTTATGCCAATATTGGGATCCAGAGGACCTATTGCCGGCCAGTTCCGGGTCCCCAAAGTCCGGGAGATCAGGCGCAAAAAGGTGACTCGAGTATAAGCCGAGGGGGGCATTTTCAGCACAAAAAAAGTGCTGAAAAACTCGGCTTATACTCGAGTATATACGGCAAGTTCTCTAATTATTTCAGACATCAGAGTAAACCAGACTGAGTTTCCATGATCCTGTGCCCTGCCACTGTCATTCAAATATCATTCAAAGTACCAGAACTATTGAGAGGTGTATTGAAGTTAGGTGAACCTGAGCCTAAAGCCTTGTATACACGGTACGATTGTTGGAAGGGGATTGTCTGTTGACAGACTGTTTTCCTAAATTCTTACCATTAGTACGCTCCTTTAGACAATTGTTTTCCAATTTTCAGCCAACAAATGTTGGATGACAGGCTAGTAAATTTTCAGCGGACAGCGGCTCCACATCTGATTTTTGTATGGTCAGTACACAAATCCGTCACACAAAAGTCTAAAGTACAAACACGCATGCTCGGAGTCAATGCTCACCAAACTCAAAATTAGCAGAAGGGGCCCAAAGGGTGGCGCTCAAGAGCTGTAATTCCACGTAGTACGTCACTACGTTTGTGTTGTCGAACGACAATTGCGTACTGTTAGTATGCAAGACAAGATCCTGGCACACGACCTTTTGACAAAAATCAGACGCTCGGTTGGCCAACAATTGTACCGTGTGTACGAGGCTTTACAGGATTTACTAAAATGTAAATGATGCCGTCCTGTGTACACATCAAATATCCAGTCACTGGGGGAAAAAAATAAAAAGTTTAGACTAGATGTTTAAGGGTCTGCAGGAATGTTTAACCACTTGACTTCTGGAATATTTTACCTCCTTCGTTACCACAGCATTTTTTGCTATTCGGCACAGTTCTACTTTAACTGAAATTTGTGCGGTCATGCAGCATTATACACACAAATAATTTTATCTTCTTTTTTTTTTTAACACAAATAGAGCTTTCTTTTCGTGGCATTTGATCACCACTGGGTTTTTTAAATTTTTGCTATATAAATAAAAAAAAGACAGAATTAGTTATTTATTTATTTAATTTCTGCTATAAATCACATCCAATAAAAATGTAAAAAAATCTAATTTCTTCATGAATTTAGGCCAAAATGCATTCTGCTTCATGTCTTTGGTAAAAAAAAATCCCAATAAACTTATATTGTTGGTTTGCGTGAAAGTTATAGCGTCTGGAATTTAAAAAAAAAATGTAATACTAGTAATGGCGGTGATCAGCAACTTATAGTGGAGCTGTGATAGTATGCCGGGCAATCTGACACTAGCTATCGCTGGCTGGTGGGTACACCAACTGACACCAATAGTGACACTAATACAGTGATCAGTGCTAATACTATACACTGACACAGTACTATTGACACTCTCTGGGAAGGGGTTAACATCCTGGGGTGATCAAGGCGTTAACTATGTGCCTTACTTTGTGTAATGTGTGTGTTATATGGTGCTTTCACTAAGCGATCTTGCTGGTTTTTTTTCCCATACTTTGCAGGGAATTAAAAAAAGAGCAAGATCGCCTGTCACTATTCAGAAACTTGAACTCAAATGGACATACAGTGGAACCTCGGATTACGAGCATAATCCGTTCCAGGAGAATGCTCATAATCCGAAGTACTCGCATATCAAAGTGAGTTTCCCCATTGAAATCAATGGAAATGAAAATAATTTGTTCCGCATTGACTTCAATGGCATGCAATACCGCATGTGGCCAGAGGTGGGGGGGCACCGGAGAGCCTCGGAAACACACGGAAAGGCCAGAGGACAGCTCGGCTGACCTCGGCAAAACCTTGGAAAGGCTTGGGAACGGAGTATTTCTGTGTCTTTCCAAGCATTTCCAAGGGCTCAGAACGACGCCCCCCCCACCTCAGGCCAAAGGCGGTACTGCACACCGCTTTGGCTTGAATCCTGCTCGTTTTGCAAGAAAACACTCGCAAACCGAGTTAGGATTTTTTTAAATACAGTGCTCCTATTGCAACACGCTCGTTAACCGCGTTACCCGCTATCCAAGGTTCGACTGCATACTCTTGTATGTCACAATGAGTTGAGATGCACTATGGACCGCTTTTTACAAAGCGTTCTGCTGCCAGTAAGATCCTATGTAAAATTCCACACCTGTGTGCATGAGGCTTAAACCTTCTTTGACTTCAGGGCCCCTTTCAGACATGCGGACCATTTGTTCTTTTTTCATTCACCCGTTGACGGATGAAAAATGGACATCAATGCATCTCTATGGAAAAACAGATGTACAGAGATGATCATCCATTTACATCCGTTTACATCCGCTTCCATCAACATCCAGTTTTTAGAACAGATCAAAGTCCTATTTTTTTCTGTTTAAAAAACAGATAGGATGTAAAACAGAGAAATGGTCAGTTTTTACATGAAAAAATTGCTCCGGGACTCATTGTGGTTAAGGACTCTAGCTGGCAGATGAAAAAATAGATGAAAAATTGATGTAAAATTCATCCGTCTTTTTTTTTGTTTAATAAATGTGACTGAACTGACAAAACAAATGGTTTACAAGCGTGAAAGGGGCCTAACCCACCTTGGCTGATAGTTGCTACGATTTCAGAAGGATGAACTGTCATCGGGTTCTGCAGTGTAACCTCATGATAAAGTTGTTTATGTTCCTCTATAAAGTCCCACTCATCCATGGAGAAATAGATTGAGACATCCCCACATTTTATAGGCACCTGAAATACAAAAAAAAATGAAAGTCTCTCAAAAAAGATCCTTGACCATTGCATCTCTACCCAAAACTTTTTCTCTGAGCAGAGGAGGGTTAGAGCATTTTTCAGGATTTTATGGCACTGGCTCCCTGATGGGAAGATTTATCCTCCCTATTTGTCCTGGTGACCACTGTTTAGAAATATTATTGGATTGGCAGATGGACTTTATGGGCACAACAGGACTAGATAAAAATTCTGGAGCTTTATTAAAAGAATAAACAATACAATTAAAAAAGGATTGACAGTGAATAGCATAATATAACTATTCCTATACATAACAAGGACACTGAGTAACAATAACACACCACCTAACAACCTATAGTTGAAATTAAGTTGTATACTGGCTTGAATGACACAGAGTCACCTCCTATGGTGGAATAATGGAAAGTGATAAGGCGGTTATTGATGAAGGCGGTGTGTCGTACGTTGCTCGAATCTTACCTTGACATGTTGCGCAAATTTTATTGGCTTCCTCAGGAGTTTTGCCTGTACTCTGCTGCTCAGAGGGCTGTCACCCGCACCGGAGGTATACAAGCGAGGCTTCATTACAAGATTTCTTTGTGGCATATTTCTGTTTGGATTTTTTGACGATTTTGAACACCGGGATAGCTTACTAGGAATTGCAAGTGTCAGGTTTTTGGGCAATACACCAGTCCCCTAATTATTGGGGGTCTGAGAACCTTTCCCTGCATTTTTGTTATTCATCCTTTCCCCTTGGCCCTCAAAATCAGTCTGAGGATTTATCCATGCAATCTTGGTTCCTGTATTGACCGCGTCCTCCGTATGCATTTATTTAAATAATTTTTATCCATTGAATATATTACATCAAAACTCCTGAGGAAGCAAATAAAATTTGCGCAACATGTCGAGTTAAGATTCGAGCAACATACGACACACCACCTTCATCAATAACCGCCTTATCACTTTCCATTATTCCACCATAGGAGGTGACTCTGTGTCATTCAATCCAGTATACTACTTAATTTCAACTATGGGTTGTTAGGTGGTGTGTTATTTGTTACTCAGTGTCCTTGTTATATATAGGAATAATTATGTTATGCTACTCACTGTCAATCCTTTTTTAATTGTATTGTTTATTCTTTTAATAAAGCTCAAGAATTTTTATCTAGTCGTGTTGTGCCCATAAAGTCCATCTGCCAATCCAATAATCTGGGATGATATGACCCCCATTTATTCTGGTGAGTGGTGACCACTGTCACCAAATGTCTAAAATGTAATGTCATAGATACAAACTGACACCAACACTAAATTGAAAGTTGGTGGACCTATACTTCCCCCAAAAGCAAATCAACAAAGTTATGGATATTAAACCAAAATTGGTGGTGACTGTTACATGTTCACAGCAGAGATCTAGATTAACCACTTGCCGCCCGCCCTATAGCAGATTGACGGCGGCAAAGTGGTTTCAATATCCTGACTGGACATCGTATGACGTCCAGTAGGATATTGAGCCGCTGCGCGCCCCCGGGGGCACACATCGTGGCAATCGTTGTTGCGGGATGTCAGTCTGACACCCCGCAACACCGATCTAGGTAAAGAGTCTCAGACGGAGTCTCTTTACCACGTGATCAGCCGTGTCCAATCACGGCTGATCACGATGTAAACAGGAAAAGCCGTTCATCAGACGCGAGTAGAGGAGAGCCGATCGACTGCTCCTCTGACAGGGGGGGTTTGTGCTGATCCATTATCAGCGCAGCCCCCCCGAGGATGCCCACGCTGGACCACCAGGGATGCCACCAGACCACCAGGGATGCCCAGCTTAAGGTATGCCACCCTAGACCACCAGGGATGCAAATTAGAAATGGCTAATGGATGCCAATCAGTGCCCACAATGGATGCCAATCAGTGCCCACAATAGGCACCACTGATTGGCAGGCATTATTGTTTGGCACTGATTGGCATCCATTAGTACAACAGATTGCAGTACAGCGCCACCTATCAGTGCCCATCCATGCCACCTATCAGTGCCCATCCATGCCCATCCGTGCCACCTATCAGTGCCCATCCATGCCGCCTATCAGTGCCCATCCGTGTCGCCTATCAGTGCCGCCTATCGATGCCCATCCGTGCCGCCTCATCGGTGCCCATCAGTGCCGCCTCATCGGTGCCCATCAGTGCCGCCTTATCAGTGCCCATCAGTGCCGCCTTATCAGTGCCCGTCAGTGCAGCCCCATCAGTGCCCATCAGTGAAGGAGAAAACTTACTTATTTACAAAGTTTTGTAACTGAAACAAAAAGAAAAACGTATTTTTTTCCAAAATTTTCTGCCTTTTTTTTTTTTTAGCAGAAAATAAAAATTGCAGAGGTGATCAAATTCCACCAAAATAAAGCTCTGTTTGTGGAAACAACATTATAAAAATTTAGTTTGGGTACAGTGTAGCATGACCGCGCAATTGTCATTCAAAGTGCAACAGCGCAGAAAGCTGAAAATTGGTCTGGGCAGGAAAGTGTATAAGTGCCCATGCCCAGTATGGAAGTAGTTAAGAATCCCCAATACCCTATCCTCTACTGGTCTAATGCCCTGTACACACGATCAGTTTTTCCGACAAGAAAACGGCTCCTACGGAAAACGGCTCAAACTTGTCTTGCATACACACGGTCACACAAATCTTGTCAGAAATTCCGAACGTCAAGAAAGCGGTGACGTACAAGACGTACGACGAGCCGAGATCAATGAAGTTCAATAGGCAATTCGGCTCTTCTGCTTGATTCTGAGCATGTGTGTTTTTTTGCGCGTCGTAATTGCATACAGACAACCTCGATTCCCGATAGGAATTTTTCCTGTCACGAAAATAGAGAACCTGCTCTGAATCTTTTCTTGGCAGAAATTCCCACAAAAAAAGTGCGATGGAGCATACACATGGTTGAAATTCCTGACAAAAAGCTCACATCGCACTTTTCTTGTCGGCAAAACTGATCGTGTGTACGAGGCTATAAAGAGAAAAGATAAGGAACCCTCAAATTGAAGAAGTAAAGGACCCCTTTCTAACTTCAACTATATACATTTCTTCAACCCTAAAGAGTTGTGGTAAGGAGTCTAAAGCCCCGTACACACGGTCGGACTTCAAACAAACTTTTCCGTGGATTTTTCTCTGAAGGGAGTTGGCCGGGCACACCCATAGCATACACACGGCAGGACTTTTCTGCAAACTTTCCCAAAACTTTCCCAACATCACGTGGTTTTTCTGCTCTTTACTGCCACCCTTTGGTCAAGTTCTGCTATTGTTGGTTGATTTTAACATTGGTTCTGAGCATGCGTATTTGTACTTCGGACAAAAGTCCAAAGGATTTCTGTACACACGGTCGGACTTTGCACCATCGGACTTTTGTTGCCGAAAAGTTTGTCCATTTGCAGAGCAAACTTTTGTCCGATGAAAACCGAAAAAGTTTGTCCGATGGAGCGTACACACGGTCTGATTTTTTTGGAAAACTTGCTCATTTTGAAGTTTGTTGGCAAAAAGTCAGACCGTGTGTATGGGGCTTAACACACCTTTACAATCATTGCCATTGACAAAGCCTTTAATCTTGCCCTTTAGTGAACAGTGACAAAGTGATGTCTGCACCACATAAAATCTTATATTCTGGCAGTACTCACCTCTCCAGACAGCAGGTGGGTGGCACTATGAGGAGAATTCTTCTTCACTATGACATATTCCTAAAGAACAGCAAACAATAATGTGCCAGATGTTACCAGTAATTTCACTTAGTTGCACTTTATAAAACGAAGAAAGTTTCCCAATTCATTTGATATATTTTCCAACAAGCTCCCTGCACTGTGAAGCTTGCAGATCAAAGTTAGTACAAATAGGAGAACACAGCAAGGGTGGCACACATATACAGTATAAATATACATGAAGGTTTTGTCTTGGGTGATGACGATAAACTGAACAATAATTTCCTTACAATGATTGCTCCAGTCTGTCTGTGTTCAGGGCTTTGAACCAACGACCCTAGTGCTGCTTGAGTGATAATGTGGTCATTACCTAAAGTAACAAAGTAAAATATACACTTTTTTGTTGGGAGGGGGGGGGGGGACAAGGCTGTCAGTCAGTGTGATTTTTATATGTTTTTCATAATATAAAATATTAAATCTCTCTAAAAATAGGGAAATGAAGATTACCACTAGAGGGAGCTCTAACATAGAAACATAGAAGTGTGACTGCAGAAAAAGATCGTAAGTCGCAGAGGCGACTTGCAAAATGACTTTTGCATTGAAGTCGTCCCAAAGTAGTACAGGAACGTTTTTCTAAGTCGGAGCGACTTGAGTCGCTCCTATTAGAACAGTTCCATTGTACAGAGCGGAGCGCGACTTGTCAGGCGGCTAGGTCGCCTGACGAGTCACCCCTGTGTGAATGGGCTCTTAGGCTGCATTCACACTACAGCATTTTGAATCGCGGGCAGATCTGCCCGTGATTTGACAGCACTGATGTCAATGACAAAATGCGGAACTCGCATTTGAGATGCCATTCATTTGAATGACACCTCAAATCGCGGTGCAGGTCTGCCGCGATTGTTGCGCGATAAAACGTGCTGCAATCGCGGGACGCATGTCGCACAAAAATTGTTTCTGGAGCTTCTTTGGGGCGACATGCGTCCCGCGATGCGGGTTGCCACGATTGCAGCACGTTTTATCGTGAGACAATCGCGGCAAACCCGCACAGCGATTTGAGGTGTCATTCAAAAAAATGGCATCTCAAATGCGAGTTCTGCGTTTTGTCATTCACACATCAGCGCTGTCAAATCGCAGGCAGATCCGTGGCAGATCTGGCCGCGATTCAAAACGCTGTAATGTGAATGCAGCCTAACAACCTATGCAATCCATACATACAAAGAAACCAAAACAAATACCGTATTTATCGGCGTATAACACGCGCCGGCGTATAACACGCACCCCAAGTTTAGGAGGAAATTTTAAGGAAAAAAACTTTTAGGAGGGAAGTTTAAGGAAAAAATAAAATAAAATTACATTTAAATGCCCATCAATGCAGCCTTATCAGTGTCATTTGCAGCCTTGTCAGTGCAGCCTTGCCCCAGTGTCCACCATTGCAGCATTGTCAGTGCAGCCTTGCCCCAGTGTCCATTGCAGCCTTGCCCCAGTGCAGCCTTGCCCCAGTGTCCATTGCAGCCTTGCCCCAGTGCAGCCTTGCCCCAGTGTCCACTGCAGCCTTGCCCCAGTGCAGCCTTGCCCCAGTGCAGCCTTACCCCAGTGTCCACTGCAGCCTTGCCCCAGTGCAGCCTTGCCCCAGTGCAGCCTTGCCCCCAGTGTCCATTGCAGCCTTGGATAAATTTAAAATTGGCACTGCCGAGATCGCCGCTGAGACTGGGCGGAGCGGAGCAAACGCCGCCGAGATCGCAGGGACTGGGCGGAGCCGAGCTACACATCGCTGATTGTACTCGGCTCTTCTCGGCTCCGCTCACAGTCACGCCCAGTCCCGCCCTATGATGGACATAACACAGGTCCAATGGCAGGACTGGGTGTGACTGTGAGCAAAGCCGAGAAAGCCGAGTACACTCGGCTATGTGTATCTCGGCGGCGATCGCTCCGCTCACAATCAGCGGAGATCGATGGGGATCGGCGTATAACACGCACCCACGATTTCCCCCTGATTTTAAGGGGAAAAAAGTGCGTGTTATACGCCGATAAATACGGTACTTCAGAAATTAAGTTATGTGTAATAAAATGGAATGACACAGGGAAAAAATAGTGAACACATGAAGAAAGGGAGGTGCAAAAGGCATGGAAATCTATCAGAAATTAGAAAGCAATTCTGCCCCTCTTCAGTGCAAATTAATATCAGCTGGTTCAGTCTCAACTGATGGCCTATATAAAGATGTCTCATTACCAAGGCGTCACACAAGAAACATCTCATGATGGGTAAAAATCAAAGAACTCTCTCAAGACCTTTGCAACCTTATTGTTGCAAAACATACTGATGACACTGGTTATAGAAGGATTCTGAATGTTTCAGTGAGCACTGTTGGGGCCATAATCCAAAAGGTGGAAAGAACATAATTTCACCATAAACCGGACACAATCAGAAGCTCCTTGCAAGATTTCTGACAGGAGTAAAAATAATTATCAGAAGGGTTGTCCACGAGCCAAGGACCACTTGTGTAGAGCTTCAGAAAGACCTGGAATTAGCAGGTACAATTATTTCACAGAAAATTATGAGTAATGCACTCAACTGCCATGGCCTGTATTAGACATGTGCATTGCCGAAAAATTCGTTCATTTTCTTTTTATTCGTTTTTTAGCTTTTTCCGGAAATTTGACATTTCGGAATTCGGGAAATTTGAAAATTCGGAATTGGAATTTCGGAAATTTCGAAGATTCGGAATTCGGGAAATTTGAAAATTCGGAATCTGAACATTCCGAATTTTGGAAATTTGAACATTTCCGATTTTCGAATATTCACATTTCCGAATTCCGGATATTCGTAAATTTCGGAAATTTCGGAATTAACGAATTTGTAAAAGCCAATTGCACATGTCTAGCCTGTATGCACGTTCCCCACGCAAGACTCCATTGCACGTTGAAGCTCACTTAAAGTTTGCTGTACAACATTTAGACAAGCCTGTGAAATACTGGGAGAAAATAGTCTGGTCAGATGAGACCAAAATTGAACTCTTTGGATGCCATAATACACACCATGTTTGGAGGGCAAATGGCACTGCAAATCACCCCCAAAACACCCCCATACCAACAGTGAAGTCTGGAGGTGGGAACATCATGGTGTGGGGCTGTTTTTCAGCATACGGTACTGACAAACTTCATATCATTGAAGGAAGGATTCATGAAAAATGTACCATGAAATTCTTGATAAAAATCTGCTGCCATTTACCAGGATGATGAAGATGAGACGAGGCGGGCATTTTAACAAGACAATGATCCCAAACACAAAGACAAGGAGACTCTCAATTGGTTTCAAAGAAAGAAAATAAAGCTGTTAAAATGGCCCAGCCAATCACCTGACTTGAATCCAACAGAAAATCTTTGGATCAGAGTTCAAAGAAAAGGACCACGGAACCCTCAAGATTTGAAGTGGAAGAATGGGCCAAAATCACACCTGAGTAATGCATGCAACTTTTTTCTCCATACAGGAGGTGTCTTGAAGCTCTCATTACCAACAAAGGATTTTGTAATTACAGTATTAAATACATTTCAGTTGGCGTGTTCAATACTTTCTCCCTGTGTCATTCCATTTTATTACACATAACTTAATTTCTGAACTTATTTGTTTTGATTTCTTTGTATGTATGGATTGCATGGGTTGTTACCG